>OZ026515.1:114525039-115725039 GCA_964019695.1 Loripinus fragilis
TGCAATAATCATGAACCAAACCAATAGGATTTTGACTGTTTTTCACTTTTGTTTGGGAAACAATTAAGTCGGTGTTTATGTTCAGAAAATGCAGGAGAAGCCACCATTTAGTTCATATCTTGATTTTTTTTTCTAACGTATGGGAGGGGGATACCCCCTCCCCTGTCCACCCCCTGCGTACTTTGAATTTGTCCTCAGGCACGCCCCTGTCTAATGATGATGAGTAACTTTATTCCTGAACAAGAACATTCACCCTATTAGCGCCAGTTACAGATATCTTATGATGGTGAGTAATTTTATTTCTGAACAGACCATTTACCTTAGTGCCAGTTACAGATATCTGATGATGGTGAACAACTTTATTCATGAACAAGAACATTCACCCTATTGGCGCCAGTTACAGATATCTTATGATGGTGAGCAACTTTATTCCTGAACAAGAACATTCACCTTAGCGCCAGTTACAGATATCTTAAGATGGTGAGCAACTTTATTCCTGAACAAGAACATTCACCTCAGCGCCAGTTACAGATATCTTATGATGGTGAGTAACTTGATTCCTGACCAAGAACATTCACCTCAGCGCCAGTTACAGATATCTTATGATGGTGAGTAACTTGTTTCCTGAACAAGAACATTCACCTCAGCGCCACTTACAGATATCATATGACGGTGAGCAACTTTATTCCTGAACAAGAACATTCACCTGAGCGCCAGTTACAGATATCTTATGATGGTGAGTAACTTGATTCCTGAACAAGAACATTCACCTCAGCGCCAGTTACAGATATCTAATGAGGGTGAATTCATCAAGGTGCCTTCCACATGGCAATAGTACAACAAAGTTCCAGAAAATAGATAACGCCCTAAAGGGTGTGAAGAAAGTTCGTTCCACAATATAATTATGTTCCTATTATTTTAGTTATAATGTGTCTAATGACATAAATGTTACTGGAATTCTTTTAAGTCGACTCGCTTGACAAGAACAAAAGAATGGGACGTTTACTTAAATATTATGTCATGGAATAAATTATCTTCAAAATCAAGTACCCCTCGGAAATTTTTGGGCTCGAGGAGCAAAAAGGGGATATATGACAAAGAGCCATTGTAATGTTATGGTCACAATGAAAAAAAAGTAATTGGTTTAGAATCCCTAAATAGAGTTGTTGGTCATCTTAAATGAACCTTTAGTATATTTACTAAACCTCTGGGATGAAAACAACCATCTAAAATAAAAAAAAAAATGTCTCAATTTTTTTAAAATATAAGATTTCTAGAACGATTGAAAGACATAAATATAATTGTGTGAAGACATTCGATGTCAGACATGATGCCAAACGCTATAGAGTATAACAAGAGATAACAGGCTCATGGAAAATGCAATTTTCAGCATCATTTCCTTTTTAAATGATTTCAAATTTTATGATGACGAGCGTAACTAACTTTCTTAACACCCTTGACGTGTAATAAGCGCACTAGATGCATAATTACAATCGTTTTTCATTCTGTTGTGTTTTTCTCTGAAGTTTTTTGTAAGGAATTTTAACAGTGTTTAAAAAGAAAACTATGTAGTTACAGTTTGACATTTCACAGTGCTTATATGACCTTTAAAATAAAGTCAAGGTCACCAAATCATACCAACTCTTTCCACCTCCAAACATGATACATATGCATGCTTCTAGCGTAGCAAAAGCCTCACCTATATATATTGTGAGCTTAATATATTCCGGTTGTTTTTGTGACCAAACTTTGTCGAATCTGACTACTATTTAGCCATGCTGTCAGGTCATAAACACCAATAAGATTCCAGTCAGCTACCTGTCGCATATGATAATACGAACAGCAATAAGTCTGGCGAGCCTTTGCAAATGCACAGGCTCGCTAGAGTGTTCGATGTTCGTGCACACACATGTATTGGAAGAACATGTAGATGAAGGCTCAGTCCAAAAAACTAGCATAATTGATAACCAGGCATATTCAAGTTTGAAGTTTGTGCTGACCAACTAATTGGTGTATGACAGATGATATTTGTGTCGGTCCATATCATTTTTCACATATCATGCACATGTACGCCGTGACATTTTTTCGAACATTAAAATCGGCCAACTCATTTAAAAATGGAACTCATCGCATACTTAACATGCTAAGACTTGATTAATCGATAGGCTTCGGCCACTGACAAGCTCACACTAAAGCAAATCCCTCGCACACACAAAGTATAGCAGTAGCTGAATGTTCAGACCAAAATCTTGACATCCCGACCGTCTCACTGGAGAGCTGTGATAAGAATGTTGTAAGTTGTTCATTTTCATTGGACTAGATCATTTCAACAGAGTTGACAGTTTAGAATACGTGCTACTAAAAGTACATATACACTTAACAACATTTCTAATTGGTCACTTTTTTAAACTCATCATTCTGACCAAACGCTCATAACATTGAAATGAAATTTTACCTAAATATGTGCAGTTTAATGGGCAAAGGTTTAGCGGTCTTATAGAAAAGTTGCCTTATATGTAGTGTTTTGGTTAAAATGCAAAAATATGTTTTTTTGAAGAAAAATAGTTTGAGTGAAGTTTTATATCAAAATTTAAGTGCAGTTAGTATAAACTGGTCTTGCCGACTTCAAAAAACACCAAACACTTGAAAGTTTGACTATAAAGTAGATTTTTACGCCTTTTTTAAAATATCACATATTTCGAGACTTTTTGAGGATCTTTTATTTTTTTCTGTCTTGTGTTTGCTTTGCCTTTGTTAGCTGTTTATATGTGCCTTGTGGTCACCAACTGGGAAAAGGCTGACCTCTTGGCCCTCGTTTGTGGTGTCCAACTGTGAGTTTGTCACTTTCCCATTTGTATCCTTGGTCAGGTGAGGTACTTGATTGTATCGATTCCTGATCTTTGCATCCTTACTTACTTTTAAAAGTCATCAGTTGCTCTTGCTAAAATTGTTGTATGTATTTTATTTTATCTGAACAGGAATTGCCTAACAGAATAGAACTTGATTCGTCCATTTTGTGATGACAAACATTTCACTTCTTCTGAGCACTTCTGGTTTGAATGTAAAACTTAAAAAATCGACTTGACAGCACTTTGCTTTTTTTTAATTTCCAAACTAGAACAGTGGCGTCTAGTAGTAATGAATAAAAGCTGAATATTTCAATGCCGTGCCGCAGATAATAAGGTGTACAGAACAGTGCAAACTTCCTATGTAAATTGCATGCATGAAGCTGAATTTCTTTGATTTAGCTGCTGGTAGTGTTTGTCTGCATGCTATTACGTAACAGAAACGAAGAGTCCGAGTGAAGAAAATCATTTGAAGCTTGTTCGTCTTAAATCAGGGTAGTAAGGAACACCTTCAAACAAACAAAAATACAAATGGATAGCGTCTCTGTGGAATCTTTAATATTGTAGAAAAAATGAGACATTTCGAAATGAGGGTACCTTTACTCTAGCATCGTCTGTACAAGAAGTCCCAGTAATTCTTCAATGGAATGACCTGCAGAGCCTCGGCAAAACCTTGGTTGATTAATAGAAGCATGCATTTTGTATAACCGAATCATACTTTCAAAACTAGCGGGAAAATGTAAGGTGACCAATTAGAAATTTTGCTTAGTGTTTATCATGTTGGTGCTTGCCGCATGCAGTCTCGCCAGAGCTTCTTGCATGCACGAAGTATGGTCATAGATGACGATCATTTGAATATGAACAAGTGCCTGCAAAGCCAGCAAATGAACTGTGTGCTATAGCTAAGTACAGGAAAACTCAATTCAGCCTGGGCATTATTCCTAGCAGAACAGGATCTACCCTGCCAACCCAATGGGTAGCTTGTTAGGTTGTCATAGTTACTACATCATGCGCACAATAAAGACTGATGTCCAGTCTGATCTGAGTTTTTGTCTGGTCCCACTGGTAGTTTTCTTTACCATGTATATACAATACAAGTTTTAATATTTATTTTTTCAATTTGCATTTACCACTTGCTTTTGTGGCTATATCTATGTCTTCTTTTATCAACAGGCTCATTATTTCAGTCGTGCTGACGTCGCCCTGCCTGGATTCTCAAAGTATTTCAAAACGGCATCAGAGAGGGAACGTGAAAATGCTGATAAATTAATGACCTACATAAACACAAGAGGCGGCTTCTTGGAGTTTAAAGACGTTCCGGTAATTTTGTTTGGTATTGATCATTAAAGCTTTGGCGTGTTTAGACCCAGGAGATATGCACATTTAATTAACTGTTTTTTTTTTTTTCATTTTTCTCTATTTCTCTTTGATATCATTTGATGTTCGTTGCATTCACTATATTCAAATTCTTCGCAAGCCAAGGGTACTAAGTCCACTTCGTTTCAAATGGAAGTCCACTTCGTTTCAAATGGAAGTCCACTTCGTTTCAAATGGAAGTCCACTTCGTTTCAAATGGAAGTCCACTTCGTTCCACATGGAACGAAGTGGACTTAGTAGTCTTGGCATGACATGGAATGAAGTGGGCTTAGTACCATTGGCTAGCGAAGATGAACATTCACGGGCTTTCTTGATCTCCTTTTAATAATTGCATTAAATGATCATTTGCACCAACTTTATTCTGCTTTCGTCATACATGTGTACGAGCAGATAATGATGAAAGGTGTAGGCTATGAGCTACTAAGGGTTTTGCTCCCCCCCCCCCAAGGGGGAACTTTGAAGACTATATTTTTCTTAAAGCATAACATCTAATAAGCTTTTTGTAACATTTTGGCCATCTGATGGTTGGAGCGTTTTGGTGCTACAGCGTGTTAAATACGTGACCCCTCATGTTTTGAAAAACAAAAATATAAAATCAAGGCTATTAAAGTGGTACTTGAACAATTCAAATTGGCGTAACAGTCATGCAATATGTAAGAACAGTTTAATTCCTGCAGATACTGATGTTTGTAAGAGTAATTTAGGCTCATTATGGTGTCATTTACGTTACATTTTAATTACACCGTATCAAATCATTGATAGTTTGTTATATAGTTTCTATTTATAAACTTCTCAATAAATATTTTAGATTCTAACACACCTCCCTATAAAGTCAATGCTAAAAACGTGATATATCGTGATTTGATATTCTTTACAACTGACCTCCAAACAGTGAATTATTACTCAACAATTCTCTATTTCGTAAAAAGTCTATGATACTTTTAATATTTTGTCTGCTATTGTTTCTACCAGGTAATAGTCGGTGATACTTTTCATGTTTTCTCTGCTATTGTTTCTACCAGATAATAGTCCCTGATACTTTTTATATGTCCTCTGCAATTGTTTCTACCCAGTAAAAGTCTGTGATATACGTTTAATATTTTCTCTGCAGTTGTTTCTACAAGGTAATAGCCTGTGATAAGTTCAATATCTTCTCTACTATTATAATAATCTGTGATACTTTAAATATTTCTCTGCAGTTGTTTCTACCAGGTAATAGTCCGTGATACTTTTAATATTTTCTCTGCGGTTGTTTCTACCAGGTAATAGTCCGTGATACTTTAAATATTTCTCTGCAGTTGTTTCTACCAGATGATAGTCCGTGATACTTTTAATATTTATCTACTTTTATAATAGTCTGTGATACTTTTAATATTTCCTCTGCAATTGTTTCTACCCGATTATAGTCTGTGATATTTTTAATATTTTCTTTGCAATTGTTTCTACCAGGTAATAGTCTGTGATAAGTTTAATATTTTCTCTACTATTGTAATAGTCTGTGATACCTTTAATATTTTTCTGCTTTTGTTTCTACCATGTAAAAGTATATGATACGTGTAATAGTCTGTGATACTTTTAATATTTTCTCTGAAATTGTTTCTACCATGTAATAGTCTTTGATATTTGTAATATTTTCTCTGTTATTGTTTCTTCCATGTAAAAGGCTGTTATACTGTTTAATAATTTTTCTGTTATTTTTCTACCAGGTAATAGTCTGTGATACTTTTATTTTTTTCTCTGCAATCGTTTCTACCAAGTAATAGCCTGTGATACATTCTAAAAGAACATTGTGAAATCTTTTTTACACCAACTTGAATATCAAATTTGGTCTGGCATTATTCCTAATAAATAAAGTCCTATAAATTTCAATTGGTATTGTAAGTAACAATTGACTTGTTTTCTTCGATATGATCATATCACTTGTGATTATAGTCATGTAAACTCCACCATTATCACTTATTTTCCCCAATTTACAGAAATATTTGCTTTAAATAAACCATTTACTTATAAAATTTACATTGCTTAAGCAAATGATCAGAAGATCTATGTTGATTTAATTATCAATTTCATCCATTAAACAATGAAAGCTATGCTGAAGATAAAATAAAGACTATTTAAAAACCAAAAGTAAAGTAATGCATCAGCATATGTATACGCAAATACAACAATGTCAGTATAAAATTTGATTTGGAGACAGTCTCTTCAAACAGTATATGATTACATACACTTATTATGCATAGTATCTGGGTACCATATATCAATTGTTTGCTCTACCAACTTACAAATACTTGATTCTATCTGGGTCGTAATAGCACAAGTGTTTTTTATGCTATAACCTACCATACAACATTTGGTAAAAAGTGTTTTGTTCTTGTAGTGAACCAAAATATACAAGGAATACCAGCGTGTTTTATGTTACTGACACTGTTTGTATAATTTGAGCGGCAGTTGACTGGGTACACTAAAATATTTTGGTTGCTGTTAAATGAGTGACTAGGTTAAACTTAGTGTTCTTCAGATAAGTAATACGAAAATCTAACTCCACCATATATAAACATTTCAGACTCAATTTAATACATTTTAGACACACATAGTACCTTATGATATAGTTTATATGGTAATATATGTTACTTTAACAATTTTGACAGAACATGGGAACTTATCCTTATTCAGCTGCTACTTGAGAGATTAAATTGTCTTTGTTAATGAGGTTTAAATCTAAATGTGTTAGAATACCTGGTAGAAACAATAGCAGAGAAAATATTGCAAGTATCACAGACTATTACATGGTAGAAACAATTGCAGAGAAAATATTAAAAGTATAACAGACTATAACCTTGTAGAAATAATAGCAGAGAAAATATTAAAAGTATCACTGACTATTACCTAGTAGGAACAATAGCAGCGAATATATTAAAAGTATCACTGACTTTTACCTAGTAGGAACAATAGCAGAGAAAATTTTAAAAGTATCACTGACTATTACCTGATAGAAATAATAGCTGAGAAAACATCAAAAGTATCACAGGCTATTACCTGGTAGAAATAACCGCAGGGAAAATATTTTACTTTTAAAATAGGAGGGCTTAAACCGGTTAAACAGCGCCAACCTCACCCTTAATTCAGATGTGGATCAAGACACATAGATATTTGGTTTGCATGAAAGACCCCTAACTTATCAACGCATCATCTCCTAAAACATATTAATCAACATATAACAAGGTGATAAAGCAAAGATAAGGACTCAACAGTAAATAAAACTGAATACCGGAGAAGAAGAAATCCAACAGGTAAACCCCGGTGGGTCCGACAAACAGCCAAAGCATCAGGCCCCTACCATCTCATCAATAGATAACTCTTTAAGTCGGAACCATTACATTGTCTGAAGTGCGACCCACCGGCGTGCAATTAAAGAGGAAACCAAAGTTGCCAACCGTGATTGGGTTGACCACCAAGCATGCTGTCTGTTGCAATACATTAATGTTATAGCCAATCTTTTTATAATGGGAAATTATTTTAATGAACTGCGCTGAAAAATTATTAGAGCCAACAATCTTCTTCAATTTATACACCAAGTCACCATAGAAATCAGGTTCAGAAAGTCCTTCGCACAAGAGAGATTTAAGTCCAACTTGGAATTCAGATATTAAATCATAGTATCGTCTATAAAATTTAGAAAAGGTTTGCGAAGTTTATGATACCGATAGCCTTGTTTAAGAAGTTTCTGAGTTAACAATTTATTGCGAGTGTTGAATTCAGCAACATAGCTAGATGCTCTAGCAAAACGAATAAGTTGAGAGATATAGACTCCATAGGATGTAGAGCTATGAACATCACCATCTAAAAATGGGAAATTGACAATTTAAAATCAAAGTCGTCACGTTTATCATAAATTTTGGTAGAAACAATATCATTAGAAATTGACAAATGCAAGTTTAAAAATGCGGCTTTGGTATCAGAGGAATTGGTTTTATTAAGTTGGAGATCTGAAGGGTATATTTGGCTTACCGAGGTTTACCTGTTGGATTTCGTTTGCTCCGGTATTCAGTTTTGTTTACTGTTGAGTCTTTATCTTTGCTTCATCTCCTTGTTATATCTTGATTTATATGTTTTAGGAGAGGATGCATTGATAAGTTAGGGGTCTTTCATGCAAACCAAATATATATATTCCTGATCTTTGCACACTTACTTACTTTTACCATATTGTCAAAATACACATTATTAATGTTTAAAATATCGTCCAAATATCTGGATGTAGTGTTGAACGCATCAATAACATCAGCCCGCTTATCATCAGAAAGAGATATCATAAAGTCCCTCTCATAACAAAACAGGAATAAATCTGCAACCAGGGGAGCACAATTAGTACCCATAGGAATCCCAACCTCTTGTCTATACAGCTTGGTGCCAAATCGAATAAAAATGTTGTCCAACAAAAAGGTCAGCGCATCATATACATTTTGACATGACCATGCATGATATTTTTTAGGCTTTTCTGAAGTCAGAAGGAGGCAATCAGGAGAATATCAGGATTTCAAATCCACATTCAGTCGCAGCAGTCATGGCAACTTGTAACTTGTGGGCAGGGGCGTTGTCCTGCAAGAGCAGAACACCTCTAGTCATTTTCCTCGCCTCTTTCTGGCGATTTCAGCCACCTCATTTCGCCTGCATAATATGCATCGTTTATTGTGCGACCTTGCTCAATCATGATCACCCCTTGACTATCCCGAAAAATTGAGGCAATCACCTTCCCTGTTGAATAAACCCTCTTAAATTTCTTAGGAGTGGGTGAGCCAAGGTGCTTCCATTGTTTGCTCTGCATTTTTGACTCTGGGTCAAAGTGGTGAACCCATGTCTCATCTTGGGTTACAATTCGCTCGATACAATTTCCGGGATCATCTTCATAGTAAGACAGGAGATACCAAGAAATATCAGCAGAGTCCTTTTCTGATCCTCGGTCTACATTTGCGGCAACCAACCTTGCCGAAACGTTTGACATACCTAAGATGTCGTTAAGGATTAATTGTACTGCCCCAAAATTTATGCCCACTTCGCTAGCCATGATTTGCATGTCTCGCCTCCTGTCACACATAACCAGGGTGTGTACGAACTTTACATTTCCATCAGTGGTGGCATCTTTGGGGCTGCCAGACAGTCCATCATCCTCAATACTCTCTCTCCCCCGCTTAAAGTAATAAGGTTGCAAAGATCAGGAATCGATACAATCAAGTACCACACCTGACCCAGGATACCAATGGGAAAGTGACAAACTCACAGAAGACACCACACACGAGAGCCAAGAGGTCAGCCCTTTCCCAGCAGGTGACCACAAAGCACATATAAACAGACGCGCACAAAACATAGCAAACACAAGACAGAACAAAAACATAAAAGATCCACAAAAGAAGTACCGCCTTGGAACGGTCAGTAAAATATTTAACTGGAGGGATTAAACCGGTTTAACGGCGCCAACCTCACCCTTAATTCAGATGTGGATCAAGACACATAAATATTTGGTTTGCATGAAAGACCCCTAACTTATCAATGCATCATCTCCTAAAACATATAAATCAAGATGTAACAAGGAGATAAAGCAAGGATAAGGACTCAACAGTAAATTAAACTGAATACGGAGCAAAAGAAATCCAACAGGTAAACCCCGGTGGGCCCGACAAACAGCCAAAGCATCAGGCCCCTACCATCTCATCAATAGATAAGTCTTTAAGTCGGAACCATCATAGAGTCTGAAGTCCGACCCACCGGCGTGCAATTGCTGAGGAAAGCAAAGTTGCCAACCGTGATTGGGTTGACTACCAAGCATGCAGTCTGTTGCAATACATTAATGTTATAGCCAATCTTTTTATAATGGGAAATTATTTTAATGAACTGCGCTGAAAAATTATTAGAGCCAACAATCTTCTTCAACCTATACATGAATATTGCAGCAGTATTGCTCTGCTGCACATTTTTTTTCACTGTGTTATATGAAGGAGTATCCATCCAAGGGTTTCCATGAAGTCTTCATGAATTTCCTTTTGAGGCATCCCTTTTTTACAGAAGTACTTGATAGCCGCTCTGATTCCAAGTTTGTCTCCATTTTGCAAATATGTCGCACCCTCCTCTCTTAAAAGTGATTTACATAAGGCACCAAGCAAGATCGCATGCTTTTCACACTCCCAATGTCCTTCAATTAGATCAAATGACCACTGACAAAGAATCTCACCAAAGCATATCAGGCCAGAAACTTTTTGATCGCACCTCGTACAACACCTAGTGGAGACTCAAATAAATCTGGGCATCGAACCAGTCTGATCAGAATCTTCGCTAGAAGAGCCAATACTGATCATGTTGAGCAAATTTCCATGCCGAAGTGTGAATTTATTTACATCGATCAATTTGTTGGAATTGTCATTCTGTAGCTTCACCCATAAAGCACCAATCACGACTGCAGCAGACGACAAATTTTGTGACATGTTTCCCAATTTTCGACAAAAATAAGGTATGATATTACATGAGAATCGTCTGCCAGCAGACGATTCTCATGAAATATCATGCCTTATTTGTTATTTTTGAAAAAATAGCAAAATTTGAAATTGTTGTCTGCTGCAAATTATAGGTGGCGCTTTAAGGGTTAATACAAGTTCTTTGGGTGTATTTACCATTTCTGTTTCAGCGCCCCGACCTCAATAGATGGATCGATGGTGTTGATGCTCTCGCCTATGCCCTTGTCATGGAACGCACACTCAATCAAGAGCTGCTAACACTCGTAGGAATGGCCAATACGGCTCAGGATCCACATGTAGGTACTTTGTTGAGAGAGAGAGAGAGAGAGAGAGAGAGAAAGAGAGAGAGAGAGAGAGAAAAAAAAAGAGAGAGAGAGAGAGACCCTTTCCGTTTTAATATTTCCTTACTATCAAGATGCCGTTCTTTAGGAGTCTCATAGAGTCAACATCGGAACAAGATTAATATGAGGTACCAATAGAGACCATGTAGACCATATCATCCAGTGCTGAATACGCATTAGCGAGCAGCGAAATGTCAGGCGAGTCTGCCCATATGCACAGACTCGCTCGAGCCTTCGCGGCTTGCATACACAAAGTATCTATGTAGATGAAGGCTCGACCCGGAATTTAGATATCTAACTTTGATGGATACATCAGCGATAAGTACCGAATCTCGTGTGCTGGACCTATTATATTAAATGCATGGTCATAACAATATATTATATATGGCCATTAGAAAGTTCGGTTGTTGGTTGACACCACTTAATTATTTTATCTGTTCGAACCCCTTTTGTCATGTAGTGTTTTCTTTCGGTCGTCGAAACAAGAAGTGAAAAATTATTGTTGCTTGTAAGCTTGCACTTTTTTATAGCATTACAGGGCTGCATTTTAAAAAAAAATGACATGCAACCTGAACCATTACTGTAAGTAGCAAGTGAAACATAACCAGTTTCTTTTTATGATAAATACATCCTGTTTGCTTGTTAATAAAAAGTCCTTGATTTTTTTCCATTTCAGACGAAGCATGTTATAGAAGACGAATTTTTGGCTCAGAAAGTCAAGATCATAAAAGAACTGGGAGATCATCTGACTGTTCTTGAGAAAATGAAGGGCGATAACTATGGTCTCGGGGAATACGTATTTGATGGACAGATATAAATTATTGTAATTTTTTGAAGAAACATAATAGACCAAATCTTTTTTTCTTTTTTCCTGCATGAATTAGATGCATGTGTGTTATTTTGATAAATGTGATAATTTGATCAGTATCACTAATTTGGGAATTTAGAATGACTTTTGTCTGTATGTATAACCTTTTTCATTCTGGAAACCGGTAAACAGGTACTTTGGCAAACAGTGAATTAGAATGTCCCCCGCCCCTGATAGCAAAGGCTGTTGTCCGTTCTAAGGCGGTGGTTCTGTTGTTGTTGATCTATTGTTTAATGTACTTGCCATTGTGTTCGGGGGTTCTGTGTTTGTGTTCTGAGCTTATCAAACATTTTGGACCCTGATCAAGACCAACAGAACACCAGGCCTGATGTGGATGCAAACTGTTTTACACTGTCAAAGTGTTCTTGAAAAATATTTCAAGAAGTTAGCAGACAACAAAAAAGGTAAGAAAATTACCCAGCAAGCAGGACTAGGCGACTTTTCCCTGATAGTGTACCATACCTGGCACAAACCTTTAAATTTTAATAATATGTTACATTCTATGTTATTGCTATAAACATGCTATTTTATTTTAAGAATCTGTGCATTGCACAGCATTTTGAATAAAATCTTTGCATTGAAAACCTGTGCATAGGTTTCAAAAATTTAGAAACTTTCATGTCCTGGGTCAGATGTGTCACTTGGTTGTATTATTTCCTGATCTTTGCCTTCTTTCTTACTTAACTTAATCTATGTGTACATGTATTTACCAGGGCTGTTCAAATATGAATGCAAGTAGCTTCATAACTTTCGTCACATATATGCTACGACAAAATGGTAAACGTTTCTATAAAGGATAATATGTCACCTTTAAACTGGCACCAGACTTAAAGAAAAAACAGTATACTTATCGAGTTATAGCCCTTTGAGTGAGGGTCATTTTAGTATACTAATAAAATCAATGCTTCGAACACACCAGTGATATAGACGAGCGTATAATTCTTCGATAAATCGGTGAAATTTCTTGAATTTTTTAAGGAAGTATCCCCATATACTTTTATAATGATTCTGTGAAAGTTGCGAAAATTTGTTAAATTACATCGAATCGTTTTCACTAAAGTCACCTTATGTTTGCAAATAAATGGTAAACAAAACACCACCTTTCGGTTTCAGTCAAACATTTCTCTAACAAAATGCCCGAAGCAACATTTAAACTAGTTTTAACTCAAAGACAGTATGTTGATCGCTCATACTGAGTTGCTGCTACAAATCATTGAAGGATAGTGGGTAATTTTTAAACGCTGAAAATCATTTGTATTAAGTCAAAACTGCCTTAAGTGAAGGGGTAATAGAGCTTATACGTAATTTTTGTTGCCATAACATTGCGATTTTAATCTAAATTTGAACGTCAACTTTAAATTTTACCAAAATAGGCAATATTTACAATAAAATTACTCACCTGGTCTTGAGAACTAGACGGATTGAACATATTTTAATTTATGTAAACACGTCATTAAGAAGCAGAAAAATGCTTGAAAAATGATATAAAATGTGATAACTCTGTAAATAGAGGACGGAGCATTTTTAAAATTTCCTTATGACATATTAAGCATGTTTTAAGCAAAACGCAATAAAAAGACAACAGTGATGTTCATTATTGCATCACCAGTAGATAACTCAAAATGACGTTTATCATACAATTAATGACGTCACTAACGTGCATGTTTACTCAAGATTGAAACAGGATTATATAAACTTGTACCTGCAAGCACCTTTATCAATGTACCTTAATCTAGCATCTAAATTTTGGTGCCATTTTGTCTCAACTTACAAAGATATGGCACTATATCCGCATATGTACCAAAACGTGTATGGCAATTTGCTTCAGAAAGACTTCAGTATACAGGAATGCCTTTTATATATGCGTCTGTAACTCGAGACATATAGTGAGTGTTTCTTTATGTTTGGTGCCATTTTAAAGGCGACAAATAGTTCTTTCTAGAAATGTATGACATTTTGTCATAGCATATATGTGAAGAAAGTTATGAAGCTACTTGCATTCATATTTGAACAGCCCTCGTTTATGAAATGAAACGTTTAGCTTTTTGCTGTTTACATTTTCACGTATGTATCAACATTCAGCAATAGTTTTGGGCTTTCAAACAATTACTCATTTCATTGTACTTGTACATGTAATGCTCATACTCAATATATAGTTTCATAATGTGAAGTTATCTAAAATACCATCAGCACATATACTCAACAAAATGTAAAGGGAATTGTGTTAGAGGGACTATGACAAAACATCTAAAACATTTAAAGACATTTGGATTTCACAGTATTATAATGCATTCGTTTTCCTTTAGATTGATGCTTTTTTTGGATTTGTAGCACCTATAATGGCTTGAAAAATCAATGTCAAGTTTGACTGATCTCCACTCCATTTTTCGCAATATTTCAATATTCGGATCAAACATGGGTTTTCGTGCATTAACATTCGCCATGTCCCTTGGGAGAGGTTGAAAACAAGGGCGACATATCTGGTGGTTTAAGTGTGAAACTTGATCAGCCAATCGTACATGGATGAGGTGTTGAGGCCTGTTGTCCTGTGTTTCCTGTGCCAGAACCAGTGGCAGTACCAGGCCTAGGGTGACAACGCCAGAACACATGTCGCCAGCAAAATTGCTTTAATCGAACAATGTTGTGCGCATTGACTGGCCAGTGCGCTCATCAGACATGTCTACAATCGAATTTGTGAGGGACATTTTTGGACAGAGGGTCCAACGCATAATACTGGCACCAAGAAACATCCATGCTATCAATGCAGCGTTACAGGAAGAACCGAGGCCTATCCCTAGGTACCAAATCACCAGAATTATTCGGAGTTTGAGAAACCATTGCAAGTCCTTTGCGGAAGACGGAGGACATACTCGTTACTGAAGGCATACTCATTTTCCAAACGTGACATTTAAGGCTATCACGTTAATTCCATGTAACATTTAAAGGAGTTGCATGTTTTGAAAAGTCACATCTTATTCATGTGTTTTGCATCAAAAGAGGGAATACTCTGTAGAGACTTTTTTGCGAAAAATGACTTTGACCCCCAGGCTACTTGACACAGCGCCACAACAAGGGTATTAGAGCTAGCAAACTAATAGAAGCATCTTTTTCAACAGATGAAATGTATCTTAACAAATAAATAAAATTTCAATAATTGTTTGCTTTGGTGTTCTCTTTTATTTCATGGTTTTCTGAGATATCCTTAACTTTTTTGTTGCGTATATGATAAAGTAACGGACACTGTATGACGCTACTGGCCAACAAAGGTTGATCTGCCTCTAAGCATCAAAGAAACAAAAATATTTATTGAGTTTTCAAAGACCTGTAACTCATGATCATACCCATGACTAATAAGTGAGTATGATCAGGAAATATCACAATCACAAACTGCAGACAAACCCAATGCACCGCAAGGAAGAGCCACATAACAATCACGAGACACCAGGAAGACCAACTTAGCAAAGCAGCCAGCTCTGTCATCCTCATCAAGATGATTGCAAAACTAGAATGGACATAAAGGAACGTACAACAAAACATAGAACAATTACAAACTCCCACAGTGGGAGTAAGAATAAACAACATGTCAACAACAACAGAACCGCCGCCTTTGAATGGTCAGCAGCCTAAGCCACGGAGGGGGTGGGGCTTAATGCATTTTACTGGTACCAAATTTTCTCCCTATATTCTGCTGTTGTTGAAGTAAAAGAAATGTTCAGCTCGCGAGGAAGCCTTCTAACTATTGCAATGTATCATCACGGAGAAACACTCTAATCAAATTAACGCGCTATGATGAAGCAAAGAAAAGGGCTCACGACTCACAGATAGTCAGAGCTAAAGAAAACCTCAAGTTGAGCCACGGTGGGCGGCCCAGCTACAGATAAGCATCAGGCACCAACCCACCGATTAAAGCTTTAGGTCAGAGCTGTCATAGAGCCTGAGGCCTGACCCACCGCCGTGCAATATAAGAGGAAACCATAATCCTGGTTCTCTAATCCCCAGTCTCTTTCCATGTCTCAGTGCAAATATTTCTGCTAATAGAGGCTTGTAATGAAAGCCCTTTGATTTGGGAAAGATTTTATTACTCCACAAATCACAATCTAAATAAATTCTTTCAATGTGCATTTCATATGGGTTTTCAGTTATTACGACAAAGTCTATCCATTTATTTTTTGTAACATGTAACAAACCTACACATTGGTAATAATAGTTATGCGTTGATTTCAGCTTTAATTTTTAATGTTAGTATCGACCTGAAGACAAAACTTTTAATAGATTTCATTTTTGCAGCTTGAGTTTAAGAAAATGGATTTTCATACAGAAGGTTCTTAATTTCAAAAAGTCCAGAATTTCCATTAATGTCTGTCACTTTCCCATCCGGACTCGCAGCCAAAATGGACTCTCCTCATTTATTATGAGGCCCATTTTTCATATGTCAATATTTCATTTTCTGCTGTAAATATTCTTTGACCGTCACTGATTCTTTGTCTAAGCCCAATTTAGTATATTGATTTCCCTTAAAGTCACTATAAAGCATAGAACGCACTATAGGCGAAACTTTAATACTGGGGTTCCTTTTCAATATTTGTCCAAAATTAGATGCTGTTGTTCTTTTCCGTCTCTTTTTTCCATTTTCCTGACTTTGACTTCTCTTTCATTTCAACTTTGATCTTTTCTATTTCTTAATTTGAGACTTCAATCTCTCGTTCACCAAATACTTTCATTTTATCATTAAATTCCTGGACTGGTATATCATTTTCTACATCCCATCTATATTCAAGCCTATTCTTCTTACTGTAAGATAACCATGCCAGTTTTAATTTTCTTTTCCACCTTAATATTTCACTGCTCTTACTGCGTTTCTACCTTTTGTTATATTGGACTCACTTCTATCTTTTTTCATACTGATGCTGAAAGTGGTCACCAGGTGAGGCAGATGTTGTTTTCCCAGACTTGTGGTGACCACTTTGGACCCTCATTGAACATCAAACCCCCAGCGCAGCATCTAGTATGCCATGAGCATCAGGAGCAATGATTAAACATTTTTTCACCGTCAAACTTGGTCCTTATGTGCACCCAACATTCAGCAAGATTGGTGGAATAATTTCAAATGAGACTGTCAGATTTGGAAGCAACCTTATTTAATAGTGTGCTGATATCTGATAATAATTTGCTATTAATAGAACAAGATACGTGTGTGCCACCTCTCGACTCTTTCTGGTCATCTAACGATATCCCTTGATTCCAATAATTGATTTGCTCAGATATTACATCTGTTTCATCCACATTTTCATCTTGTTCATCTACATTGTTTTTATTGCTACTTTTATTCACCTCTTCTTGTTTAGCTTTACAGAAATTGTTGAAAAGTGTTATTTGTGATTTCCATATATGTGATGGATGGAATTCTTAAAATCTTTATCCAACATGATGCATTTGATGTTTTCTGATTAGTCTGCATTCTGATTGCACATCTAACTGAGCTAACCTAGCCTTTGTGAGATTTCCCATGCCTTTGTATGAAGGGTTATCATCTACTTGCTTTTCCAAGTTTGACCGTAGGCACTGCCCAAATCAGCTCATCATTGAGTGACAATGCTCAATATATAAAGAATGGCTGCAATCCAGCATTTATTTCAAAATATAGCATGCACAATATATAATGTTATATTGTACATGTATGTATGTGTTGATTTTACCGAATAAGTATCAATCAATCAATCAATCAATCAATCAATCACAAACGCATTTTGCGTAAAAAAAGGATATTACAAAGTGCTGGTGTGAGTTTGAAATTAAGTCAAGGTGAACAGAATCTTATAAACATTTTTCCCTTCATAACAAATATCAATCAAAGTTTGGTAAAAATCCTCCCTGTCACGGGTTAAGAAGAGCAAGAAAACGGATTATTTCTACAGTCTTTATAGGATGAAAACATGGAAAATCAAGTCAACGTCAGGCATAACTAATCAACTTTTAATTATAAATGCAATACCATCAAATTCTAATCAAACCTGTACGCCCCCCTAGCTATCATTCTATCAAAGAATCTATGCAACTTTTGTCAAAATACACCCATTTGTTCAGAAGTTAGTGTGCTGAAATGGGTGACTTTTATAGTCTTTATAAGATAGTGACTTTAAAAGTTAGGCCAAGCTAACCAAAATCTAATTATCTATTTATTGTGTCACAACAAAACAATTAAGCATTTAAAGATATCCTATTTTGGTAAAAAAAACTTTTCAAAGTGCTGGTGTGAGGTTGAAATTAAGTCAGGGGACCAAAATCTAATCAACTATTTCTGCCGTCCTGAAGAATCAAAGCTTGCACTAACTGCTGATTTGCAATCTTGGACTACCATTTTTGCTGCTGGGATTCTAACCAAAAAATAAGAGGGGGTACTTAAGAATCAATTTTACTGTATTTTGAGACAAAAATATTTGTTTTTGTTTTCCCTAAGTACATAAAACAATGACTCATATGCATTCACTGATTCAGAGAAGGCAAATGCGCCCAATGACTATTTCTGTTCCATTTCTTCAATTGATTAAACAAATTCCAATCTTCCAGAATTTACTAAAAGAACAGATTCTTCTTTATCAAATATACTTATTAGTCCATCTGAGGTCTCGGACATTTTAAGTAATCTTAAGCTAAATAAGGCATCGGGTCCAGATGGTATTAGCCACAGAATGTTGACAAACACAAGTGGATCAATTGCAATGCCCTTATGCAAACTATTCGATTTGTCCTTAAAAACAAAATCGTTCCCGAGTCTATGGAAACTAGTACATGTTATGCCAATCTTTAAAAAAGGAGACAAATCACATGCATCAAATTATAGACCAATTTCACTCATAAGTTGCGTAGGGAAAACTTTCGAAAGAATCATTTTCAAACACGTCTATAATCATTTGATTTCTAACTCGCTTATATATCAATATCAGTCTGGCTTTTTACCAGGGCACTCTACAGTACATCACCTAATAGAACTAATCCACCATACATGCTTGGCCCTAGAAAAATACGAAATAAATTGTCCAATATTTTGCGACATATCTTAGGCCTTTGATCGAGTATGGCATCGAGGCCTATTACATAAATTAAGAAACTATGGCATAAATGGAAATCTCTTGATATGGTTTGAAGATCAATCAATCAATCACAAACGCATTTTGCGTAAAAAAAGGATATTACAAAGTGCTGGTGTGAGTTTGAAATTAAGTCAAGGTGAACAGAATCTTATAAACATTTTTCCCTTCATAACAAATATCAATCAAAGTTTGGTAAAAATCCTCCCTGTCACGGGTTAAGAAGAGCAAGAAAACGGATTATTTCTACAGTCTTTATAGGATGAAAACATGGAAAATCAAGTCAACGTCAGGCATAACTAATCAACTTTTAATTATAAATGCAATACCATCAAATTCTAATCAAACCTGTACGCCCCCTAGCTATCATTCTATCAAAGAATCTATGCAACTTTTGTCAAAATACACCCATTTGTTCAGAAGTTAGTGTGCTGAAATGGGTGACTTTTATAGTCTTTATAAGATAGTGACTTTAAAAGTTAGGCCAAGCTAACCAAAATCTAATTATCTATTTATTGTGTCACAACAAAACAATTAAGCATTTAAAGATATCCTATTTTGGTAAAAAAAACTTTTCAAAGTGCTGGTGTGAGGTTGAAATTAAGTCAGGGGACCAAAATCTAATCAACTATTTCTGCCGTCCTGAAGAATCAAAGCTTGCACTAACTGCTGATTTGCAATCTTGGACTACCATTTTTGCTGCTGGGATTCTAACCAAAAAATAAGAGGGGGTACTTAAGAATCAATTTTACTGTATTTTGAGACAAAAATATTTGTTTTTGTTTTCCCTAAGTACATAAAACAATGACTCATATGCATTCACTGATTCAGAGAAGGCAAATGCGCCCAATGACTATTTCTGTTCCATTTCTTCAATTGATTAAACAAATTCCAATCTTCCAGAATTTACTAAAAGAACAGATTCTTCTTTATCAAATATACTTATTAGTCCATCTGAGGTCTCGGACATTTTAAGTAATCTTAAGCTAAATAAGGCATCGGGTCCAGATGGTATTAGCCACAGAATGTTGAAAAACACAAGTGGATCAATTGCAATGCCCTTATGCAAACTATTCGATTTGTCCTTAAAAACAAAATCGTTCCCGAGTCTATGGAAACTAGTACATGTTATGCCAATCTTTAAAAAAGGAGACAAATCACATGCATCAAATTATAGACCAATTTCACTCATAAGTTGCGTAGGGAAAACTTTCGAAAGAATCATTTTCAAACACGTCTATAATCATTTGATTTCTAACTCGCTTATATATCAATATCAGTCTGGCTTTTTACCAGGGCACTCTACAGTACATCACCTAATAGAACTAATCCACCATACATGCTTGGCCCTAGAAAAATACGAAATAAATTGTCCAATATTTTGCGACATATCTTAGGCCTTTGATCGAGTATGGCATCGAGGCCTATTACATAAATTAAGAAACTATGGCATAAATGGAAATCTCTTGATATGGTTTGAAGATTACCTAAATGACAGAAATCAAAAAGTTCTCATTAATAGAAAGTCCTCGTCTCAGAAATCAGTTTCAGCAGGCGTTCCGCAGGGGTCTGTACTTAACCCTCTGCTATTTTTAATCAACATTAATGACATTTCATATGATTTGACTGGTTTAGCCCGACTTTTTGCTGATGACACATCATTAAGTTATTCATCAGCAGACAAAGACCAAATCGAAATAATCTTAAACGAAGACTTACAGAAATTAAGCGATAGGCAAAACAATGGCTTGTTATTTTCAATCCGAACAAAAAAACAACAAAACAAACTGAAGTAATGTTAATCTCTAATATCTTTAACGATAACAATTTTGAGCTCATAATGGATGGCACAATTCCAAAGATTGTTGAAACCCATAAACATCTAGGAGTGCATCTGTCGTCAAATAACAAATGGTCAAAACATATCGATTCTATAATAGAGTCAGCATCAAAACAAATATCTTATTTGAGGAAAATTAAATATCAGTTTTCAACGCAAACCCTAAATACTCTCTACTGCACTTATATACGACCACTTCTTGAATATGCTAGCAAAGTATGGGATGGTGGCACTCAAGCCGACGCAAGTAGATTAGAGCAAGTTCAGTTGAATGCAGCCCGAATTGTTACCAGACTGCCAGTCTTTGCTTCCTTAGATTCGTTATATTATGAAACAGGATGGGAAACACTTATAGAGAAGAACAAACAAAAAACTGACCCTTATGTTCAAAATTGTAAATAATGAGACCCCAGGTTACCTCAAAAATCTCCTGCCAAACAGAGTAGGAGATCAAACACACTATTAGCTTAGAAATAACCAAAACTACGAAGTTCCGTATTCTAGGCTGTGTTCATATGAAAATTCATATTTTCCATCAACTCTAAGACTATGGAATGAACTAGATCAAGACACACGAATTCGTCCTTGGAACTCGAATACAAAAATTGAATCAAGGTCAGGTTACCGATAAACCAACAAACTACACGATACCAAGAGAAAGAGCTAACGAAATATCTTTAACCCGAACAAAACATAATTGCAGTAGTCTTAATGCGGATTTTAATAGAGTAAATATTGTCCCCAGTGCTCTTTGCAGCTGTGGAACAGTAAACGAAACAGCCCAACATTATTTTTTTTTTCGATTGTAACTTATTTATTGTTCCTAGAAACCGTTTTCTAGCATCATTACCGGCAGTTCCTATTACTTTAGATTCACTCCTGTACGGCCATGATCTTTTGACTTTTGAAACCAACAAGACAGTTTTACAATTTATAAAGGACACGGGTAGATTTAAGTAAGGTACTTCAAGAATTACAAACAAATATACAAATAAATAGAAAGTAGTGCTGTTGCAACACCTTTTCAAACAATTTGTTTAACTTTCTGAACTTAAAAAAATAGACCGTCTCAGTCAATTCGTTGTACTATTATACTATTTGTACATGTTTTAGGGGAAAGGATTTTCTAACGTTGTTATAACTTGTATCCAATCCCTTTGTTTATGCACAATAAAATATGTTTAATCTAATAAAACAGATGCCTAAATCCACCTTAGGTATTCTTTTTACAAAGATCATTATTTTAACATCATATTTGAAATTAACAAATGTAAAAAAGTTTTTTTTTTTTATCTCACATTACCTTCTTTCATGATTATGCAAGTGACTGTGGGCATTTTAAAACAATAATCAAAGAGGTAAAATCCATCTGATGGACAAATGTTCACAATGCACATAGCAAAATGCATGACATACAGTCAATGATCACAAAAGCTCACTTGGAGCATACCACTCAATTGAGATGATTTCAGCAGACAACGATCAAAAATGTCAACAAGAGGGCCCTTAGGCCCTTGATCGCTCACGTGAATCCTTTTCTTGGGGAGAGGATGTTTACCACAAAAAATAAATTACATTTCTCCAACACATAAGTCTGTCTTGGGTATTACTCAGATCATATCCAAAGCCTATCGATTCACTAACTTCAATACTTATCTGCACAATTGCAATGTCAGACCTTTTTACCTAATCCAGCATGTCAGCAAGTGTGAAAGTAGAAACATATTACTTACATAATGTTCTACATTTCTATCTATTTTAATTTGATATGCAACATGACCTTCAGAAAAAAAAATAATGGTTCGAACTTTCCACCTCAAAATGGGTCAATGGTGTCTAAAAGGGCAGAATATTTCCTTGCATGTTGTTATGTGCTTTGTTCATGTTGACTTTGATATGCAAACCGACTACTTTCAGAAAAGATAGACATTTTGACTCAACCCTAGGGGTCAAGGGATGCTTCAGTCCATTTGATTCGATATTGATCATGACCATACATGTATTCTGAAAAAAGTTGATTTCTAAACCCTATGTGACTCTTGCAGCAGGGCCATTATTGGCCCCAGGGGGGATAGTATGAACAATCTTGATATATGTCCACTAGATGATGCTACATACAAATATAACGGCTCACTGCCTTGTGGTTTCAGACAAGAAGATTTTAATCTTGAATAATCATCTTGAATATCTTTTTTTGGCATGTGTGACCTAGATATGCAATGGACCAGAACAATTTGAACTATTATTAAAGAGCCTTAGAGGGCCATAAAAGGGTTTGATCAAAATCTAGCAAGTAGTTTAGGAGATGTCCTTCGAAGCAATTGTTGATGACGCATGGCACACGACACATGACTGACGACGGACATCCAACGACCACAATGGCTAATCCATGAGCCAGTGACTCAGGTGAGCTAGCTAAAACATTGGGACAACCATAATTAAAAAACAAACTTTACATCACATATGAATAACTTTTAGGGACACAGTCAATTTTAAATGGAGTTTACAAATTACATGTACTGTTTCAGCTGAGCAAAGAAAATATCAACAATCACAGACACACGTCACATACACAACTGGTAAAACTCATGTTGATAGAATACATTAAATTTTGTAAGGATGGACTCGCTCATCTAGTATTTGAGAAGGATCACAGATAAAAAAAAATCTATATTACGATCCTTTCTGTCACAAAAATTTCTTGCTATCTAAAAAAATTTAAACAGTACAGACACTGATGAAATGCAACATTATGTCATTTCATCTTGCCAGTTGTTTACATGTATCCGGAATGTGAGGTTAAGTACAAAATAGTATTTTTCTATAGTACCGTGTACGACTTCGAGTGTAAAATATACAATTCACAAGATATGTCAAAGATATGTGACAAATGCACCCTAAGAAATGGGTTTAGCATACGATACATTAGCGTGTGAAGTTATTTGAGAGGGCTAGAAAGATTATTTTCTATCATTTTCTATAACTAAGCCAAAGGTCTAGGTCATAGTGACTAAGACACAGTCTGCCACACTCCCCAAATAATCTAGAAAAGATGGATCCAGACAGAAATAGAGAGAACCTGCAATATTAGAAAACAGCAGACTCGGTTTTATTGAGACCTAAGATGTATGGACACAACACATTTAGGATTCTCCTACATGTAGCTAAAAATATATATAGGAGCTATGCTTGGGACATCTTTAACCAGGCCTCGCTCTGACTAAGATTTTATGTAGCCAACGCTTTAGCCAAATGGAAAAAGTTGGTGCCAAATGAAATTAGTATCAAGAAGTTGTTCTCTTTATCCAATAGCGGCGACTTTTCTCTTCTGCTGATAACCTTTGAAAAGGTTCTTTTGAGTACACACAACATATGTTTTGGTTGAGAAATAAGAAAATTAATTTATTGGTACACACTCTTAACTAAAGGTCTGTCGGACATGGTATTTACACACGGTGACACCCCTGCATACATGTAAATATATCATACTTTTATCTTAGACTTTTTGCACAGCTATCAAGAAAAGCATGAATTGATGTTTGCCTGTTTCTTTATTGTATGTTCACTTTTCATATGCAGCAGACGACAAATTTTGCGACATCTTTCCAAGTTTTCAACAAAAATAAGGTATGATATTTCATGAGAATCGTCTGAGAATCGTCTGCCAGCAGACGATTCTCATGAAATATCATGCCTTATTTGTTATTTTTGAAAAAAAAAACAGCAAAATTTGAAATTGTCGTCTGCTGCCAATTATAGGTGGCGCTTCAAGGGTTAAATGGGAAAATTCATTACCAGTCACTAAAGTGCCCCAGGCAGCTCTTAAATTGATATCGAAAGACTCGATTGTTTGTCGACATTAAACCAAGGGCTAGTATTCATTATGATCTCTCAGACAACCCTTACACATTGAACATAAGACTGATGCTGAACCAAATGTGTCAATTTCACTCATATTCACTAATTCGATTGGACTGACACCAATTTCAGCTAGGTCTATCGCCTTTTTACAAGTTGCACTATGTAACGATATCTCAGACACGTGCTGTTTCAAATAGCTTCCTCATTGAAAAAATTCTTCACATAGCACTTTCTGAGCTGACCTGTTTCTTACGCACTGTCATGCCTAACGCTCAACTAGATCTAGCATACACACAATTTTCGAAAACACCGAAAAACTTGTCTGGCTGCAATAAAAAATGGTCGTTTTGGCCCGTTTAAACCTTTAAAATTATCTTTACAACGTCTCTGAATCAGAAACAAGTACACAAAATCAGTTTTAACACTCTAAGGCAAGAGTTTGGTCATGGTACGTTCTGTTTTCGAGTAAATTTTAAAACTCAAGAATTTCGACGGAAATAACCGATGATATGCCCCCCCCCCACCCCCAAATGAAAATTTTGAATATAGTTATTCCCATTCTAATGCATTTCTGCAGTCTCGTCCTAAATTGGAGCGTTGCAAGCCGCATAAAGCCACACCTCATCCAACGAAATGTGACGTAATCAATGACGTCAAACTATTTCCGACAGTATATCATGTATCGCAGGATATACTGTCGCAAATTGTTGACGTTATCCAATCAGAGCATTACAAAAGCAAGTGCATTAGAATAAGCTATTGGGTCACTGCATAGATGACAACTTTAATATTCATATCTTGGCGTGGATCTACTATTTCATCTGCTCAAGAAGGGAGATCAGGCCCCGAGGTTATAAAACTTTTTCCATAATCAACTCAGCTTAGTACGAAATTTATCCTGCTCATAAACGTTAAAATGCCAACAACTATTAGCATTTAACATACCAACAACTGTTAGCATTTTAACATGTCAACAACTGTTGGCATTTAACATTTATAAGCGTAATAAATGCAACATCTGAGAGACTTAAACAAGAAACTTCTTTATTTTGTCGGTATTTTAGTTTTTATGAACAGTTGAAATTTCGTGCTCAGTTGAGTTGAGCATGAGAGCATGAACAAAAATTAATAACTTCGGCGCCTGGTAATATATATTTAATTTGGTTAAGATTTAACATGGTTATAGTATGATTCACGAAATTAGGCCGTGATTTACCGTTAAACAAGACGAGTGCACTGATGTAAACAGGAGACACAGGTATACTTAAAATCACATCAATATCATTCATTGAAATAATTTAAAGAAGCAAAAACGTTTTCAGTATAAACATATAGCTGAGCGTATAAGACGGGTAGTTATAGTACCCAGTGTTCGAGTTTCGAATCATAGCATGACACCTTTATTTGTAGCTTTTTCCTTTTCGTTTCATCTCATATTTTCCTTTTGTTCATATTTCTCAATAGAAGGTTTTTACAACTGCTAAATACCCAAAACATTTAACATAAAAGATATATATATATATTGAAGGAAGAAACTAGCAAAACATTATTTAGGTAACTTTGATATGCAACATGTGTTTGTTGTAGCATGTAGTTGGGTCGTCAGGTCGCTTTTATTAGATTACCAGTCAGTTATTCTGTCACATTTTTCCAGGACAGGCTTCTGATGAAAGGTTTCTTATACTTGGTGTAATTATATTTTCTCCATTAATGACGGTTGACGGTAGCGAGATACTATCTCAACAAAAGGATGTGGCCCAACTAGAGTTCATACTCACTTCCCCATTTAAGAAGTCCACAGAAGTCAGAGTATAGTGCTGCCAAGATCATATGACCATGTTTACATTTGCTTGTTTGTAAACATTGAAATCAAAACATTAGGCTGGCATATTCAGCAGTCAGGAGTTGTTTTGAAAACTATTTGATATCAGCTTGTATAGCTAAGTAGGTAGAGTCGCCAGCAGCAGAAAATACATTTATTTTCCATTATGTACAGGGTTTGAATCCCATCAATGCGTTCATTTCTTTTTCATCATTTTCAATGTAATATATTGTCACATGTATCCTTAAAGCATTATTGGAAAACAGTTTAACATTTATACAAAGTGTCCATCAAAATGGACATTATCAAACACGAAAACGCATATGCGATATGACACTGCATCTATCTATCTATCTATCTATCTATCTATCTATCTATCTATCTATCTATCTATCTATCTATCTATCTATCTATCTATCTATCTATCTATCTATCTATCTATCTATCTATCTATCTATCTATCTACTGTTATTTACTTGCAACGTTTAGAACATTATGCTAGAGATTGACAATTAAAAAAAAGAAACGAAAAAATATTAGACTAGTGCATTCGCTACAACAGCTAAAAATCTTTGCTAATCCGCGCTGTTTTCGACTGCGCTATCGTGGTTTGATACCTGAAATCATTTTAAAGGTACAGTTACAAACAAAACAACCTACAATTTACATTTACTTTTCATGTCCTGTTTTCAATAATGAGCTCTTCTTTGCTAACGGTAAAGACTTAATACCACCTTTACCAAATTTAGCATGAAATATCTCGTGATGTGCAAGGTCTACACTGATGTGGGTGGTATTAAATAGTCTTTCCATGTTTGTCCACCTGTACGTAAGATAATCCACTCGCTAATGCTCGTGGATTATCTCCACGTACAGGCGGACAACCCATGGCATAACTATTACGTCAATTTTCGTGAACCAGACTATAATACGTTTTTTTTTTTTGAGCCGCATAGACGTGCGTGCATTTCATGAAAATCGTGACCGCTTAAAAACTGAAAATCACATTTTGTTAACCCTTAGAGCTCCAATTACGAATTGTAGTCTGTTTTTGTCGTCTGGTGATATTTTTATAGTCTCTTCGAGAAACAGTGTAAATCCAGATCAGACTGTTCCTGTAGGAGTAGTCTGATCTTGGTCGTCAATGTTTACCTCTATATTTTCATTAACCAGCAGACGAAATAAACAGACACCATTGTCCGTTGCAGTTAATTGCTGGCGTTTGAAGGGTTAGATAATAATTGTGACTTTGCTTAGGTGTTATAGTGCGGCCAGGTAACGGACGTTGGGCGGGTCAGACAGAACACTGCCATTCACTGTCAATTTAGACTGGTCTACAGTAAATTGGGTAAAACAGCATAGGTACACTTTAACCATTTAAACGTCAGCAAAAAAATAATCCGAAAATTCCGTCTGCATTTGTCGTCTGCCTCAAATTTTTGCTAACATTATTTAACAAAGCTAAGTATATAGACAAACAGTGCGAACCCAGATAAGACTGCTCCTATAGGAGCAGTCTGATCTGAGTCTACACTGTTTGTTAGAAAGGCTTCTTAAACATTTCAGCAGACGACAAAAGCAGTCGAATTTTGTTTTGGTTGGCGCTTTAAGGGTTAATCGTGCAAAACAACTGAACCGCAGACGCTTTATACGGTTAGTATGCACGGTAAACGTTCGTGGAAAACTTAAGTCTTACTTGTTTACAGACACATTGGTATATACTATTGCTCACTGGCCAGGGCCTCATAGAACCTATGTGGATTTTAGTAAAGACCAGCAAGGCAGACTGGTCTATGTTAGAACTGCTGTTGCTGCTACATGTATAAAGATATATTGTTATAAATCAGATAATTTCCATTGAATATGCTATTTCAATCCTTTAAGATGTATTTGAACTGTTTAATGCATCCATGCACCATTTTAAAACATGTGCAATTTGTAAATAATGTTTTGATGTATATAGTTTTGTTATAGAGGGCCACTTGGTAGAATGGCTATTTTAGCTAAAAGCGTACACCTCTTTAAATCTTGTATAAATAAATAAATAAATAAATATAGTCAGGTTGCACAGCGTAATGAATATCTGATTGCATGTAGCGTGCTTTTATCTGTAATTTCCTTTGGTATTGTATTTACTACACAGCCATGTCTCAAGTAACCACCTAAAACGCAAAACTGCATACTTATGGTGCGGAGGTTAAAATGTTTTACACATGATATACGGATATAAACGTCATACATGTGGTAATATAGGTTTAGTGAGTACACATTATTGAACTAACCCAACAAACAGGCTGGCAGGAATAACGCCTTCAAAAACTGTAGTTATTAATCGGCTTTTGGGTCACTGTCTAGACATGCCCACAACTGGTTTCTATCTCCGTTAGCTTTAAAAAATACCGGGACATCGCGTACCACGTGGCGATACAGTGACCAAATAGCTGTATAATACTTGTATAGTCAACCAGTGGTAGAGTGCTTGACTTGAGATAAAGGGGCCGTTGGTTTGAGTCTATCTGGAGGCACCATATTGTTTCCTTGTGCAAGACACGTTATACTCTATTTAGTAATGGTTCAAACAAGGAAACGTTCCGACATGACTAAAAAATTTCTTGACTGGCATGGGCGTATCCAGAGGGGGGACAGGGGGTCCAGACCCCCCCCTTGAAAGATTATAAAAAATAGGTTTTCTTAGCAATACTGGTCAGGCTCCCCTGAAAAATCACAAAGCTACTAGGCCAGAACTCAATGTTAGGCCATCATCGGTACACCAGCAAAACGCCATTTAAATGGCATTTCGCTGGCGGACCGATGACAGCCCGCTTTTAAATGATGGTATTTTGATCATCTGTCCTCTCATCAACTAAAAATAAAAAAACGTTGTCAAAGTAGGCCCCCTCTGACAAAAGTTTCTGGTTCCGCACATGACTTGGATGTAAAGTATCAACTCAAAAAATCCAGGTCCACAGTTGCTCAGTGCTAGTGTGTTAGACCTGTGATTAGAGAATCGCTACTTTGAGAAGGTTCAATGAAAGCTTTTCGAAATGTCCTAAGCAAGATACTTTATTCTCTGCTAAGAACTGGTTCAACCTAGGTGGACCAGAAACGTCGCGTCATGGCTACAAAAATGTTGGCAGCGACGCAAAACATCAATACAAACAAACAAAATCAACTCAAAATAACAAAAAAGACACTCATTTCTATTTTTGCTGCAATTGTGTGCGTCTACTGGTACACAGGTTTACCTTAAGTATGCTATATGAAAATATTCGCGTTAAAATGTTGTCGATAAAAATATTCTTCAAAATTCTGTTTGTTTGGCAATTTAGCTCTGAATTCGAAAAAATAGCAATAAAAACAACAACATAGAAATAGTCCCCACCCCACACACACATTAAAATTCAGCATGCTAAGGGTTCAATAAAATTTGATCACAGGGAAAGGGTACAAATATCTTTTATAAAGCAATAAAACTTGTGTGATTGTAGATTTCACTGTCGAAGATTGATGTTTTGGTTGTATAGTTTAAGATACGAGGGTCAGTCAAAAATAACTGAGCCCTACCTCATAACATTTGAATCAAGTAAAATTGACATATATTTAGATGATATTTCATTGTAGTTATATGTCATCTATTTAATCACCTAATTTATTTCTGTTGGTAGGCTTTTTGCAATGGTTGCTAGGCAACAGAATATGACCAGTCAGAGGGGTGCGTTCACGCTGTGATACATCCAAATCAAAGCGTTGCTATGGAAACAGTATTGTAAAAGCAAGGCTTTATTCACTGTCGTCTGATAATTTTAACATGTACCTATTCAGTGTCACTGAACAGAAACCACTTGACCCTAAATTATAGATGCTGTGGTAGCTTGATTTCAGAATTAATCAAATTTTAACATGCCTGAGGTCATATAATTTACCCCACCCACATTCGTATTTACACAAGTTTAATAGAAAACATAAAATATTAGCTTAATAATGCTTTAACAGTTCTGCATACACAAACCAACCCTTAGACGTATTAATTTCCTTGATTTAAATGCACAATTTTGTTACCATGGGAACACAATTCACGTGTATTTGAAAATTTCTGGAATTTTGGCGTTTTTTTGTTGCTAGGCAACACTTACAATAAATGTTCACCTAAACATTAACGAACTAAGTTTATGAAAAGACAATATGATATATGTTATTCAAATAAATGTCAAATATGTCTTTAACAAAAACTATCAAGCACACAAGCTTTTTAAAGACATACTGTATTTTCCTGGTGGCTGAGATCGTGAACGCATCGATCTGACTGACGATCTTCAGTTGCCTAGCAACCATAATAGAAGCTTCACTAGGGTGCTTCTTTAGAGTTAAAACATCTATGACATGTTATACTTATAGAACATAATCACATTTGTTGTCTACAATACCAAACTAAAATGTTATGAGGTAGGGCTCAGTTATTTTTGACTAACCCTCGTACATGTACGTGTTTAAGATACATGTACGTACATATTTCAAACAAGGTATATGGGCTGATCAGATTCATTTTCAATAATTCGAAACGCTTATTTCCCACGATACGGCAACTATAAGACTACAGGTATATACTTTTGGTGTGGAGAGTTTCACAGATGGGTGAATACGCGACTAGCCGATTTCCAAATGTATTTGTTCCAGGGGTTGAACTTAGCTAAGAACCGCCCAACGTCTCTTATCTGGACAGACTATACAAGGGGCAGACAGTCATATGGGAGTCAAGTGTGTATGGTGGCTTGTTTGTGCCATTTCGTTATTTCGTTCTTTCGTCTTTTCGCCTGGCGTTATGGCGCGGCGCCAAGACGAAATAACGCCAAGCGAAAAGACGAAATAACGAAAAAACGCCAAGGGGAATAACGAAAAGACGAAATAACGCCAGGCGAAAAGACGAAAAACGAAATGCGCCACGCGAAATGACGAAAAATAGGCGCGAAAAGACGAAAAAACGCCATGCGAAATAACGCCATTTTAAACTCTTATTTTTCGTCTTTTCGCATGGCGTCTTTTCGTTATTTCGTCTTTTCGCCTGGCGTTATTTCGTCTTTTCGTTATTTCGCGTGGCGTTTTTTCGTCTTTTCGCCTGGCGTTATTTCGTCTTTTCGCCCCGCCAGAACGCCAAGCGAAAAGACGAAAAGACGAAAAAACGCCACGCGAAAAGACGAAATAACGAAAAGACGCCACGCGAAAAGACGAAATAACGAAAAGACGCCAGGCGAAAAGACGAAATAACGAAAAGACGCCAGGCGAAAAGACGAAATTTAGAGGGCAAAACACGATACCATCCCATTGTTGGTACTGAACTGATTGGACGCCATAATACCTATGCAAATTATGAGGTTCATTCTAAATGCAAATTCATGTGCAGAATATGATACCAAGTCATTATTCCGAAAAGAGGGGAACATGAAAATGATCACATGATAGTTTTATGAATATCGCAAAGTCAATCCGAGCAATCACATGATCGTTTTATAAATAACAAAAAGGCACAGACAGATCTACGTGTACGCACAGCTCTCTCAGAGGCATATCTTCTCACAAACATAAAGTATGGAAGAAGATGAAAGAAGGTCCAAAGCTGTATAACTGGCAACATTTGACAGCTGGACATGCTATGATTTTTGCTAACATTAGTTGGGCCTCGACGCGACAAAACCTGTCTTCGGGGTTTCCGACAAAGCGAGACTCAAACCCGAGTCTCCTCATCTACAAAGACTGCCTAGAAGATCAAAATTACGCGTAGCAAGTTTAGAGAGGTGCTGATCAGTCTGCGCGGAGCATGCGCATGCTTGTATGCGCCTTTGTTGTTCGCAAACCACCGAAGACAGGTTTTCTCGCGTCAAGGCCCAGTTGACTTACGTAAGTATTGGGACAAACAGTGTGGACCAAAACCATAATGCTCCTACATTGTACATTACGAGTCTGATCTGGGTCCACTTCAAAAGCTACTGTTTATTTTAGCAAACAAAGACAAATCTATATTGAGGAGCATGGCTCAGTGGAGAGTGCGTAACTCGGGATCGTTTGCATGTACTTACATGTACACGACTAATTGTTTGTGAATATGTTTATCTCCCTGTCGATTTAGCTGTGTGATTATGTACGTGCGTGCGTGCCTGTCTGTCTGCAGTTCGAGGGGAAAAAATGAAGAATGTCCAGATCACATGCAAATCAGCTCATGCACGAAACATATGCAAAGTTTTTTTTTACTGTAAGAGGAGTTGAGCTCACAAAGCACACACTGGTGGACGTTCTGATAGACAGACATTCCGACACACGGGCGGTAAACTCCATTTTAATGCACCAGTCATTTGTATGTCCCGCCTCCTTGGGGCCGGGGATACCGGGTACATGGCGAGGCTTAAGTACCGGGATTTGACCTACGATATGTCCCCGCAGTACCGTGGATGTGCCGTGGTTTTAATATCCCGCTTAAATACATGTAGGCCACTACTGAAAGAACTTGTCTGAAAGGTCCTTTTAACAGCGCACCTAAACATCTATATGCCAATATAAACCGAAAGGGTGCAACTTGGTGGGCTTTGAAAATTGAAAAGCTAAAGGTCCCGATATTCCCAGGCCCCGAGTGGGGATACAAATGACTAGTGCATAATAGTCTCATTTGACTAAAATGTCGGGAGCACCCCGGTTAGTCTAAGTAATATTGTAGGAAGCTCCACGAGTTGCCGTCTTTTACAAACAATCAAGACCCAGATGAAATGCCGCATCATTCGGCATTTCATCAGAGTCTCCATTGCTTGTCAAGAACGCCCTTCACAGTAGAAGTATGGATATAAACACATTTAACTCTTTGCCTGCTAGCGGTAAATTTTGTCATCAACTGATGATCTTTGCAAACTGTACGGACCCAAGCTGTTTGACACTCTGGCACTATCCCCCCCCCCCCCAGAAAAAAATCGATAAAAAGTAATGCTTGCAAATGGAAGGATCCAGAGGGGGGACAGGGGTCCGGACCCCACCCCCTGAAACATCACAGAAATATAGAATTTCCTAGCAATATTGATCTGGATCCCACCAAGCCAGCATTCAATGGTGGGCCAATATCGGCACACCAACGAACCGCCATTTCAATGGCGTTTCGCTGGTGGGCCGATGATGGCCCACTAATAGTGACATTTTGATCCTCTCTCCATCCCATTAACTAAAAAAAGGAAAAAGAGAAGAAGAAAAAACGTTGTCAGTGTTGGACCCCCTCTGAAAAAACTTTCTGGATCCGCGCATGTTGAAAATAATTTTCAAATGTCAAACACGCAAAGGGTTTTTAATAATCCTTTAATTGCCTCCTGTCAATAAGATAGAAACTTATAGTTTCTTTTCATCTTTAAAGCGCCAATCACAACAGATGTCGCCTGTTTGTCCTCTACTGAAATATTAGATACCTGTATAGAAACAGATCAGACTTCTCTCGTAGCCCAGACTGCCCATACGAGAGCAGCTCGATCTAAGTCCACACATTTTACCTTTACATTTACATTACCAATAATGCAGCAAACGAGAAACCAACGATGCATTTTTGGCAATCGCGTTAAGGGTTAAATTTCGTTTTGGCGTCTTTTCGCCTGGCGTCTTTTCGTTATTTCGCATGGCGTTATTTCGTTATTTCGCGTGGCGTTATTTCGTCTTTTCGCGTGGCGTCTTTTCGTTATTTCGTCTTTTCGCATGGCGTTTTTTCGTCTTTTCGTCTTTTCGCTTGGCGTTCTGGCGAAGCGAAAAGACGAAATAACGCCAGGCGAAAAGACGAAATAACGAAAAAACGCCACGCGAAATAACGAAAAGACGAAATAACGCCAGGCGAAAAGACGAAATAACGAAAAGACGCCATGCGAAAAGACGAAAAAATAAGAGTTTAAAATGGCGTTATTTCGCATGGCGTTTTTTCGTCTTTTCGCGCTCGTTTTTCGTCATTTCGCGTGGCGCATTTCGTTTTTTCGTCTTTTCGCCTGGCGTTATTTCGTCTTTTCGTTATTTCGCTTGGCGTTTCTTCGTTATTTCGTCTTTTCGCTTGGCGTTATTTCGTCTTGGCGCCGCGCCATAACGCCAGGCGAAAAGACGAAAGAACGAAATAACGAAATGGCACAAACAAGCCACCATAAGTGTGACTTCGCGTTGTGTTAAGAGACTATAAGCATATATAAAATCCCAATGACTGTCTACTCCAGCAAGACTACGGTTCGCATCACTGGATTTGAGGAGAGATGGTGTTTGGGGTAATTTACAGCAAATGCATTACATTTTCATAAGTTTATTTACAAACAAATTCATGTGAACAAAATACATTCTGGTCCATAAATTTACCAGTTTTACCTTTGCATTGGTTATTTAAATTTAACTATGAATACTTTTCCTGAGTATACGAGGTATTTTAATGTTGAGTAAATACTTTTCTTGAGTATAAATATGTCATGATTGGTTCATAATGATAGAGGTAGCATAAGGCTTTGATCTGTGAATCTTGGTGTTTCGTGTATTCAGTTTGTAACAACTTGTCTCATTTGTCAGCAGAATTGGGGTTTGGTCCAAAACATTGTATTTATGGTTCTGGCTACAAGTATAGCAGCCAGAGAAAAGTTCACGACCCGATGCAATGTCTATAGCCTCTTCTATAGAATTTGGACAATGATACAACACGTGTTCAGACCATGCAGATATTCCCAGGCCTTTTGCAAGCTGGTATACACTGAACCGAAGTTATAAGTAGCAACCATACAATTTTTGCTCCTGTTCAGAAAGTAAAAATCGCTCTCACAAAATTTAAATTCTATAAGAAGGTCCAAGGCTTTGTTGAGACTCTGTAAATTATGTCATTTCAAAATGTCTGGTAGACCTTGCACAGACGAGGTCCTAGTAAAGGTACCATCATTTCAAAAATCACACTTTTTAGTGTGATATAAACTATTCATCAGATACGTTATCCATTTATTTTTTAATTAGTTTGAAAATGTTTATAACAGCTGTGATATAAGATGAAAAGAATCAAAGGTTTTTTGACAATTGAACACTCCATTTTCTCTTCTACGTTAACATGAAGACAGCCACGGTCAACAACTTAATCCAAGAATTTTTTAGCTTAACCATGCAGTTTGCATACACACTTTGCATTGCTCTGTACCCTTTATTATCTGCGACACAATAGTGCATTTTTCAGGGGTTCCTCATTATAAATTGACGTCACTGTTCTGCTTAAACATTAAAAGAAATCTTTAACAAGTGCTATTTAAATGACCTTTAAAGTTTCATGTTAAAAGCGGAAGTGGATACCAAATTAGTAAAAAATATCATTAGAAAATGGGCTCATCAAGTTGCATGGTGTTTTGTCAAACATATTAACGTAAAATAAAACACATACAATGATTTTAGTATGTGCAGCTGATGATTTCCGAAAATTTCGGAAAATTAGGAAAATTATCAATTTTTAAAAAATCATAAGAAATCTGTCATAAGCGAAATGTCAAGAGTTTGATGTTTTTCAAGTCGACTAGGCAGGTTTGCAATCACCTGTACTTGAATTTGATATAAACTGCACACAAAACGCTTATTTTCTTCAAAAATTTGATTTTTGCATTTTTGAACCCAAAAATCGTGAAGTGATAGAAAACTCTTCCAAAACACCGCTTAACTTTAGTTCATTACAATACACATACTTAGGCAAAAATTCATTTCAATATCACTAGGGCTTAGTCAAAAAAAAAAGAAATTGAAAAGTGGCTACTTAGAACTTGGGTTCAGTGAATATAATGATATTTTCTAAATTGTGCAAATTGATATTTGGATAGACTTTATTTGCCAGCACTTTTAAATCAAAAGCATATGCCTGATGACCTTCATTTCACTTAATAATCTCTCATGAAAAACTGTTTGATAATATTTGAGCATAAAGTCTGGCTCATTCGCATTGGATCTTTGCAAAAGGACATTTTTCAAAATTTCATAATTGAAAACAGGATCTAACTCCTCTAGGTATTGCAATGTTGGACGTTCTATGCACTGAATAATTCTTGTGGTCTTCCCACTTATTGATCTGACAAGCCATATCAAACTGTATGAGAATTTTTTTAGATTTTTCTCGTGGCCATTAAACTTTTCTGGCCAAATTATGTCACAATAGTTTGACATCATTGCCAACTGTCATATTGAACAAAATACAAACATTGACAAATACATTCTACAATTACATATACAATATCATGTAAAATATAATATTCATTTGAATATTAGAGTTTTTCTCTTGAAAAAAATTTCTGTCTCTTAACACCAAACAGGTTGCTCAAATCCTGGTCACTTAGCACCAATTCTGTAATAGACGAGACCAGTAGGGTGTAATGAATTATAGTACCAATACTGCCCTACACTTACCATATACAAGGAGCAGACAGTCATCTGGGAGGCAAGTGTGAGTTAATGTTGTGTTTAGAGACTATAAGCATATATAAAATCCCATTGACTGTCTACTCCAGCAAGATTACGGTTCATATCACTGGATTTGAGCCGAAATGGTGTTTTGAGAAATTTACAGTAAATGCATTACCTTTCATACAAGTTTATTTACAAACAAATACATTTGAACTAAGTTCATTCTGGTCCATATATTTACCATCATCTTTGTATTGGTAATTAAAATTTATCCATGGATACTTTTCCTGAGTATACAAGGTATTTTAAATTTGAGTGTATACTTTTCCTGAGTATACGAGGTATTTTGTCAGCTATCTATTCTATTTACTATCGGAAAGAATGGAGCAATTGGTCTTTCATTTACGTCTGTTTGTTGATGCCTTGTGGTCAGCTGAACTCTTGGCTCTCGTTGTGATGTCTTATTGTGACGTTGTCACTTTCCTATTGGTATCCTGGGTCATATGTGGTGCTTGATTGTATCGATTCCTGATCTTTGCCCTCTTTCTTACTTTGTTCATCCTGACAGTCATATGATATGTAGCAATATAAATACAGCTTTTAAATACTTACTGTTTAAATGTGTCATGATTGGTTCATAATGAGAGCCAAATTAAATACAGCAGTGTAGCGGTTAGTAGCATAAATAGCAAATACGAGGGACGTTTTTTATGTTCGTAGAGAGGTAGATTTAATGAAAACGGCGAAAGTAAATGCATACATACTGCATATATTTGGAAAGAATCAACTTTTATCTATACATGCAACCTTAAATTATTTCAAAACAAATTACTTTAATGCCTTCTAAGAGGCAAAGACATACCCATATATCGCACACTGGAAATATGGTAGAAATGTGACATTTTATGGACTTAGTCTCTGACAGAACGTTAGAAACAACTGCATGAAAATGGGTAAATAGCCATGCACAGCTTCTGAACTTTTGGCTGCAGATTAAGGACACCACGTGCTACAATATTATATAAACATTATAGCAAATGCGCAGCAATTATTGAATATGTAAGATTTGTTTGGAACCTCAGTAAATCGAACAGTAGGCATATAAACTTTTATTGTAAAAAATTGACTTAAGTAGAAGTTGGACACGGGTTTTTGAATGTGGCTTAATATGTTAGCTGTAAAGTAGTATTATATTTTTTTTCTTGTTTATATGGTAGATGGAAGTGTTATGGTAACTTTCATCCAAAAACAAAGTTAATACTTTTGTGTTAATAGTAATGAACTGCAAAATAAATAGCCTAGGGGGTGCTAAAATCCCTTATTTTGTACATAAATGACGTCATGGAGCGTTACTTTATTTATAAAATACATTAAAACTGTTTTTGTGCTTCTAAACAGGTGATGAAATCACTGCAACAAGAAAATTATGCAGATCCGATTGTTATTGTGTTTTCTACGCGGGGTTGATTTACCCCACCCACTTTTTATAACATGGGGGTATGCCAGTACCGGAAGTTGTCAGTTACACGCTTAAATCGATGCATCAATATAACTGCTGACGAATGATTGAGTATACCATGTGCTATGCAAAACCAGAAGAAATTTTAAAATTTGTTCACAATCGTAAATGTAACAGATATTATAACTAGCACTTGGCTGTGATTATTTTGGTAATTTGATGGGTGTTTTAAAATTGTTATAGAAGAGCAAACAACAAATTTATAGTTTTGCTGCACTTGTCGACGATTAGCGTTTGAATAATTAATTTTGGTGGTGCAAAAGAAAAATCGGCTTGAAAAATGCTTACATCACCATAGCGAATGGAACTTAACAGAGTCTTATTTCCTGCTTGCTGCGTGGTTAAAATGGCATGGATTTCGACCAGTGTCCTTTATTAGCCCTGTTCAAAGCTATACATCTTGACCGAACTAAGCGCTAATGATGTAAAATTTATATCAGTTGATAGACAAAAGGTAGACCTTTCAAAATATATATACTTATGGTACCGTAAATTCTATATTTGTAGAGATACAGCCCGATTCTACGAACATAAAAAATGACCCTCGTATGTAAAAATATGTAATATTAGCCAGCACTTTTAAATCTAACGCATATGCCTGAAGACTTTCGTTTTCACTTAATAATCTCTTATGGAAAACGGTTGATAGTATTTGAGCTTTAACTCTTGCTCATTTGCATTGAATCTTTTTAAAAATTTCATAATTGAAAACAAGATCTAACACCTTTAGGTATTGCAGTGCTGGACCTTCTATGCACTGAATAAACCAAAATGGTTTCTTGTGGTCTTCCCACTTATTGATCTGACAAGCCATATCAAAATGTATGAGAAAACTTTTCAGATTTTTCTCATGACCATTAAACTTTTCTGGCCAAATTATGTCACAATAGTTTGACATCATTGCCAACTGTCATATTGAACAAAATACAAACGCATTGACAAATACATTCTACAATAACATATACAATATCATGTAAAATACAATATTCATTTGAAATATAAGAGATTTTCTCTTGAAAAAGATTTCTATTTCCAAACACCAAACAGGTTGCTCAAATTCTGGCCACTTAGCACCGATTCTGTAATAGACAGGACCAATGGGGTGTAATGAATTCTAGTACCAGTACTGCCCTACACTGGCCATATACAAGGGGCAGACAGTCATATGGGAGGCAAGTGTGAGTTAATGTTGTGTTTAGAGACTATAAGCATATATAAAATCCCATAGACTGTCAACTCAAGCAAGATTATGGTTCGTATCACTGGATTTGAGGTGAGATGGTGTATTGGAAATTTACAATAAATGCATAACCTTTTCATGCAAGTTTATTTACAAACATAATACATTCTGCTCCATCTATTTACCCGTTTCAGTTTTGTATAGGTAATTTAAAGAGCTACATGCATTAAGAGGCTATTTGGCCTGCATATGAGGCAAAATAATGAAATTCGCTTTCACCAAATTCTTCTTATTCGTTTATTAGAACGATGGCCTAAGTGTATAAGTCTGACATTAGTTTGACTTTTACCGTTGCTGTGGTAACAAAAATGGCCACTGAAATAGGAAATGGACCATTTTGGAGCAAATTTGAGACGTTTGACAGAGCAATTAACATAGAGCACAAGCAAATACCAAAAAGATATTTTAACAGATAATGAGAATTATTATGGCACACAACATATTAAAAGGGTGTTTTGGTATTCAGCTGTGCTGATATCTAATTTTTAGAAATTCAGTCTCTAAAAGCCTTAAAATTTGGTCAAAAATGGCAATTTCTCTATTTTATGCCTATTTTGTCGGCCATTTTTGTTACCATAGCAACGGTAAAATTTAAAGAAATGCCGAAATTTTACACTTCAATCATTCTTCTTATAAACCAATCAAAACGAATTTGTGAAAAGCAACTTTCAGTTTTTGGCTCCAAATGTGGCCAAATTAGTCCCTTTATGCACATACCCCTTTAACTATGAACACTTTTCCTGAGTATACGAGGTATTTCGTTACTTTTCCTGAGTATACGAGGTATTGTATCGGCTATCTATTCTATAAACTATCAGGAAGAAAAGAGCAATTGGTATTTGTTCATACTAATAGTCATATGATATGTAGCAATAATAGAGATACAGCTTTTAAATACTTACTGTTTAAATATGTCATGATTGGTTCATAATGAGAGCCAAAGTAAAAATACAGCAGTGTAGCGGTTAGTAGCATAAATAGCAACTATGTTCTACACTGCTGGGGATACCGGGCCGCGTAGCGCAGTCGGTAACGTGTCTGGCTACAGATGCGTGTCTGACTGCCGATCCAGGGGTCGCGAGTTCGATCCCGGCCTGGTACCATACTTTCGTGGAGATTGATCATGAAATAATTTCTACGATCATTCTCCTCCCTTCCGCTGATTTATTCAAGAAGGGTTGTTGTCAGTTACAAGCGAAAGTATGTGCACAAATTACTGGTTAACCGCTTGCTCAAGCCTGCCCAGGAAAAAGTGTGGTTAAGTGAACTGACCGTCCCGCAATGACCATAGCTATTGACATGTGACGTAAAGCAACAAAAACAAACAAACAAACACTGCTGGGGTATTGCTCATGTAAGAGTTCACCTCATCAATATTTCTCGATCATAGTTCAGTGTTTGTATTTGACTAAATATAAATTACAACATGTCTGTAGGAAATCATAATTGCTACAGCAATATTGATTTCTAAAAGCATGTTTGATGATGCTTGAGATATACAAATAAATAATAAACAATCTCTATTTATATATCATTCTATTATCAGGACTATACCATTTTTCATAGAAACAGGTAAATAACGGTAAATTTATGATCAGTATAGGTAGAGGCAGTATATATGATATACACCTGTTAAACGCACCAAATATAAAAAAAGATGTACTACGACCTCTGATTAATATATTTGGGTCTTTCTATTTTAAAAGATTGGTGTAGAATACGTAAAATGAGCCAGTCAGGCTAGAACATCTGTGTTTGTCAAAGCTTTTATAATAAATGTAAATTAATGCATGAAACCCTTTTTATAGAACAGCATATCAATATTGTAAATACACTCACGCATCAAAGCGTTTTGTTTAACTGTACCTGGATAAGGTCATGTTTTTGAATACAACGATTCTCACCTACGTGTGAATTTGGAACTCAGAAGGATCAAATATGAGACGTTTCCAATTTACAGCACGTGAAAGGAAAACGGGTAGAAACCGTTATAAAGCGGTATCAAATGTGCTCACATTATTCATTATTTAGGTAACTTTCAACCTTTTAGTCAACTTTATCTGTAGCTTAGTTGGTTAGCAACACTACATTTATTTTACTCTCGTAATTTGAAAGAAATCAATGAGAGTTCGAGTCTGGGCCAGGCATTTTCTTTTTTACTTTTATTGTGTGTGATTGTGCGCGTGTGTGTGTGCATTTAAGCTTTTTTATACTATATTTTTTCATCACGGTCTCGGACCCAGTATCAAGTCACGGTGTATAATTTATTTCATAATTTATCAAATTTCAGATACATTTAATTTCACATGCTCTCTATCTGGCTGGCAAGTGTCAGTATCGGAGCTCCAGTCGGAGTCCGATGCAAGACCACTCACCACTGGATCATGCTCTTCCTCTACCACGATCTCCTTTAACATGTATACACGTTCTACTGACAAAACATGCTCGTCGTCCACGTGGACCCTCTTCGTTCTAGGCTGTTCAGGTTTCTCCTCTGTTGTATTGTCTCCCTCCATCAACTGCTTAATAGTACTCTTGCTGACCCCATTCATTGTGGAAGTCCTTTCCTTTGCCTGGTTCAGTGATATTTTCAGCCTTTTTTCCTTCTCCTGTTTGCGAAAGTAATGGACATTACGAATGGTATCTTTAGCATTTTCACATATGTACTGTGTCGACATGGTGTTTGCTTTGCCATGGCCTCAAATGAAATAGATTCCTTTTCAAATGAATTGAGCACGTGCCAAATATAAAAAAGCATCCCTGTAAAACATGCTCAAACAAGAAAAAACAACTTAGGGACTCGAACTCTGGAATTCGAAGTTTAAAATCGTCCATTGATTGGTTTGCTCCTTAATAGAGTAAGAAAGGTGGCAAAGGTCAGGAATCGATACAATCAAGTACCACACCTGACCCAGGATACCACATTGGAAAGAGACAAAACACAATTAAACATCACAAACGAGAGCCAAGAGGTCCGCCCTTTCCCAGCAGATGACCACAAGGCAGCAATGAACAGACGCGAAAGCATGACAAACACAAGACATAAATAAAACAAATGAACCGCAAAAGAAGAACCGCCTCGGAACGGTCAATAAAAATCTTCTACTGGAGGGTTTAAACCAGTTTCACGGTAGCAACCTCACCCTTAGTTCAGATGTGGATCAAGACACATAGGTGTTTGGTTTGCATGAAAGACCCCTAACTTACCCATGCGTCATCTTCTCCTAGAACATATAAATCAAGATATAAAAGGAGATAAAGCAAAGATAAGGACTCAACAGTACATGTACATAACACTGAATACCAGAACAAAAGAAATCCAACTGGTTAACCCTGGTGGGCCTGACAACAGCCAAAGCATCAGGCCCCTACCACCTCATCAATAAACTTGTCTGACCTTTGATCCACTTGAGGTCAAATTGACCAGTACTGGCAAACTTCGACTTTACATGGATAAAAAGTTAGACGAGCCCATGGTGTAGCACTAGATATGTTACTCAAGCTGAAATAACAGTTATATATCATACCTGTTTTCAGTACGAACATTAGTTATTAACTGGTGTAGTCTGAGTAACCTTTCACGTGCTACTGCATGAACACGTGAAATCATTGATGCACCAGAAGTCAAAATTTACCAGTATCTTTGAAAGGACAGTATACTTTCGAATAAAAAAAATTCAAATGCGATTAGAACTGGGGAACAATTCTACCTAACCATGTTGCGCCGGCCAAGTGGTTGATGTTGAGGATGTTAATTCTTGTAGAGTTTACTGCTACGCTTAGAAACTGAATAAACTACGACTCATTTTCAACTTTCTAATGTATAAAGTAGAATAGTCGGAATTACAGATTCATGAGATGCCGCCTATACTGCGCCTATACTGTGACCCAATAGTTTATAATACCCTACCACATTTTGTTCATTAAATTCAATATAAGATATTACGTTTTTTCTAAATCTACCCAGAGCGAACCTTGTAACTTATAACTCTTTAATTCATTGATACTATAGTGCGAATCATGTTTTCTGTCGTCGCCCTGGGCCCAGTCACCTGTTAAACTAACGGTACTGGGAGCCAACTCACGACAGTAAACAAGAAACGGATTATAATGGCAATCGCCATATATTTTCTTGTTTACATCGGAGTCATAAACAATGGCCGATAAACACAAGGAAAATATGCAATGTTTTGCCAGTTCCACTCTGAAAGAGAGCCTTTTTTACACATGTTCTGGACACGGTTGTACAAAGCTCAATTATCTTTGAATCATGGATTAAAACCTCAATTAATTAGCGTGTTATCAAATTGGACTGTACGAAGCTCGAGTATCTTTTATTCAGAGATGACCGACGAGGAATTGCGCCAGAGATACCGGAATACATAAACAACCATAGAAAGCCTTGACATTTCCATTCATGCCCGCCGATCCATGATATCTGGGTCTTGGTATATCTTTCTACTTTCACTGTGTTTCATAGTAAATCAACCTTTCATTGCGAAAATTACTTTACAGGAGTAACGATCCTGGTAACAATCGACCATCCCGATCAGCTTGACTCCTCCTGTTTCTAGAACTTGCTTTTTACGCCCGTTACTTGATTTGTAAGTTTTGACTTGAGAATTTCTCTTTTCAAATATGGCGGCATTTTCTTTACCTGGCTTAATTTTGGGAGACTGGGTTTATGATTTCTATTGAAATTAATTACGAACCCTCGATTAACGGTCAATTAACTAATCAACCGTTTAATGAGGCTTTGTACAACACATTTAAATACATCAATTAGTTAATCCATTGTTAAGATTTAAATTGTTGATTAACGCTTAATCCATGATTAAATTTAATTGAGCTTCGTACAACCAGGTCTAGATGAAAAAGATGTTGTCCTTTGAGAAGCGGTATTTCCGGAGCAATTCCTCGTCAGTCAACTCTTACATGGTTTGCTCTTTCTCTCACGTTTCATTTCTTTGCCTTCCTGAATCGACAAACGCTATGTCAGCGGTCATTTAGTTTCGGGCTAATGACTGGTTAAATCGGTTATTTCAGCTCCTAGACCTCGATTACCTTTGAGGAATTCGGGTTTGATCAAGGGTTTAATCAATGATTCAAAGATACTTGAGCTTCGTACAGTCCGATTTAATAACGTGCTAATTAATCGAGGTTTTAATCCATGATTAAAAGAAAATTGAGCTTCGTACAACCGTGTCCAGAACATGTGTAAAAAAAGGCTCTCTTTCAGAGTGGAAACTGGTAAAACATTGAATATTTTCCTTGCGTTTACATAAAACTGAAGAAATGCCATTCTGGGTTTGGCTTTTCAAAACCTTTTTCAACATTGTATTTTGCCTTTTTACAAAGGTATTTTTTCTTGCACACTGGATAAGGATATCAAAGATTTTACCCTGGGATAGAAATTCTTATCTTACCCATGGAATCATACCCAGGACGTCAAATAGCGTCATCATGTGAAATTGCATCTTAAAGCATATTCAGGGGCTTCTTGAAGCCTATTTAAAATAAATAAATAAATAAATAAATAAATAAATAAATAAATAAATAAATAAATAAATAAATAAATAAATAAATAAATAAATAAATAAATAAATAAAAGCAGTGGTGAGCCAGAAAAAGAATCCATTATTTGTGTGAGGGTAGAATAGAAAGATCGGTCCCTCGGAATCACTGTTTGTCATCACTCGGCAAGCCTTGTGATGCCGACAGGCGATCCTTGGGACGGATTTTCTATCCTACCCTCACACTCATGATAGATTCTTATAATCTATATCGAATAACAATGCAGTAAATTCTACAAAAGCTTGCTCATTATTCCACGCGATAGGGTAACTTCGGGTTAATTCGGACATCAGGTAAATTCGGACACACATTTGCAAACAGTGTAAATCCAGATGAGACGGCTCCTTATGAGCCGTCTCATCAGGATTTTCACTGTTTGCTTAGTTACTTTATTTTTTATTCCAATATTTGAAATATGATGCAAACAAGGTCGCTGTCCGAATTTACCTGATGTCCGGATATACCCGACTTTACCCTAGTATTTCTCATTCTTCCACGCGCGATAGTATTTTAGTATATGCCTTTGTTTTTAAATTTCCTGGCAAGGCCACTACCGTGAGAGGTCCCCGATGTGGTGAGGGAATGAGATTTCTAGGTAGTTCCGCTGATACCCACCCATGTTTGAGGGTTAACTAATCGTCATACTCCAGCCTTGTAGGCGCGATGTTGAGGACCAACTGCAAGAATGTTGTCACGTGATCAAATCCAGGAACACGTAATTTAAAATACACAAAAGGAAAGTAAAACATAAGTCCTGCAAGCACAAGCGCTATGCCATATAAGAATTCGACACGTGGTGTTTTAACAAATGGTGCAATTACCATGAATATGCACACGAGCAATGCAATTACTGGGATAGCGATCGGTAAACTGAACTCTTTTGTGTTTCTGTGCTGGTTTCGCCTTCGATGCCAAAATATAAGCAGTGACGTCACCGAAGCTCCCTGCACTGTGAAGCCAACAAAGCCTGTCATGTTGATCAGTTCGTCGATATCCCCTGGTATCAAATAAAGCATGGCAAGTACCGTGTTCAACAAAACTGACAGCACTGGAATTTTGGATTCAGGGTGCAGATAGGACACGACTTCCGGTAGATGTCCTTCTCTAGCCGCTGCAAATCTCTGTCGACTGTCGGAAAAGAATGCACCATTTGCTGCACCATGTACTGACAACATCACGCTGATGGGAATGATAATTGATGCCGATCGTAGAACTCTGTCTCCCCACAGAGAAGCCACGGCAGAGGTGGATATGAACTCTTCTTTTGAAATGACTGTAAAGTAGGAAATGTTAGCTGTCGTGTATATTGCAGTTATAAAGATGAGTGAGATAATGATCGACAATGGAATGTTCCTCTTTGCATTGATAATTTCCTCAGCGAAATCGTTGAGGTTGGTAAATCCACTGTATGCCCATATGCAGCTGTATATTGCGAGGGAAATAGATTCAGCTGTCCATTTTGAGCCTTCAAATGAATTCTCAAAGTTTTGAAAATCGCCCTTAGACAAATACAAAATTCCACCGGCTGATATCAATACCAATGCTAAAACTTTGGCTACAGTGAAGACAATTTGTACAGATGTTGCGAATCGCACACTGAGAATGTTCGTTATCGCAAGTATGGTCAGTTGAGCACAAGCAATTAATTTTCGTATAAGATTTGGCGACCCACAGTCCCTGAAAATAGGCGCACAAAGGTAATCCGCAAAAACCAAAGACAATATAGCTCGTCTTCCTGGAGTCTTTACAACAGTATTAATCCAAGATACAAGGAAGGCTGGAGCCCCTCCGAAAGCTTGACGGATATAGGTATAGTCTCCACCGGACCTGGGAACCATTCTAGCGAGCTCTCCATACACAAGGCCGAATACCATAGCAATTCCTCCACTCAGAGCCCATACTTACAAGCTCAATCCGATGGACCCGCTGTGGAGTAAAGAACCCTTCAGAGATATGAAGATTCCAGATCCAATGACGCCTATTACAAAGGATATACCTCCTGCAAGTCCTATCCTACGTTTAACTTTGACTCTCTCTTGCTGAATGGTAACGATGGGTTCCTTGGCGGTATCCATACTTGATGTGCAGAGAAGACCACCTGCTTATTTGATATTTTTTAAGAAAGTGCAGACAAAGGGTCGAATGAACTGTAATGTGAACTATAATCTCTTTGATCCCTGCAATATTACTAGGTTAAAATGTTATGAGGGGTGTTCCAAAATGTTTGATCTTTACTCTTTACTTCTTAGCTTTGTTCAGCGCCATTTTGAGAGGCATATTATACACCATTCAAAACAACTTCGTACCTTTACCTTAATACGATGCTATATAAATAAATATATATATCGCCCGCCCCATACGGTGATCTGTTTTCATGCTATAGAAGTTTATTCATTTTCGAATTTAAATCTTTCAAGACGTTATCTTTATGGACTCAAAATAAAACTGCACAGTAATTTTATTTTCGTTTACATATAATGTCCATTCAAATTCAATATTTATAGCACAGTGCACAATTCTTATTATGTCATTGAAATTAACAACTACAGTATTTTGAATACATTGCTGAATTTGAATTTCCGATAATATTTTATTTTTGCCTATTTAGTTGGACTAAATTCATGCTAAAGCTAATATCAGCACAGTATTTAAGACGAATTTAATTTCAATCACAACATTGAATGATTCTCTAACTAATTATAGACACTGAAGAATGGAAATTTATTATACTGTCAAAATTTATATCATGGTGCAAAGTTATTGCAGTGGAATCCAATATCAAACTAATCATGTTCTAGGAACGAACATAATAATAATGATAGTTCTTTATTTTCTCCAATAAGAAGAGTACATAATACAAAATAACATATATAATGCAAAGTATAGTGCAATATAATAAAGATAACATTTCTATGCAGCTTATACAAATGCTGTTAAAAAAGAAAAAGTGAACGCTATGTGTGTACATACGAAATTAATGTGCACACAAGCACCCATTTGCAAACGTGCACTTACTTGCACAATTATTGTTTGATTTATTAACCTGACACAGGTGCATAATTTCACGGTTAGTGCACAAGATATTTTTACCTTCCGTCGACTTTCGGTATTTACTGTCATTTTTACAGGAATTTTGCAAGTACTAATAAGATAATGAAACGTTTTGCACTGTCTTCTGACTAGTCAAGTGGTTATGTTACAGAAGTTACATCCAAAAGGTCGTGAGCTCGCGTCCACGTATGTTCATGTTTTTTTTTGTTTTGTATTTTTACCTTTAGTTGATTCGTTTAACCTCATTTATTAATGTAGATGTACCACGACCTCTGAGTATATCCTTTGGATCATTATATGAGCCAGTGCATGAGATTTCCAACAATGTGGCATTTTGACATGTGTAGACTCGGATGAGTCTCTGCAGCCTCCTTTTAAGCTTTGAAATGCCAAATGCTGTTCAATCAGTAGCTTAACAATCATAAGATACTCAAACGACTAGCAAAGGCCCTGATCAGACTGCGCGTATGCGCCGGCTGATCTGAGGCTTTGCTGGTCGCACATACCACATTGTTGGAAATCTCATGCACTGGCTCATATTCAAAAGCTTGATGCGTAACGCATACACAATGCCAGTCTGTCTGGAACATCTACGTGCTTCAAAGTAGAATAGTATACGTAATGAAACGCCTGAAACCCCTATTTCTAGATCCGTGTTTTCAATTTTGTAAATATAGTCACACTTCAAAGTTGTTTGTTTATCTTATCTATACTTGCACTTTCTATTTTGTTATTTTTGTAGGATCCTCACCGAGACCGTTTAACGTACGCTCGATATGTGAAATTGAATCTCTGTGCTTTTGACATATTTTTTTTAAAGTAATCGAAGATATTAAAAATTTTTTGTCTGCTTTGCCTTAGTGCCAAGACTTGCTGCATACTTTTCTTCAGGCGTTTGCCCACTGAACTTAAGTTCAAACAACATGTAAAGTGAATAATTTTCAACCGTATGCTTTGGCTATAAAATGGAACAATATTTTCACGTGAATCTCTGAAGATGTTTCGGACAGATTGGCTCATTTTAAGCGTTACGCATCAACCTTTTGAAATATAATGATCCAAAATTTCATTCCTCAAAGGTCGTGGTACATCTATAATAAATAAAATTAAACGAATCGAATAAAGGTAAAAATAAGAACACACGTAGACTCGAACTCACGACCTTTTGGTTGTAAACTCTGTATTATAACCACTTGACTAGTCAGTAGGACGGTGCAAAACGTTTCATTATCAGCATTAGTACTTGCAAAATTCCTGTAAAACTTATGGTAAATACCGAAAGTCGACGGAAGGTAAAATATCTTGTGCACTAACCGTTAAATTATGCACCTGTGTCAGGTTAATAAAATCAAACAATACGTATATGCGGAAGTGTTCAAATAGTTGCGCATTTGGGAATAACTGCATATTCACAAAAATTCTAAAGTACACAATATTGAAACGTATATACAAAGTCAATATGAACACAGGATTGTATATACGTGTAGAGAAATACAACTTGTGTACTGAAAGTAACACACGACATACAGTTTCGACTGTAACAATCACTGTTACTAGCACATACGTTGGGACCAGATCAGTTCGACGTCGACTTCATATCACTGACGAAATATGGGCCTTAATTTAGTGCGTGTATCTACTCACGTTCGACCATATTTTCTGTAGACCAGACATTCAGTAGCTAAACCTTTGAGGCTGGTTACCAAGCAACAGACTTGTCGCATCATCTTCATGACCAAAAAGTACTGAGGCGAGTTCAACAATGCGAGCGCTTTCAAGCGCTCGTTGTACTGATGTCTGGCTTTACACCCCGCTTTACACATTACGAATAAAGATAGGTACCAATCAACGAGCGCTCGGCGAGCTCTCGTATTGTTGAACTCGCCTCTGGTGTAACAAGTGCACAACAGATTCATCAAATGAACGTAAGCGTTATCATTTAATTGCAGTATATTGTACCCTAACCTGGCTCTCTCTGCATCAAGATATGAGCAACTGTGAATATAATGATCAATGGTATTAATATGGAGATCTCTATTGCAAAATTGCCAGCATGCCTGGCTGAAAGCAGTTTTTGCCATCCCTGCTATCATTTGCAAACAAGACCAACTAATTGGGAGTAAGTGACGAGACTCCTTTGACTCAATACATAAGGTGTGTAGACTATATTCAGTGTGTAGCTGTCTGAAACGATTTAAATCAGAAACAGACTGTCTATTGAGTCAAGAATTGACCTGATTGTAATGTATACGGCTTTTAACTAAACCTTTCCAGATGTTTTAGAAGGAAATACACTGAATCTAACGTAAGATTCAAAATACTCCTTCTCATAAATCTGTATAACCTGTTTGAGATTCAATATTTACCATAAGTGATGCTAGCCGTCTGTAAACCGTCAAATACCCAGCAATTTGTATTATTTCTACAAAACTGTCCAAATAGAGTCAGCTTTCTTAGGTCAATTTCGAATTCAATAGAAAAAATACCCAGCAAACTCAAAGCGGCATCAGTCTGAGTTCTTGTACTTAACCCCTGCATATATACTGCTCAACAAAAGTTTAGCACGGATAAATAAAAAATTATTTTTATTTGAGCAAAGGGCTTAAAGTTATAAAATATCTGCTGAAATGATGGTTTGATATGTGATAAAGTAGCGGACAGCAATTGGTGTACTTAAATTAGATGTCTATTGCGTCGTTCATTACATTTAACAAGATAGGGGTCAAAAACGTGTTTCAACTGCATTATTGGCAATACAAAATTGATACAGCATCGGTTTATAAAGTCCTTTGTTTTCAAGCTTGGACGAATCTGCCATTCTGGAAAAGAATTAAGGTCGTCTCCATTGAGCATTTGAAGCAAAAGTTGAGTCTTGATAACAACTAACGTCGTTGAAAAAATGACGTTAACAAGTCAAAAACAGTATTGTTTTCGTTGTGTAGGCATGCTTAATTGAAAGGGTTTTCGTGTTAATGAGGATGCCAAAAGAGAGACAATTTAGTGTAAGGCACGTTTATAAAATTTTGTCCCTGGGTATTCAATTAATAAAAAAATGACGTTAATCTGAAGTTGAGACTAAATGTAGGCGGTAACGCTATCTAAAGCAGACGTTTTCAACGGATCGACTAACAGAAATGTTCCTGGTGCTTGTGCCACTCTAGCATCAAAAAGATTACTTGGCCGCTCGATTCAGTTCGCTAAAAAAAGTCAAGAAGTGGAAAATGCCATTTTAACATCATAATGGAACGGTAAAACGTGGCATAAACGGGTATCAAACTTTGACTTTTTTAACGATTTTCAACATTTTGAGGCATTTGCTTTACATTAGAATCAAAAGTTTAAATTTTCGATGTAGACGTGTATCCTTTACATGCCAATGACCTCAAATTTAACGTCAATCCGCTGACGCCTAACCAGATTACCTTTTGTCTGGCGGACACGAAAAGACGTTAATTTCAAGATCCCCATACATGTTGTTTACATTAGATAAAATGGTTCATGTTCATTGAAAGTGGGGCATCATATTAAAATCCGTGCTAAACTTTAGTTGAGCAGTATATTTTATACAAAAATCGATGAGCCCTTGCTAGTAATAATGTATTATTTGTAGTTAAAGAAAACCAAGTTTCACGTCCATAAAAAGCTTTAGGTAAAACTACAGCCTCGTAGATCTTTTTATAAGATAACGGGTGTAGACCATCAGAGTATATGAGACCACAGTTTACCAGACTCATGAAAGTGCCCTTCCGTTGTCAGTTGACTCTTTGATGTTAGTGTCAACGTTAAGCTATGCATTACATTTGACACCAAGGTGTTTGTAATTAATATCCTCATTGACTGCATTTGGTCCTAATTTCCATTGCCTATTTTGTTTATCGTATAAAAACTTGGTTTTATCAAAAACTAGAAATGCGTCCAGGGGACACGGATGCCCCCGTTGTTGCTAATTTCGCATATTCTCACAAACAATCGGCTAAAACACGGTATTGGTGCTGATTTAATTTTTTCATGTTATATATATGCTACAGAAGAACTGTGTCATAAAGGAACACTTTATAGAGTTATGCAAAAAGGCATTGTCAGATCTTGTTTGCCGGAAAATTTCAAGCTGCTAACATTGCCCGTTTTGGAGATATGGTATATAATGTGCTCCCAAAATAGCAATTTATAAGCGTTATGCAGTCTCATTTTGATAATCAAATCATTTAAAGTCCAAATAATTCAGGTTCCTATTTAAATATTGATACAGAACTGTTTGCATCTTATAAAGACACATATCTTCTCCATTTTGCAATTTGAATTAAAGAAATTGGTTAAAAATTGTGGATTTTCTCCTCAAATTCCTAAAGATAGTGTTTTTGATAAAAACTGCATGAACGACACTAATACACTGTACTATACCCAAGATTATACAAGACATGTGTTAATTTAAGTAAAATTTATTTCCATTATATCAATAAAGACTATAGTTTCCAAAAAATACAGTTTGCATTCCAGGTTAGTCCAATGCTTCGCACCATGGAACATTTCTGTCAGGAACGAAAAAAAAGTCATTTTTTGTAGTGTCTGTAACCGTGACATTTCATGAAACGAAATCTTCAAGATTTTCAATCACAGAATAACTTCCTTTTAATAGTTTATGTCAGAAAAACATAAATATCAGATAGACAAAGTTTCATTGCCATGACAATTGGAATCTATGAGAAATTAGCATCAGAAAAAGTTACAGACACTACATGGAATATTGGACCAGATTTAAGCGCATTTTGACAAAGAATATTTTTTTTGATAGTTGACCTTTTGGACTACTGTAACTACTTTGATGCCTTTCAGTATGGTTTACTGTATTCAGAAAATGATTTTAAACATTGAGATATACTTCTGGTAAAAGTTAAGAGATGAAATCTGATATAGGGCAATTTATGACAAATTCAGCCAATGGTTGTCATAAAGATATGCTTATATTTTGCATATTTAAGTGTTTATCTTCTTTGTTTGGCCTCCCATAATGCTAACCAGTATCTCCCATTGTTGTGTCAGAGAAAAAGAGCTGCAGACATTTATATTTTTGCTCTTATCTTGCATGTTATACCTTAGGTGTAGTGTCCGTAACCTATCAACAGGCAGAAGTAATAGTATAAAAAATTATATGAAGGGATATTTTCAAAAACAAAGACTAGTTTTAGGTAAGATGTGTAACAAACAATGTAGAAAATGACAATATATTATCTTATCGAGTGTTTTATTTTTTGCCTAGTGAGACACTAATCAGCACCAATACTGTGTTTTAGCCGAAAAGCAAACAAAAGACATTTTAATGAATAAAGGGCAATCGCTATGGAAGCCACAAGATGATATGAATCATTTTGAAACAAGACATTCTGATGTTAAGCATTGTGTCTAAGTTTCCTTAAGTTCCATAAAGAAGACATTATGGTACTAAACAATGTGACCAAGTTTCATTAAATTCTGATAAAAAAATTGACATAGAGAGCGAACGTCGTTGGTGTGACGTACGGACGTACGGACAGACGTACATACGTACGTAGGGACGGACGGATGGACAGGCTTAACACTTAATGCCCTGGTCGTTGTCATTGCAGGGCATAACAATAACTTAACATTTAATTGAAACATAATTGTACCACCATTTACAAGAGTATTGATAACAGATAGCAAACAATTTATCTCATCTAGCCTTGGCTGGCATCTTTCCTCAGAAACTAGTCATATACAATACCCATTATTTCTGCTTTTCTAGCAAAATAATTGTCCACCTCATCTCATCAAAACCAGTAGAATCATCAAACAGTATTTTGACTGCAAGCTGAGTAAGGGCCTGCTCCATCCTAAACCCTTTTGGAATTCTGCAGACATGTTCTATATAACACAACAATTCAAGGTTCATCGAATGGGAGATGCTTGTACTCTGTAACCTTGGGCGTTAGCCTGTTACAACTTGTTTCATATGTTACTATATAGAATAAGAAAATTGAAAATCTTATCAATTGACATTCTAATATCTGCAAACTGGATGTCTTTACTACATATGAAAACGGTTTAACATTAATATGGCCACCTGTGGTGTTATATGCGTTACATGAACTTAAATCATTGTGGGTAGTGTCATTTAGTTTAACAACTGCTCTGTGTTGGTTTCAACCCGTTTTAGATTAGGTTTTACAAACATATACGTAATAGACGAATGCAAAAAATAAGTTTGCTTTTTCTATCTTAAACATATTGTCTTTAATGAGCTAATACACAGCCCTACCCTTGGTTTTACTGGGGAGCTTATTTTATTACTACCGTTTCAGTTAAACACCTATGAAAAAAATTGCAGCGTGTGGATTTTTTTCATTTTCTTTGACTGTCTTACTCATATATCTGCAAGTTGTCACCAAGTTTCTAAGATCAGGACGCTTATTTGAGATGTAATATATATAACATGATGTTATCAATGAACAAAGCCAATGTCTGATGTAATAGATAGTATTTCAAAAAGAACCAACATATTTCACATGCGTACTTATAAACCTCTGGTCATTGGTGCCAAAAAATAAGAAATTATTTTCATTTCTGATTATCAAGCCCATGGATTCTTAGTACAGATGTTATCAATGAAAGTTTTGACACGTTTCCTTATACTATGCATATAATGCTAAATATAGAGCCAGAAATATTAAATCTAGTTTTGCAGTTATACAAGACAATACAATAACTGTTCCTGTTTATTGTAAATGGTCAAAACTAATTCTCATCCAAGTAACACTCATATTAAACCTTTGTCGTTGTCTATTTTTGTGGTAATCATTATTATTACCGACCTCCTTGCAACCAGTAGAATCATCACACAGCATTTCAATCATGACAATCATGTCATGTAGTAAATTTTACCACCAGTCCACTCAAAATCTATGAGCCATCATCAACTTTCCAACTATGCCAGTCATGGTTTAGAATATTCGGAAACTGATATGGATGCCTGATAGTTGGCTCTTTGACCATGCGATATTCTAACTAAAGTTATACAATGAGGAAAGATGCCATCAAAAACAATGTGTACCTGGCCTGATGTACCATGATATTTCTGTGAAAAAGAATCATATCTTAGCTGGTTTTCTTTGATATAGTTTGCCTTTCCATACATGCACTCTGAACACTTATTATCTTAGTCTGTGCACGCATTTCTGAATATTCTGATTTTTCCCAAGCTATCAGAGCTATGTCAGAAGCACACACTGCCACGGAATCTGCTGGAGAAATTAGGGAAAGTCTTCAACAATAACTTTCTTGCTGCGATGTAGGGCCTAAAACGCAGGACCTGCGAAAAAGGGGTGTCACAGAATTTCTGAACGGAGCTTTTTAGGCATATAGTAATTGCACTGTCCGTCCGTCTGTCAGTTTGTCCACCCCGCTTCGTGTCTGGAGCATATCTATATATTCTTTGAGGAAGAAATCCCAAATTTTGTAAGTGCATGCATCTTGGGATGACTAAGTGTCGCGTACCATTTTTGGGTCACTGTGGCCTTGACGTTGACCTCTGACCTTTTTTTAGAAGTAGCATTGAATCTGGTGCATATTTCCTATATTCTTTGAGGTAGGAATTCCAAATCTGGTGTGAATGCATCGACATACCATTTTCGGGTCACTGTGGCCTTGACCTTGATCTTAGACCTAGTTTTTATAATAATCGTGTTCGGAGCATATCTCTTTTTTATTATTTGAGATAGAAACCAAAATTTGGTGTGTGGATGCATCTGGGGATGGCGGAGTGTCGCGAACCATTTTTGGGGTCACTGTGACCTTGAACTTTGACCTAGTTTTTAGAATAATCATGTCGTCTGGAGCATATCTCTTATATTATTTGAGAAAGAAATCCCAAATCTAGTGTGTGGCTGCATCTTGGATGGCAGAGTGTCGCATACTATTTGTCGGGTCACTGTGACCTTGACTTTGACCTCTGACCTAGTTTTTAGAATATTGGTGTCCATTGAATATCTCCTCTGAACTAGTTTTTTTAGAATAATCGTGTCTGGAGCATATCTCCTACATTCTTTGAGGTATTAATCACAAATTTGGTGTGTGGATTTATCTTGTGTTGGTGGAGTGTCGCATACCATTATCGATGCACTGTGACCTTGACATTGACCTCTGACCTAGTTTTTAGAATATTCGTGTCTGGAGCATATCTCTTATATTATTTGAGGTAGGAACCCCAAATTTGGTGTTTGCAAACATCATGGGATGACAAAGTGTCACGATGCCATCCGTGGGTCACTATGACCTTCACCATGACCACTGACCTAGTTCATAGAATTTGCATTGAGTCTGGTGCATATCTCCTGTTTTCTTTGAGGTAAGAATTCCAAATTTGGTGTGAATGCATCTTGGGATGGCGGAGTGTCACATACTAGATTAGGGTCGCTGTGACCTTGACCTCTGACTTAGTTTTAGAATAATCGTGTCCGGAGCATATCCCTTGTATTATTTGAGATAGGAATTCCAAATTTGGTTAGTGGATGCATCTTGGGATGGCGGACTGTCATGTACTATTTACGGGTCACTGTGACCGTAAACTTGACCTCTGACCTAGTTTAAGAATAGCCATGGTCGGAGCATATCTCTTATATTATTTGAGGTAGGAATCCCACATTTGATGTGTGAATGTATCTTGGGGTGGAGTAGTGTCCTGTCCCATTTTGGAGTCACTGTGACCTTGACCTCTGACCTACTTTATAGAATAATTGTGTCTGGAGAATATATCCTATATTATTTGAGCTAGGAATCCCAAATTTGGTGTGTGTATGCATCTTGGGATGACAGAGTGCCATTTATTTTAGAAAGATATTGCGATAGATGGAGATTGCAAGTTAACACTGGGAAAACCAAAATCGTAGTTAGTTTTTTAGGAAACGTGGTGGTCTGCGTGATAATGAATCTTGGATATATAAGAATACACCAATCGAAGTGGTGAATGAGTTTGACTATTTAGGCACGGTATTTAAATATACAGGGTCGTTTATTCTAAATCAGCAAACGCGTTTTGGCAAAGGTTTGAAAGCACTTAACTCTTTGTTCTATAATACAGGAAGTATTCACTTGCTCCAAAAGTTATGTGCCAGCTGTTCGATTCTTTATGTTGGTTCTATTCTTAATTACTCATGCGAGGTTTTGGGATTAGGGAAATCAAAAGTTTAGAGCGAGTTCATCTAAAGTTCTGCAATACCCTTTTAAAAGTAAAAACCATCTACATCCTCTTGTGGTGTGTATGGCGAGCTTGACAGATACCCATTATTTATAACCAGATATGTAAGGATTGTCAAATACTGGTCTCGTATAGCTAACTCAGAAAATATTTTGGTTGTCCCATCTGTATAATTCTCTTGTAGATGCGTGCAACAAAGGCTTCAATAACTGGGCAAATATGTCAGATCACTCCTAGATGCGTATGGATTCTCATGTGTGTGGAACAATCCCAATTCAGTCAATCTAAAAACATTTTATTCGTTTTTTAGCAAAGAGTGGTGGATGTCTTTAAGCAAAACTGGTTTAATGATTTTGCTAGAAACGGGACCCTCGTGCTGTATAAAGAGCTTAAACAATACTTTTTGAATATGGAAACTATCTGACTGAACTCCCAAGTAAACTGAAAATACCTTTGGCGAAGCTTTGATTGTCATCCCATCAGCTGCTCATAGTAACTGGGCCCTACTCACAAAATAGGACTGAAAGAGCACATCGTCTGTGTACCCTTTGTGACCGATCTGATGTTGAAGATGAGTATCATTTTTGTAATTACATGTATATGTCCATTATACTCACATTTAAGAATTTCATACATACACCCTTATTATTACAAGAAACGTAGCGTATACAAATTCATTGAGTTAATGCAGTCAGATAATTTGTGTATTCTCAGAAATTTTCGTGAATATTTACAGGTGGCCTTCTCTTTGCGTAAATCACATATCACCACTTAATATGCTTTGGTGGAATAATTATTTGTCATTTTGTTTCCCATAGGTCTGGTGGGAACACAATGAAACATGTCTTACTTGTTTTATATTTACCTTAAATGGCGTCTGCGGTTCCGGTGAAAGTGTCCACAAAAGTTCATAATCCTAAATCAAGTAGTTGTTGAGAAAACTCTGCCAAAAAAACGTCCATATGTGTTATAAAGGAGAGACATAAGGAAAAATTGTAAAAGTAGGACATGAGTACATTTAATTTCATTTACACAATACACTTAGCCTACCTAAAGGTGTACACAAAATTTGAAAACACTGGCTCCAGTAGGAGCTGAGAAATCTGTGACAGAAATTTCCATTGGAGAGAAAGAAAAATGATCAAATAAAGGGACTGATAAGCAAAATGTGGCTGTTCCTTTGTTACACAATACAACTAATCACTATCAAGCTTTGTACCAAATTTCAGAATCCTAACCCAAGTAGTTGCTGAGAAATCTTTGACGGAAAAATCTGTGACAGAAATTTCCATTGGAGAGAAAGAAAAATGAACAAATAAAGGGACTGATAAGCAAAATGTGGCTGTTCTTTTGTTACACAATACATCTAATCACTATCAAGCTTTGTACCAAATTTCAGAATCCTAACCCAAGTAGTTGCTGAGAAATCTTTGACGGAAAAAATGTCCATATGTATTATACAAGAGTGAAAGAAGGAAAAAATTAAAAATTGAAAAAAGAAGACAAAATGAGGATGAGCATCTTAATTTCCATTTACACAGTACACTATGCCTTCCTGAAGGTGTACACAAAATTTGAAAACACTGGCTCCAATAGGAGCTGAGAAATCTGTGACAGAAATTTCCATTGGAGAGAAAGAAAAATGAACAAATAAAGGGACTGATAAGCACTATGTGGCTGTTTTTAAAATTTGAAAACACTGGCTCCAATAGGAGCTGAGAAATCTGTGACAGAAATTTCCACTGGAGAGAAAGAAAAATGAACAAATAAAGGGACTGATAAGCACTATGTGGCTGTTTTTTTTTTGTTACACAGTACAACTCATCACTATCAAGCTTTGTATTAAATTTGAGAATCCTAACCCAATTAGTTGCTGAGAAATCTTTGACGGAAAAAAAAGTTTACAGACAAACCAACAGACAAACAAACATAATTACAGAAAAGGCAAAAACTATATACCCCCTATATACTTCGTACCGGGGGTATAATTACTAGATTACTTATCTTTAATGTAATATACCTTATCTGTGATAAAATGGCTAACTGATATGACCACTTTCACACGGATTGGTGGATATGGGGTTCATCCTCCACTTTCTGACTACCTTGTGGTTCGAAAGGTAAGACTGTAATACAAAATTCCAAAAATCTTAAATGGAACATTTCATCCCGAAAATGATAGCATATCTTATGATTAGTTCGGTAAAAAGAATAAAAGGGGTATTCTAATTATTTTAGACAAACTAGTAATGACTAAACCAACAGGCTGTATTCAATCTTTAGATATTCTATCATTTTCCTAAAAATCTGGACAGGACAATGACTTTTAACAGTGTCACTCTCAAAAATATACAGGCAAAACCACAAAAATATATTATTTTTTTCAACGAAACATTTAATACATTTGGCGGATAAAATATAAAAATAATTTTAGAAATTATTTTTTTTTCTACTATATGGAAAATTACAGTAGGAGGGTTTGTAAATCAACTAATAAAAAAGTTCTGGCCTTAACTGTTCATTTTAAAAAATAAAACTAAAGAACACCACTGCAAAATATTTTCACCTCAAAAGACTCCCCCTCCCCCCCCCCCCCACACACACACCAAATCAATGATATCTAGAGCACTGTGATACCTTATCTCACGCTGTGATCCTTTACTCTTTTACAGATAACGCCACTGTTGACGTTTTTCAGTGTTGGAGCAGTGGTTTGTGGTTGGTACATTTATCAGTGTATCCACCCCAAAAACTTGTGAGTATTTCCAGTATTTTCCTGCTCAAAACGAGTATGGTTTTCCCTGAAGCAGGATGTTAATAAAGTTTTTGCATGTAGGGTTATTTTTCGTGCTTTTGTTGTCATCTTCTGACTTTTTTTTTTTTTTTTTTTTTTTAAATCAAAAAGTTACTTTTAGGAATCAGAGTGTCTATCGGTTTGGGTACAGATCAGACCCAACATTCTGTTGTTGGACCCGATCTGGGTCCAAACAGTTTGCAGGCTTATGATAAGCAGATGATAAAAGTCACCTCTAGCAAGTAAAGAGTTTAAATTAATCCCAGGCTCCCAGAAGACCATTTCATTCAGGGTCTACACTGTTTGCTTAGGCAAAAAGTATCTTTAGAGAAAGATATACATTATTATTTGTAAATTTAAGCCTTTGTCCCGTCAATACATTTAATGAACCATTGGCGTAGCTCCCATTACGCAGTATATGCATGTGCATAATAAAAATAGTAACACTCAAGGGAAACTTACCTATTGTGGTTAAAGTGATTTCCCATGGCCATACCACAAGGAACTGCTCTTAAAGGAAAGAATTCGCCCCCTCTGGGAGCAAATTCTTTCCTTTAAGAGAAGTTCCAAGTTGAAAAGGGACATAATTGTAGAAAACCAATGCTTGATACAGTAGTCTTCCTTTGATGGTCACTAGAAAAGAGCCCACGCAAGCGCGGAAATATTTCATGATTGTCAATTTACCTTTATTTTGCATTTAAAAAAGCTGAAACTTGTATCCCCCTTTCATGTGTGTTAATTTTTCACAGCTTTATGAAATCTGAAACTTGTATTGGCGATTCTAGTCGCCGAAATGACCATGGGCCCAAATAGGTATGGGCCAAAATGACCCGAAACCGGCGAGTTTTAATTTTTTTTACAAAAGCTGATACTTGTAAACATGATTATGCTTATATCTTCTCATCTTGAAAATCACTAAAAATCTTCAGCGAGGTGACTTTTACTATATTTGTTTTCCTCCAAACAATGCCAAAAATCGCTCAAATCCAGGTTCTTATTTCTGAACAATGCACTTTTTTAAACAGATTTTATTGATAGCGTCATTGCCTACTGCGTCAAGTGGTACGACCAAGCCTATCAATGTAAGCTGTTTAGCGACCTTGAAACTTAGGATTATTGAGCGTGAGTCAGAGAAAGGTGTCTTGAACTTTCATAACTCTAGTTGCCATCAATGGTAGTAATTAACTATTTTATAGAAGTTCTGTTTGTTTTGTTACTGTTTTGTGAGTCCCCCCCCCCCAAAAGTCTGTACTTGTTTAAAGCTAGTGTCAATTTAAGTTTATACTAAGGTCTGCTGATTATTATAGTTTAGTGTTGTGTTGGTTACTGGTACTGTCCAAAAATAGGGACAATGTCGGAAAAATTAGTCTGCAATTTTTTAAGTGGTAGCTGCCCAAACCAATAAATGAGTGGTTTTCACACTCAAAATGCAAAGAAATACAATATTTAAGGAAATTTTTGTATACCAAATTATCTTCTTCAAAGGCAAACCTGGAAATGTCGTTACTTTTCGTGGTTAAAAAACAAACTTTTTCTCCTTATTTTTCTTCCAACTTCTGATTGGGAATTTTACTGTGCCAATTGGGAAAAAGGAGGTGTTTCGCCTTTGGGAGTGGGGCCGAATTTCGCCCCCCAAAATGGCCTGAAAAGGAACACTGATGCCGAAATGGTTTGGATTGATTGGTGTTTTACGTCCCGGTAAACAATTTTTCAGTCATGTTGAGACGGAGCCACTTCTTCCTGGGTATTATTAGTACTTTGGGAAGGTGAAAGTGCCTTTCTCAAGGACACTACACAGCGGTCGTGGGGTTCGAACTCGGGGCCTCTAGGTCCCGAGTCCGATGTCTACCACTGAGCCACCGCGCCTCCATATGCCGAAATACACTTCCCTTTTTACGACCATTATAGGCGAAACGGAGCGGTCTGGGGCGAAGTATTTCGCCGATTTGCCCTCAAACTGGAACCCTGCTTGTACCTGAAAGCTAACATATAAAATTTGGGTTTGATTGGCCCATCAATTTCCGAGAAAAGCCAGTTTTAATTTTCATATACGTAAATGACCTTTAGCCAAGGTCAAGAAATGACCTCGGCCTTCAATACTCACAATTCTTCATTATTTCAGTTGGTTTCAGGTCAGAGGCTGAAATATTTGTGAAAAAATCAACAGCTTTCACTTTTTCCTGTAGAAAAGCCTAAGTTAACAAATTTGACCTTGTTGTAAAATTGGTCAAGGTCAACCGTAGGTCATCATTTGAACAAAGTATGATGGGCAGAGTCACCACTGCTACATACCAAGTTTCGTGGAAATTGGTTCACCGGTTCCGGGGAAGAAGATTTTTGAAGGGTTTTTACCATATATGGGCGTGGCGGCCATCTTGGTCATGTGACCCAGATGCAACAAACAAACTTTCGTTCCCCCTACCCAAAGAGGCTCCACATAAAATTTGTCTTTGATTGGTCAAATGGTTTCCGAGAAGAAGATGTTTGAAATTGTTGACGACAACGGACCATGGGCATCCTACCTATAAGCTGACATATGCTGCTAAGGTGAGCTAAAAACAAATTCAACCTCAAGCCCTCACCAGTAGCTTGCACCTGACCGTTCTAAGGTGGTGATTTTGGTGTAGTTCTTACTTCGTTATTTGCATACCTGTCAACTTTTTGAAATCTTAAAGAGTGAGATTGCGCGCGACGCCCTTAAAATGGTTATTTTCTGCTCGCATTTACCGCGCGGACCAATTTTACCAAATTTTTTAGGAGTGAGATTTATTTTTTTCTAAGAACCAAAAAGGGATTATTGGGCCGAAATGACCATGGGCCGAAATGACCCGGAACCGACGATTTTTTTTTTATTTTCTTTTTACAAAAGCTGATACTTGTAAATGCGGTTATGTTTATTTCTTCTCGTCAAGAAAATCACAGAAAAACTTCAGCGATGCGCCTTTTACTAATAATATTTGATAGCGTCATTGCCTACCGTGATATAAGTGGTACGACCAAGCCAATCGATGTAAACAGTACATTATGCGCAGCGACCTTGACACTTAGGATTATTAAGCGCGTGTCGAAGAAAGGTGTGATGATTACCGCGACTAATAATCAGTTTTGATAAGGGATTATTTAAAATTACAGCCATATCTTTTTTTCTTTGGCGAGTTTGGCGGCGTTTTCCCTTGGCGGCGTTTTCCCCATTGTTGTTTATAATATGGCCGACTTGACACAGCATAATACACATATACATATGACATATACACAAAAATTCGGAACGCTTCGGTCATCTCCATTCAGTTTGTATTGGAAACCCAATCGATCTAAAAATAGTGACGCGTGACCATGAACGTGACATACACTAAATATAGAAACATTCGCCAGAGGGCGCAGTTCTTTTAGAAAACACACTTAATTCCAAAATTCTCTAAATCTATGCTAAATGAAAACTCATCCTAACCGAGATTATCAATGAAAGCAATATCTTAAAGTAACAGTAAAGAAATCAAGCATGAAAATGACCTCGATTTTTCAGTTTATGCGGTAATTCGTTTATTTAGTATTATAGATCATTGAACATATTATCAAAGATTATTACATATAAATTTGCTTCATGTGACCAACACTGCGTTTATTGTTAAAAATAATAGGATAGACTAGAAAGTGTATAGTTTACGTCTTATAATCTTTTCTATCCTGTATTAGTTTTTGGGTCACAATGACATTGGCCTATTTTCTAAAATTATCCTATTAGAGGCATATCTCCTATATTATTTGAGGTTGGAATCTCAAATTTGGTGTATGGATGCATCATTGGATGGTGACATGTCGCGCTCCATTTAAGGTCACCTTGGCCTATGACACAGTTTCTAGAATAATCGTGTCAGGAGCATATTGCATATATGATTTGAGGTGGGAAGCCCAAGTTTGGTGTGTGGATTCCTCGTTGGATGGCGGAGTGGTGTATACCTTTTTGGCTCACTTTGACCTTGACATTGACTTCTGATCTCATTTCTATATTTTTTGTATCTGGAGCATATCTCCTTTTTTCAAATAACTTTCCTCAAATGTGTTTTATGCTAGACCAATTCCTTTGGGAACATTCGTCACGGTACTGTGACATTTCCTTTATTTTTAAGTGTGTATAATGGCAGAAACCAATAAAGGTGCGCCCAATGAAGACAGCATCTTCCCAGTTGGATCAGAGTCTTCACTATCACACGGGATAGGCGGCGATCGAAAACGTTAATTGTAAGGACGAATGTAGATAAAAAAAATGGCTAGAAACAGCGTTTTCAATTGCCAATTGTCGCCCCACTGCCGACAAATAACAATCAAAAACACTATTTCTAGCGATTTTTGATCGCGTTCGTCGATTGTTAAGAGCGTTTTCGATTGCCGACTATCCGCTGTGAATATGTACATGAAGAAAGCATGCATCATTATCTCCGCAATGAGCGCTGAGTGAATAAACTGACCTGACTGGGATTATGTCTAGGCTGGTTTGAGTCTAAATTGGGCGAACAGGTCCCGAGGCTATGAAACTTTTTTCATGCTCAACTCAGTTGAGCATGAAATTGATCTAGCTGATAAATGCTTACATACCAATTTAACATTTATAAGCAGGATAAATACTGCATCTGAGAGTTTTGAAGTCAGACACGCGCAAAAAATTCAGCAGTTTAGTTTTATGATAAGCTAAAAGTTCATGCTCAGTTCAGTTGAGCATGAAAACGATTTTATAACCTCTGAGCCTAGCCCTTTTGTTGATTTTGTCATGCACATGAAGCAGGTTGGTATTTGATTTTTAAAATTCATGAAAATGTTTACAAGAACAACACGTGAATATGATATATACACTATCAAGGTTATCACATTTTACAAATGTATTGCTATACTTGTTTGCTGTACTATTTACATGAGGGTCAGATCAGCATCTCTGTTGATGTTGAGGAGCTCCTATTGACAAACCTCTCTAAAACAAGTGCGCCGTGCACAGTCAACAGCCCACTTTTCAAAGCATGTCGATCCTATACATAAGTGAATAATTGGGTTGAAGGTCAATACATTTAACATCTGCGAATACAGTATTTCGATAGTTGTTACGGTCGGCCGTGGCCGGCCGTATATATAAACTTTGTGCTAAAAATACATCAAATTCAGGTTTTGACCGAACCTTTATGCCGTGCTCAGGCTAGTTTTTATGCGCTGCCGAACAACAAGCGGGGTACCAAATATCGTGGGTTAACCTACAGCGCGAGGCAGAACTGTCCGTGAATCTGTAGGGCTACCTATTAGCGCGAGGCAAACTCGTTTTCGAATTTGATCTGTTAGCATAGCCGTCGTGCGGTCCATTGAAACACCCCAAACCACCCAAAACCATCCCAAACCCCACCAAAGCATCACCGTACATATAATGCGCTAAATTTCTTTTTTGGAAACCTACGGCCTCGAAATACCCCAAACCTACCCAAAACACCCCAAACACCACCAAACCATCACCGTACATGATATAATGCGCTAAATTTCTTTTTTGGAAACCTACGGCCTCGAAATACCCTAAACCACCCCAAAACACCCAAAACACCACCAAAACATTACCATACATATAAATGTGCGAAAAAAAATTGAGGACACTCACCGCGGCCTCTTCGTGGGGGGTGGGGGCAGGTGCCCCCCCCCCCCCCCTGGTCTGGCACTGGCATTGTGCAATAATACATACAGTGATAGGGCTAAACGACCGCCAGCTTTTTTGAAAAGCTAATACTTGTTTTTATGAACATCCAAATAATTTCAAGCTACGACAGCTATTTAATAGTACAGAGAAAAGCAAGTAACAGACCTATCGATCTTCAATTATAAAGCTTTTACTTTAAGAAGTGTTACTCTGTATTATATGTGTAAGTTATTGTATGGTTTATGCGTATGTACGGGGGATAATCCACGAGCTTTAGCGAGCCTTATTGCACCAGCATGCATACACGCACTTTATGCACTGTGAGATATTTGATGTAGAAAATAACAAGTATTAGCTTTTCAAAAAAGCTGGCGGTCGTTTCAGCCCTATCATTGTATGTATTCTTGCCCACTGCATGCTTCCATTTTGAACTTCTAGAGCTTGTACATGTAGATTTATTCTAAGCTCTGATTATTTACATCTGAACTGTGATTTGTTACCATTTAACACATGCTTCCAGCGAGGATGTTGCTTGATCTTTTGAAAGCACCCAGCTTATGCATGGTATGTTATGGTAATGTATCTAGCATGCGACACATTTATGGAAAATCATTTGACAACACTAGACAGCACATTTTTCTTAAAACTGATGCCAGAAAATCAAGTTAACAGTGGTCGCTTAACTGTATATGTACAGACTCCGTGACCCCAAGATGTGTTCGCAAACCAAATTTGGAATTCTTAGGATTTATGCTTGTGACACGATTTTTCTAGATCTGATGGCAGTGGTAAAGGTGCGTGACGCTTCATGACCCTAAATGCATTAAGACACGAATTTTGGCATTCCTACCTAAAATAATATAGGAGATATACTCCAGATATGATATGAACACTCAAACACTTAGGACACTAAGGACAGGCAGTTTGATTACTTTATGCCTCCCTTTGGGGGCATAAAACCTGTTTGTCATGACCGTCATAAGACAGAGCCTGAATTCACAGTAATTCTATGTGATCAGATGTGGATGACAATCATATAAGTACGATTACTGACGTGAAGATCGCTCGCACTCTTTGCCTATCAAGGACGTTTTGACTTTGGGACGTTTTGCTTTCGCCAGCTTTTTTTTTGAAAAGCTAATACTTATTGTGTTTATATAAGCGCCAGGGCAAATTGACGCCTTCTTTGTGAAAATTAAATTCGCAAACGAGCTTGCCTCGCGCTATAGGTAGCCCTACAGATTTCACGGACAGTTTACTTCGCGCTGTAGGTCAACCCACGATATTTGGTACCCCACTCGTTGTTCGGCAGCGAATAAAATATAGCCTGAGCACGGCATAAAGGTTTGGTAAAAACCTGAATTTGATGTGTGTTTTGATTGAAGTTTATATAAGCGGCCGGCCATGGCCGACCGCAATAAACATGCATCTACATATAGATTGAAGGATATATGTATGTAATGATAGGCAGTAATAACAATATTATTATAGATGCTGTTGATATATAAGGAGAATGTTCTCTTTTATTGATATTTGAATTGAGACTCTTCAATTGAGCTAGGGACTATATATGGATCACTTCCTGTTCTCCTCTAAGCGATACAATAACGCCCCTAGATGCGAGCTCAGTTCTGCGTATAAACAACAAGCTACGTTTGAATATGTATTTCATGTTGTACTAGGTGACCCTCCCTTGAAAAGAGTCGTACTCACTTACATGTATCTAGTCAGAAATGTGATACTATAAAACTTTGCAGCGTTGGTTGTGTATATATAGGCTCAAGGGCCATTGGCCTATTGCAATGAACTAAAATTTATCTCATCTTATCTATCTATACATGACTTCACGTAGCTGATTTGAAGGTGACACGATTTTCATGTTGTTGGACTGACTAGTTTTCTTTTATTTGTTTGGCAGAGATGCATTACACAATCCTTGTATCTTGACTTTGCCGCCTTTCCTTTGATCTATGCTGGTGATTGTTTCATTGGTCATGATACAAGTATACACATTATTGTACAAATACTTGTGGATATACAAATATTCGCTCTTGTAGGCATGGTTCGTCTTCGACTCGTCCCGCCTATAAGAGCGAATGTTTGTATACACACTCGTAAATTGTACAATAAAGCGAGGGAGCGCAGTGGCTCAGTGGTAGAGTACTTGACTCGAGACCGAGGGGCCGCGGGTTCGTGCCTCCCCGGCGTCGCTGCGTTGTGTCCTTGAGCAAGAACATTAATCCCAGCTTAGTACTGGTTCAACCCAGGAAGACCCGTCCCTTTATAAATGAAAGATTGTTGATGGGACGTAAAGAATCAAATCAAACAAACAAACAAACAAAAACAATAAAGCGAACATATACTTTGGAAGTTTGACTTTTATTATATACGGCTAACACATCACTTATCAATACAGCCATAGTCATTAATCATTGGCAAAAATATAAGATTAACTCACACAATAATTGTGAAGCAGATACGAAGCGGATATAATATGACAATAATCAGCGAAGAATACTTTCAAAACTAAAATATTACGAAAAAGATCACCCCTAATGTTTCTATTTTTCAAGAACACAGTAAAAATACTAAAATTCAGGTATACATTTTACCTTTTTCGTAATAATTAACAAATTATTAGTGCCAAAACAACAGCATTTATGTTAAAAATTAACTGTCTAGAATTATTGGAGGGACGCAAATAATTACAAACAAGAGAAAATACACCTGTTTTTATAAGATAATTCACTTTTTCATGCAGTTTTCAACTGTAGAAATTAGATTTATTGTGACAACATAACTTTATTCTACTTTTGCAAACGATTTAAAAAGAAAACATTTTTTTTTTTTTCGAAAAATGTTCATAGTTACAGAGTATGCAGCTTTAACAGCCAGATGCACCAAAACAGGACACATTGTTCCCCGGTCGACTGTAACCACTCTACGATGACTGCACTGTTCTCTAGCGTGGGGTTCAGCGAGCTTATAAGCAGGACATAGCGACGAATGAATGTTCGACGAAAGAATGTTCTATCAATTTCTGGGAACCACAACTGTAACAGGGCGCCCAATATGACATACACATTAGTGTTTGGTTCGAAAAATATAAAACTATCAAACATATCATAAAATGAAAGAAATAATAATTGCTGAGGTGAACACAAAAAGACAAGTTCAAATAGTTTTAACGTTTTCCCTGCTAGCAGCAACACAGTTGATGAGAACGTCGGTCCTGATCTGGATCCAAACCATTTGACACTCTGATAATGTACCTAAGAGACTTTTTGAAAAAGTTGATTTTGAAAAAAGTCAGCAGACGACAGCAAAAGCATTAAAAAGTACCCAGCATTCAAATTGTAAAAAAATACACATCAGTTGTTTAATCGCGTTGCATTGTTTGATAACTCGTCCAAAGATGTTATAATTATAATTGCATTGTGGTGAAATAAAAATACCAGGTGTGTCTTTCAAACATTTAACTCTTTGCCTACTGGGTATAATTTTTGCATTTTTTTGGCGTCGCTGATTTTTTTTTCAAAATAATCTTTTTTGAAAAATTCTTTCAGATCTACCATCAGAGTGTCAAGCAGATTGGATCCAGATCATGTCGGACGATATGTCGGGGCGGATCTGGGTCTAATCTGTTTTAATAGGTTATCAGCAGACGACACTAGTATGCAAAAAGTTAAACAGTACAGAATATAGGTACTTGCGAGGTACATGTAAGTGCCGGTCTTTTTTATTAACTTTTGTGTAATTTAGTTTGACCCATTTAATTAAAGTGATTACGAACTATTATCAAGAGGATAGTTACAACATACAGTGTTATCACCTCTCTCTCTCTCTCTCTCTCTCTCTCTCTCTCTCTCTCTCTCTCAAACAATAATAAACATATTGCACCCTTTTGCACATCTGTACAGAAAAAGATATTATTAAGAAATAAATTTTGTGTCTCAAGTCTGAGAAATACTTGACATGATAGTGGATGTTTCTTTGTTTTGATATTTACCTCTTATGTTTAAATAAATGTCAAAATAATGAAACGTTGCAAAAACGCCTTAGACTCAATAAAAACTGCTCTCAAAACGCTTAATTTCTTCAAAATGTTGATTTCTTCCATTTTTGAACCGATAAAATTGTGAAGTGATAGAAAACTCTTCTGAAGCACCGCTGAACTTTAGTCCATTGGAATGCACATATTTGGGCAAAAATTATTTCAATATCATTAGCGCTTAGTCAGAAAAACATGAATAGAAAAATGGCTACTTAGAACTTCGGTTCAGTGTATATATAGGCCCTGTCACACTATAACGCTTTAGCCAACGTATGCCGACGTATGAAAAATATATCCAGTACGCTGGCATACGCTGAAATCGAATTAAAAAATCAGGGAAAGCCTCTCTCTGAACTTATACAAAGCGTATGCTAAACGAACACAGAACGTGTGTTCAACGTATGAGTAGCTTATTCATAACTTATTCCTGGCGCAACATAACTTATACTTGTACTAGTGTGTAACAGCGTATGCCCAGCGCATCACTAGCGCTCTTGACTTATAAGAAACTTATGTATAACGATCGAATAACGTATGCTGAATTGTGCATATAACGTTCTTTAACGTATGCATAACTTACATGTAGCGTACATCCAACGTATGTCTAACTTATGTCTAACGTATAAGAATGTACACAATTGTGGGACCTCTTCGTCGTATGACAACGTATACCACCGTACTGTAGCGTTTTCGTAACGTATTGAAAACTTATCTCCAACTTATGCAGCGTACACCAACGTACTTGCTGAATTTCGCATACGTTCGCATACGTTGGTGCTAACGTACCTTAACGTATGCATAACTTACCTGTTGCGTACATCTAACGTATGCCTAACGTAAAAGCAATACGTCGGCATACGCTGGCGATTTTTTATGCAAGCACAAAATCTTTGGATCTCTTCGCCTTATGACAACGTATACCAGCGTACTGTAGCGTGTTCGTAACGTGTTTAAAACTTATGTCTAACGTATTCAGCGTACATCAACGTACTTGCTGAGCTTCTCATACGTCTGCATACGTTGGTGCTAAAGTACCTTAACGTATGCATAACTTACCTGTTGCGTACATCTAACTTATGTCGAACGTATAGAAGCAATACGTTCACATACGCTGGCGATTTTTATCCAAGCACAAACTTTTGGTCCTCTTTGTCGTATGTCAACGAATACCAACGTATTATAGCGTGTTTGTAACGTGTTTAAAACTTATGTCTAACGTATTCAGCGTACACCAACGTACTTGCTTAATTTCTCATACGTCGGCATACGTTGGTGCTATACGTCGTAGTGTGACAGGGCCTTATGGGCCCCCAGGGGTTTTGGGGATCTGTCGAGAATGGCTATTTATTTTCTGGGAGCTTGGGAGCACTGATAATTATTTTCAGGGATTTTTAAAAGGAGCAAACTCATAGTTTTGGGGATTTAGGGGGCCCTGCAAAAAAGTTTTCAAAAATCTCACCTTTAAGGAAAAGTCTTCATTTCGTTTGATTTTTTTTTTAAAAAATCTTTGGCTTCTGGGGGGGGGGGGAGCCCCCCCAGTCCCCCTTGGAAAATCAAATTGTATTTACTTTCTTGCTTACATGCTTATCTGGATTTGTACTGGTGACTGATATGGCGAATGATTTTTACTATTGTGGAAAAATATCCTTAAAATTGTTGATTTTAAAGTTGATAATAAGGTATTTTGGAACACTCAGAAAAAACCCCAGATTGCACCATTTTAATAAAAAAAAATCCGGGGAAGCAACCCCCGACCCCCTCCCCCCTCTAGCACGAATCTGAATCTACATCATTACAGGGCTATCTACCCGCCTGGTATGTAATGCTTGGTGTAAAAAAGGAAAAGCCTCCATTTTTTTACATTTCTTTGGCTGTTGCCCCGGGACCCCCTTGTAAAATGTGAATGTATTTATTTTCGTGCTACTGTGCGCATCTTGGTTGATCTTGGAGAAAGATATGGCACAAAATTTGGGATGTTGATTTATTATCCTAAAAATTGTTGATTTTACGTTTGATAATAACATACTTTGGAACACTCAGAATTACACCAGATCGCACCATTTTTATCATTTTTTTCGGGGGAGCATGCCCCCGCACCCCATAGCACAAGGGTACATCAACATCATAACAGTGCTAACTATGCACCTGGTATGTAGATGTTTGTTTTTTTTATTAAAACTTTGATTAATGTTGATCAGACATATTCTTACTTGTTGAAACTGAAGTAAGACTAACGTATAGGGCCTAATAACAAATATTTAAAAACACTTTCTATGGTTACAAAAAAAATACATTCAATTTGTCTAAGAAAATCTAGTTCCATATATTGGAAAAAAACAGCCCCTCCCCCACCAGAAAACCAAATGGTCTAGCTGTCCCTAATAAAAAAATCAAATCTAGAGAGCGTTCCCCCACACCTAATCTAACAGGTAGAGTAACAGAATTATGAGGATGGCCTCATACTTTGAGCTTTATATCATGTATTTCATTAAAATAATTATATAACATGTATTCCGTGGCTAAGTCCTAACGTGTATAACGTAAAATGTTAAGTGAAGATTAAGCAATCCGCTCGTGTATAGCTTCATAGTTTTTAAGTATGTGAATTAAATCCTAAGGAAAGAAAAATACATTTAAGGAGAATTGGCTTAAATTTTTGGGGATTTGGGGAGAAGAAGAATTAGTTTTAAGGATTTGGGGAGCAAAGGAACAGAATCTTTTGTGGTAGACAACAAAAGCAGAATACCAACGATTTGATAAAGAAAAGCAGTAGAATCTCTGACTTGCATATCGACTGCAAACATCTAACAAAAATTACCCATAAAATTTACGAAATTCAATGAAATTCAATGATTAGTCTATCTAATTATTCAAATTACTTATGTAGTAATGGAAGCTGGATGCTTAATCTACATAAAAAAGCAGTTTGAACAAAAATACAGCTTCCAATGGTTTTTTGATGGGTTACATAGACTAAATTTCCCGTTGAGAATTGTAATTATGCCTTACATCATTTACTTTTACAGCCGATTTGTGTTTTTCCAACTTTTTTGTTATCTTAGTTTACTAATATACTCATGTGACTAATAGGAATAAATTTTCCTTTTTAAAGGAGGGCTTGCCTAGTTAAAAAACAGCATGTGCACCTTGTATGTTGGGAAAACCTCCAAATTCGGTTATTGTTTACACTGCACTAAAACCACGCCATAGACGAACATTAACAATAGTTATTGAGTCGGTGGGTAAGATATTCTTCTGGCAAAAGAAAAACACAAACAGTTATCTAAAACGGCACCTAGGGCTGTACACTGAAGGACTTTAAAAACGCAAGAAAATGAAATTAATAAAATTTACTTATTTTTAATGTATCAATTTTTTGAGTTTTTGGAACAATGAACATCAACACGTCAGCAAAACATGTTTTTAATTTCATGCCAAAATAATAAATAATGTTAGGACAACAGTCTATCGAATAGCAATACCCTTAGATTCAAAAGTTACAAATTAAAATTTGTCTAGGAATCGGACATGATTTAAAGTAATTGTATCAAAATACTTTTATTAAAACCTGGATACAAATCACCCTCGAAGCCCTATTATTTGTCTGGAACTGACGATAGCCAGCCAGAACGGATATCGTTGATGCAAATATCGTTGATACACTCGACGTAAGTTGCCGTCTTAACGTCAGGTCGTCATCTTTGGTTAACCAGACATGCGTTGATATTTAACTGTCCCTGTAGCCTGATAACGATCTCTGAGGGGTTGTAAAGTTGATCGCCTTTCCCAAAGGCCTAGAACTTTTCAAATAGTCATTTCATTTTCCCATATAAACTAGTCTATAGGCTGGTGCTAAGTTCTAATAATCATACAACTGCACTGAAGACAATTACATTTATAGACTAATAAGCATACCCATTTGGCAAAGAAAGAAATAATAATACAATATTTTACGTGTGTTAATGACCACTTTTATTATTAGACTGGTAACTATTCTATATAGTTGACTGATGGCAATTATAATGGCCCACTTCGAATCGAAGTTTAGCTCCTTCTATAGTAACTAAAGTTCAATTCGAACATAGACAGTCGCTACCATAGTGACGCCATGAACATACTAAACATCAACGGTGTGTCAGAGCACCGTTACTCTAGTAGCTTATCTGGATCGCTCCTCTAGACCTATCTAGCAGGATGGGTTCAAGATCTATCAATAGCCTCAAAATGTTTTTATTTTACAAAATAAATCCTTGATGTGTCTATTTGCGGTCCCTCTTATTCGTAATTGTTAATTAGAGTAGTCTGTGCAGTTTATGCACAACCTTTTTGTCTATGATGAAGAATTGAGGTGGGGCATACAGGGCTATTCACTTTGTTTACTTGACAACTAAGTAAAATGTTGCAACTGTGGCCATTCGGGTGTAAACTTACGCACGCAAATATTACTTAAGATTTTTAGTAGGAACTTTAGTTCGATTCAAAGTGGGCCAATATCATTCCAATTGCGCCAGATCGTTCATCTTTGGACAATCGTGGCATGATTAATAAAGTTATAAAACTAAAGCTGCAGTGTTTTTTTACATGTTTATGTACAAGCTACGTGTCAAATTGACCCAGAAGTGTATGCGACACGCCATGATCCCAAAATATATCCTCACACCAACTTTAGGATTCCTACCTCAAATTATATACAGATATGCTCTGAGCTCGAACTTGCTAGAACTGAAACCAGAAGTCAAGGTCACAGTGACCTGGAAACATTTGGTGACTCGCCAGGGTCCAAGATGTATCTATATAACAAATATGGAATGCTACCATAAATAAAATAGGCGATCTGCTGTGGGTGCATGACTCCTGAGACCAAGGTCACAGCTAGTGGATGAAAACAGAGAGCGACATTCCATGACCACAACATATATCAACAAAGTGAATTTGGGGGTTAATATGGCATATAATATGAGACATGCTCTTACAGAGTTCGCACAGACCTGGAAAAATTTTACCTTGGTCCTGGAAAACTCCTCGAATTTGAAAAAAGTGCCTTTTGTCCTGGAATGGTACTGGAATTTTGTAAAATCATCCTTGAAAATATGAATTAGCCTTTGAAAAATATAAAAATACATTTAGTCCTTTCAGATTTATGGGATGCGCAAAAAAAAACTGTGTAAAAATCGCAAAAAAAACAACAACTGAATGAAGATCGCTGGATACACGTCAAAGAGCGAGGTGCAACTCGTATTCTATTCTATTCAATTTGTGCGGTAGTCCCGGTTTTTATCACCGGTGTCAGATTGTTGTTGTTGTCAGAATCAAAGAAATCGAGTGCGCCTATCATTTCGCCGCTTCTGGCTGAAAAAGTCCACTTTTAAACGTCGTATTATAGAAAATTGGGAAGATATCGAGTCCTTGAAAAATGGAAAAGTCTTGGAATAGTCCTGGAATAGTCCTGGAAAAGCCCTAGACTTCTGCTTTCCTTTTTCCGTACGAACCCTGTCCTAACTTGCTGTCGGTGAATTGTCTTGTCGTTGAACTGTTTTGTTCCCATAACCACGACCGTTATGCTAACAGTATGTTATATAAATAAACAAACCAGGTAGAGGGTATCACTATTCCGACAGAAATGCTTGCGGCGAGAGCGCCGCAAGCAAAAACAAAGCTTGCTTTTCTATCTTAAATATATTGTCTTAAATGAGCTGTTAAACTACCCTATTCCCAATTTTAAGTAGCAACTGTTGATTTTTATCATGAAGAAAATTTATATGGAATATTTGACACTGGGGGATATCTTACATTTTGGGACGGTCTTGCTAATATGATAAAGAATCATAGATTTTCATGTTTGACATCAGGACCAGAGCACTTATTAAAGGATGTATCATATGTCACATGGCATGACAAATGAGCTAGGAGATTGTCTTGATGTAAGAGATGATAATTTAGAAAAAAAATACTATTTTCACATGTTTCCTATAAATTTCTAGCCTCTGGTGCCAAAATCTTAGGAAGTATAGGTATTGCTGAAAACAAGCCCATGGATTTGTGTTACAGATGTAATAACTAATCTTTTTCATCACATATTTCATAATGCGTATATTACTAAAGTATATAGAGAAACAAATAGAAGATAATAGTTTCACATTTAAATGAGACAATTTAATAAATGTTCCTATTAAATATAAATGTTCAAAACCAATCTTTATTCAAATCAACCTCACATACAATGTCTATAATTGTGCCTGCTTCTGTGGCAAAATAATCGCCCATTTTATCGCAACCAGTAGAATCATCGCATAGGAATAGGACTGCAAACTGAGTAAGGTCCTGTTCCATCCTAACCCCCATGGGAATTGTGCAGACATACCCTATCCTAAAAGCAGTAGTGGGGTATAGAAAGAAATTTAAGCTTCTGTTTTCACACTTTCTGGATAGCAGTCAAGCTGTGAAGATCTCCAGGAGCTCTCTTCAGGCTTATCTCTAATTTGAATAGCTTATCTTTAAAACTGTGAAAATGGTTGACACCGCTTATAGGCGCGCTGCTGAATTTCATATATATAAGGCTTACTTCCTCGTCGTCCTAAAGGATACAACCGGCCTCAAATCGAAGCTAAATGTCTCTACTTTAATTTTTATTAGGTCGCACGTTCGAAAATAGGTAGCGTCATATTTGAAAAAGGGGAGATAACTCTATCCTTGCAAAAAAGGAATTGTGAAGTACGAATTTCAAAACAATTTTTTGCAGTTAAAAACTTTATTTTTTCATTAATTATTTTATTTTCTTAAATCAATTTAACTAGTATTTATTTTCAAATCAAGTTTGGCTATTTATCTTCATTTGCAGATATAACTAATGAGGAATAACTCTTACTACTCTATAAAATGGAACATTTTCCTCGATTTCCTTTCTATTAATACCGTTAATTTTAGTACAAAAAAGTAAAACTTGATCAATTCTTTAAAAATAAATAAATTTGCTTTTCAAAAACATGATTAACAGCATTCTGACATGTTTGCAGGCTCGGAAAATTGCTTGCAACGTTGCTACCCCCGTGTGAAAAATACTCTGCTTTAATACATTTTACCAATACACTGTATTAGGAGCAGTTTCTGAATGCTTTTGAGAAAATTTACCTCATTGTACTTAAGGATGAAACTAGTCTTCAATTGAAGATAAATGTCTATACTTAATTTTTGATTGGGTCACACGCTCAGAAATGGGTAGCGTCATACTGAAAAATGGGAGATAACTCTAAACTAGCAGGAAACAGAATCATGAAGTACGAATTGTAAAAGTATCAAGTATGGACTTTTTTTTTCTAAAGACAAAGGGTCTGACACCTTTCTTAATATAATTTGGTATGCTTAATCCGAAAACAAATGTTTGCAAGCTGAGAAAATGGCGTCTTATTGAGCTTATTTGCATGCTTTCAAGATTACTGCCAAAATCATACATAATAATATCATGTTTTTGATCCATTGTTTAATATACCTCGGAATATTTGTGGGGCGGAATATTTGTGGGGGTTCTGTGTCGGTATTTGTTTTGTTATGCGCCTCTTTGTGTTTTTTTCTATTTTTGTTAACACCTTGACGAGGTAGAGAATGATAGTTTCTTTGCTTTAATTGTCTTCCTGATGTCTTGTGACAGTAAGTTTTCTGTTGCTCTTCCTCACGATGTCGTGGGTTGATCTGCAGTTGTGATTGTGGTATTTCCTGTTTATACTCACTTACGTTTTGCTTATCTAGTGCCCAGCTGTTATAATGAATGTTTCGTTCATAGCACTATTTTGGACTAGTTACAATCTTTTACAGTGATAACGAGATTTTTTTAAAGAATCGACAAGTTGCTTTGATTTAACTGTCGTCATAATGTCAATTCTTCCTAGCAATACCCACAAAATGTGTTACATTATCTTTATATCAGAAGTAAAAGCATTTAAATTATTTAGTACCCAAGGGTCGAATTAGACCAACTTTGCGTCCACAGGACAACTTCTCATGGGCGTCAAAATGGGTATGTCCCCACAAATTACTTATATCTCAGCAGAAACTCATCCTAAAGTACTAACTCGATAAAAAGATGAAGGTAAGACATAGCAGTTTCAAGTATGCTAATTTTGAAATGTCCATATTCATGAAAATTAATGAATACATTAAAAAAATCGTAAATAATAAGGGGTTGTATCCACAAAGATACTTAAATCTCACCTCCGAATTATTTAAGGCAATCATTCTTGCTACCAAATAATCGCCAAAGCACTGCACTTTTACCCAAAGGTCCATTATACAAATTTTCTAACATTTCCACTCATAAATATTAATCAAAATATTAGAAATAAGAGAAAAATGTGGATAAATTAATGGGATATACTTGCAAAATGACGCATAAGGACCTCGGACAGTCTCCTATTAAATCTGCCCAAAATTTGACAGCCTGTGGCTAGGATAATGCAGAGTTGACAACTATAGTTTTGTGCTTAAATCAAACCCTTACATTTAGTGTACCAAACAAAATAAAAATATTTTGAAAATATTGCATGATTATGCCGGGACATTAGGGTTTAGGGGGTGGGGGTATTGTTTGTGACCAAATTTTATTTGACAGAAAGTCAAAGCTTTGCCGGGTATTCACCTAAATACATGAAAATATAATGTTTGGGGAATAAAACTTGAGACGAAAGTGATGTGTTTGCATAAAATTCAGGTTTAGAAGATTTCATCATTTTTCTAAATAAGTATGCTGTCCATAACTTTTGACAATTACCTGTGGTTCGACCAGTTTGACATGTTCACTGAGCTGTATCATATCTGCATACTGTATTTATCAGAGCCTAGATAAACACACTTTGAGCTTATTTTTTAAAATATTTTCTTAATCATCAGATTCAACCTATAATTTCGTGCTTAAAAGAACCGTCTCATTGCGACGGTTCTTTTGAGTACCCACAACATATGTTTTGGTTGAGAAATAAGACAGTTGATTACTTGGTACACAATCATAACTAAAGCCCTTGATACATGCCATTGTAAAATGATATTTACCTACAGGTTTGCACAAAATAAGTTCCTAATACGTTTTTATAATAAATTGTTTTTGAGCATTTTGACATCGTTCCCCCCCGTGACCAATCATGCCGTTTTTATATGATGTGTGAAATGTAAAACTACAACAGTGGGCAAAAGGATTAGTTTGGTCACGGGGGGGAAAGCACTTCAGTAAAACTTTTTCTATTTTCTATATGTTGAATAGCAAAAATAGGGTTTTCAACCCATATTTTTGAAAAAGGTACTTGTCCAATGAGAAAGATACTTTTGCGGATTATTCGACAGTTTAACCTACTATCTTTTTGATGGAAAATTAATTGTTTTCTTTGAAACTTTTGTCTGGCGATTTTTATGGGCAATCCTTCATTAAGACTGTCCGAGGTCCTTTGTCAGCTGCTAGTTATCCTTCTCTTCTAAGCTTATTCTCAAATTAAAGCCTAGAAAAATACTTGTCTTTCTGTGCTCTTATTTCTTTTTAATGTTTATCTTATATATTCATGAGGATGCAAATGAGATCAGTTGTATATTCATCATTGGGTCAACGAGGTATATCTCAACTTTTATGTGGTACCATGTTTGGTAGTCCAGGATATATAGCAGCTGATATATAGGTTATTTTGTAGGTCACATCACTCTAGTTTTTACTATTTTTGACTTATTCTTATGTGTTCTTTAATATTCGTGAATATGCAAATCAGATACTTCGGATACATATACTGACCCACACTTCCAACGCAAAATGTTTCAGGAATGTAAATTTAATTAATATATAAGGTCTTGCCAAATCATTGTACCGTTTATGGGTTATGGCAGACATTCACCCAATCAGGTTATGATTAAAAGGGGATGATTGACTGATGAATTTCTTCTTTCATTAAATAAGTGTTTTAATTTTTGATAAATATTGCGTTACAATGGAGGAAACAATAGATGTAATATTTAATGTTCAGTTTGATTTTGTGTTAGAAGTGTGGTTCAGTATATAATCATAAGGTCGCATACCTGTATCCCAACTTTTATTTGATACAAAGTTTTGTAGTCTAGAATAGTAAGCAACTGGCGTGGAGGTAATTTTGTAGGGATACCACCTTAATTATTTTACCAATTTTGTCTTATTTTTTTATGTTTACAGTAATATTTATGAATATTCAAATTAGATTATTTGTATATTAAATCATTTTCGTAAAATGACAATGTCTCAACTTTTATTTGGTACCTAGTTTTGCAGTTAATCATAGTTAATACGAGGGTCAGTCAAAAATAACTGAGAGTTGATTCATATATCTTACGTAGGCTAACATATACTAGTGAAATTTGGCACATGCATGCAATGAACTGTCCTGCGTCAGAATATGCAATATACAAGACCATACAAAGGATAAATTGTTGTTGCTTAGCAACCAAAGAATGTGAAATAACGTCATGCGTTCACGCTGGAATATAGCGTTGCCATGGAAACACTATATAAGATTTAAGTTACACCAGCTTGTGCATTTGTTGCAAATACAGTATGTGAAACTATTTTGTGAAATGAAACAACTGAGATTGAGGCGTTGGAATTTATTACATTAATAAGAGGAAAATTTACTAAATTTTCTGAAAATTTCACCCCAAAATATACCCCACCCACCAGTTACGGTTCATTTTAGAGCAATATAATCAAATAAGTATCATATCATATGACCATTTCATTGTATCTAGTAATTGGTTTTGACATCTGAATGCATATCTTGAATATTCCCAGGAATAAACGGTTGCCATAGCAACAAAAACTGGCATTTTAGTTAAAATTGGATTTTCTATCGATTTTGGTTGCTAGGCAACGAACATTGCATGTATTGTATTTACTATCTGTTACACTTCTTCAAAACATTGCTAATAGACGGATGGCTGAGAATGGGTTTGCTCCCCCCCTAGGGAATTTTGCAGACATATCCTATCTTGTAGAGAATTGAAAGCCGAGTCTTTTAAAAAATGTTTGCACTCTGTGCTCCGGGGCGTAAGTCTGTAAGAGCCTGTAACATACGTTACTTTATCAAATTAAGAAAAGGTAAATTGAAAGTTCGGGCTACAAATTGAAGACATTAAAATATTTATTTTTAAAAATCAATCACATAGTCTGCATACTGGATATCTTAACTACGTATGACAGCCATTTGAACAAAATTTGGGCTTCCTAAGGTGTCATATGCGTTACATAAATCAGATAACCCAGTAAAATTTGCAAGTGTGGCTAGTATCATTTACATTCACAATCTCTCTGTGTGTTTTGCAAAATGTTTTTAACCATGTCTGACTAGCTAATGCATTTGGCTAACAGAAAAATTAAAGTTTGTTTCCCTAGCTTAAATAATTTTTCTAGAATAAGCAATTAAACAACCCTACCCCTACCCATTTTTAAGGTGAAAAGTTTGGTATTAAAACGAAAGTAAAAATAGTTAAAAAATATTTGCAGTTGATGATTATGTCTCATTGTTTGGAATTCATTTGCTTATATGAAAAGACTCATAAATCTGCAAGTTTGTCGCAATTTTTTTTAAAATCAGAGGCTGTAACATATGTTACCTGATGTAATAAATGGACAAGCTCATTGTCTTTACGTAAGATATGCCTAAAAATGTTTTAATCTCTTCGAGGGAATTTTGCAAACATATTCCTTCTTATAGCACAACTCAAGCTGCATCGAATAAGGGATGTTTGCACTCTCTATGTTGGGGTGTTAGTCTGAAATAGCATGTTACATGCGTTACTATATCAAATAAAGGAAATGTAGTTTGAAAGTTTGAGCTAAAATTGTGAAAAAAAAATCGCAGCTGCTGGATATCTTACATTGTTTAGGAATTTTAAGGTGGCTTGTATGATAAAGACTAATAGATCTGCTAGTTGTCACCAAGTTTTAAAGATCAGAGAGCGTTACATGTGTTAGCGTGATAAGTAAAATCATCAAACATCATTTGACATCAAGCTGAGTAAGGGCCTGCTCCATATAAATCCCCTTTGGAATTCTGCAGACATATTACATCTTATGTAACCATTCAATGTGCATTTAATAAGAAATGTTTGCACTCTGTAAGGCGGGGCATTAGCATGTAACAGCTTGTTACATATGTTACTATATCAATCTGAGAATAAGAAATTTGAATGTTTGAGCTACAGAAAGAAGACATTAAAATTATCTAATAAATTGACATTCTTATAGTCTGCATACTGGATGCCTTTACTACATATGGAAGCTGTTTAACATTAATACAGCTAACTGTGGTGTTATATGCGTTACATGAACCTAATTATAATTTAAAAGCTATAATTATGGCTATCGTCATTTAGTTAAACAACTACTAGTACTTGGTTTCAAACTGTTTTTATTAGATTTTACAAACATATACTGAATTGATGAATAGGAAAAACCAAGTTTGCTTTTCTATCTTAAATATATTGTCTTATAGGAGCTAATACACAGCCCTACTCCCAGTTTTACAGAGAAGCAAATTTCGTTATTACCGTTTAAGTAAAACACATGAAAGCGATTGCAGCGTGTAGATATTTTAAATTTTCTTAGTCTGTCTTGCTCATATATCTGCAAGATGTCATTAAGTTTAAGATCAGGACACTTAATGTGTACTTATAATATAAGTCTTTGGTGCCAAACACTAGAATTATATTCATTTTTGATTATCAAGCCCATGGACTGTTGTTACAGATGTTATCAATGACCTTTTGGACACATTTCCTAATACCATGCATATAATGCTAAATATAGAGCCACAATAGAAAAAATAGTTTTACATTTGTACAATACAAAACAATAATGAAATGGTCTAAACTAATTCTCATCAATTTAACACTCATGTTAAACGTTTGTCGTTGTCTGCTTCTGTGGTAATCATTATTATCACCGCCTCATTGCAACTTGTAGAATCATCACACAATATTTCAGTCATTTACTGTTATACAGTTTTACCACCAGTCCACTCAAATTTGATGAGGCATTATCAACTTTCCAATTTTGCCATTCATGGCTTGGAACATTGGAAACTGATATGAATTCCTAATACTGGGTAGTTGGCTCTTTGAGTATGTGTTTCAAGTGATACTCTGCAAGTAGGAGAAAGACTAAAGCTTTACAAGGAGGAAAATTATGCCATTAAAAGCAATGAGTACCTGGACTGATGTACCTTGATATTTCTGTGATAAAGAGTCATATCTTAGCTGGTTAACTTTTATAAATGTAGCCTTTCCATACATGCAACACACATTTTTTCATCTAATAATGTCTCTGCACTTATTATCTTTCCCCAAGCATTCAAAAACTTATTTGAAGTCTTAGTACTTCTGAAGTGCTGAAACCGAGGTAACTCTTTCCCTTCAGATAAACAAACTAGATGTATCACAGCAGGTAAAGCAATGAAATACAGGATGAACAGAGCGCAAATTAGACCCTTTCAATTCAATGATTCACTAAGCTTTTAAGATAAGAGCGCTTATTAAAGGATGTAACATATATAACTCGTCATAATAAATGAGCAAGGGCATTGTCATGACATCCTTTTTGATTTCACAGTCAAAGGCAAGTGTTTTCGTTTTAAGTGTTTTCAATGGATCATGAAATGAGGCACCTTATCAACTTGTTTACTCTGTATAAATCTTCCATAGAGCATAATATAGAACTACTGGTTACCAATAGTCCACTTTCCTTCTTTCTAATGCAACAGCTAATGATATGGCTGCAAAAACTGAGAAATCATAGGTTTTACATTATTTTAAGGCTTGCTTCAATGTACTGACATAAAAAAAAATAAACAACCAGCTGCAAACATAATTGATGGCAATGTCCAACTTCATATTCTTTCTCTTATACCAGATAACTTTCAAGGTGTAACAGAAATTGTTTCAGACGGTCTGCCAAAATCATCAAGAGTCAACATTTTAACTAAAGAAAACTTATAAAGTTCTTTGGGCGCAGCAAAATATTATTGATCTAAGACCTGAGGACTTAAGCACCAATGGACTGGATAGGTTCCATGGCAAATGATGCAAAAAAGCAGCCTATCAAATTTCTGTTTGACAAATGTCAGAAATCTTAAAGTATTCTTAGAGGTACACGGTAGAGACATAGCTTTTGCAAAATCAGAGCAAAGTTATCATTTGACTAGCACGGATGCAGAGGCAGCTGCAGTAATATTGCTCTTGCCACTTCACATGAAGAGACATATACCAGAGTCATACTCCATTGTATGCATATACATGTATGTGAAATGGCATTAAACCAATATTTAACCAGGTGCTTGATCCCATGACACTGACATGCTGTTTCTGCTTTTGAAGAATGCTAAGGATTAAATTTATTGCTGAGTCAATTTGTTTGACCCTTGCACTATCCACACATACAAAGAAAATTAAGTCTTTTGATGGCAAAAGAGGAGGATCACACAAAATGCCTATAAGTGATTTTTGTCACAATTACCAATTTTAAAAAGTAATCTTGATTAATGTGACACATATAACACCATAGGAAGCTGTATATTTGTTTAAAAAACACTTTCTTATGTATCAAAGGTATTCAGCATACAAACTACATGAAAAATTCAAATAAATAGATAGTTTTTTGTCTTCTTTCTGTTTCTCGGACTTTCAATTCATTTGTTCTTAAATTGATATGGTAACATACGTATCATACCATTACAGGATAACCCCCTAGTTAATAGAGCACAACTCTTATTTGATGCAGCTTGAACTGTTCTTTAAGGTAGGATATGTCTGCACAATTCCCAAAGGAGTGGAGAGGAACAGGATTGTACTCAGTTTGCAGTCCTAATACAATGCCATGATTCTACTGGTTGTGATGAAATGGGTGATTATTTTGCCATAGAAGCAGACACAATGATGGACATTGCGAGGGTGACTTGAATAAAGATTGTTTTTGAATAATTATATTTAATAGGAATATTTATTAAACTGTGTCATTTAAATGAGAACTATTATTTGTCTATATATTTTAATATTATAGGCATTAGGAAATATGTGATAAAAAAGATTATATGTAACATCTGTAACACAATTCCATGGGCTTGTTATCTCCAATGACTGTAAATACTAAAACTAAGGCACCAGAGGCTAGAGATTAATAGGAAACATGTGAAAAATAGTATTTTTTCTGAAATATCATCTCTTACTTCCAAGACAATTTCCTTGGTCATTGATTATGCCATGTAACATACGTTACATACTTAAATAAGTGCTCTGATCCTGATGTCAAACTTGCAAATGTATGATTCTTTATTGCATTAGCAAGACAGATCCAAAAATGTAAGATATCCACGAGCGTCAAATATTTTCATATATTTTTCTTCGATAATAGATACCGAAATTGGATACTTAAAATAGGGGGTAGGGTTGTTTAATAGCTCATATAAAACAACGTATTTGAGATAGAAAAGCAAACTTTGATTTTTCTATTAGTCGAATGAGTATTTTAGTAAACTAAGATTAAAATACTTGTAAAAATGCACAAATCGTCTGTAAAATTAAAGATGTTAGTCACGATTTCAACTTTCAAAGGGAAATTTAATCTATGTAACGCATACAACACCATTGAAGGCTGTAATTTTGTTTAAAATGCTGCTTTTATGTAGCTTAGGCATCCAGCATGCAAACTACATAAGAAATATGAATAATTAGATGGTTTAATGGCTTCTTTCTGTAGCTCAAACTTTCATTTTGATTTTTTCCTCAGTTTGTTACAGTAACATATGTAACAGGCTGTCAGAGACTAACGCCCCGGAGCACAGAGTGCAAACATCTCTTAAAAGATGCGGCTTGAAATTTTCTTCAAGATAGGATATGTCTGCAAAATTCCCTAGGGGGGGGGGGGAGCAGGACCTTTTTTAGCTTGAAGTCTATAACACATTGTTTGATACAACTGGAGAGATAAAAGGTCCGTTATTATACTGTTTTAGATGTGAAATGATTTTAAAATCATGGCTGCTTAGTCAGAAGTTCGTCAGCGCGAACGCACATCGCTGAGAGACGGTCTTTGGTTGCCTAGCAACAGCGCATTGAAGATGATTAGACGTCAACTTCTATATGTAATGAAGCCCGAAGGTTCATTCTATATGTGTATAAAGTTTCAGCCAAAACGCCGACCCAGTAAAAAGATATTAACCAACTCTCAGTTATTTTTGACTGACCCTCGTAGCTGACGTAGAGGTTATTTTTAACGTATACAACGTTATTCATCTACCAATTTTCTCTTATTTCTTAAGTATTTATTAATATTCGTAAATATTCAAATTAGATCATTCGTATCTTTTATAATTTTGGTAACAATGCAATGTCTATACTTTAATTTACGCAAGTTTTGCAGTCTACGATGGCTAGCAGTAGAACTATAGATAATTTTGTAGGTATACCCGTTTATTGTTTTACCAATTTTCTCGTATTTCTTATGCTTTAATATTTAAATTAGATAATTCATATATTTTATCATTTTGATCAAATGGCTTTGTCTCCAACGTTTATTTGGTACTAAGTTTTGTAAGATAGGATAGTTAGCAGCTAGCGTTGTGATAATTTTGTAGGTATACCACCTTAATTTTTCTACCAATATTGTCTTTTTTTCTTATATTTACATTAATATATTTATTAATATTTAAATTAGATTATTCGCATATTTAATAATTTGGTCAAATGGCTATGTCACAACTTTTCTTGGGTATCATTTTTGTAGTATAGGATGGTTAGAAGCTGGCGTACAAGTGATTTGTAGGTATACCATCTTAATTTCTCTACCAATTTTGTCTTATTTCTCATGTTTACATTAATATTCATGAATATTTAGATTAGGTAATTCGCATATTTAATCACTTTCACCAAATGACAAAGTCTCACCTTTCGTTTGGTACCAAGTTATGTAGTCTAGGCTAGTAAACAGCAGACGTATAGGGCATTTTGTAGGTATACCTCCTTAATTAGTCTACCAATTTTGTCTTATGTCTTAAGCTTACATTAATATTCATAAATATTTAAATTAAATAATTCGCATATTTAATCATTTAGTAAAATGGCCATATCCCAACTTGTATTTGATCTCAAGTTTTGTAGTCTAGGCTAGTAAGCAGCAGACGCTTAGGACATTTTATAGGTATACCCCGTTAATTTTTATACCAAGTATTTCTTATTTCATATGTTTTCATTAATATTCATGAATTTTCGAATTAGATTATTCGTATATTTAATCATTTTGGTCAAATGGCTTTGTCTCAAGTTTTATTGTGTTTTTCATTTTTATACAGTACACCAAATCACATTTTCCTAAAAAGGGCCACCCATTCCGCCATATATTCTCAGAAACAGTTTTACATTTGATGAACCAACAGAAAATAATATAAAAAAAACACACACACACACACACAATAAAAACATCCCTGTCCTGCGAATAAATTAAAAAGCATTTTCTAAACAGTTCAGTTGCATGCTAACATAGTTTCAAAGGTTTGGTTACAATAGTGCGACATATATAATCAAATAAGTATTCAATATCATTTATATGGTAATCAATTAGAGTATGCATGGTCCAAAAAAAGGAATCCATTTTGCTCCAAAAAGAAGTAACATTTAGTTGTATATAGAAAAAAGCCAGAATTTTTGGTACAAAATTGTCTTTTGTACCAACCATTATCTATGCAATTACCATATTAAAGATATCAAATGGTTTTGATTAGTTGTGTTGTATGAAAAACGTCAATTTTAGAGGAAATAGCGCCTTAACCCATTTAAGCCTAGCGCCTTTTTATGGAACATCGGCAAACAGTGCAAAACCAGATCAGACGCCGCAAAACGCGGTGTTTGATCAGGTTCTCCACTGTTTGCTGACAGAAGTTTCTATAAAAAAAGGAATAAAAATGAAAAATACCACCAAACACCCTCAAACGTAAATGGACTGGTCCAGTTGATATATGTGGGAAATTCCATTCGGCTTAAATGGGTTAAAAGTTGAAATTCAGATCTTTACGATAAGCATCTGTCCAGCTAAGCAAAATGTTGAGTTAAGATTTTAATGAGTTCTTATCCATCCGTTTACCTATGCTTATAAATCAAAATAAATAGAGGATCTTACATGAGTGCTCGTGTTTTATTGGATTTATTAAACGAGTTTGAGAAAAGAGATAAAATGCGAGGCTTGCATCCCTCGTATTATTGTTTATTTCACGTTTTTTTATCAGATGAAAAATAGTGAGTATGATCAGGAAATACCACAATCACAAACTGCAGACGAACCCGTGGCATCGTAAGGAAGAGCCATACAACAATCACGAGACACCAGGAAGACAAACAAAGCAAAACAACCAGCTCTCTTTTCCCCATCGAGATGATTGCAAAACTAGAATGGACACAAACTAACGCACAACAAAACATAGACAATTACAGAATCCCACAATGGGAGTAACAATCAACAACGAATCAACAGCAGAACCACCGCCTTAGAACGGACAGCAGGCAAAGCCACTGGGAGGGGGCTTAAATGCATTTAACTAGTACCAAATCTTCGCCCTAGATTCTGCTGTTGTCGAAAAAATGTTAAGCTGGCATAGAGGATTCCTTACTTCTGCAATGTATCATCATAGAGAAACAAAAACTGACCCTTTTAATGGATATATTGCCTTAAAACAATAGAAACACGTTGTTTTCAACAGAGGATTTATCTGAGTTCAAAGCTCTCCTAACCGCTGATATATATAGGGCATATAGTATCAATTTCGGTGAACCTCAACCTTTGCAAAAATGCTTTACATGTAAGAAGCGCAAAATGACATACACATTGTTGTTTGGGTCGAAAAATATAAACCAATTAAATCATTCATCCTGCCATATATGACGTAACAATATTTGAGTCGTGACATGAGATTTCCAACAATATAGTATGTGCGACAAGCAAAGCCTCAGATCAGTCTGTGCATACGCGCATTCTGATCAGAGCCTTTGCTAGTCGGATTGTTAAGCTACTGACCGAACAGCATTTTGAGTTTCTAAGCTCAAAAAAGGCTGCATAGGCTCGTCTGAGTCTACACTTGTCAAAATGTCACATTATTGGAAATCACATGTCGCGGCTCATTTGCTGATAGACGTGAACACATACACACAGTTTAACTCTTCCTTTGCTTACGACGACTTTGTGGTCTACTGATAACATTTGCAAAATGTTTGGACTCAGACCAGTCGTCGGTCCTGATCTCGATCCAAACCTTTTGACTCTCTGGTAGTTTTCTTGAAAGATATATCCCAGCAGACACATGGCGTCGAAAAACGTCGTATCGACGTCATGACGTCAAAACAACGTTATATCGACGTCGATGCGACGTCATGACGTCGCATCAACGTTGATACGTCGTTGTTTAAATGCTGTGTGCCTGCCGGATTTTTTTTTTTGTAAAAGTTAAATTTTGAAACAAGTCAGCAGACGACAACGAAACATGAAAAAATATTCCGCATGCAAAGAGTTAAAACTATTACAATGACATGAGAAAATTACCCGTCAGTTGCTTATTGGTATTTACATTGTTTGATAACTGGTTCAAATATGTAATAGTTATAACTTCATTGTGTGGAATAAAGAATACCAGGTGTGTCCTTCAGACATTTAAAAAGTACAGAATACAGGTTCTCAACTAAAATACTTGCGCGGTAATTGTCGGTCTTTTTATTAACTTTTGTAATGTATTTTGACCCATTTAATTCAAGTGATTACATACAATCTTTACAACAAAGAGTATTATCAGCTCTCTCTCTCTCTCTCTCTCTCTCTCTCTCTCTCTCAACAAGACCCACGTTGCATCTTTAGCACATCACTTCTGTACAAAGATAAATACCATAAAGTAATATATTTGATGTTCTATGGATATGTGAAGCTCTATCCGCAGAACTTGGTATGCATATAATCAGAGCCTGGACTGTTTGCTGTCTTAAAATACATTTTTTTTATTTATTACTGCATTGATTTTGAAATTTCGACTTCAACTGCTTATAATGAATAATATCACAATATGCATGCAAACAAATTTTATCTGGCAAAATCTAAAATAAGTAATCAACAATCAGGCTACCACAGACATGCGCGAATCTAGAAAGTTTTTTTCAGAGGGGGTCAAAATTTGATAACGTTTTTTTTTTAGTTGATAAGGGAATATAGGATACAAATACCGCTATAATTGGGCCATCGTCGGTCCGCAAGCAAAACGCCATTGAAATGGCGTTTCGCTGGCGTGCTGATGATGGCCAAACATTGAATGTTGGCTTGGTAGCTTTGTAAATTTTCAGGGGATCCGGACCAATATCGCTAAAACCCCTATATTATTGTGATTTTTTAGGGGGGAGGGGTCTGGACCCCCTGTCCTCCCCCTCTGGATTCGCCCATGACAGAGCTAGCCTACATGACTTCTGCAAATAGTATGGTCTACACTATGAATGAGAAATAACAAAAACTGATGATACAACTCCTCTGGACAAGCTCTGTGTTCATGGTACATCTGAACCAGAGAGACTGATACCAGACTGCTTTGTGAGTAACTGCTCGATATTTCAAACATAGGACATCCCTAGTCTGAAAATTATCTTACAGTTAAGCGAGGCTTGTGTTTGGTCCGGGGTTTGCCTGTTGAATTTCTTTTGCTCCGGTATTCAGTTTTATTTACTGTTGAGTGCTTATCTTTGCTTTATTGTATCTCCTTGTTATATCTTTCATGCAAACCAAATATCTATGTTTCTTGATCCACATCCGAATTAAGGGTAAGGTTGGCGCGCCGTAAAACCGGTTTAAGCCCTCCAGTAAAATATTTTACTGACCGTTCCAGGGCGGTACTTCTTTCGTGGATATTTTTTTTTTTTTTTCTGTCATGCGTTTGCTATGCCTTTGTGTGGGTCTGTTTTTATGTGCTTTGTGGTCACCTGCTGGGAAAGGGCTGACCTCTTGACTCTCGTTTGTGATGTCTAACTGTGAGTTTGTCACTTTCCCATTGGTATCCTGGATCAGGTGTGGTACCTGATTGTATCGATTCCTGATCTTTGTACCCTTACTTACTTTGTATAGGGGAGTATCCCTTGAAGTAAACAGGCAAGTATCCCTTATAAACTGGCAAATATCCGTAAAATTACTTTTTTCTAAATAATCAATATCCCTAAAATTATCCACTTTTCTAAATAATCAATATCCCTAAAATTATCCAAAATATTAAACACAGTATCCCATATCCCTAGAAGTAAAATGGGTAGTATCTTATATCTGTTACGACCCAACTAGCAATATTCCCCATTTTAAAATCGGAAGCCTCCCAACTTGAAATTTCTAGTTCGGACGTCCCATTTTAAAATGGGAGGTTGGATTCTTCTTCTAAGTTATTATTCTTGGGATATTATTACATCTTCAAACTGCATTAAAAGCGATCGAATAGTAGACTAATTATTTACTAATTATTATTGAATTATTTTTTGTTTATGTTTTACGACCTATCGGAAAAACTATCAATCGAGCCCATATCCGGTTCAGAAGCAACGGATGTAAACAACAACAAGAATGTAAAACATGCATTTTAGATGAATGTTTCTGAGTGATGCGCATTATGATTAGTTGTTGTATTTTGTTGTCTTTCTTTACTTGTGCATAACATAGTCTGTTCAATGTTTTGGGGGTTTCCAGCACACATTCTGGCAGTGGTGGGAGGGATGTGAGTGGGTGGAGAATGTTTAGATTTTCATTTCACATTTGGCTGTGTAGGGTGCGCTCCTGGTATACCAGGTGCAGTTTAAAGCTTTATGTCCGGTTGTTGAATAGTGAGGGCTGCCCACCCCGGTTTCTTTTTCATGCAATCACTTGCAGTTCTAATCATTGTGTACCATTTCCTCCCCTTGTCGTTTCGCCCCAAGACGTTTCGTCCCCACTATTCGTTTCGTCCCCATTAGACTTTTCACCCCCCTAGTTGTTTCGCCCCCTTAGTTGATTCGCCCCCTTAGTCGATTCGCCCCTAGTACAATATACAGCATAAACATCATTAAATAAAGGTAACTGACACAACACAGAGTCAGTGGTGTTTTATCAGGTCAAGCTCAAACCAGCATGCCCAGGTCGCAGGCATTTTTTTTTTTTTTGTTTGTTTGATTTGATTCTAAATACGTCCCATCAACAATCTTTCAGTTAAACAGGGACGGGTCTTCCTTGGTTGAACCAGTACTAAGCTAGGATAAATGTGTCTTGCTCAAGGACCAAAACGCAGTGACGCCGGTGAGGCTCGAACCCTCGGTCTCGAGTCTTTCTTTCTTTCTTTCTCTATATACTGCCAGACCCTCTTTCGAGTATTATCGGCAGGTGTACTTAGTACACTCCGGGGTGCAGGATGAAAGCCTACAAGTAACCAGATCAAATTACCGTAGGGTTCTTTAACCTGCACAGGGGGTGACTTTCCCTGCACAGGGGACATCCAGTTAACGTCCCGATCCGAAGGACGATGCACTTGTCTAGTGTCATCCCTGCAAATGACACTAGAGAAAGCGTGTTCGGACACCGAAATTTTTCTCGCCGAGAGCGGGAATTGAACCTGGGACCTCTAGCACCAGAGTCAAGCACTCTACCACTGAGCCACTGCGCTCCCTGTCACAGGCATTTGACTGATAAAACTGTGAAAATCCCATAAACTGCTCGTATCTACCTGATCTCCTGTTCTAGTCGACTCGACTTCCTTGACTAGAAGTATATCTTAGATAAATAAATTGGCATTTTTACAGCTGTAACATAATGTCAATGGCCTGTGCGCAGCTAGAGGCCAGGGGCTTAGTTAAAATAATGAAATTTCGTGTGTCACTAGTCTAGCTATCAAATTTTGCAGAGAGCGAATAACGAAGGCACTGATCAGACTGCTGATGCAAGGCTGCTTTGCGCCTTTGTTTTTTGCATCCAACAGCATCATGTTTTCACACATTTAGGCTCATTTATTTACATGCTACCCCAATCTTAGTCTTTGATGCAACATGATTATAAATTAAAGAACACTTACACAGAGGTGTGGAAATAGTAAAATTTTATTCTTGTCCAGGGACAAGTAAAAGTCAAAATGTACTTGTCCATAGAAAATTTTACTTGTCCGAAAGAACAAATTAGCTTATACCTTACAGTGCTAAGACAATTTATTCTTTCAAAAACAGTATGAAACCAGATATATATTAACTCTTGTAAACAGTATGGATCCTGATCAGCTTGCTTCTCTTGTAAACAGTGTAAATCCAGATCAGCTGGCTTCTGAAGAAGCCAGCTGATCAGGAACCACACTGTTTTCAATGCAAGATGTGAGCTCGTAATAATTAATCAAAATATGAAATACAGAATTGTATTAATTTAATACATTTGTACTTGTCCAAGGACAAGTAAATAGAAATCTTCAACTTGTCCTGGATGAAATGGGACCATGTCGGACAAGTCGGGCATGGTATTTCCACAGCCCTGACTTACATACATCATAGGTCCAGAGAAGGTCACTTAAGGAGAATAAAACTGTAATGATATTCTAATCCATAAATTTAATCATGTGTTTGGGTGTTCAAAAGTACCATTTCAATGAGGTGATTCTTTTTTAGTACCCACAACAATGTTTGGGTTAGGCGAGACCAAACCTTTAATACATTTTTGCATTGATGTAAATGATTAATACATTTTTGCATTGACATCAAATTTTAATGATTAAGACATGAAAATAAATAAGTTAAAATAACTAACAGTTACTGTTTAAAGCTAACCCACTAGATAGCTGTGTCTGCACACTAAATAATCTTACACCTTCAAAGATATCTGAACTGTAAAATTCCTATATCGCAAATGCATAAAATCTAAAGGCTACGGCTGTTTAGCGAAAAGCAATTTTCGTGTACTTCACCCCGATTGTGTGAATGCTACCAAAAAATGCATAGATCTTTCAGTTGTTTTAAGATTCAAAAAGGCTTGTGAGAAAATGTAATGTGGCTATCTAGTGAGACTAGAAGTGTTATTGTTTGCCTAAATCATCATCTAAGTCTTAACTGTATATGCGAGCAGTAAATGCTCTGACGAAACTGCACAGGCTCATCACCATTCACCCATTAAATAAGTACCAAAGATTTTATAATCTGGCTCATTTAATTTCACTTAATATTAACCCTCTTTATAATGATGACTCCTTAATACGAACTTTTGCAAACTGTGATGACCCAGTTGAAAGGTCGCATAATGTGACATTTTATCAGGGTCTACAATATTTGTCAAGACAAAAATGATCTTTAGAGAAGAATGACCAAAGGGCGAAGGTGGGGTGCTTGTTCTGGCGAAGGTTGATGGGGCTTGCAATTACTGAGACCAATGACAATGTAGAGTGCCATGCACATTGCCAGTACTACCTGTACATAGTCATAGAGCTATGTGGGGCTTTGCTATGCAAGGATATGTTACAAAATGATGCTTTGCAGCATTAGGTAGACTACCCGGACCTGCCCCTTGTAAGCACTTTTTTGTTACATACTGTGGCCTACTGTAACATATAACAAAGATGGTTGCTAGCTGCATCATTATGTATTGGTTTCAAGCTAAAAAGTGGATTTTTATTCAATTTATGAAGTCATTGAAGATGATAGTAGGCATCTATCTGATGGTTAATTTCATACTAAAGTTTCTAGAGGAGCATAGTGGCTCACGCAGTTGTTGAGTGATTGACCCTGGTAGAATTCCTTGGGTAATGTTAATACTCTATATACACTTAAAAGTATGTCTGTTTTCAAACTCCAATGCTGACAGGCAGGGTAGCCACAGACACTTGGGGTCAGTACATTTTTTTTATTTAAAATATGTTATTTTGTATGCTTGAACTTATACAGATGTTAGAAAAATTGCCATAGAACATATGGAAACATTTGGGAAAAAATGCTTATTGCTCACAATGATTAGGGGAGCTGATTTATTTTCATTCTGTATTTCAAAAAATATCATTTAAGATTTGGATCAACCTTAAGTGCTAAATGGGTAGCTGAGTTTAGTTTTCTGTTATTCATCATGTTCATGTGGAAACAAAAATACAACTAATGCTAGGCTTAGATAAAAAAAAAATCTTAGTCATTAAAAGCTATTTTTGGAATGTACATGTAATGCTTAAAGTTTCATTAACTTCATTTACAAAATGAAAATAACCCAACACTAATCCTTTGGAGTCAGTACAGTTCAATAGGTAGAACATCCTCGGGTTATGTTAATACACCTGTAGGTATATCTGGGTTCAAATCCCGGTGAGCTGGTTTATTTTTATTCAGTATTTCAAAAAAAGCTTAAAAACAATCACCTTGTTTAAGCACTAGGGGGTTCAAATCCCAGTACTGACAGGCAGGTGAGCTGGTTTATTTTCATTCAGTATTTCAAAAAAGCTTAAAAACAATCACCTTGTTTAAGCACTAGAATTCTTTGAAAAAACACTGAGAAAATGCTAATAAATTAACAAAAAATACAAATTTTGTATACAATGGAGACAATTTCTTTACATAATTGATTCAAACCAAAATTTAATGCATAGAGTCAAGAGCTAAAAAATAGTGATAAAGGACTTTAAACATAATATTCACATTGACTTTGATCTAAATTTTAGGTTATTTTTTGTTGTTGTAAAATTGGAGAAATCAGCATTGTCTGCAAAATGGACATTGTGCTAGAAAAATAGCAACCTTGCAGGCAGACATTTTATGAAAGGCACCGTTTAAACAACTGTAGAACATGATTTAACATGAACACTGCATTCAAGAATATCAAAAATCATATAATTATATACTGCTGCACTGTAAAGCAGGACTAAAATACAAATATAACCAGAAACATAGGCTAAAAACTTCACAAATACTACTATATAAAAGGCTTTAAAGTTTAAGTCTATACGTCTGTTTATAGATAACGCCTATTTATTTCATAAAAAGGTCATAGGTCAAGATAAGCAAATCTTTTGGGTATAAAATTGTAATATTTTTTATTTCCACCAATTTATTTTATATTTTGGTTGCTCAAAAGAACCGTCTCATTGAGACGGTTCTTTTGAGTACCCACAATGTCTATGTTTAGTATGTTAGGCATCATCAAAGCAAAGCTTAAAAATAACTACATCAATCACAAATTGATAAAGGCTTTCCAGGCACATTTGACCTATGTACACATGTTCCTATAAGGCAGTATAAGCCCACACAGCTTACACTGAGTACTTTACTGGTAGTTAATATGTTAACACTATAAGGCTTTCAAGTGGCCCTAAAATTCCTAAAAAAACATCCTAAATTTTTAGGCTTCCCTAATTTTCTAAAAAAAGAACTCTAAAATGGCCAAATTCCAAAAAAAGTCTTTCCTTCTTTTTTTAAATGTCCCTAATTTTGGTATTTTCAGAGTGAACTTACTAAAAGGAATTTTTGAACAAAGACTTTAAGTCATGCAATTAATGAACCAATTAACTGACTTAATATTCTGTAAGTTTCATTTACAGCAGATGTTACAAACCTAAAAGTAGGTGAACTGCATGCTTCAGTTGGTTTCCAAGTGTTCCTAGGCTACAGCTTCATTAAACATACAGTATTTTGTGGTGATGTTTTGTGGTGATGACAATCCAGGTAGTATTTCATTGTTTGCCAAGATAATTTTGTTTGTTTGATTTGATTCTTTATGTCCCATCAACAATCTTTCAGATATAAAGGGACGGGTATTCCTGGGTTAAACCAGTACTAAGCTAAGGATTAATGTTCTTGCTCAAGGACACAACGCAGTGACGCTGGTGAGGCTTGAACCCACATCCCCTTGGTCTCTAGTCGAGCACTTTACCACTGAGCCGCTGCGATCCCCTTTGCTAAGATAAAAAAAAAACAATAAATTAAACCAAACAAACAATCAAACAAATCATTAGGGATGTAAAACACCATATTTTAGAAATTTGGACATTTGACCCCTTAAATCAAAAATGGACTATTCCATACTTATTGTATAAATGACTATTCCATACTTATTGTATAAATATGTTTGGGAAAGTGCATCAGAATGAAAATGGTTAAGTGAGTATAGTTAAATTCTTAAATTTGATCCCTGTAGAGCTCAATGTAGTTTTGACAAATTCCATGTACAGTCAAGTTGGCACCAAAATGAGATCCAGGACTCCGAGTTGCTGGTACAAACCTGGAGTCTGGCAACTTTGATAGGGATTTATGCTTTTCTTATCAGTGAATCAAGTTGGGTCTGGGCAGTTGTCAGTTACTGCACTCAAGTGGAAGAAAGGATTTGTACTGAGTACAGGTCCACTCACTACTTTGGTATATACTCACGCCCTTCTTTATCGTGTCATCTCCTTTAATGCATCATTTGATTTTCACATGAAGTTATTTTACGTGTTATTATTGTGTATTTGCATTTACCCGATAACAAACAAGGGCCTTGATAAAGGAGAAATCCAGTATAGGTGTAAGTTTTTTAGAATTATACTAGAATTCAGGATTCTGAGGCTGACTTTCCGTTGAGTTATTTTTCATTTTAGTTAAAGACAATTAAGGCCAAATAAAAAAAATGTTTCTCACAACCTCCCTCATCTGTTTTAAATGCCCCTCATTTGTCTTTTTTCAGACTTCAATAAAAATAAAGTGGCCTCATTTATTTTATTCATATGTCAAAATCAAAATATCAACCTTTTTTATGCTTAAAATGAACAAAAAAGGTGCCTCAATTGGTTTGGATGAAATTTAAAAAAAAATGGCCTCATCTGTTTTTTTGGAAATAAAAAATAAAAATGAAACATGCCTGCCTCATCTGTTTTTCAAAAAGTGGTCTGAGAAACACTTATTTATTGATTTTCTTTCCTAACCATTCAAACTGACAATGTTTTGTTGGAATTCTTCAAGTTTTAAGATTTATAAGATCCGAATTTGGAAATTCCGAACTTACACCCGTACATGTAGGTATTACCTGCCATGGAAATATGTGAACTGACATGCCCACACTTTTGCTCCATTATTGCCATGGGATTTTTATTTAATAGAAAAACAAGTTTAAAATCTCCAAATATGAATATAAACATGTAATGAACTGCATTAGGTTTCTCATGATTACTTTTGGGTATTTCTTGGCACTTGTTAAACCACACAATCTGCATCATAACACACAAGTTATGAGATATCAACAATAAACTTTGTTTATAGATCGATCTCCATGCGAAGAAGTGCAATAACCATAATTCTCTTTTGCATAATTTAGGGGTTACTTCCCTTTGTTATTTTTCATACTTAAATTCTGTCGGGACCATAGCACAAAAACTATAATAGGTATCATTTTGACATTTAATTGGTACATGTAGATAGATCTGTATGAGGAGAGGTGCAGTGTACAAGAACCATAATTCTCTTTGGCATGATTTAGGAGTTATTGTCCTTTGTTATACTTAAATTTTGGCCAGAGCATAACATTAACGCTATTAGAGAAATCAACTTGCAGCCCTTTTTGAACAATGCCTTTATTTGGGGAGCATACATCAGTTTAAACGATTCTCTTGTTTTAAATAAAAGTTTACTTCTTAATTCTTTGTTTCTGAGAATTGGAGACATGCAGCAGATAATGATGATGGACATTAACCTGCATCATCTGAAATTTGTTTTGTCATATGGTACCTGTACTCTGTTCACTTACAAGCATGCCGTTACTGGCACTTTTTCTGAAGACTTAAGATATTGGTTCTGTTGAAGGCATCCAGTTGGTCTCTGTTATTATACCCGCTTTTTCGTAAGAAAAATAGGGTATATTAATTTCGTACCAAAGTCGGTCCGTCCGTCTGTCCGTCCGTCCGTGCGTCTGTCTGTCTGTCCGTCCGTCTGTAACGTTTCTTGTAATTGTATCTTCTCCTAAACGGTTGGACGTAGCAACTTCAAACTTTGTAGGTGCATAGATCACATGATGTAGAGGGTACTGGGTGACATTTCGTGTGACCTTGACCCCAAGGTCAAGGTCAAAGGTCAAATAATGTATTTTCTTGTAAATGCATCTCCTCACAAACTTTTCGAAGCAGCAACTTCAAATTTTGCCTGTGCATAGGTCACATGATGTCAAGGGTACTGGGCGATATTTTGTGTGACCTTGACCCCAAGGTCAAGGTCAAAGGTCAAATAATGTATTTTCTTGAAAACACATCTCCTCATAACGTTTTGGAAGTAGCAACTTCAAATTTTGCCTGTGCATAGGTCACATGATGTTGAGGGTACTAGGCAACACTTCATGTGACCTTGACCTTGGGGTCAAGGTCAAATACCCCAAGGTCAAATAATGTATTTTCATGTAAATGAATCTTCTCCTGAACCATTGGACATAGCAACTCCAAAGTTTACAGGTGCATAGGTCACATGATGTGGATGGTACTGGGCAACATTTTGTGTGACCTTGACTCCAAGGTCAAGGTCATATAATTTATTTTCTTGTAAATCTATCTTCTCCTAAACTGTTGGACGTAGCAACTTCAAATTTGGCAGGTGCATAGGTCATATGATTTGGAGGGCACTGGACAACATTTTGTGTGACCTTAACAGCTAGGTCAAGGTCATATAATGTATTTTCTTGTAAATGCATCTCCTCCTTAACCATTGGACATATCAACTTCAAACTTCACAGGCGCATAGGTCACAATATGTAGAAGGTACTGAGCTACATTTTGTGTGACCTTGACCCCAAGGTAAAGGTTATAGATAAAAAAGCGGGTATTTGCGATGGTGTACCATCGACTGCTGCTCTAGTATGTACTTATTTCTGTCTCAGTGCCATCAGGATGCCTTTTACATGGCCATTATACACTTCAATAGATGGATTCATGAGGAATTTTGTTGAAGCTTTGAGCAAGACACTTTATTCTATGCTTTGTGTTTTTCACCCAGGAAGACAGGAAAACAGGCATGCATGACTGGAAAATTGTTGACTGAGTCTGGGATCTAAGTTCTACAAAGAACCAAAACATCTGGGATCTAAGTTCTACAAAGAACCAAAACAATAGACAGACACTTTACTTGCTGGAATGGAGCCTATTTTGTTTGTTTGATTTGATTCTTTACGTCCCATCAACAATCTTTCAGTTATAAAAGGACGGGTCTTCCTGGGTTGAACCAGTACTAAGCTAGGATTAATGTTCTTGCTCAAGGACACAACGCAGTGATGCCGGTGAGGCTCGTGGAATGGAGCCTATAGTGTTACAATACATTTTCAGAGAGATTGAGTCATATGATAAGTATGGTGGTCTCATCCTTTGGAATGAATAGGTAACCCAAATATTCAGCTCAACATTTCAAAAAAGAGATTATACATGTATTAGACAAGAATTGAATCCCAAAAGAAAAGGACATCTGGTAAGTTAACTTATATATGCACTGGTAACTTCTTCATGTAAAGCATTAATTAGGTAAATTTTCTGTGAAAAAATGATATTTATGTGGGTATTGAGTATATTTGGACATATCTAATTTGATTTCATGGAAATATTCTAAGATGGGGCATTTCCCAACTAGGAATATCACTTATTTCAAGTCATTTGGTTTGTTTCAACATTAATTAGTTAAAATCCATGTGACAAATGATACTTTTAGTTGGAGCATACATATTGAATAAGGTACTTAGCATATTTGGACACATCTTATTGGATTTCATGCAAATATTTCAAGATGGGGCACTTCCCAACTTGGAATATCAATTTCTTCAAGTGATTTGGTGTGCTTCAGCATTTAGTAGTTAAAGTTACTGTGACAGATGATACTAAAAGTGGAAAGGAGCATATTATTCTAGGTACTTAGCATATCCGGACACCACTAATTGGATTTCATGGAAATATTCCAAGATGGGGCACTTCCCAACTTGGAATATCACATATTTCAAGTGATTTGGTGTGTTTCAATATTAATTAGGTAAATTTATTGTGACAAATGATACTTATAGCGGAAACAGACATATTTATGTGGGTATTGAGCATATTTGGACACATCTAATTGGATTTCATGGAAATATTCCAAGATGGGGCACTTCCCAACTTGGAATATCACTTATTTCAAGTGATTTGGGGTGTTTCAATATTAATTAGGTAAATTTATATTGACAAATGATACTTATAGTGGAAACAGACATATTTATGTGGGTATTGAGCATATTTGGACACATCTAATTGGATTTCATAGAAATATTCCGAGATGGGGCACTTCCCAACTTGGAATATCACTTATATTTCAAGTGATTTGGTGTGTTTCAACATTAATTAGGTAAATGTATTGTGACAAATGATACTTATAGTGGAAACAGACATATTTATGTGGGTATTGAGCATATTTTGACACAGCTAATTTGATTTCATTGAAATATTCCAAGATGGGGCACTTCCCAACTTGGAATATCACTTATTTCAAGTGATTTGGTGTGTTTCAATATTAATTAGGTAAATTTATTGTGACAAATGATATTTATTGTGGAAACAAACATTATTTATGTGGGTATTGAGCATATTTTGACACATCTTATTTGATTTCATTGAAATATTCCAAGATGGGACACTTCCCAACTTGGAATATCACTTATTCCAAGTGATTTGGTTCGTTCAACATTAATTAGTTAAAATCCATGTGACAAATGATACTTTTAGTTGGAGCATACATATTGAATAAGGTACTTAGCATATTTGGACACATCTTATTGGATTTCATGCAAATATTCCAAGATGGGGCACTTACCAACTTGGAATATCAATTTCTTCAAGTGATTTGGTGTGCTTCAGCATTTAGTAGTTAAAGTTACTGTGACAAATGATACTTACAGTGGAAAGGAGCATATTATTCTAGGTACTTAGCATATTTGGACACCACTAATTGGATTTTATGGAAATATTCCAAGATGAGGCACTTCCCAACTTGGAATATCACTTATATTTCAAGTGATTTGGTGTGTTTCAACATTAATTAGGTAAATGTATTGTGACAAATGATACTTATAGTGGAAACAGACATATTTATGTGGGTATTGAGCATATTTTGACACAGCTAATTTGATTTCATTGAAATATTCCAAGATGGGGCACTTCCCAACTTGGAATATCACTTATTTCAAGTGATTTGGTGTGTTTCAATATTAATTAGGTAAATTTATTGTGACAAATGATACTTATAGTGGAAACAAACATTATTTATGTGGGTATTGAGCATATTTGGACACATCTAATTGGATTTCATAGAAATATTCCAAGATGGGGCACTTCCCAACTAGGAATATCACTTATATTTCAAGTGATTTGGTGTGTTTCAACATTAATTAGGTAAATGTATTGTGACAAATGATACTTATAGTGGAAACAGACATATTTATGTGGGTATTGAGCATATTTTGACACAGCTAATTTGATTTCATTGAAATATTCCAAGATGGGGCACTTCCCAACTTGGAATATCACTTATTTCAAGTGATTTGGTGTGTTTCAATATTAATTAGGTAAATTTATTGTGACAAATGATACTTATAGTGGAAACAAACATTATTTATGTGGGTATTGAGCATATTTGGACACATCTAATTGGATTTCATGGAAATATTCTAATATGGGGCACTTCCCAACTTGGAATATCACTTATTTCAAGTGATTTGGTGTGTTTCAATATTAATTAGGTAAATTTATTGTGACAAATGATACTTATAGTGGAAACAGACATATTTATGTGGGTATTGAGCATATTTGGACACATCTAATTGGATTTCATAGAAATATTTCAAGATGGGGCACTTGGTTCAAACTTGGAAAAGTAAAGACATATTCTTACATACTGGAATTATCATTTATAACTGTCTTTTTCAGGACAAAACAAATATTCTAACTTGATTCTATGGGTTATTTACGCTCATAACCAGATTAAGAAACAAAGAAACACTCTAGTCAGGTATCAACCCTGCGTGTTTCAGAAGCACTGAAGTCAGGTATCAACCCTGTGTGTTTCAAAAGACTTAAATATACATAAGCACACTAGTCAGGTATGAACCCTGCGTGCTTCAGAAGCACTTTAGTCAGGTATGAACCCTGCGTGCTTCATATTGACACTAAAATAATATTAAAATCGTCATAAACCTAGGCGTGCATAAGGAAATAAATAAGCCTAGCTCTTTATCTGGTATATGTCGTTTCAAACCCATTAGAACACGTTCTTACTGAATCAATGGGCACTGTTTTCCTATTCACACGCATAATAAAACGGTGTATAGGCGTTTTAGTTGGGTATCAACCCTGCGTGCTTTATTTGGTCGCTCTACTCGTGCGCACCCATGACACTAAATCTGACCAACTATTGATCATTTGTGTCGATATTTCTAAACATAAAAACAAGCCCTAACCCACTGTACAACCCTATTATCAATGTACATCTGAGAACAGTAATCTGCGCTATTCTTCCATATCAGAATGTGCGTTTTTCACATGCTGATCAAAGTTCGCTTTCTGTTTTAATATATGGAAACATTGACCGTTTTAATCGTTTAAGCAGATGCCACATATGCAAATGTGCAAATTATTCTTCATTGTGCACAAAAACAGAAGCACAAAGAAGTAAAACATACATTCGACAGCATCCAATAAAGAGTATGCACGTGTGTATAACCAAATAAACGTTTGCTGTTCGCACGTGCGAAGCCACGTAAATGTATTATGTACTTGAAAATCTTTAAATCTGAACAGATAAACAGATTGTTCAGAATTTACAAGATTCGCATTTACTGCCATAATCAACTGCACAATGGCAATATGCAGTACATGACTATAATACGCATATATTTAAGCCAATATGGCGGTTGCTGTGCGTACATAGGACATTTATTAACGTCATTCTCTACATAACTAATCAGTCTATGCGTGTATACGCACGCATAAAGGCTTTATTTGTGTGCATCTAAAAATGATAAATTACCTTGATTAGCTAATTCACACATGAGTAGTATAATAAAATAAGTAAAAGAAACATCTGCTCAAAAATGGTCAAATGTATCGTATAAATTTCAAGCTAGGGAGTTAATGCGTTGTCTTCTCCAGTATAAAGAATAGTAGAGAGTTTGTCTCTTTACTCCAAATTGTAGCGTTAGTTGAAAAACTAAGCCTACAATAAAATATGCTTAAACATTAAAAGAATCACTTCGTACTATACAGTGCACAATGTGCATCTGATATCAAATCAAGTTTCTACAAACGTAAACTATCTTTATAGCGTCTGATGAAGGGGCCATGTGCCTCGAAACTAGTAACGCGCTTCAGATATTGTTTTCTGAAATAAAGATATATAACTCTCTCCACCAAGCGGTGGTGTTCATAATGTTTAAAGTACGTCTTGTAAAGCACTTTTAATCGAATTAAGCTTTAACATACATGTAGTGGAGACTATGAAAAGAATGTCCTGAATTTTGTCAGCGACTTGACGTTATAACAACGTTGATCCGACGTTGATTAGACGTTGGATACTGATCGCAGATGACAGGCGTGTACTTGTATCTAACCTTGAGCGAGGAAGATTAAAATTCAAATACCTTGTCATTGCGCCAGTACACTGATCCTCAAGGTGATTGTGTCTCAAATTTACCTGCTAAAATGCAAGAACAAACCAGCACAAGTTTAAAAAAGCTAAAACTTGGGCGCATTGTGCTGGGTATGAGGCCTTCCCACCCTGTGAGGGTTACCGGGCAATCTGAACAGGGTGAGGTGGAATGAGACCCTTGCTTCGGTCAGACACCCACAACCCCCCCATATACGATTGTTTTAGGCCCCCGGATTCGGCCAAAGGTGGGCACTCCCTAACTGTTGGGGTTCTTTGAGCCCTGACAGGGTAAGGGAACCTCATTCTGCTGGTTTAGACTACTGTTTTATAATCATACGAGCAATATGGCTAATTTATCAAAGAAATCTAACAGCTCCTAATAAATAATTAGGCAAAAAGCTCATAAAATTGAACGTAAACTGCATGTAAATTAAAGATTGCTATAATAAACACAAAAATAAATAAATAAAGTGTGTGACGCACTAACGTCGCATTCCTGCAGTTTATATACTCTGTGATTTGTGCAGTTTATTAAATTTTGGAAAATAAACTAGTTAAACTTGGAAAAAATCGTGATACTCTTACGTTTAATCAACTACTTTAATTGTATTATTTCATGAAATAACCATCAAACGTTTTAGATGGTTCAATCTTGATAAGAATGCGCATGAACAAACCAATAAACCCTTTTCAGTACATATTAACTGGTACCAGTGCAGACGTTTGAAATGGATTGGTCCATCATGACAATGTACTATCAACGTTTCGATGTCAGTTCTTTATGAAAACAAAAAGAATGCGGAATTTGAGTTTTGAAACGAAATGTTCAGAGAATTATTAATGACAATTCAGCATTGTACTGCAAATCTGGAAACCAAATTTAATTTGCGCACATGCTGATCACTTTAACAAGGGTTTTAATCAATACATGCTTTTTTCCAATACTCAACACAATATCTTTGAAATTACATAAAAAATGTCGCAGTCTGTGCACAATTTTAAGTTCAAAGAGTGCTAATATAGCACAAAATGCAGTCTTCAGTAGTCCAAATCGGTCTCAGCTGGTATTAATTAGCGATGTACACTTGAAAGAAATGAGACCTTTGATTAGTAATTGACCAATTTGGTATCGCCACCTGTACACAGCGGTCAACGCGGTTCTCTCCAAACTGTCATTAGTGGTTCAAACTTGGAAAAGTAAAGACATATTCTTACATACTGGAATTATCATTTATAACTGTCTTTTTCAGGACAAAACAAATATTCTAACTTGATTCTATGGGTTATTTACGCTCATAACCAGATTAAGAAACAAAGAAACACTCTAGTCAGGTATCAACCCTGCGTGTTTCAGAAGCACTGAAGTCAGGTATCAACCCTGTGTGTTTCAAAAGACTTAAAATATACATAAGCACACTAGTCAGGTATGAACCCTGCGTGCTTCAGAAGCACTTTAGTCAGGTTTGAACCCTGCGTGCTTCATATTGACACTAAAATAATATTAAAATCGTCATAAACCTAGGCGTGCATAAGGAAATAAATAAGCCTAGCTCTTTATCTGGTATATGTCGTTTCAAACCCATTAGAACACGTTCTTACTGAATCAATGGGCACTGTTTTCCTATTCACACGCATAATAAAACGGTGTATAGGCGTTTTAGTTGGGTATCAACCCTGCGTGCTTTATTTGGTCGCTCTACTCGTGCGCACCCATGACACTAAATCTGACCAACTATTGATCATTTGTGTCGATATTTCTAAACATAAAAACAAGCCCTAACCCACTGTACAACCCTATTATCAATGTACATCTGAGAACAGTAATCTGCGCTATTCTTCCATATCAGAATGTGCGTTTTTCACATGCTGATCAAAGTTCGCTTTCTGTTTTAATATATGGAAACATTGACCGTTTTAATCGTTTAAGCAGATGCCACATATGCAAATGTGCAAATTATTCTTCATTGTGCACAAAAACAGAAGCACAAAGAAGTAAAACATACATTCGACAGCATCCAATAAAGAGTATGCACGTGTGTATAACCAAATAAACGTTTGCTGTTCGCACGTGCGAAGCCACGTAAATGTATTATGTACTTGAAAATCTTTAAATCTGAACAGATAAACAGATTGTTCAGAATTTACAAGATTCGCATTTACTGCCATAATCAACTGCACAATGGCAATATGCAGTACATGACTATAATACGCATATATTTAAGCCAATATGGCGGTTGCTGTGCGTACATAGGACATTTATTAACGTCATTCTCTACATAACTAATCAGTCTATGCGTGTATACGCACGCATAAAGGCTTTATTTGTGTGCATCTAAAAATGATAAATTACCTTGATTAGCTAATTCACACATGAGTAGTATAATAAAATAAGTAAAAGAAACATCTGCTCAAAAATGGTCAAATGTATCGTATAAATTTCAAGCTAGGGAGTTAATGCGTTGTCTTCTCCAGTATAAAGAATAGTAGAGAGTTTGTCTCTTTACTCCAAATTGTAGCGTTAGTTGAAAAACTAAGCTTACAATAAAATATGCTTAAACATTAAAAGAACCACTTCGTACTATACAGTGCACAATGTGCATCTGATATCAAATCAAGTTTCTACAAACGTAAACTATCTTTATAGCGTCTGATGAAGGGGCCATGTGCCTCGAAACTAGTAACGCGCTTCAGATATTGTTTTCTGAAATAAAGATATATAACTCTCTCCACCAAGCGGTGGTGTTCATAATGTTTAAAGTACGTCTTGTAAAGCACTTTTAATCGAATTAAGCTTTAACATACATGTAGTGGAGACTATGAAAAGAATGTCCTGAATTTTGTCAGCGACTTGACGTTATAACAACGTTGATCCGACGTTGATTAGACGTTGGATACTGATCGCAGATGACAGGCGTGTACTTGTATCTAACCTTGAGCGAGGAAGATTAAAATTCAAATACCTTGTCATTGCGCCAGTACACTGATCCTCAAGGTGATTGTGTCTCAAATTTACCTGCTAAAATGCAAGAACAAACCAGCACAAGTTTAAAAAAGCTAAAACTTGGGCGCATTGTGCTGGGTATGAGGCCTTCCCACCCTGTGAGGGTTACCGGGCAATCTGAACAGGGTGAGGTGGAATGAGACCCTTGCTTCGGTCAGACACCCACAACCCCCCCATATATTTCCATAAAATCCAATTAGTGGTGTCCAATTATGCTAAGTACCTAGAATAATATGCTCCTTTCCACTGTAAGTATCATTTGTCACAGTAACTTTAACTACTAAATGCTGAAGCACACCAAATCACTTGAAGAAATTGATATTCCAAGTTGGGAAGTGCCCCATCTTGGAATATTTGCATGAAATCCAATAAGATGTGTCCAAATATGCTAAGTACCTAATTTAATATGTATGTTCCAACTAAAAGTATCATTTGTCACATGTATTTTATCTAATTAATGTTGAAACAAACCAAATCACTTGAAATAAGTGATATTCCTAGTTGGGAAGTGCCCCATCTTCGAATATTTCCATGAAATCCAATAAGATGTGTCCAAATATGCTCAATACCCACATACATAAGTCTGTTTCCACTATAAGTATCATTTGTCATAATAAATTTACCTAATTAATATTGAAACACACCAAATCACTTGAAATAAATGATATTCCTAGTTGGGAAGTGCCCCATCTTGGAATATTTCCATGAAATCCAATTAGATGTGTCCAAATATGCTCAATACCCACATAAATATGTCTGTTTCCACTATTAGTATCATTTGTCACAATAAATTTACCTAATTAATGTTGAAACACACCAAATTTCTTATAAAAAAAATGATATTCCAAGTTGGGAAGTGCCCCATTTTGGAATATTTCCATGAAATCCAATTAGATGTGTCCAAATATGCTCAATATCCACATAAATATGTCTGTTTCCACTATAAGTATAATTTGTCACAATAAATTTACCTAATTAATATTGAAACACACCAAATCACTTGAAATAAGTGATATTCCAAGTTGGGAAGTGCCCCATCTTGGAATATTTCCATGAAATCCGGTTAGTGGTGTCCGAATATGCTAAGTGCCTAGAATAATAATGCTCCTTTCCACTTAAAGTATCATTTGTCAAAGTAACTTTAACTACTAAATGCTGAAGCACACCAAATCACTTGAAGAAATTAATATTCCAAGTTGGGAAGTGCCCCATCTTGGAATATTTGCATGAAATCCAATAAGATGTGCCAAATATGCTAAGTTCCTAATTCAATATGTATGTTCCAACTAAAAGTATCATTTGTTACATGTATTCTAACAAATTGATGTTGAGACACACCAAATCACTTGAAAGAAGTGATATTCCTAGTTGGGAAGTGCCCCATCTTGGAATATTTGCATGAAATCCAATTAGATGTGTCCAAATATGCTCAATACCCACATAAATATGTCTTTTTCCACTATTAGTATCATTTGTCACAATAAATTTACCTAATTAATGTTAAAACACACCAAATTTCTTGAAATAAAAGTGATATTCCAAGTTGGGAAGTGCCCGATCTTGGAATATTTCCATGAAATCCAATAAGTGGTGTCCGAATATGCTAAGTGCTTAGAATAATATGCTCCTTTCCACTTTAAGTATCATTTGTCACAGTTACTTTAACAACTAAATGCTGAAGCCAACCAAATCACTTGAAGAAATTGATATTCCAAGTTGGGAAAAGCCCCATCTTGGAATATTTGCATGAAATCAAATAAGATGTGTCCAAATATGCTAAGTACCTAATTCAATATGTCTGTTTCCACTATAAGTATCATTTGTCACATGTATTTTATCTAATTAATGTTGAAACCAACCAAATGACTTGAAATAAGTGATATTCCTAGTTGGGAAATGCCCCATATTAAAATATTTCCATGAAATCCAATTAGATGTGTCCAAATATGCTCAATACCCACATAAATAATGTTTGTTTCCACTATAAGTATCATTTGTCACAATAAATTTACCTAATTAATATTGAAACACAACAAATCACTTGAAATAAGTGATATTCCTAGTTGGGAAGTGCCTCATCTTGGAATATTTCCATAAAATCCAATTAGTGGTGTCCAAATATGCTAAGTACCTAGAATAATATGATCCTTTCCACTGTAAGTATCATTTGTCACAGTAACTTTAACTACTAAATGCTGAAGCACACCAAATCACTTGAAGAAATTGATATTCCAAGTTGGGAAGTGCCCCATCTTGGAATATTTGCATGAAATCCAATAAGATGTGTCCAAATATGCTAAGTACCTAATTTAATATGTATGTTCCAACTAAAAGTATCATTTGTCACATGTATTTTATCTAATTAATGTTGAAACAAACCAAATCACTTGAAATAAGTGATATTCCTAGTTGGGAAGTGCCCCATCTTCGAATATTTCCATGAAATCCAATAAGATGTGTCCAAATATGCTCAATACCCACATACATAAGTCTGTTTCCACTATAAGTATCATTTGTCATAATAAATTTACCTAATTAATATTGAAACACACCAAATCACTTGAAATAAATGATATTCCTAGTTGGGAAGTGCCCCATCTTGGAATATTTCCATGAAATCCAATTAGATGTGTCCAAATATGCTCAATACCCACATAAATATGTCTGTTTCCACTATTAGTATCATTTGTCACAATAAATTTACCTAATTAATGTTGAAACACACCAAATTTTTTGTAAAAAAAATGATATTCCAAGTTGGGAAGTGCCCCATTTTGGAATATTTCCATGAAATCCAATTAGATGTGTCCAAATATGCTCAATATCCACATAAATATGTCTGTTTCCACTATAAGTATAATTTGTCACAATAAATTTACCTAATTAATATTGAAACACACCAAATCACTTGAAATAAGTGATATTCCAAGTTGGGAAGTGCCCCATCTTGGAATATTTCCATGAAATCCGGTTAGTGGTGTCCGAATATGCTAAGTGCCTAGAATAATAATGCTCCTTTCCACTTAAAGTATCATTTGTCAAAGTAACTTTAACTACTAAATGCTGAAGCACACCAAATCACTTGAAGAAATTAATATTCCAAGTTGGGAAGTGCCCCATCTTGGAATATTTGCATGAAATCCAATAAGATGTGCCAAATATGCTAAGTTCCTAATTCAATATGTATGTTCCAACTAAAAGTATCATTTGTTACATGTATTCTAACAAATTGATTTTGAGACACACCAAATCACTTGAAAGAAGTGATATTCCTAGTTGGGAAGTGCCCCATCTTGGAATATTTGCATGAAATCCAATTAGATGTGTCCAAATATGCTCAATACCCACATAAATATGTCTTTTTCCACTATTAGTATCATTTGTCACAATAAATTTACCTAATTAATGTTAAAACACACCAAATTTCTTGAAATAAAAGTGATATTCCAAGTTGGGAAGTGCCCGATCTTGGAATATTTCCATGAAATCCAATTAGATGTGTCCAAATATGCTCAATACCCACATACATAAGTCTGTTTCCACTATAAGTATCATTTGTCATAATAAATTTACCTAATTAATATTGAAACACACCAAATCACTTGAAATAAGTGATATTCCTAGTTGGGAATGCCTCATCTTGGAATATTTACATGAAATCCAATTAGTGGTGTCCAAATATGCTAAGTACCTAGAATAATATGCTCCTTTCCACTGTAAGTATCATTTGTCACAGTAACTTTAAATACTAAATGCTGAAGAATACCAAATCACTTGAAGAAATTGATATTCCAAGTTGGGAAGTGCCCCATCTTGGAATATTTCCATGAAATCCAATTAGATGTGTCCAAATATGCTCAATACCCACATAAATATGTCTTTTTCCACTATTAGTATCATTTGTCACAATAAATTTACCTAATTAATGTTAAAACACACCAAATTTCTTGAAATAAAAGTGATATTCCAAGTTGGGAAGTGCCCGATCTTGGAATATTTCCATGAAATCCAATTAGATGTGTCCAAATATGCTCAATACCCACATAAATATGTCTGTTTCCACTATAAGTATCATTTGTCACAATAAATTTACCTAATTAATATTGAAACACACCAAATCACTTGAAATAAGTGATATTCCAAGTTGGGAAGTGCCCAATCTTGGAATATTTCCATGAAATCCAATAAGTGGTGTCCGAATATGCTAAGTGCTTAGAATAATATGCTCCTTTCCACTTTAAGTATCATTTGTCACAGTTACTTTAACAACTAAATGCTGAAGCCAACCAAATCACTTGAAGAAATTGATATTCCAAGTTGGGAAAAGCCCCATCTTGGAATATTTGCATGAAATCAAATAAGATGTGTCCAAATATGCTAAGTACCTAATTCAATATGTCTGTTTCCACTATAAGTATCATTTGTCACATGTATTTTATCTAATTAATGTTAAAACCAACCAAATGACTTGAAATAAGTGATATTCCTAGTTGGGAAATGCCCCATATTAGAATATTTCCATGAAATCCAATTAGATGTGTCCAAATATGCTCAATACCCACATAAATAATGTTTGTTTCCACTATAAGTATCATTTGTCACAATAAATTTACCTAATTAATATTGAAACACACCAAATCACTTAAAATAAGTGATATTCCAAGTTGGGAAGTGCCCAATCTAGGATTATTTCCATGAAATCCAATTAGTGGTGTCCCAATATGCTAAGTACCTAGAATAATATGCCCCTTTCCACTGTAAGTATCATTTGTCACAGTAACTTTAACTACTAAATGCTGAAGCACACCAAATCACTTGAAGAAATTGATATTCCAAGTTGGGAAGTGCCCCATCTTGGAATATTTCCATGAAATCCAATAAGATGTGTCCAATTATGCTAAGTACCTAATTCAATATGTATGTTCCAACTAAAAGTATCATTTGTCACATGTATTTTATCTAATTAATGTTGAAACAAACCAAATCACTTGAAATAAGTAATATTCCTAGTTGGGAAATGACCCATCTTAGAATATTTCCATGAAATCCAATTAGATGTGTCCAAATATGCTCAATACCCACATACATAAGTCTGTTTCCACTATAAGTATCATTTGTCATAATAAATTTACCTAATTGATATTGAAACACACCAAATCACTTGAAATAAGTGATATTCCTAGTTGGGAATGCCTCATCTTGGAATATTTCCATGAAATCCAATTAGTGGTGTCCAAATATGCTAAGTACCTAGAATAATATGCTCCTTTCCACTGTAAGTATCATTTGTCACAGTAACTTTAAATACTAAATGCTGAAGCACACCAAATCACTTGAAGAAATTGATATTCCAAGTTGGGAAGTGCCCCATCTTGGAATATTTGCATGAAATCCAATAAGATGTGTCCAATTATGCTAAGAACCTAATTCAATATGTATGTTCCAACTAAAAGTATCATTTGTCACATGTATTTTATCTAATTAATGTTGAAACAAACCAAATCACTTGAAATAAGTGATATTCCTAGTTGGGAAATGCCCCATCTTAGAATATTTCCATGAAATCAAATTAGATGTGTCCAAATATGCTCAATACCCACATACATAAGTCTGTTTCCACTATAAGTATCATTTGTCATAATAAATTTACCTAATTAATATTGAAAACTACCAAATCACTTGAAATAAATTATATTCCTAGTTGGGAAGTGCCCATCTCGGAATATTTCCATGAAATCAAATTAGATGTGTCCAAATATGCTCAATACCCACATAAATATGTCTGTTTCCACTTTAAGTATCATTTGTCACAATAAATTTACCTAATTAATTCTGAAACACACCAAATCACTTGAAATAAAAGTTATATTCCAAGTTGGGAAGTGCCCCATCTTGGAATATTTCCATGAAATCCAATTAGATGTGTTTCCAAATATGCTCAATACCCACATAAATATGTCTGTTTCCACTAAAAGTATCATTTGTCACAATAAATTTAACTAATTAATATTGAAACACATCAAATCACTTGAAATAAGTGATATTCCAAGTTGGGAAGTGCCCCATCTTGGAATATTTCCATGAAATCCAATTAATGGTGTCCGAATATGCTTAAGTGCCTAGAATAATATGCTCCTTTCCACTTAAAGTATCATTTGTCACAGTAACTTTAACAACTAAATGCTGAAGCACACCAAATCACTTGAAGAAATTGATATTCCAAGTTGGGAAGTGCCCCATCTTGGAATATTTGCATGAAATCCAGTAAGATGTGTCCAAATATCCTAAGTACCTAATTCAATATGTCTGTTTCAACTATAAGTATCATTTGTCACATGTATTTTATCTAATTAATGTTGAAACAAACCAAATGACTTGAAATAAGTGATATTCCTAGTTGGGAAATGCCCCATCTTAGAATATTTCAATGAAATCAAATTAGATGTGTCCAAAGATGCTCAATACCCACATGCATATGTCTGTTTCCACTATAGGTATCATTTGTCACAATAAATTTACCTAATTAACATTGAAACACACCAAATCCCTTGAAATAAGTGATATTCCAAGTTAGGAAGTGCCCCATCTTGGAATATTTCAATGAAATCAAATTAGCTGTGTCAAAATATGCTCAATACCCACATAAATATGTCTGTTTCCACTATAAGTATCATTTGTCACAATACATTTACCTAATTAATGTTGAAACACACCAAATCACTTGAAATAAATGATATTCCTAGTTGGGAAGTGCCCCATCTTGGAATATTTGCATGAAATCCAATTAGATGTGTCCAAATATGCTCAATACCCACATAAATATGTCTGTTTCCACTATTAGTATCATTTGTCACAATAAATTTACCTAATTAATGTTGAAACACACCAAATTTCTTATAAAAAAAATGATATTCCAAGTTGGGAAGTGCCCCATTTTGGAATATTTCCATGAAATCCAATTAGATGTGTCCAAATATGCTCAATATCCACATAAATATGTCTGTTTCCACTATAAGTATAATTTGTCACAATAAATTTACCTAATTAATATTGAAACACACCAAATCACTTGAAATAAGTGATATTCCAAGTTGGGAAGTGCCCCATCTTGGAATATTTCCATGAAATCCGGTTAGTGGTGTCCGAATATGCTAAGTGCCTAGAATAATAATGCTCCTTTCCACTTAAAGTATCATTTGTCAAAGTAACTTTAACTACTAAATGCTGAAGCACACCAAATCACTTGAAGAAATTAATATTCCAAGTTGGGAAGTGCCCCATCTTGGAATATTTGCATGAAATCCAATAAGATGTGCCAAATATGCTAAGTTCCTAATTCAATATGTATGTTCCAACTAAAAGTATCATTTGTTACATGTATTCTAACAAATTGATGTTGAGACACACCAAATCACTTGAAAGAAGTGATATTCCTAGTTGGGAAGTGCCCCATCTTGGAATATTTGCATGAAATCCAATTAGATGTGTCCAAATATGCTCAATACCCACATAAATATGTCTTTTTCCACTATTAGTATCATTTGTCACAATAAATTTACCTAATTAATGTTAAAACACACGAAATTTCTTGAAATAAAAGTGATATTCCAAGTTGGGAAGTGCCCGATCTTGGAATATTTCCATGAAATCCAATTAGATGTGTCCAAATATGCTCAATACCCACATAAATATGTCTGTTTCTACTATAAGTATCATTTGTCACAATAAATTTACCTAATTAATATTGAAACACACCAAATCACTTGAAATGTGATATTCCAAGTTGGGAAGTGCCCAATCTTGGAATATTTCCATGAAATCCAATAAGTGGTGTCCGAATATGCTAAGTGCTTAGAATAATATGCTCCTTTCCACTTTAAGTATCATTTGTCACAGTTACTTTAACAACTAAATGTTGAAGCCAACCAAATCACTTGAAGAAATTGATATTCCAAGTTGGGAAAAGCCCCATCTTGGAATATTTGCATGAAACCAAATAAGATGTGTCCAAATATGCTAAGTACCTAATTCAATATGTCTGTTTCCACTATAAGTATCATTTGTCACATGTATTTTATCTAATTAATGTTGAAACCAACCAAATGACTTGAAATAAGTTATATTCCTAGTTGGGAAATGCCCCATATTAGAATATTTCCATGAAATCCAATTAGATGTGTCCAAATATGCTCAATACCCACATAAATAATGTTTGTTTCCACTATAAGTATCATTTGTCACAATAAATTTACCTAATTAATATTGAAACACACCAAATCACTTAAAATAAGTGATATTCCAAGTTGGGAAGTGCCTAATCTAGGATTATTTCCATGAAATCCAATTAGTGGTGTCCCAATATGCTAAGTACCTAGAATAATATGCTCCTTTCCACTGTAAGTATCATTTGTCACAGTAACTTTAACTACTAATTGCTGAAGCACACCAAATCACTTGAAGAAATTGATATTCCAAGTTGGGAAGTGCCCCATCTTGGAATATTTGCATGAAATCCAATAAGATGTGTCCAATTATGCTAAGTACCTAATTCAATATGTATGTTCCAACTAAAAGTATCATTTGTCACATGTATTTTATCTAATTAATGTTGAAACAAACCAAATCACTTGAAATAAGTAATATTCCTAGCTGGGAAATGACCCATCTTGGAATATTTCCATGAAATCCAATTAGATGTGTCCAAATATGCTCAATACCCACATACATAAGTCTGTTTCCACTATAAGTATCATTTGTCATAATAAATTTACCTAATTAATATTGAAACACACCAAATCACTTGAAATAAGTGATATTCCTAGTTGGGAATGCCTCATCTTGGAATATTTACATGAAATCCAATTAGTGGTGTCCAAATATGCTAAGTACCTAGAATAATATGCTCCTTTCCACTGTAAGTATCATTTGTCACAGTAACTTTAAATACTAAATGCTGAAGAATACCAAATCACTTGAAGAAATTGATATTCCAAGTTGGGAAGTGCCCCATCTTGGAATATTTCCATGAAATCCAATTAGATGTGTCCAAATATGCTCAATACCCACATAAATATGTCTTTTTCCACTATAAGTATCATTTGTCACAATAAATTTACCTAATTAATGTTAAAACACACCAAATTTCTTGAAATAAAAGTGAAATTCCAAGTTGGGAAGTGCCCGATCTTGGAATATTTCCATGAAATCCAATTAGATGTGTCCAAATATGCTCAATACCCACATAAATATGTCTGTTTCCACTATAAGTATCATTTGTCACAATAAATTTACCTAATTTATATTGAAACACACCAAATCACTTGAAATAAGTGATATTCCAAGTTGGGAAGTGCCCAATCTTGGAATATTTCCATGAAATCCAATAAGTGGTGTCCGAATATGCTAAGTGCTTAGAATAATATGCTCCTTTCCACTTTAAGTATCATTTGTCACAGTTACTTTAACAACTAAATGCTGAAGCCAACCAAATCACTTGAAGAAATTGATATTCCAAGTTGGGAAAAGCCCCATCTTGGAATATTTGCATGAAATCAAATAAGATGTGTCCAAATATGCTAAGTACCTAATTCAATATGTCTGTTTCCACTATAAGTATCATTTGTCACATGTATTTTATCTAATTAATGTTGAAACCAACCAAATGACTTGAAATAAGTGATATTCCTAGTTGGGAAATGCCCCATATTAGAATATTTCCATGAAATCCAATTAGATGTGTCCAAATATGCTCAATACCCACATAAATAATGTTTGTTTCCACTATAAGTATCATTTGTCACAATAAATTTACCTAATTAATATTGAAACACACCAAATCACTTAAAATAAGTGATATTCCAAGTTGGGAAGTGCCAAATCTAGGATTATTTCCATGAAATCCAATTAGTGGTGTCCCAATATGCTAAGTACCTAGAATAATATGCCCCTTTCCACTGTAAGTATCATTTGTCACAGTAACTTTAACTACTAAATGCTGAAGCACACCAAATCACTTGAAGAAATTGATATTCCAAGTTGGGAAGTGCCCCATCTTGGAATATTTCCATGAAATCCAATAAGATGTGTCCAATTATGCTAAGTACCTAATTCAATATGTATGTTCCAACTAAAAGTATCATTTGTCACATGTATTTTATCTAATTAATGTTGAAACAAACCAAATCACTTGAAATAAGTAATATTCCTAGTTGGGAAATGACCCATCTTAGAATATTTCCATGAAATCCAATTAGATGTGTCCAAATATGCTCAATACCCACATACATAAGTCTGTTTCCACTATAAGTATCATTTGTCATAATAAATTTACCTAATTAATATTGAAACACACCAAATCACTTGAAATAAGTGATATTCCTAGTTGGGAATGCCTCATCTTGGAATATTTACATGAAATCCAATTAGTGGTGTCCAAATATGCTAAGTACCTAGAATAATATGCTCCTTTCCACTGTAAGTATCATTTGTCACAGTAACTTTAAATACTAAATGCTGAAGAATACCAAATCACTTGAAGAAATTGATATTCCAAGTTGGGAAGTGCCCCATCTTGGAATATTTCCATGAAATCCAATTAGATGTGTCCAAATATGCTCAATACCCACATAACTATGTCTTTTTCCACTATTAGTATCATTTGTCACAATAAATTTACCTAATTAATGTTAAAACACACCAAATTTCTTGAAATAAAAGTGATATTCCAAGTTGGGAAGTGCCCGATCTTGGAATATTTCCATGAAATCCAATTAGATGTGTCCAAATATGCTCAATACCCACATAAATATGTCTGTTTCCACTATAAGTATCATTTGTCACAATAAATTTACCTAATTAATATTGAAACACACCAAATCACTTGAAATAAGTGATATTCCAAGTTGGGAAGTGCCCAATCTTGGAATATTTCCATGAAATCCAATAAGTGGTGTCCGAATATGCTAAGTGCTTAGAATAATATGCTCCTTTCCACTTTAAGTATCATTTGTCACAGTTACTTTAACAACTAAATGCTGAAGCCAACCAAATCACTTGAAGAAATTGATATTCCAAGTTGGGAAAAGCCCCATCTTGGAATATTTGCATGAAATCAAATAAGATGTGTCCAAATATGCTAAGTACCTAATTCAATATGTCTGTTTCCACTATAAGTATCATTTGTCACATGTATTTTATCTAATTAATGTTGAAACCAACCAAATGACTTGAAATAAGTGATATTCCTAGTTGGGAAATGCCCCATATTAGAATATTTCCATGAAATCCAATTAGATGTGTCCAAATATGCTCAATACCCACATAAATAATGTTTGTTTCCACTATAAGTATCATTTGTCACAATAAATTTACCTAATTAATATTGAAACACACCAAATCACTTGAAATAAGTGATATTCCAAGTTGGGAAGTGCCCCATCTTGGAATATTTCAATGAAATCAAATTAGCTGTGTCAAAATATGCTCAATACCCACATAAATATGTCTGTTTCCACTATAAGTATCATTTGTCACAATACATTTACCTAATTAATGTTGAAACACACCAAATCACTTGAAATATAAGTGATATTCCAAGTTAGGAAGTGCCCCATCTTGAAATATTTCTATGAAATCCAATTAGATGTGTCCAAATATGCTCAATACCCACATAAATATGTCTGTTTCCACTATAAGTATCATTTGTCACAATAAATTTACCTAATTAATATTGAAACACACCAAATCACTTGAAATAAGTGATATTCCAAGTTGGGAAGTGCCCCATATTAGAATATTTCCATGAAATCCAATTAGATGTGTCCAAATATGCTCAATACCCACATAAATAATGTTTGTTTCCACTATAAGTATCATTTGTCACAATAAATTTACCTAATTAATATTGAAACACACCAAATCACTTGAAATAAGTGATATTCCAAGTTGGGAAGTGCCCCATCTTGGAATATTTCAATGAAATCAAATTAGCTGTGTCAAAATATGCTCAATACCCACATAAATATGTCTGTTTCCACTATAAGTATCATTTGTCACAATACATTTACCTAATTAATGTTGAAACACACCAAATCACTTGAAATATAAGTGATATTCCTAGTTGGGAAGTGCCCCATCTTGGAATATTTCTATGAAATCCAATTAGATGTGTCCAAATATGCTCAATACCCACATAAATAATGTTTGTTTCCACTATAAGTATCATTTGTCACAATAAATTTACCTAATTAATATTGAAACACACCAAATCACTTGAAATAAGTGATATTCCAAGTTGGGAAGTGCCCCATCTTGGAATATTTCAATGAAATCAAATTAGCTGTGTCAAAATATGCTCAATACCCACATAAATATGTCTGTTTCCACTATAAGTATCATTTGTCACAATACATTTACCTAATTAATGTTGAAACACACCAAATCACTTGAAATATAAGTGATATTCCAAGTTGGGAAGTGCCTCATCTTGGAATATTTCCATAAAATCCAATTAGTGGTGTCCAAATATGCTAAGTACCTAGAATAATATGCTCCTTTCCACTGTAAGTATCATTTGTCACAGTAACTTTAACTACTAAATGCTGAAGCACACCAAATCACTTGAAGAAATTGATATTCCAAGTTGGTAAGTGCCCCATCTTGGAATATTTGCATGAAATCCAATAAGATGTGTCCAAATATGCTAAGTACCTTATTCAATATGTATGCTCCAACTAAAAGTATCATTTGTCACATGGATTTTAACTAATTAATGTTGAACGAACCAAATCACTTGGAATAAGTGATATTCCAAGTTGGGAAGTGTCCCATCTTGGAATATTTCAATGAAATCAAATAAGATGTGTCAAAATATGCTCAATACCCACATAAATAATGTTTGTTTCCACAATAAATATCATTTGTCACAATAAATTTACCTAATTAATATTGAAACACACCAAATCACTTGAAATAAGTGATATTCCAAGTTGGGAAGTGCCCCATCTTGGAATATTTCAATGAAATCAAATTAGCTGTGTCAAAATATGCTCAATACCCACATAAATATGTCTGTTTCCACTATAAGTATCATTTGTCACAATACATTTACCTAATTAATGTTGAAACACACCAAATCACTTGAAATATAAGTGATATTCCAAGTTGGGAAGTGCCCCATCTCGGAATATTTCTATGAAATCCAATTAGATGTGTCCAAATATGCTCAATACCCACATAAATATGTCTGTTTCCACTATAAGTATCATTTGTCAATATAAATTTACCTAATTAATATTGAAACACCCCAAATCACTTGAAATAAGTGATATTCCAAGTTGGGAAGTGCCCCATCTTGGAATATTTCCATGAAATCCAATTAGATGTGTCCAAATATGCTCAATACCCACATAAATATGTCTGTTTCCGCTATAAGTATCATTTGTCACAATAAATTTACCTAATTAATATTGAAACACACCAAATCACTTGAAATATGTGATATTCCAAGTTGGGAAGTGCCCCATCTTGGAATATTTCCATGAAATCCAATTAGTGGTGTCCGGATATGCTAAGTACCTAGAATAATATGCTCCTTTCCACTTTTAGTATCATCTGTCACAGTAACTTTAACTACTAAATGCTGAAGCACACCAAATCACTTGAAGAAATTGATATTCCAAGTTGGGAAGTGCCCCATCTTGAAATATTTGCATGAAATCCAATAAGATGTGTCCAAATATGCTAAGTACCTTATTCAATATGTATGCTCCAACTAAAAGTATCATTTGTCACATGGATTTTAACTAATTAATGTTGAAACAAACCAAATGACTTGAAATAAGTGATATTCCTAGTTGGGAAATGCCCCATCTTAGAATATTTCCATGAAATCAAATTAGATATGTCCAAATATACTCAATACCCACATAAATATCATTTTTTCACAGAAAATTTACCTAATTAATGCTTTACATGAAGAAGTTACCAGTGCATATATAAGTTAACTTACCAGATGTCCTTTTCTTTTGGGATTCAATTCTTGTCTAATACATGTATAATCTCTTTTTTGAAATGTTGAGCTGAATATTTGGGTTACCTATTCATTCCAAAGGATGAGACCACCATACTTATCATATGACTCAATCTCTCTGAAAATGTATTGTAACACTATAGGCTCCATTCCACGAGCCTCACCGGCATCACTGCGTTGTGTCCTTGAGCAAGAACATTAATCCTAGCTTAGTACTGGTTCAACCCAGGAAGACCCGTCCTTTTATAACTGAAAGATTGTTGATGGGACGTAAAGAATCAAATCAAACAAACAAAATAGGCTCCATTCCAGCAAGTAAAGTGTCTGTCTATTGTTTTGGTTCTTTGTAGAACTTAGATCCCAGATGTTTTGGTTCTTTGTAGAACTTAGATCCCAGACTCAGTCAACAATTTTCCAGTCATGCATGCCTGTTTTCCTGTCTTCCTGGGTGAAAAACACAAAGCATAGAATAAAGTGTCTTGCTCAAAGCTTCAACAAAGTTCCTCATGAATCCATCTATTGAAGTGTATAATGGCCATGTAAAAGGCATCCTGATGGCACTGAGACAGAAATAAGTACATACTAGAGCAGCAGTCGATGGTACACCATCGCAAATACCCGCTTTTTTATCTATAACCTTTACCTTGGGGTCAAGGTCACACAAAATGTAGCTCAGTACCTTCTACATATTGTGACCTATGCGCCTGTGAAGTTTGAAGTTGATATGTCCAATGGTTAAGGAGGAGATGCATTTACAAGAAAATACATTATATGACCTTGACCTAGCTGTTAAGGTCACACAAAATGTTGTCCAGTGCCCTCCAAATCATATGACCTATGCACCTGCCAAATTTGAAGTTGCTACGTCCAACAGTTTAGGAGAAGATAGATTTACAAGAAAATAAATTATATGACCTTGACCTTGGAGTCAAGGTCACACAAAATGTTGCCCAGTACCATCCACATCATGTGACCTATGCACCTGTAAACTTTGGAGTTGCTATGTCCAATGGTTCAGGAGAAGATTCATTTACATGAAAATACATTATTTGACCTTGGGGTATTTGACCTTGACCCCAAGGTCAAGGTCACATGAAGTGTTGCCTAGTACCCTCAACATCATGTGACCTATGCACAGGCAAAATTTGAAGTTGCTACTTCCAAAACGTTATGAGGAGATGTGTTTTCAAGAAAATACATTATTTGACCTTTGACCTTGACCTTGGGGTCAAGGTCACACAAAATATCGCCCAGTACCCTTGACATCATGTGACCTATGCACAGGCAAAATTTGAAGTTGCTGCTTCGAAAAGTTTGTGAGGAGATGCATTTACAAGAAAATACATTATTTGACCTTTGACCTTGACCTTGGGGTCAAGGTCACACGAAATGTCACCCAGTACCCTCTACATCATGTGATCTATGCACCTACAAAGTTTGAAGTTGCTACGTCCAACCGTTTAGGAGAAGATACAATTACAAGAAACGTTACAGACGGACGGACAGACAGACAGACGCACGGACGGACGGACAGACGGACGGACCGACTTTGGTACGAAATTAATATACCCTATTTTTCTTACGAAAAAGCGGGTATAATAACAGAGACCAACTGGATGCCTTCAACAGAACCAATATCTTAAGTCTTCAGAAAAAGTGCCAGTAACGGCATGCTTGTAAGTGAACAGAGTACAGGTACCATATGACAAAACAAATTTCAGATGATGCAGGTTAATGTCCATCATCATTATCTGCTGCATGTCTCCAATTCTCAGAAACAAAGAATTAAGAAGTAAACTTTTATTTAAAACAAGAGAATCGTTTAAACTGATGTATGCTCCCCAAATAAAGGCATTGTTCAAAAAGGGCTGCAAGTTGATTTCTCTAATAGCGTTAATGTTATGCTCTGGCCAAAATTTAAGTATAACAAAGGACAATAACTCCTAAATCATGCCAAAGAGAATTATGGTTCTTGTACACTGCACCTCTCCTCATACAGATCTATCTACATGTACCAATTAAATGTCAAAATGATACCTATTATAGTTTTTGTGCTATGGTCCCGACAGAATTTAAGTATGAAAAATAACAAAGGGAAGTAACCCCTAAATTATGCAAAAGAGAATTATGGTTATTGCACTTCTTCGCATGGAGATCGATCTATAAACAAAGTTTATTGTTGATATCTCATAACTTGTGTGTTATGATGCAGATTGTGTGGTTTAACAAGTGCCAAGAAATACCCAAAAGTAATCATGAGAAACCTAATGCAGTTCATTACATGTTTATATTCATATTTGGAGATTTTAAACTTGTTTTTCTATTAAATAAAAATCCCATGGCAATAATGGAGCAAAAGTGTGGGCATGTCAGTTCACATATTTCCATGGCAGGTAATACCTACATGTACGGGTGTAAGTTCGGAATTTCCAAATTCGGATCTTATAAATCTTAAAACTTGAAGAATTCCAACAAAACATTGTCAGTTTGAATGGTTAGGAAAGAAAATCAATAAATAAGTGTTTCTCAGACCACTTTTTGAAAAACAGATGAGGCAGGCATGTTTCATTTTTATTTTTTATTTCCAAAAAAACAGATGAGGCCATTTTTTTTTAAATTTCATCCAAACCAATTGAGGCACCTTTTTTGTTCATTTTAAGCATAAAAAAGGTTGATATTTTGATTTTGACATATGAATAAAATAAATGAGGCCACTTTATTTTTATTGAAGTCTGAAAAAAGACAAATGAGGGGCATTTAAAACAGATGAGGGAGGTTGTGAGAAACATTTTTTTTATTTGGCCTTAATTGTCTTTAACTAAAATGAAAAATAACTCAACGGAAAGTCAGCCTCAGAATCCTGAATTCTAGTATAATTCTAAAAAACTTACACCTATACTGGATTTCTCCTTTATCAAGGCCCTTGTTTGTTATCGGGTAAATGCAAATACACAATAATAACACGTAAAATAACTTCATGTGAAAATCAAATGATGCATTAAAGGAGATGACACGATAAAGAAGGGCGTGAGTATATACCAAAGTAGTGAGTGGACCTGTACTCAGTACAAATCCTTTCTTCCACTTGAGTGCAGTAACTGACAACTGCCCAGACCCAACTTGATTCACTGATAAGAAAAGCATAAATCCCTATCAAAGTTGCCAGACTCCAGGTTTGTACCAGCAACTCGGAGTCCTGGATCTCATTTTGGTGCCAACTTGACTGTACATGGAATTTGTCAAAACTACATTGAGCTCTACAGGGATCAAATTTAAGAATTTAACTATACTCACTTAACCATTTTCATTCTGATGCACTTTCCCAAACATATTTATACAATAAGTATGGAATAGTCATTTATACAATAAGTATGGAATAGTCCATTTTTGATTTAAGGGGTCAAATGTCCAAATTTCTAAAATATGGTGTTTTACATCCCTAATGATTTGTTTGATTGTTTGTTTGGTTTAATTTATTGTTTTTTTTTTATCTTAGCAAAGGGGATCGCAGCGGCTCAGTGGTAAAGTGCTCGACTAGAGACCAAGGGGATGTGGGTTCAAGCCTCACCAGCGTCACTGCGTTGTGTCCTTGAGCAAGAACATTAATCCTTAGCTTAGTACTGGTTTAACCCAGGAATACCCGTCCCTTTATATCTGAAAGATTGTTGATGGGACATAAAGAATCAAATCAAACAAACAAAATTATCTTGGCAAACAATGAAATACTACCTGGATTGTCATCACCACAAAACATCACCACAAAATACTGTATGTTTAATGAAGCTGTAGCCTAGGAACACTTGGAAACCAACTGAAGCATGCAGTTCACCTACTTTTAGGTTTGTAACATCTGCTGTAAATGAAACTTACAGAATATTAAGTCAGTTAATTGGTTCATTAATTGCATGACTTAAAGTCTTTGTTCAAAAATTCCTTTTAGTAAGTTCACTCTGAAAATACCAAAATTAGGGACATTTAAAAAAAGAAGGAAAGACTTTTTTTGGAATTTGGCCATTTTAGAGTTCTTTTTTTAGAAAATTAGGGAAGCCTAAAAATTTAGGATGTTTTTTTAGGAATTTTAGGGCCACTTGAAAGCCTTATAGTGTTAACATATTAACTACCAGTAAAGTACTCAGTGTAAGCTGTGTGGGCTTATACTGCCTTATAGGAACATGTGTACATAGGTCAAATGTGCCTGGAAAGCCTTTATCAATTTGTGATTGATGTAGTTATTTTTAAGCTTTGCTTTGATGATGCCTAACATACTAAACATAGACATTGTGGGTACTCAAAAGAACCGTCTCAATGAGACGGTTCTTTTGAGCAACCAAAATATAAAATAAATTGGTGGAAATAAAAAATATTACAATTTTATACCCAAAAGATTTGCTTATCTTGACCTATGACCTTTTTATGAAATAAATAGGCGTTATCTATAAACAGACGTATAGACTTAAACTTTAAAGCCTTTTATATAGTAGTATTTGTGAAGTTTTTAGCCTATGTTTCTGGTTATATTTGTATTTTAGTCCTGCTTTACAGTGCAGCAGTATATAATTATATGATTTTTGATATTCTTGAATGCAGTGTTCATGTTAAATCATGTTCTACAGTTGTTTAAACGGTGCCTTTCATAAAATGTCTGCCTGCAAGGTTGCTATTTTTCTAGCACAATGTCCATTTTGCAGACAATGCTGATTTCTCCAATTTTACAACAACAAAAAATAACCTAAAATTTAGATCAAAGTCAATGTGAATATTATGTTTAAAGTCCTTTATCACTATTTTTTAGCTCTTGACTCTATGCATTAAATTTTGGTTTGAATCAATTATGTAAAGAAATTGTCTCCATTGTATACAAAATTTGTATTTTTTGTTAATTTATTAGCATTTTCTCAGTGTTTTTTCAAAGAATTCTAGTGCTTAAACAAGGTGATTGTTTTTAAGCTTTTTTGAAATACTGAATGAAAATAAACCAGCTCACCTGCCTGTCAGTACTGGGATTTGAACCCCCTAGTGCTTAAACAAGGTGATTGTTTTTAAGCTTTTTTTGAAATACTGAATAAAAATAAACCAGCTCACCGGGATTTGAACCCAGATATACCTACAGGTGTATTAACATAACCCGAGGATGTTCTACCTATTGAACTGTACTGACTCCAAAGGATTAGTGTTGGGTTATTTTCATTTTGTAAATGAAGTTAATGAAACTTTAAGCATTACATGTACATTCCAAAAATAGCTTTTAATGACTAAGATTTTTTTTTTATCTAAGCCTAGCATTAGTTGTATTTTTGTTTCCACATGAACATGATGAATAACAGAAAACTAAACTCAGCTACCCATTTAGCACTTAAGGTTGATCCAAATCTTAAATGATATTTTTTGAAATACAGAATGAAAATAAATCAGCTCCCCTAATCATTGTGAGCAATAAGCATTTTTTCCCAAATGTTTCCATATGTTCTATGGCAATTTTTCTAACATCTGTATAAGTTCAAGCATACAAAATAACATATTTTAAATAAAAAAAATGTACTGACCCCAAGTGTCTGTGGCTACCCTGCCTGTCAGCATTGGAGTTTGAAAACAGACATACTTTTAAGTGTATATAGAGTATTAACATTACCCAAGGAATTCTACCAGGGTCAATCACTCAACAACTGCGTGAGCCACTATGCTCCTCTAGAAACTTTAGTATGAAATTAACCATCAGATAGATGCCTACTATCATCTTCAATGACTTCATAAATTGAATAAAAATCCACTTTTTAGCTTGAAACCAATACATAATGATGCAGCTAGCAACCATCTTTGTTATATGTTACAGTAGGCCACAGTATGTAACAAAAAAGTGCTTACAAGGGGCAGGTCCGGGTAGTCTACCTAATGCTGCAAAGCATCATTTTGTAACATATCCTTGCATAGCAAAGCCCCACATAGCTCTATGACTATGTACAGGTAGTACTGGCAATGTGCATGGCACTCTACATTGTCATTGGTCTCAGTAATTGCAAGCCCCATCAACCTTCGCCAGAACAAGCACCCCACCTTCGCCCTTTGGTCATTCTTCTCTAAAGATCATTTTTGTCTTGACAAATATTGTAGACCCTGATAAAATGTCACATTATGCGACCTTTCAACTGGGTCATCACAGTTTGCAAAAGTTCGTATTAAGGAGTCATCATTATAAAGAGGGTTAATATTAAGTGAAATTAAATGAGCCAGATTATAAAATCTTTGGTACTTATTTAATGGGTGAATGGTGATGAGCCTGTGCAGTTTCGTCAGAGCATTTACTGCTCGCATATACAGTTAAGACTTAGATGATGATTTAGGCAAACAATAACACTTCTAGTCTCACTAGATAGCCACATTACATTTTCTCACAAGCCTTTTTGAATCTTAAAACAACTGAAAGATCTATGCATTTTTTGGTAGCATTCACACAATCGGGGTGAAGTACACGAAAATTGCTTTTCGCTAAACAGCCGTAGCCTTTAGATTTTATGCATTTGCGATATAGGAATTTTACAGTTCAGATATCTTTGAAGGTGTAAGATTATTTAGTGTGCAGACACAGCTATCTAGTGGGTTAGCTTTAAACAGTAACTGTTAGTTATTTTAACTTATTTATTTTCATGTCTTAATCATTAAAATTTGATGTCAATGCAAAAATGTATTAATCATTTACATCAATGCAAAAATGTATTAAAGGTTTGGTCTCGCCTAACCCAAACATTGTTGTGGGTACTAAAAAAGAATCACCTCATTGAAATGGTACTTTTGAACACCCAAACACATGATTAAATTTATGGATTAGAATATCATTACAGTTTTATTCTCCTTAAGTGACCTTCTCTGGACCTATGATGTATGTAAGTCAGGGCTGTGGAAATACCATGCCCGACTTGTCCGACATGGTCCCATTTCATCCAGGACAAGTTGAAGATTTCTATTTACTTGTCCTTGGACAAGTACAAATGTATTAAATTAATACAATTCTGTATTTCATATTTTGATTAATTATTACGAGCTCACATCTTGCATTGAAAACAGTGTGGTTCCTGATCAGCTGGCTTCTTCAGAAGCCAGCTGATCTGGATTTACACTGTTTACAAGAGAAGCAAGCTGATCAGGATCCATACTGTTTACAAGAGTTAATATATATCTGGTTTCATACTGTTTTTGAAAGAATAAATTGTCTTAGCACTGTAAGGTATAAGCTAATTTGTTCTTTCGGACAAGTAAAATTTTCTATGGACAAGTACATTTTGACTTTTACTTGTCCCTGGACAAGAATAAAATTTTACTATTTCCACACCTCTGTGTAAGTGTTCTTTAATTTATAATCATGTTGCATCAAAGACTAAGATTGGGGTAGCATGTAAATAAATGAGCCTAAATGTGTGAAAACATGATGCTGTTGGATGCAAAAAACAAAGGCGCAAAGCAGCCTTGCATCAGCAGTCTGATCAGTGCCTTCGTTATTCGCTCTCTGCAAAATTTGATAGCTAGACTAGTGACACACGAAATTTCATTATTTTAACTAAGCCCCTGGCCTCTAGCTGCGCACAGGCCATTGACATTATGTTACAGCTGTAAAAATGCCAATTTATTTATCTAAGATATACTTCTAGTCAAGGAAGTCGAGTCGACTAGAACAGGAGATCAGGTAGATACGAGCAGTTTATGGGATTTTCACAGTTTTATCAGTCAAATGCCTGTGACAGGGAGCGCAGTGGCTCAGTGGTAGAGTGCTTGACTCTGGTGCTAGAGGTCCCAGGTTCAATTCCCGCTCTCGGCGAGAAAAATTTCGGTGTCCGAACACGCTTTCTCTAGTGTCATTTGCAGGGATGACACTAGACAAGTGCATCGTCCTTCGGATCGGGACGTTAACTGGATGTCCCCTGTGCAGGGAAAGTCACCCCCTGTGCAGGTTAAAGAACCCTACGGTAATTTGATCTGGTTACTTGTAGGCTTTCATCCTGCACCCCGGAGTGTACTAAGTACACCTGCCGATAATACTCGAAAGAGGGTCTGGCAGTATATAGAGAAAGAAAGAAAGAAAGACTCGAGACCGAGGGTTCGAGCCTCACCGGCGTCACTGCGTTTTGGTCCTTGAGCAAGACACATTTATCCTAGCTTAGTACTGGTTCAACCAAGGAAGACCCGTCCCTGTTTAACTGAAAGATTGTTGATGGGACGTATTTAGAATCAAATCAAACAAACAAAAAAAAAAAAAATGCCTGCGACCTGGGCATGCTGGTTTGAGCTTGACCTGATAAAACACCACTGACTCTGTGTTGTGTCAGTTACCTTTATTTAATGATGTTTATGCTGTATATTGTACTAGGGGCGAATCGACTAAGGGGGCGAATCAACTAAGGGGGCGAAACAACTAGGGGGGTGAAAAGTCTAATGGGGACGAAACGAATAGTGGGGACGAAACGTCTTGGGGCGAAACGACAAGGGGAGGAAATGGTACACAATGATTAGAACTGCAAGTGATTGCATGAAAAAGAAACCGGGGTGGGCAGCCCTCACTATTCAACAACCGGACATAAAGCTTTAAACTGCACCTGGTATACCAGGAGCGCACCCTACACAGCCAAATGTGAAATGAAAATCTAAACATTCTCCACCCACTCACATCCCTCCCACCACTGCCAGAATGTGTGCTGGAAACCCCCAAAACATTGAACAGACTATGTTATGCACAAGTAAAGAAAGACAACAAAATACAACAACTAATCATAATGCGCATCACTCAGAAACATTCATCTAAAATGCATGTTTTACATTCTTGTTGTTGTTTACATCCGTTGCTTCTGAACCGGATATGGGCTCGATTGATAGTTTTTCCGATAGGTCGTAAAACATAAACAAAAAATAATTCAATAATAATTAGTAAATAATTAGTCTACTATTCGATCGCTTTTAATGCAGTTTGAAGATGTAATAATATCCCAAGAATAATAACTTAGAAGAAGAATCCAACCTCCCATTTTAAAATGGGACGTCCGAACTAGAAATTTCAAGTTGGGAGGCTTCCGATTTTAAAATGGGGAATATTGCTAGTTGGGTCGTAACAGAATCACTTGACTCGCGAAAGTTTCACCTGTTTCCCACCGCGACCATAAATATTTTTGATAGTGGGAACGCGGTGGATCCACCGGAACGGGTGGAAATCAACGGTGGTCATTAAATTTTAATCCTCCCCACTCAATTTTATGCCCCACCGGCTTGGGTGGGCCTGTGAAAAACCACCGGAGCTGTACTGTATGTCAAAATCAAAATATCCACATTTTTATACTTAAAATGAACAAAAAGGGGGCCTGACATTAGTTTTCGATGAAATAAAAAAATAAGTGGCCTCTTCTGTTTTGGGGAAATAAAAAATAAAAACCTGCCTGCCTCATCGTTTTTTTTAAAAAAATGGCCGAAGAAACACTTATTTTTTTAGCCCAAGTGAGAACTCTGAAAAATTTCAAATACTCTCTTACCCATTATATAATAGTAACAACTATATGCATAATTTGGCAGTCTTCCATCATGGTTGGCAAAAAGGCGGTCAATGTTCATATTGACTGGGCCAATGGTTAAAACGATATTAAATCACAGAAGAGGTTTAGATAAACAAAAATTTCAGCGTAAAATTGTAAATATTTTCTTACCCAAATTTTAACATATGTTTTGGGTGCTCAAAAAAACTGTCTCATTGAGATAGTCTTTTGAGTACCCACAACATATGTTTTGGTTGAGAAATAAGGAAATTAAATTTTCATCACACACTCTTAACTAAAGTCCTGTCACAGGATTTAAAATGTAAATATAAATGCCTCTGTCTTTTAGACATAATTGGCAATGTTGTTCAGTTGCTACTGGCTCGCTACTGTAAGGGTTTTCTGATCTACCTAATAGGCCTTTTTCTATGCATCTGGTGAATATAGAAACTCTGCTATAGTCCATATAGTACATATTCATTGTTATCTTTAAATGGGGTCAACAATATCTAAATTTTATGCAGGCAGGCCCCCAGATAAGAGTGTGAATCTTAGGGGAGCGCAGTGGCTCAGTGGTAGAGTGCTTGACTCGAGACCAAGGGGCCGCAGGTTCGAGCCTCACCGGCGTCACTGCGTTGTGGTCCTTGAGCAAGACACATTTATCCTAGCTTAGTACTGGTTCAACCCAGGAAGACCCGTCCCTGTATAACTGAAAGAATGTTGATGGGACGTAAAGAATCAAATCAAACAAACAAACAAAAGAGTGTACCTGAAAATTATTATTCTTATTACTTGACTAAAACATTTGTTGTGGGTACTCAAAAGACCCGTCTCAATGAGAAGTTTCTGTTGAGCACCCAAAACACATGTTTAAATTGACACAGAACAAATAACAATTTTACGCTTTTTAGGATCTATGTTTAGGGTCATTTTGTGACTTAAATTGTTACTTCAAACACTTTCATACTTTGATACTGGTAAATGAGGACCAGGTAACATTGCTAATATTATATGCATCTGAATTAATTCAATCTGAGAGTGATTTACAAATGTATCACCCTTGTTCTGGTCAATAAGTTACTAAAAAGTAAATCTTTCCAACCAGTTTGCATATCATAGGTCACAATTATACACAGATTGCATTGAAAACTGTGACATGATCCAATAACTTAATCTGAAGCAACAGGAAGCATATCTGCTCAGCAGGACTATGGTTAATTTAGACTTAACACATTTAAGAGATTAGGACAAACACCTAATTGAGGATGTTTATATAAAGGACCATTTGTTTTGATAGCAGTTTCACACCTTACTGCAATATTTAATGCATTCTTCAGAGATGGGGAGTTTTTTTGTTGTCTTCAGAATCAACTCTTTCAAAGCTGTATTCAATAAATACCATATCTGGGTGTCAGACAGTTTGGATCCAGATCAAGTCAAACATTTTATCAGTCCTGATCTGCTCCAAACTGTTTGCAAAGGCTTTTATTGGCATAAAATACCAGCATTCCTGCCAAGTGTAACCAAAACACATAAATAAAAGGAGCAAGTAGCTAATGAGACAGAGCTATGTATTAGAGGCACTGGTCTTTACAGTCTGTAATAGATGATTGCTAGAACCATATGGCTATGTTAGAACCATATCTAATTTTATCAAAGCGCGAGGTCAGTAAGGACCATTATCTTGCACGCTTGGTAAATTTTTATGATTTTGTGTCGTCTGTTGATTTCTTTCAATTTTTAATCACCTTTTCCGAAAAATTCTTTCAGTGTCAAACACTTTGGATCCAGAATAGGCCCGACATTTTGTCTGGCCTAATGTGGGTCCTAACTGTTTGCAAGGGTTATCAGCAGATGACAAAATCGCCCTTATCATGCAAAGAATTGAATATTTTGGCAGAATGGCTATTAACAGTCATGGTAGGCAATCAACCTCTCAGCAGGGTCTGCAGCTGATGATAGAATGTAGTGTTAATGAACCAGGGAAAATGGCTGCTTGAATCATTTGACCTGAATTCTATAAAAGAAGCCGCAAATACCAGAAATTTTTATACAAAACCTACAGTGAGATTAGGATGCTCTTTTCATGAGCTTTCGGGGCCAACCTTATTTTTGTTTCCCCTTACCCGACCCTGTTTTACAGGTATGGGTCGGTCGGTCGATTGTTTTAACTTCTCAAATTGGATACCCATTAAACTTAATTGTATACAGTAAAACCTGTCTTAAGAGGCCACTCAAAAAAAATACAAAAAATTGTTTGTTTTTTCAAGACAGATTATCGCATATGGCGGTCAAAAGTATTGCAGAATGCTCGGCATTTATCGCCCATTTGTCTTAACGACCTTTGTTGTGTATATCTTTGAGTGGCCATTTTAGGCAGGTTTAACTGTATATATAGTCCTACTATAGGCAATATAATTGAATACACAAACAATTTGCTCACGGGAGTTTCACAATAAAGTTCCCCCAAGTGTAACAAAATAGGCAAATTTTCAAACTAGTTTTAATGTTTAATCATTATGATTTCCTTAAAGAATGGTGTTTGATGCACCTAATCCTAAAAAATCTCCCAGTATCATTTTGTCTTTCAAAATTATATAGACCAGAATGTATAGCCATGTGTTCAAACTTTAGAATTGTATAAAAAATATGTTATTTGGCCAGTGTCATAGCACATTATCCTTCTGTCATGAAAATATGAGCCCAAATACTAGCTATTATGATGGCAAACATTCTCCAGTAAGAAATTTTCCTGTATTTTGCAAAAAAAAAAAAAAAAAAAAAAAAAATCCTTCACATTTTGGTTGTTTATTTAACATCCTACTTACTTTGGTTTTCTCTGAAAATGTGATTTCACCAAGCAGTAGATTGTTTTCTATTTTAAAATGACAATGTGCAAAGGGGAAACGACCAAACATTTCTTGTTTGCTGATATTTATGTTCTTAACCCTGTTATACAGCTTTTAATTTTCTATTTATTTCGTCGCGGACACTACAGAAATTAAAGTTTATCACTTATATTATTTTGTTTGCTTTTACCAGAGTTGGGTATATTTTACATCTCTTTCTTTCATACAGACAGACATTTATATGTAATTTCAATTTGAAATATTTCTTGAATGAGTCCGAGTAAAAATATGTCATATATGTGGTAATAACATATAGACTCTGAATATGGAAATATCCAACATAAATATTAAGTGGTGTATGAGTATTTGGACCAGCCATAGTTAGTGACCAGACAGTATCTAGGAATAATATCGATATCAATGTTACTTGCTGTGTTGTACCTTTCAAAATTGAATTACACCACGGTTAAAAATCGTTGCGGACACTACATAAATTCTACATGTTTATTGAAATGATCCTGAATGACAGCAAGATCTCTCTGCAAAATATGAAGCTGAATATAAAAGATGGTGATTACATCTTTGTCATAAAATAGACTGAAAGGAGGTCTTGACTATTTAAACTGTTTTATATAACTATAACGATGATAACAGAAAAAATATGCCACAGTGCTAACTTCTCGTGTTATTTAGAATATACTCCGTCGTACTTTACCCTTTGAGCAGAAATGATGAGCTATTAATGAAAAACATTGTTTGTATTCAATTCACTACATCTGTCTATAGTATTACTCATTTAAATATCATTTGCTTTATTTAGTCTAAAAGTTGCGGACACTACCAGATCATTTTTTTATATACCCTGACTTGCTAAATGTCAGAAGCATGGAAAAATTCTAACAAGGTTTATAAAGTAAGCAATACTGGTTAACTGAATGAATGAATTTATTGAACTTTTATAACATAACAAAGATATGAGCCGTGTCATGGAAAACATAGGCATAGGTGAGCTACAGAGTAACCCCGTAGCTGATCAGTGTCTAAAATGTTTTGCCCTATATATTAAGAGTATAATCACTCTTATTCTTAAGATACAATTTCAAGCGTCTAGCAATCAACAGCCTGGGCTGTTTGTGTTGTATCTGGTAAAAGAATATCACATCGGATTTACAAGACGTGGCTCAATTAAAACAATCAATATTCAAAATTCGTGGAACAAAATTTTTAGAACAAATCGTGATGAAGACCTAACGAAACCCTTGCATAGTGATGTTTTCGTAACGTTTTAATTTGTGTTTAAGACGTGATGGTAATCCCAAAACAATGACGTCTTTGTTTGGTGTTCAAACTGTGTTTACAAATATATAAAAAAAAAATATAAATCTGCAGTGAACTTGTTTTAAAAACGTGCGCTAGTGATTCCTGAAAGTGACCGAGACGTTCTTTACACAAGAGGTATGCGTCACTCCAAAAGCGTTACAAATTGAAGAGGTCAAACACGTTTGCATTTAGTTTTCAAAACGTTTTTGAGATATCCTGCAGATGTCAGTTTTGCTGATAAACGTCTGAAATACGTGTCTCAGACATCTTGGTCACTAAAACTTACAAAAGACATCTTCGTCACCAAAACGTATGGTTCACTGGGTTGTGTTATTTGGTATACCTGAATCTGATTTCATACTAACTATAGAATTACTGTTACAGTTCAAAAATACCTATGGGATAGTAAACGGTTTGAGCGTTGAGGATTGAATCTCTCTCACACACGCATGCACGCGCGCGCAATACATTTAGAGTAGAAAAGTTATATGGTTTGAATACAACACATGTTTTTATTGATTTTCACCGGATATAATTTCAAACTGTGCACCATTATGTTCAAAGGGAAATAGATTCGTATAAGATGCATGAACTTTTTCTGAATTCCATCATGATTATATTGTAAAATGTATATTTGTAAATTACTGTAAATGGAAATATGAATAAATATGTTAAAACCAAAAATTGAATTTATTGCTTATATTTACATTTTGTTATCAATATATAAAAACTTTTCAAAAACATATTTAAAGACATTTTTTTTCAATCAAACACCACAGCACAATCATTTTTGTGCGCTCAATAGCCTTTTAATGTTGTAGCAATCATTAGGTTAGGCTATTAAAAATTTCCGAAGATTCTACAGAGTTACAGAAAAAATCGCCATTTTCAAGAAAATTAAAACTTACAAAATTTGAGCCATGAACTTGAGCAGCGATTGTTTTGTCAAAAACTTTTTTGATCCATTACTTTGACTCTCTTTGCAAAGATATGCAAGTAGTACCTGGGTATTGGTGTCAAAAATACAGCTAAAGAAGTGATACTTTACTTTCTAAAAAAAATGTAGTGTCCGCAACGTTTTTTGAAATCATTGATACTATAATAAAATGAGTAACAAAAGACAAGAAAAAGATGTATGTTTTATAGTTTTATGATACATGTTTTAAACTATACTAAAAATGCATATAAAGTGTCATTTTGCAGTTGACCAAATCACACCAGGTACATAATCCTAACATTCGGTTATGTATCTCTTTAAAGGTATTCCTGTTCTCCCTCTATTTTTCTTACTTTTTGAAATTAGCTGGCAAAAAGCAATTGCACTTAACAAATGCTGAAACATATTAAGATATGCTTAAAATGAATTTTATAGCTGCTTTTCAATTCCTTTAGACTATCGTTGCGGACACTACAGTCCGTTGCGGACCCTACATTGGGACACTTTCTGTCCCTATTGTCTAATTTGTAGACATACATGTCCAATATTTTGGCTGAAGTTTTGTGATAGGGGTCTGTTTCCACAACAAAACCATAGGCTTCTTCAATACATGGATGCCAGAATCAGGCAGACTTTTGCGAGCGTTGCGGACTCTACGCCAATTTTCGTAGAAAAGTCAACCCGAAATTGAAAAGGTCGAAAAATGATAATAGCATGTCAATTTGTCTTAACTGTTGTTTATTTACCATGATGTATATTTTGGGTGTTTTTTACAGAAATTTGAGTGCATTTTAATGATACCAATGTATATATACTAATCTTTTTATATGGGATATGCTAAAAATTTTATAACGCATAACGAAGCACGATGTTTGATTAAAATGGCGTAAAATTGTTATTTATCAATCAAATCACATGCGGTAAAAAGTATTCAAAAGATTAGGAAAATATGCTTTAAAGGCAGATTTTGAAATTAAAATCTTATCTGTATTTTTGCAGCTGCCTATCAATAAAAAAGGGTATTTTTTAAATGTTACACCATAACGCGAATTTTTGGCTACTTTTTGGTGCAATATTTGCTTAGCAAAAAAATTTCATGTGTATATGCATGCCATATATCATTTTTTCGGGTGAACATATGTCTTACAAGCAAAAGTAAACTATATTCTCTGTAAATGGCTTGTTAATAACACAGAATTTCCTGCATAACAGAGGCATTTTATCAGGGGGAACTTTATTGTGAAACTCCCGTAAGATAACACTGATTACATTGGACAATTCTCTTAGTTTGCAATGAAATTTAAAAAAAAAATTCTTGACTGAAAATAGAAATAAAATTCTTTGAGTAGGGCCCTTTTTTCAGGGTCGGTCGGGCAAGGGGAAACAAATAAAATTTTAATTTAGGCCGGAGGCACATTTAATTTCATACTGATTTTACACTTCAAATGCTGGGCTACTACATTTGACTGTAATGGGGTGTTTTTCCTGATGAGCACCCTTGACAGGGACCAAACAGTTTTTGCACTCAGATCATCAATTACATATTAATAATAATAACCAAAGTGAAATGAAACCCAAAAAGATATCGCAACTGAATTATTAAAATGATTGAACCAGCAACCCCTCAGGATCTGCAGTTAGAAATGTACCTGCAGAAAGACACTGTGAGTACCAACTGCGCTACACAGCCCGTTTTTTGGCCTTTTTACAACAAAAAGCTAAAACTGTTAATACTCGTTTAATCACAGACAGACAGGCAATTTACTTATAAAAATTAAAATAGCAGTCCTCTGTTTTGACGGATCTTTTGCTGATGGATAGTTTAACCCTTTACTCCATGATAACGTCTTTTGACACCTTTGAAATATCATGTACTATTTGAAAATTTTACAGAAAATGGAGTATTCGCTCCTTAAGAGCAAATGCTCTATTTTCCATAATATTTTCAAAATTACTCAAAACTTCACCAAAAATTTTCTTCATTTTTTTAAGAATGGGTGGGTCTAAAAATAGCCTTTGGATTAAAGGGTTAAGCATTTGGTAACTTGCTGATAAAGCAAAAATATGCAAGTGTTTTTTTTGTTTCAAATCATACACATCTGAGGAGCCGCCGTGGTGTTGCCTAGTGGATAAACTGCTCGCCTTATAAACTAGGGGTCACAGGTTTGATTCCCGGCTTCACCAGTCTGTCGGATGAGACTTTTAAGCCGTGGCCCCATCTCCATATGTTAAAGGTTTCATTTTGAAAATCTATTTTTAGCCTGTGTGACTTAAATATGCAACGGACCAGAACCATTTGAACAATTATTAAAGAAGGCGATATAAGGATCATTCCTGTCAAGTTGTCCTTTGAAGCAATTGTTGATGATTTTTTTTTTGTTTTTGTTTGTTTTTGTTGCTTTACGTCCCAAGTCAACAGCTATGGCCATGGCTGGACAGTCAGTTCACCTAACCACACTTTTTCATGGGCAAGCTTGAACAAGCACAAGTGCGGATCTAGATGGGGACAGGGGGTCTGGACCCCCCCACCCCTAGAAAATCACAAGTTATATGGGTTTCTATAGGGAATAAGCAATTGGACCCCCCCTGGAAAAGTTGGACCCCCATGGAAAATGTTGGACCCCCTCTGGAACCTTGAAAAATGATAGTTTTCTTTTAAATTAACCATTTGACTTCTGTAATAAGCTGAGGACTAAAAAAAAAAAAAAACATGCTTGACTCCAGACCGAAGGGCTGCGGGTTTGAGCCTCACCGGCGTCACTGCGTTGTGGTCCTTGAGCAAGTCACATTTATCCTAGCTTAGTACTGGTTCAACCCAGGAAGACCCGTTCCTGTTTAACTGAAAGATTGTTGATGGGACATAAAGAATCAAATCAAATCAAATAAAAAAAAAAACACGTTGTCAGAGCTTTTTTGTCAGATTGACCTGGATCCCCCTGACGAAAATTCCTGGATCCGCGCATGAAGCAGTTAACCAGTACTTGCTGCACATACTTTCGCTTGTTACTGACAACAATCCTTCTTAAATGATTCAGCCGAAGGGAGGAGAATAACCATAGAAATTATTTCATGATCAATCTCCACGAAAGTATGGGACTGGGCCGGGATCGAACTCGCAACCCCTGGATCTGCAGTCAGACTCGCATCTGTTGCCAGACACGTTACCGACTGCGCTACGAGGCCCGGTCAATTGTTGACGACACAGGATACACGACACACAACTGACGATGGACATCCAATGATCACTCTCACCATGAGCCAATGGCTCAGGTGAGCTAAAATGCAAGTCAGAAATTTGACAATCAACTGCCACACTTATCAACTTTTTTCCGCTTTAAGGCTCCCAAAAATTGAATAGACATTTTTATTGAAAAACAGATGCGGCAGCGGAGGGTTTAATTTTTCCGTTTTGTTCAGGCCCTCGGATGCGATATTTTTTTTAAAAATAGGAGTGCCATTTTTATAAAGGTTGTACTTGTTATTTTATTCCTTCGATATCAATCTTGTCATGTGAAAAAAATTATTGATAAGGAAAACATCAGCACATCAAACAGTTTAGATTTCACTCAAGAAATTAAAAACTTACACTTTTTCGGCTCGATAACTTACAAAAACAGGGGAAATCTGACAAAATTATGGCTGCAACGCTTGGCCGAAATGGATGGCGAAAAGAACCAAAATTACCCAAAATGGACGGCGTCAGAGTCGTTAAAATCCAGTACTGCCGGACCATTACTGTTTGATCAAATGTGCACTTTTTCAGAAAGTTATAATGTGGGACCTTTCAACCAGATGTGGCGGTTTCTGTGAATCTACCTATTCTATTTTTTTTTATTTGGTCTAATTTTACTTTCAATTTATTGTAAGACGGAATAATGGATGCTTGAAAGTCTCATGTAAATTTTACATTGTCCTCACATCAGTAATAAGTCCTGTCAGTCATCGTCCACATTTTGCTTTACCTGCAGATTGTACATATCCTTCGAATCATTTAATTGGTAAATACAGACTGACAATTCAGGTCACACCTTCCCCCGGCACCTCCCGGCTTTTCCTATCCCAGTGTTGTATTTATAGGTATGTCATGTACTGATTGAAAAAAACACAAAAAAACACAAAAACATGCGATTCAAGGACTCCTGGGTTGTGAAAGTTATGACTTTTTGTTTTTAGTCCTTGACTTAGTTTACAGTTATACAGAGGGGGTCCGGAGGTTTATTTCAGAGAAAACTAATTGTCGAAGATTTCAGAGGGGGTCCAACACTTTCCAGTGGGCGGGGGGGGGGGGGTCCCGATAGAAAGTTTTATAAGAAACCCATATAACTTGTGAATATAACTTGTGATTTTCCAGGGGGGGGGGGTCCGGACCCCCTATCCCCCTCTGGATCCGCACATGATGCTGACTGAGACGTCAAGCATAAAAATAAACACAGAATAGTATGACCGCCAACCCACGAAAACTGATACTTCCTGACCACCAGCAAATCCAACAATAGTATAACTTTGTGTAAGTAACGTAGTTGTTGTTTTTGTATCTGCGAACCTTGCACCGGCAGTTTAGGTTGTTTTCCACTCTTGCTATTCTCAAATTAAATATAAAAAAGCTCTTGGACATTGAACAGCTGTTTAATGCACTCCACCGGTAAACAGGAAACAGGGATTTCCGATTTTAAAATGGGACGTCCGAACTAGGAACAACCAAATATTCCGAGTTGGGAAGTTATTGCCAGTTGGGCCGTAACATATCCATGGAAGTAAAATGGCAAATATCCTATATCCCTAAAACCACTATACAAACCTCTTTAGTGGATGTTTCTTTAACCCTTAAAACGCCAAGAAAAAAAGCATCTGAAAATGTCGTCTGCAGAAGTCGTCTGCTGCAAATAATTGCCTAACAATACTGACGAATTAAGTAAAGAAGCAAACCGCGTGGACCCAGAACAGACTGCTCCTATAGGAGCAGAATAGGAGCAGTCTGATCTGGGTACACACAGTTTGCCATAGAGGCTTCTTTAACATTTCAGCAGACGAGAAAAGCAGGCGACTTTTGTTGGGATTGGCGCATTAAGGGTTAATTTGATGTTTGTCTCTTTTGCTTTCCCAAAATGTAAAAATAAAGATATGTTGCTAAACGTCTTAGGCTCAACTCAAGTCTTTTTTTATGTCATTTATGGACGTAAGCATATATAATATACGGCTACAAAAGTTAAGAAAGTGGCTGAAACGGCGTTTGCGTTGGTAGCTGCTTTGATAGACTGTTTATCAGTCAGAATAAGAAAACGTGGTTGTCCTCAAACGGAATCCTCCAATTCAGCACTACACATTTCTTTTGGAGGGAATACTACTGTTTTAATACTGTTTAATACGGATACACCAATCACATGTTCCTCAAAAGGGACAACCCGTCCGCCATATATTCTCAGAGACAGTTTTACAGTTTGGTGAACGAGACGAAATATCCAAAAACACATCCCTGCCCTGCGAAATAAATGCATTTACAAGCTTCTGAATTCTGATTTCGAAACAGTTCAATTGTATGCCAAAGGTTTGTGTTTTGTGTTTGGTCCTTGTTTGTGGTGCAGTAGTCCGTGTCCTTTCTAGTTTCGCGAGCATCTCACAGAGCCTCTTCTGGTTGCTTTACTTCAATTGTCTTCTTTATGTCATGAGGCTATTGGTGCTCTGTGTCTCTTCCTCGCGGTGCCGTGGGTTGGTCTGCAGTGTGTGATTGTGATATGTCCTGGCCATTAAGGTTATAAAACTTGAGTACAGCCTCAAACGCAAAATAAAGTGCAATGATTGGCGGCTTGCGGACACGCAGCCAATCATTGCGCTTTATTTTGAGTTTGAGACTGTACACAAGTTTTATAACCTCGGACCTGGTCATACTCATTTACTTTTTGGTTCAATATATCGACACATATAATCAAATAAGTATCCATTAGCATTAATATGGTAATCAATTAGAGTATTCATTGTCCAAAAATAGGAATCTGCTTTGCTTCCAAAAGAAACAAAATTTAGTTATATTACAAAAAATGGGCACAAAATGTATTTTCTTTTGTACTACCAATTTTCTACGCAATTACCATATTAAAGATGATTAGTTGTGTTGTATGAAAAATGTCAATTTTAGCGGAAATAGCGCCTTAAAAGTTGAAGGACAGCCGTATTTCTTTCAAATCTAAGGTCCGCCTACGATAAGCATATGTCCAGATAAGCAAGATTTTAACTTATTTTATTTTAATATATCTTATCCATACGTTTAAACATGTGTTTTGGGTTCTCAAAAGAACCGTCTCGCTTCTTTTGTGTACCCACAACATATGTTTTGGTCCAGAGATAAAAAAAAAAAATATTCAAATACGCACTCTTATGGAGCCCCGAATAAGACGTCTAAACAGTGATGCCTGTAACTCTACTGTTCCTAGACTGTGCTCTACGCGAGCGTGAATGTGGTGTATTTGTAGGCACTCGGCTCAGTTTTTCAGTTTCGTCCTCCCAAGCACACTTAGGTTGTCGCCTTCTCTTATGTACATGATGTACGATTTTCTTCGGAGCAGAAACGGGTGGAAAATCTTCCTGCTTTCCCGCGTCTCTAAGATAAACTCTATGAACATTAATCCAATCACGAGTCCAGTCAGATACTGTGAATGTCTTGCCACTGAGAATTAGTTGTTGCTTTTCTATATTAGTTCGACTGTCCCACTTCCTTCTGATCAAGTCGAGATATTTACTTGTATCATTGTCCGCGATATCCTCGTGTTCGTGATTCCTGTACGCCAGAACTGCATCAGAAAGACCTTTAACTGTTTTAATATCTTTCACCGTGGAAGGGTGTATCAATCTAGCGGGTGACACAGCGTAATTCCATGAGTATGGAAGAGTTCCTGATTCCTGTGACCGATCAGATGCACGTGACTTTATATACCGCCCATTCTCTCTGCAAGAATCACTTTTAACAAACCAGGAGCCTGGTGGATTGGTTTTCTTACCCAAAAGTTGCATCCATTTTGCGTTAGAGGCACTTGTACCGGGTCTTGGTATAGCTTGGCCCGTGATATCGAAGTCTCCTAATCTGTTGGGTGGTGGACATTGGCGGTCATTCTCTTTCATAATTTTTCGGTCACTGTACAGAAGCATCGATCCTGATCTAGTCAAATATGTCTTTGGAAGTGAAGCTTCATAACTTCTTATAGAAGACACCCTGCTCGCATTTGATGGCGTTTTAACTTCTTTCGGAATTGCTTTGGTTTCACGTCCTACAACATACATTCCTCTTGGTCGCGTTCGCGCCTTTACAATGTTGTTATATTCTCGATGGTTGAAATGCAGCTCTATTCTTTCACTGCGTTTATTTCTCGCAACTTTGCCAGTTCCAACAGTGAGTCTAGACATTCTACAAATAAGCAATTATTACAATTCTTTGATTACAATACTTCAAGTGAGGTTTAAGCACATTAAGCTTTGTTTTCATTTTTAATTACCAAATGGTCTGTACCATGTGCCCAATTGATCTGTTTGCTGTAAAGAAGACACACATTAGATATCCCTATTGTTTTATCCACATCAAAGAACCAATTATCCTCCTGCTGATGGAATAAAAATTGTTCCTTTTGCTTTCATTCGTTTCATGATTTTCTATCAAAATTACGATATGTCCATGAAGATATATTACACATATTAAAATAAAGAAAAGTTACATAGACAAACTTTGTAGATATAATCATAACCTCATTTTCCAACTATCGCTATATCTGTAATTATACTTGCTTTTAGTTATGTTTATTGTTTTACTATAACATATATATTAAAGAGAAGACAGACTAAAACAAATCAGACAGCCTACAAACATTTTTCAAGTTATCGTATAGCTAATCAACCTCTTTTTTTTTCTTTCAACAATGATTACGGCAATTTTGTACTATTACCAAACCCAATTCTTTCTTTTCAATGACAGAAGCCCTTTTGCAATAGGTATTGTTATCGAGCTTATTGGCAATGCAATTACTAAACAAAAGTGCAATTGAAATAACTTTCTTAGCCTGTCCCATAAAATTTAATATTTGAAATAAAGATTCCTCAAAGTTTAAATTTTGTGACTATTTTTTTCTAAATTGATACAGACAAGTTATGATAGTTTGTTGATTTTAGTCCGAAAAGCAGGCGAGTATGACCAGGAAATGCCACAATCACAGACCGCAGAGCAACCCATGGTACCGCGAGGAAAAGAAACACCGAACACAGGCAGTCAAGCGGGGCTGTAAGAAGACAATTATTTAACTCATTTAAGCATAGCGTCCTTTTTATGGGACATCGGCAAACAGTGCAGAACAAGATTAGACGCCACAGAACGTGGCGTCTGATCAGGTTCTTCACTATTTGCTTCCAGGATATACTTTTATTATTTGAATGAATTTGAAATTTACTACCCTACAGCCCTTAACCCTTAAAGCGCCAAGAAAAAATGCATCTGAAAATGTCGTCTGCTGAAGTCGTCTGCTGCAAATAATTGCCTAGTATTACTGACGAATTAAGTATAGAAGCAAACAGCGTAGACCCAGAACAGACTGCTCCTATAGGAGCAGTCTGATCTGGGTCCACACTGTTTGCCATAGAGGCTTCTTAAACATTTCAGCTGACGAGAAAAGCAGACGACTTTTGTTGCGATTGACGCATTTAGGGTTAATCGTGTCATGAGATGAGGGATACTTTCACGTCCGAGATGCGGTGTGTGTGGTGCAAGGTCCGTACCAAATGTACTTGAGACATGCCTGGCGAAAAAGTCATTCTACGCATTTATATAAGGACCTTAACCTTTCAAAGCAGACGAGTTTTGTTGCGATTGGCGCTTTAAGGGTTAAATTCGAAATTGATTCGTTCAATTGATAAAGGTGGGATATTCCATTAGGCAAAATTTTTGAGTTAAGCAAACCAACCAGTCCTCTCCTCCTCAGAAAGATGATTACAAAGCCAGAAACCACTAAGAACCAGACCACAAAATAGATTGGTTCCCCTCGTTCATAAAGCTCTACTTACGTAGACTGGTTCTCTCCCTTTAATAGCTTGTCAGCATATTGAGACAGGTAACTACTAGCCTCCATTGCGCCTACGTATCGCATACACACTGACGTCATGAGTGACGTGTATTGGAAAATACCCTTGACATAAAGTGCATTTTTTAAACAAGCCGTTTTATTAAGTTTATTTTGTTCTGGGAGTTTATATTTTTTTCTTTTACTTAATTATCAAATTATAGTAACTGAAAAAATACTGAAGTTTGTGTTGAAAAATCTTTTATAGAGCATGCGCAGTCGGATGAGTGGGATTCTCTACTTGTAAAAAATTACTAGTTACCAAACGTTATATGCGTAGCGGAAGTGGAGCTCTATCAACGAGGGGAACCAATCTACTACTTACGAATATAACGATTGGGTATCCACTATTAGATTGGTTGCCCTCGTTGATAAAGCTCCACTTCCGCTACGCATATAACGACTGGTAACGTCTATTTCATTACAAGTAGAGAATCCTACTCATCCGACTGCGCATGCTCCAGAAAAGATTTTTCAACACAAACTTCAGATTCTTTCAATTGCTATAATTTGATAATTAAGTAAAAGAAAAAAATATATATAAACTCCCACAACAAAATAAACTTAATAAAACGGCTTGTTTAAAAATGCACTTTATGTCAAGGGTGTTTTCCAATACCACGTCACTCATGACGTCAGTGTGTATGCTATACGTAGGCGCAATGGCGACTACACTTTACATGCTTTACCTGTCTTAATATGCTGACAAGCTATTAAAGGGCGACCAGTCTAACCACAAAACAAGGACAAAACGCAAAACCCACCACACTCAATTTGGGAAACAGCGGGTGGTAAATCTCACACTGGTCAATGTAAACGCACCGGTGATTGCTACAACGAGTTGGTGGTTGCATTTTTCAGCACCGGTGGTGGCGTAAAAGGTAAAAAAAATCTATACCTGTTGACTTTATTATTTATTTATAAACTTGCATTTATTTTATTTGTGATGACACCTGGCGCACAGACCACCGGTAACATTGCAGTTTATGGCTCTGCCAAGCAATTGGTGATTTAATTCATGGTTTGGACTGCAAATCCAACAAAGTTCTGGAGTTTTTCCGTGGCAGGTGCTTTTTTCTAGTGTAACTGCCAAAATTGAGTGAAATCTGCATGCCTAAGCGCAGCTGTTGTCATATTCCCATGAAATAACATCCAAAAAACGATTACTACTTTGGGTTTTTTTTCTTGGTAAACTAGCATATGTTTTATTGAGGAATTTTTATTACAACGCACTGGGAGCATTTTTTGACGCATTGATACAACGCACTGGTGGTTGCACAGAATTCATGTGGTTGCTGATACAGACTCACCACATCATTCGCTGTTCATATAAACGTTGCAAAAATCGCCATTTCAATCAGCACATGATATTTCGATACTGTATAGAAGGCTCAGGCAAGCCTGTGCAAAGGTGCATACTCCCAAGAGCTTTTGCTGCCAGCACAAGAGATCTTGATTTATTACATTGTCCAGTGACTGCCTGCGCAAATGTGCAGACTCACCAGAGTATTCGCTGCTGGCGTGAATAGCACACAAATCGCCATTTAAGGCAGCACAAGAGATTTTGTACAGTGACGAAGGCTAAGGTAAGCCTGTGCAACTGTGCAGACTCGCCAGATCCTTCGCTGCTCGCACAAAATGGCATTCAATCGCCATTTGAGTCACCACATGAGAATTTTAAACTTTGACGAAGGCTCAGACTAGACCAAGCAAATGTGGCCAAAGCCATCGCTGTTCGCATGAATGACACCCAAAAATAGAAAGTATCACAATCACAAACTGCAGACAAACCCATGGCACTGAAAGGAATAGCCACACAACAATCACGAGACACCAGGAAGACAAACTAAGCAAAGCAGCCAGCTCTCTCTCTTCCCCATCAAGATGATTGCAAAACAAGAATGGACATAAAGTAACAAAATATAGAACAATTACAGAATCCTGTAATGAGAATCACCGCCTTAGAACAGACAGCAGCCTATATCTCTGGGGTGCTAAAATTGCATTTTACTGGTACCAAATCTTCGCCCTAGAATCTGCTGTTGTTGAAGCACAAAAATTTTAAGCTCGCATGGAGGCTTCTTAACTATTGTAATGTATCATAACGGACAAACAATCTCATTAAATTAAAAGTTTTGGGGCCAATCTGAAAAATAGGCGGAAATACTCTCAAAATGCAAACAGGGCTAGCTCTGGAGCATCTCTGGTAAGGCTACACATTTGCAGAGTCACGCTTGAGCCTTCATCAGTGTACAAAAACCACAAAATCTATGCCTATTGACTGTATGATTTCTTTATAAGCTTGCATTTATTTTACTTTTGTTGACCCAATGCGCACAAACCGTCAGAAACATTGCAGTTTATGGCTCTGCCATGCAATTGGCGTTTTAATTCATGTGTTGACCGACAAATCCGACACAGTTGTGGAGTTTGACAGTGACAGGTGCTTTTTTTATTGTGACTGCCTAACTTCAGGAAATTCTGCATGTCTAAGCACAGCTGCAGCTATGTTATCATAGTCCCATGAAATAACATCCAAAAACGATTACTACTCTCTATTTGTTCTATGCATTCACATGTTGAAAATATTGTAAATTCGGCAAGTAAAATTTTAGCTTTAATGCGTAAACTTAAATACTCTATTAGCAGAAATGCTCTCAACCAGATGTATATGTCCTATCTGCTTCCTGTTGTTGAGTATGCATCAGTGGTATGGGATGGCTGCTCTGAACGGGACTCTCCAACACTTCAAAAGATACAAAATGAAGCAGCCCGCCTTGTAACAGGACTTACAAGATCTGTATCGTTAGAAAACCTGTACAAAGAGTGTGGATGGTTAACTCTATCACAAAGAAGAAAACAACATAAACTTTCATTCATGTATAATGTTAATGGTGGCTTGGTGCCATCATCTATCTCGGATTTAATCCCTCCATTAGTCAATGAAATTTCAGATTATCCTTTGAGAAATAACAGAAACATCTCTCTCTTCCTTATAATAGGATTAACATTTCACAGAAATCATGTATACCTTCGTCCATTAGATTATGGAATGGCCATGAAGATAATTTTAAAAACTTATCAACTTTACCAACCTTCAAAAAACATGTAATCTCTAAGTTCAACAAGTCATACATTCCATCATATTTTATATTATTTCATAATATTTTTCCATTATATATACTTATTTATTTATTCTGATATGTTTCCAATATATGTTCCTAACTGCTTTGCTTTGTTAATTAGGTGTGTATAATACATATGCATTTGTATATAGCTAGCCATGTTTATTAGCTATTGTGTATGTTTAAAATGTAGGGGAAGGGTCGTAACTAATGTTGTGAGAACTTGTGACCCAACCCCGTTGCTGTATATATTTGGCAATAAAATATGTTTAAACTATTTGTTCTATGCAGAGAAGGATCTGGTGAGTCTGTACATTTGCACAGGCTCACCTGAGTCTTCGTCCTGGTACTGAAATATCATGTGCTGGCTCAAATAACGATTTATGTACCGTTTATAAGAACAGTGAATGCTGTGGTGAGGCTGCACCAGCAACCACAGGAATTCTGTGCAACCATCAGTGCGTTGTATCAATGCGTCAAAAATGCTCCAAGTGCGTTGTAATAAAAATTCCTCAATAAAACATTTGCTAGTTTACCAAGAAATAAAAACAAAGTAGTAATCGTTTTTTGGATGTTATTTCATGGGAATATGACAACAGCTGCGCTTAGACGTGCAGATTTCACTCAATTTTGGCAGTTACACTAGAAAAAAGCACCTGTCACGGCAAAACTCCAGAACTTTGTTGGATTTGCAGTCCAAACCATGAATCAAATCACCAATTGCTTGGCAGAGCCATAAACTGCAATGTTACCGGTGGTCTGTGCGCCAGGTGTCATCACAAATAGAATTATAGCAAGTTTATAAATAAATAATAAAGTCAACAGGTATAGATTTTTTTACCTAATACGCCACCACCGGTGCTGTAAAATGCAACCAGCAGCTCGTTGTAGCAAACACCGGTGCGTTAACATTGACCAGTGTGAATCAAGGAATTACCACGTAATTGTGCTAACGTAATTGTGTTCCCACGTCACATACGGTACATATCGTGGTAGTGCCAACACCAAAAATGAAGGATAAATAAAGGTCGGTGTCATTCTTGTTTTTACTTGGTTTTACCACGGCGAACGAATAATGGAAAAAACTGGCAATGTGGTCCCGTGTAAATATGTCTTAGCTTCCTCTTTAGCTCCAAATCTGATCTGAAAGGGTTTTTTTTCTTTCTTTGAATCTTTCTTGCCACACTTAGCACCAGACCACTTTTCTCCAAGGACTGTGTCAGTTTGAAGGAAGTTAGCTTGACTTGTAAATTTGAGCTGACATTTGAAAATATTTGCCAGTGAAACTTACTAAATGTTTTCACATAGAACAAAAATTTTAAGTGTCAACTAGTGAAACGGCCAGGCTCCGCTTTTTAGGCATGATAGTTTCCAGTTCACCGTGGTAGTAACCATGCTATTGGGTAGTTGCAACGATTTAGTAGTAGCTTCCACCACATAATTTTCATTTTCATATACGCCAATACTGGGGGCCGTCGTGGCCAAATAAATGTTAACAACAATGAAAAAGAAAACAAAAAGAAAGAAAAAAAACCAACAGAAACACCGCCTCAGAATGGAATGCAACTGAGGCCACCGTGGGTGTGTGGGTACTCGAATATGTTTTCCTGACCAAATCCGCTGTTGAATAAACATAAAAAATTGTTTAGCTCGCACGTAATTAAGTTTCCAAGCTTATGCAATGCATCATAATAGAGAAACATTCGAATCAAATTACATGTAATAGACTATGATGAAACAAATAAAAAGGCTCAGTCGGAGCAAAGGAAAACCCCTTGATGAGCAACGGTGGGCCCAGCCAAAGACAAGTATCTTTGTCATCTGGGGATCATCATTGAGTCTGAGGCCTAACCCATCATGCAATAAAGATGAAAATCAAGTGAGTATGACCAGGCATCGCTAGGAAAAGACACAGAACGCAAACAGCCACGTGACAACAAGAACACAATAAATTAAAGCAGCCAGCTCTCTCTCTCTTCAAAACCATTAGTTATAAACCTTGATTGGATTTATAACCCAGCATGCAGACCGCCGCATATCATTCATATTATATCCCACTTTTTTTTTTTAAAAAAAAGTTTGATTATCTTTTTCAATTGAACAAGAAAAGAAGGCTTTCCAACGATTTTTGATTCATTAACTAAATCTCCTCTAAATAATGACTGTTATGCCCTGTTGCTGAAAAGTTTTCAGACCAAAATTGTATCAACTCTAAGTGTCTGCAGTATAATTTTGAAAGCAGGTTACCAAGGTTTTGATAATGATAGCCTTGTTTTAATAACTAAGCGGTCAAAATTGGTTTCTATTGTTGAAGTCACTAATATCCTCTCGCAAAAGGAATAATCTGCAAGAAGGGGAGCGATGAACATCTCCACCAAGAAATGGAGAATTAATGATTTCAAAATTAAAATTGTCGTGTTTATAGATGAAACATTGGCATTTGTTGTGGACAAGTCTTGTTTTTAACCAAAGCTCTGTTTGATAAATCTGAATTTGGTCTTGCCCACTGGGGTTTGACTGTTGGATTTCTTTTGCTCTGGTATTCAGTTTTATGTACTTTTGAGTCCTTATCTCTGTTTCGTCTCCTTTTTATATCATTAGTTGTATGTACTAGGAGATAATGCATCGATCAGTTAGAGATCTTTCATGCAAATCAAACATCTATGTGTCTTGATCCACATCAGAATTAAGGATGAGGTTGCCGCCATTAAACATGTTTAAGCCCTCCGGTGATTTTTACTGACCGTTCCAAGCTGGTGCTTCTTTTATTGATCCTTTTTTGGTATTTATGTTTCACGATTGTCTTTATTATACTGTCTTGTCCTTTCCTTGCAGTCTTGTGCTTACCTGCTCAGAATGGGTTGACCTCTTGGCTCTCTTGTGTTGATTTCCTTGTGTTTTTGTCACTTTCCCATATGGTATTTCAGGTAAGGTGTGGTACTTGATTGTATTGTTTCCTGATCTTCGCCTTCTTTACTTCTACCATTTGTTCAAATTAAGGAGTATCAATATTCAGTAAGTCATCCAGACATTTTGAAGTAGAATTAAATGCTTCAATTACTTCAGTTTGATTCTTGTAAGAAAGAGATAACGTGAAGTCTCTCTGATAACAAGAATCAAACAAATCTGACTAGACAAGAGGAGCACAATAAGTACCGATTGGTATACCTACAAGGACCTCTGACACTTTGATAGGGTATCTGCTTATTTTTCGGATGCTTCCCAAATCTTCCCTATGTATGAGATATCACTGGTATTATTTTGAATAGGACGCTTGATGTATTAGGAACAAATTAAGATTATAATTTGACAGGCAGACCCCTACGAAAAAACAGGAGACGCTACCCAAGGGGGTAGGGGTTGCCAAATTTGACTTCAGCAAAACATTTAGAAATCTTTTTTTCACGTGTAAGGGTGTTGTATCATCAATACTCGATTACAAATCACAGTGAAAGTATTTTAAAGTCCAAAATCGTGAGCATTTCAATGATTTTTTGTTGTTTTTTCTATCTGGTTTGTTAAGAAATATTTGAAGTGCAACTGTAGTCCAAATTCAACCTTGGTGACAATGTATTTAACTGTTGCAAAATTATGCAGCAATGTGCTATAACCATTCATCCATGCGTAAAGTATACCTAGTCAAGGGTCATGTAGTTTATGTGTATTGGATAGATACAGTGTATGTGCAAAATAATCTACCAACTGAATTTAGTAAAAGGACAATTTTCATAATCTTAAGAAAAATATGCTAAAAATGTAATATTTCACGACTAATGGGTTATGAAAAAGAAAAACTTACTTGTACTAATTATTTCATTATACTGAAAAAAAAAGATTTTTAAGAGAGCACACCAAAAATCCAAATGCTAATGTTTGGGCTCACCCAGACGTCACATTTTGGGCTGTGGGATATCATTCCCCCCGGAGTTCCAACTAGCTTTTCGCATATTACGTAAAATATGAGAACACACTTACGTGCAAAAGGATTAGTTGGAGCTGGAGGGGGGGGGGGAATGATGTTTTAAAAATATTTTTCTATTTCCTATATGTATAATGCAAAAAGTGACCATTTTAGCCCAAAAATAAAGCCGTACACTCATGGAAATAGGAAATATAATGCAAAATAATAAAATAGAGACCAACAGTGAGCTTATATATGAAGATGGAAGCATTTGATCGACTTTAATTTTTATCAAAATTATAGGCAGCGATACACTGTGATTCCCCTTACCACCGACAGAGGTCCTTTATCTATTTAGAGCCAAATCTTATAAATATATTTTCTAAAAGATAGTGGAGATCATCACAAACTTCCTGACATGACCACATATATTTTTGTTATTCACATTTCGGATTAACGACCAGATAAAGTGAGCCCTCTCTATTAAAAGTTTATTCAATTCATTCAGCAAGTTTTTTTCTTTGATTAGATTATTATGCAATGTAGTGTAGAAGGTAGCGAAATCAAATGAAGACTATAAGATGCTATAAAACCTGTATATCTTTATGTATTAAGGATCTTCCTGAATTTTGATAGACTAAAAATAGTTTAGACATGGGTTTTAATCGCAATGAGGCAAGAAGTTAGAAGTATAGGCAACTAAGAAGTAGTACTCAAACTAGAATTAGCAATAAAACGTGATTTATATAGTCTTCTTTGAAGTTTATGTAACCAGTTTAACGCAGGAAGTTTTTTCCACGTCAACAAACACACCAAACTTAGCAGCCATATGATACATATCAATGACAGACATCTCGTCAAGCAAATTATGCCTAAATGTTTAGCGCTGCCAAGTTCTTGTTGTAAGATGTTGATGTAGTGCATTCTTTAAGGGAGTGCAGTGGCTCAGTGGTAGAGTGCTTGACTTGAGACCGAGGGGTCGCGGGTTTGAGCTTCACTGGCGTCATTGCGTTGTGGTCCTTGAGCAAGACACATTTATCACATCTTAGTACTGGTTCAACCAACGAAGACCTGTCCCTGTTTAACTGAAAGATTGTTGATGGGATGTAAAGAATCAAATCAAACAAAACATTCTTTAAGCAACGATAACATTGTTAGAAGCCTGTCAGCAGGTGCCAACACAAAATTCCTATGAAAAGTCAGGACCCTTTCTTCAGATGTCTAGGTTTAGGAAGAAGAAGATCTAAATTGTCGTAATAAAATGAAATCCCTATATCAAAATAATAAAGATATTTAGCTTACAAGTATTCACCGCCTTAGAACGCACTGCAGCTGAGGCCACCACGCATTCTGATCAGCGTCTTGGGATAGTAAAATGCGGAATGTGCATGTTTCTATGTGAAAAATGATAATGTAATGCAAATTGGTAATGTTCTATGATGAATAGTTTGGCCTTCGTAGAGTATTCCGTTAGTGCTTCTGTGCTATCTCATTCAACTCGATTGGAGGTATGGGGATCTGGCTGATCTTCAAATCAATTTCTATCAATTCATTTAAGAAATCCATTTAAATACATGTGGTCTAGCATGATCCTCTTTACGTATCTCTTTCTCAAGATATACCAGTGCATTAATCATGACCTTGTAACCTCGACACATTACCCTACAAAAAGGTATGGCAAGTGCTGTAAGTTCAAATTTCTCTTATGTTTTTAGATAATCTTTGATCTGATCTTTTTGTATGATTCATATGATAAAATTGTCTATCAGATTACCTTGTTTTATCTTTTAGGTTCATGTTAGCACTAATAATATAAAAATATGCAACAGGCGAGTATAGGTTTCCTTAGATATTCTGGTACAGACCCCCTCAAGAAGTTTCTCAAGGGGGTCCCTACAGCCCTCTGTGGAATACATTGATAAATAATAAAAAATAAAAAAAAACGTTATCAAGATTCCTCTGACGGAATTTTCTAGATCAGCGTATGTAGTTTTTGGTAAAATTTGCAATCTTAATGGATTTATTTAATTGATTACCTGTAGGTTATTTCTTCGCATCTTCCTTTCATGATATTTTCAGGACGCAGTTTAAACATGAACATATTGTGTTGCATGAAGGGTATATCAAATATATCAATTAGACTGTATTTTGTACACAGATAAAAGAAATAAAACAACAAGCAAACACATCTTCAGCTTAACGCATTGATTATTACATTTTCATAAAAAACTGAACAGGCAATTTATTTAAAACAGTCTATTATTTAATTTAACAAAAACGTATGCCTGGATTAGGTTATGTTGAACCTTATTGAAGTGGACACCATAGTCACACTGAACAAAACGTATGCCAGGAATAGGTTATGTTGAACCAAATCAAGTGGCCAGCATAGTGATTATGAACAAAACAATTGCCAGGAATATGTTTTGTTGACAAAATGTATGCCAAGAATATGATATGTTGACCATAGAAGGCCAAAGGTCGATTTGTATAGTCAATCAGTAAAACCTGGTGTTTTCCGAATAAAAAAATAATTTCCGAAATTAAATAATAGACTGTCAAAATGTAATTTTACACATACCTAATTGCAATATCACAAGATAACCCTCTTAATTATTACAGATGAATCTAAAACTCACAACGTTTTGATATTGGTCTATCAAACACAGAGGTATTCACTTATTTCGAAAACAGTGAAAATCCAGATCAGCTGATCTACTGTTTTCAGAATATCAGGATCCATATTGTTTCTATTCATCCTTTTAATATGATAATGAGAAGAATTAAGCAACCAGGATATAAGGAATACACAAAGCAGATAATATATTCAGCAGAACAAATTTTGAAGCTTATTTTGATTAAAATGATGCTCAAACTTAAATCGCTTTCATTCCTGTAGACCAACATAGAAATTCATCGCTCGCAAGCATTGAAGATATTTACATAAGACATCCATATACAGTGAAACCTGTCATTAGTGGCCACTCAAAAATAAACAAAACAAAGGTTTGAAAGCCATGTGTTAGCTTAATGCAGGGCATAAGTACTGCAGAATGCTCCATGGAGCATTCTGCAATACTTTTGACCCTGCATTAAGTAATTGTTGGCCTTGAAAATATTTTTGTTTTGGTCTTCTTTGAGTGGCCGCTTAAGACAGGTTTTAATGTATGAAAACAATGAAAGTATCCATCATCTCAGTGTCTTAACAATTTATATTTCTATTGCATCCTGCTTATCAACATTTAATATTTCTAATTCAATCTGAGAGACATCTCTTTCAAAACTTGGGCTTTAGATTATGAAATCACTGGAGTTGCTTGTCAAACATATATTCTCCTAGTCCTTCTCCAACACGCTCTAATTGTCGTACATAATCTCCTACTGTCTTGATAGCTTTTACTTGTTCATCTAAAAACTCATGTTCTAGGATATGAGAGAGCTGAAGAAGAAAATAAACCCTTATTATAGTTAAGATAAACGAAATAACACATGTTTAATTTGTGTGCCAGCTCATGAAGTTTTGTTATTTATCGCATAGTTTCAACTTGTATTAGCAGTGAAGTCCCAGTTTGTTTTGGAGTACCTACAATAACTTTTTATTGAGAAATAAGAAAACTGGTTTTCGACTTGAGGCATGCAAAAGACTGTCTGATCTAGAAATTTTGGAGGACTCAGAAACAGTTGTTGGTTTATTTTCAAGCCAAGCAAATAAGAAATATGACCTTTTGAGAAGGTATGTTCATTTTGCACACTGGTCATGGCATTGAAAAGTTTAAACCAAATGGGGGTGTCTGTTTACAAGTGTTTGATCATTGTTTTATTGTGAAGTCCTTAGTGTCGTTTCTAATTTTCCAATCATCACGCTGGGGAAGAAAGAGCTTGTTGGTTTACATGTATTACATTTTGATGTCCTGTGGCTGTTTGTATTCTGTGTTTCTTCCCCGTGGTGTCGTGGGTTGGTCTGCTGTATGATTGTTGCATTTCCTGGTCATACTCGCTTACAGATATCCAGATCGAAAAAAGAAAAAAAGGATTGAGTGATATTAATTCTCAAGAGACAGTCATAGAATTTGTCAAGATTAGCAAAATAAAAAACTTATCTGCTCAAACCGTTATTTGGAGAAAAAATGCTTACAAGCATTTAACGTCAATTTGATTTCTGTAATTATAATCTAGTCCTTCCAAAGAAAAATTAATGCATATACATTTTAGATATTAATATGGGCTATTGGGTTCAATTAAGTAAAGCATTAGAAATGTTATATAAATTGTACAGCTTTGTACAAAACATTTTCTTAGTGAGGCAAACTAGTGTGTACAGTATGAAACAGCACATAATAAAACAAACTAAATAATACTCAAATCAGCCTGAGCACCCACCCAATCTGATCAGAGTATTTCCCTTGTGCACAATATAACATGAGGTATTTAGTGGTGAACAAGAAAAATAATCCATTATTCATGTGAGGATGGGATAGAAAAGTCTGTCCCTTGCAATCACCATTTGTCATCACTCGACAAGCCTCGTGGTGTCAATCGATGATCCTAGGGATGGATTTGTCTATCCCCTGCACACTCATGATAGATTTTTATTGTCCTGCTTTTTGCAGTACTTACATGAGGGTCAGAATCAGCATCCCTGTGGATGTTGAGAAGCTCGTTATTGACAAACCTCTCTAAAACAAGTGTGTCTTGCATAGCCCATAGCCCACTTTTCCAAGCGTGTCGATCCTGTAAAGGTGGATAATTGGATACACGGTCAATGTAATCTGGATCTCTCCACATGAAAAACCCACAAATACTTCAAATGTGTTTCTTGAATGGAGCTTACTTTGCACAGACAGATTCTTCAAACTTTTCTAAAATTTCGATCATTTATTATTTGACAAGATATCAAACAGGACTCTATATTGTGATGCATATATGGACATCTTCCAGTAGCATATTTAAAGTGATAAAAAGCATGTGGATGATCTAAACTACTTGCTTTTCTTTTAATTGTTTTAACAGAGCTGCATAAGCAACCTGAAATTTTAGAATGTTGACATTCATCAATTTTATATGATCAACTGATCACCTATCAAAATGTATTGCCATAACTTATTGAAATATATATAAGTTTATATGAGGTTCAACGTATTTAATTTTTTCAATTTTCCTGGCAACACTCATATTTCAGTCGAGATTTTAAAATGATTTAAGCAGCGCAGCATAGCAAAATAGTTTTCACATCGCTTACTTGGTCATATATTGCAACACCCCTGCGACAAAAATAACTATTTTAGATATACCAAAAAAGTTGACTACAAAAACGTTCTTAAAAAGATTATCCTTTGGAAGCAAAAAATTCACCAAAGAACTGAAACAAGAGTGTGCAAGTTTTCTGGACCAGAATAGCTAGTTTCGGACATTTTGGCCTCATAAGTGACAATCTAATAGTTCAAAGTTCCACAATAAAACCCATGATCCTAAAGGACTAGAAAATAAAATCTACACTATAGTGAAGGGCAGAGAGACGATCTACCGCCGCCACATAGTCCCATTAACCAGCTGTAGTGAAGTAAAATAAGTTCTTAAAAAGATTATCCTTTGGAAGCAAAGAATTCACCAAAGAACTGAAACAAGAGTGTACAAGTTTTCTGGGCCAGACTAGCTAGTTTCGGCCATTTAGGCCTCATCAGTGACAATCTAATAGTTTCAAAGTTCCACAATAAAACCCATGATCCCGAAGGACAAGAAAATAAAATCTACACTATAGTGAAGGGCAGAGAAACAACCTATCGCTGCCACGCAGTCCCAATCACCAGATGTAGTTAAGTCAAATATGTTCTTAAAAAGATTATCTTTTGGAAGCAAAGAATTCAACAAAGAACTGAAACAAGAGTGTGCAGGTTTTCTGGGCCAGACTAGCTAGTTTTGGCCATTTAGGCCTCACCAGTGACCCTCTAATAGTTTCAAAGTTCCACAATAAAACCCATGATCCAAAAGGACAAGAAAATAAAATCTACACTATAGTGAAGGGCAGGGAGACGTTCTACCGCCGCCACACAGTCCCAATCACCAGCTGTAGTGAAGTCAAATATGTTCTTACAAAGATTATCTTTTGGAAGCAAAGAATTCACCAAAGAACTGAAACAAGAGTGTGCAGGTTTTCTAGGCCAGACTGGCTAGTTTCGGCCATTTAGGCCTCATCAGTGACAATCTAATAGTTTCAAAGTTCTACAATGAAACCCATGATCCCAAAGGACAAGAAAATAAAATCTACACTATAGTGAAGGGCAGAGAGACGTTCTACCGCCGTCACACAGTCCCAATTACCAGCTGTAGTAAAGTCAAATATGTTGCAGTCCGTATTTAAATGCTGTGTACCAGCATTGTATTAAGGATCATATCTACCACAATGTGGGGCTCTCTGCTGCGGCTTTCAGAGAGGTAGTACTGTCATATTTGGCCTATTGGCCAAATGAAACTTGCTTCACTTGATGGGTGTCAGGACCTTATAGTCTATCAAATTCTTCTTTTCTCTCTCCCCATCTCTGGGAGGAGTCCCGAAATGAAGGAAAAATTGTTGACTGGGACTTTCAGCCTTAACTCAATCCATCAATAATCACCACAATATAAAGAATGATATTAAAAGGTTTTGATTTTTTTTAATTCACACCTGCTACGTACTTATAATCCACCATTTAATCAACCTGGAGCATGCATGTATCATGCAAATAAACATCATTGGATTGTTGGAATGTTAGAAAAGTAAACTTCCATACGCCATAAGTACTCAAGTCATTCTTATTCCAGCATGCATTTGTGGTATTGTGTTAAAAGAAATTCTACTTACAGAACACTCGCCTGTCTGTGCCTTTTCCTTTTTGTGGGACATAAATGAACAAATCTGGAAAAATAGATAATTACATCAAGAGTAGGCAACATACTCTTAAAACCAGGACATTAAAGGTTATCAGATGGTTAATGTCATAAACAGCTTCAACATTATCAACAAGTTCCAATACATACACTAAACCCACTCAAAAATAAACAAAACACAGATCTTAATGACAAATGATAGCGTAATGCAGGCCAAAATATTGCAGAGTGCACCCCTTGGAGCATTCTGCAATATTTTTGGCCTGCATTAAGCGATAGATTGTCTTAAGAAGCATTTTTTTGTCTTTTTGGGAGTGGCCATTTTAGACAGGTTTTACTGTATATAATCATAATATGGAATGATTTTATTTACAGTATAGACAGTTATTAGATTGTATGCCACAATTCTACTGTTTATGAAATGTGGTGACTTAAAAGCCTCCCAGTTTAGTACTGTCATTTTCTGTCATTTTCATTTCTATAAATAAAATTTGTATTTGGCAATCACATTTTATGTTCTCTTACCTATTGTGGCCTTTGTGCTTCCTTGTTTTTGTTTTAATACACATATTAATGCTAGGTGGAATTTCCCACCAATATAAATTTAATGCGTTCATTACCGATTTAGCTCTGATATGGCATTTATTAGTTTTGATATCATAGCACAGGCAGACGATACTCTTTTTTGTGACATTTCTTGGTAAGACTGGCTTGTGGTTTTGCTCAAATTTACATACAACATATTGGAGTAAGTGTTAAACTTCAAAGTGCTTTGACAGGAGGAGATGAAATGCTGTGACATTATCCTAAATGTTTTGAACATAGTAACTTTTGTCTCCCCATTTAGGAAAATAATATGTAATTAATATTAGATGGCGAAGAATGTGCCAATAAGGAAATCACCGTTGTCATCTTTAAGAAGTAGAATAAAGTTTTACTTTGCAAACAAAAATTGGGAAAACCACGATTGCTTAAAGCTAACAGTGCAATACAACGTTCACACACTTGAAAACTTGTTAAAACAATAGACATCATACCCTGTTTGGGATTGAGTCAAATGAAATGTTATATTGATAAAGTGTTTCCGTAAGCTGGGAAAGCAATGTTTAAATTATTAAGGATACTTATTAAATGCTGCTTTGTGAATAGTATAACAAAAATGACAAAGAACTAATCTACTCATAAACTGAAGACAAATTGAAATCCATAAACTGCTATTGAATTATACGTACTATTCTTATAATTCTGACAACCAAAATACAGATGAATCTCTCTCTCTCTCTCTCTCTCTCTCTCTCTCTCTCTCTCTCTCTCTCTTGTGTTATCCTTATAGTATTTTCTCAATCTATCGTGTGTTGATAATTCGTTGCAATACGTTTCACATATTTTATCGAATGTTTTGCATCAGCAATTGGTTTTCATATAAGGTTATACAATTTATTATCAGATTCTGAATATCTTGACATTGTATATATCTGTATAAAATTATGTGCCAGTATCTCAATAAGATATTAAGTAAAACATGTCTTAAGCAGCCACTCAAAAAGACGACAAAAATTGGATTTTCAACACCGATTATCGCTTAATGCAAGTCAAAACTATTTCAGAATGCTCCAAGAGAGCATTCTGCAAAACGTTCGACCTTCATTAAGATTCCATTTGTCTTTAAGACTTTTGTTTTCTCTATTTTTGAGAGACCGTTTAAGACATGTTTTACTGTAAATGAAAAGAGTATTGAATAAACATGAGGCAAACAGATATTTCCAAATACTTACACAGGCTCTGCTTCTACCGAACTCTGGCATCCTATAGAGTGCATCGCTGATCACAGTACACATCTCGCTAAACTGAAATAGATCATTTAGGTAATTAACCCATATATGCCTAATGAAATTCCCCCCTTATCAACTGGACGAATCCATTTCGAATTTAAGGGTTGTCAGATAGAAGGTTTCAATTTCATTCAAATTTTTAAAGTTCATTCTGTAAGCAAACAGTGAAGAATTTGATCAGACGCTGCGTTCTGTGGCACCTGATCTAGTTCTGCACCGTTTGCAGATGTCCCATAAAAAGTACGCTATGCTTAAATGGGTTAAAACAGTTCCCAGTAAGCATCCAAAAGTGGGTCTCTCTTGGGCCCCCGCCACCAAAATGCCCTTTGAATGGCATTTCTCGGGTGTGCCGATAGTGACCAGGGCCCGGAATTACAATGCCTCCTTAAAGTTAAGGAAGACTTAAGTTAAGTATTGATTTTTCAGTATGCGAAGAATAACGTTTCAAACTGATAAAATGCAAAATAGTTTCATTTTTTCTGTAGATCACAATGATATCTTTGACCACAAGTTCTGCATCGACCTAGGCAATTTATTTAGCTTCTAAAATAGCATGTTGAAATATCAATTCTTAACTTAAGTCTTCCTTAACTTTAAGGAGGCATTGTAATTCCGGGCCCTGAGCCTGTTTGCTGGCTGGAGTGCCACTTCAGAGTAAGCCCATTTCACCCTGACCACCACATTGTTATTAATTTAGCTTTTCTTAAAATTGGAGAAATTAAGGTCTGGAAATGAGCCACCATCCTATCGATAAATGGTGCATGTCAGGAATGTCAATAAATCTGCCAGAGGAAGTAGATACTAAACTTTTCTACAATTATTTTTTAATAAATTTTCATTTTTTCTTAAAATATATTAGCTATATGCATTTTCTGTCAGAGTGTTGAGGTAAGCGTATTTAACTATGAACTTAAGACTGTCTATGTTTTTTTTTTGTTTTTTTTAAATCCATTTGTAAGAAGTTTGTTTATGCTGATAGCTTTGTTAAAGTTACTTTGCAATCATGAATTTATACCATTGGTTTAAGTCACTTATGTTAGAAAGTACTCTTACAACATGAATAAATTGAATATAGTCATGTCACGTCCACAAAAGAAAACAAGTGTATTGCTTACTTGCACTTACATTTATATCCCCTAGAGAGACGGAGCCTCCACGGCTATTGATGTACTCAATAAGAGTCGTAGCATGGCTCCTCTCCTCTTTGGATGCTTCTTCAAACCACTTGGCAAATCCTGGTAAGGAAACGTCAGCTCTTTTAAAGAAGTGGCTCTGTAAATAAGCAAATTGTTATAAGATAGATAGATAGATAGATAGATAGATAGATAGATAGATAGATAGATTAGATAGATAGATAGATAGATGATAGATAGATAGTTGTTGTGTTATTGTATAACGTCCCACCAACAGGAAAGGTCATATGGAGACGGGGCCACGGCTTAAAGTCTCATCCGACAGACTGGAGAAGCCGGGAATCGAACCTGCGACCCCTGGTTTACAAGGCAAGTGACTTATCCACTACACTACAGCGGCTCATAGATAGATAGATAGATAGATAGATAGATAGATAGATAGATAGATAGATAGATAGATAGATAGATAGATAGATAGATAGATAGATAGGGAGGGAGGAATATATAGATATGAGGGATGGAGGGAGAGATAGATAGATACCCAGTCAGCATACAATCTTGGGTCATTATCAGTCCGCCAGCAAAACGCCATTTTAATGGCGTTTCGATGGCAGACTGATAGTGGCCCCTGCCCGTTTTACATACTTTATATATTTTTATATAGATAGATGGAGAGATATTAAAACACAGTACATAGCTATTTTCACAATACCCTATTCAACCTTTTATAAGCGCGCACTGAGTACTGCATGGGTACGTCAACTCCTGGTTTCCGGTCAGCTCAATGGTGCAATTCCATTCTTTATCAATATAGATTTATTGCGTAGATGAAAAACAGTGTGACACCTGCTCAGCTAGCTTCAAGCCAGTCAATACAGATCTAGACTGTTTCTTAAAGAGGGGAAGTTAAAATTAAAAAGTTATGCGCAAAATGCGCTTATTAGATTGAAATAGAATAGTCATACGTTATGCCAATCGGAACTGCCTCGGCCAATTCCGTGGAATCATTTGAATCAGACCTCGGATGTACATTCAGGATCTACTTTGATAACGTGACGCTGACGTTCCATTAAGTGATACTGTCGCCACAGAAACCATGCCAACACAATAACAAGTGTGATTGCAGCTTCATCTATTCTGTTGATTAAACTTTTAAGGTAATCAGAAAAATGGATTTTAATAGGGCTGAACCCACTTGCTACAGAACTAATTTTTCTTACACTAGTTCCGACAAAATCGAGCCTTTTGTTGTACATTTTACTACGCGTTATGTGCCTTACGTACACCCGAGGCTTGATTCGATTCTTGATGTGTGCCGGACTTTTATGATTGACATTATGCCTGCATGGACTTTTATCCACATACTCAAAGTTAACACTTCCTTAATCATATTGTTCGTATATCCCCCGTTAACACAATTTTACTATTAAAGGTCCGTGCATAGCGTTGCATCCCATGCCAAGTGTATATCTTAGGTATATGCTCATTTGTTTTTACATTTGTTAAAGAGTTAAACTGGTCCAACCAAAACTATCTTTAAATGCACACTTTTCGTTAACTACGACCTTTTCCATCTAGCCCAAATGATTAAACAGACAATTGATATCATTTGTTATGATCATTAATTGGTGTTTTGATGGCCTTTAGTTAAGAGTGCGTACCAGAAAAATAATTTTCTTATTTCTCAACCAAAACATATGTTGTGGGTACTCAAAAGAACCGTCTCAATGAGGCGGTTCTTTTGACCACCCAAAACATATCCAAAACATTATGGGAAAGAAAATATTTACAATTTTACGCTGAAAATTTTTGCTTATCTAAACCCCAGATTAAATAAGAAATCCATTTCTACACATCTGTCTTCAGAAGCATATTTTAAGATAAGTCTGTCCATAAAGACCAATTTCCATCATATAAATGCACGTGCCTTTTGTAGCAACTCGTTATTAGCAATAATACTGTGTCAATACTTACGTAAGCCTGATAGAGATAACTGGCCTGTAGTTCATAGTTGATTTGTTGTACAAGTTTGTTGTTTACACGCTCGTCAAAGTTCTGTCTAATACGTTCCACATTGTCTGCAAACAAATACGTATTTATGTTTAACGTTCCTGTCAAAATTAAGTTATGTCGAATCGACGAGAGAGAGAGAGAGAGAGAGAGAGAGAGAGAGAGAGAGAGAGAGAGAGAATGATAGATATTATTTCATAAATATGCCTCGAACATTGGTTGATTTAAATTTAAACACTACACTATAGGAGGATATGGATGGAGGGGGTCTGGTTTTCACTAACCTTCAAAAGATTTCATTTTCACTCATAGATTAAAATGAATTACATTATTCTTTAAAAATGATATATCCCTCTCCCTGTTTTCCAACTTAGGTCACCAGGGTTGGTCCTTTTCTCCTTGTTCTCTAAACTTCCAATTTTAATCATTTTTGATTTATTCTTTATTCTTTTAAAACTTATTATTCAGTATTCTGTATTTTTTCTGAAATTCTTTAAAAAAAAGAGAAGCAATCTCTATTTTAGGGGCCTCATTTTTTTCTAATCATTATTTTATTTTGCTGTTGCGATGTGATCATACTTTTTGACGAACTTCTCTACCTTCATGTCTGTCAAAACCTGACGATCTCAACACATAAAATAACATGTGATTTAATTATGTTATTTTCTATGTCAAAGAAATTTAAAAAAAATATGGTAAAGTCTGGGTCCACTGTCAACTAAATTTTACAAGCATTCTGATAAAGACTGTATATCTTTAATTAATGACAGTGTGATCATGTGGAATATCTGTCAAAATGTCTGTCAAACCTGATGATTACATCATGTCTGTCAAACATGATGATCCCCCAATAAAAATAGCTGATATTTATAAATGGGTTGTTCTATGTCAAGGGTGCTGAAACATATACACAGTTTCTGGCCGTTGCTGCCCACCATTCATTGCAAGATCTCAGAAACTCTGACATCAGCTACATGTATAATGATTTTAAGGAATGTGTGATCATCAGAAACGTCCGTCAAAAATGTCCGCCAAAACCTGACGATCACAACATGATTTTAAAATGATAATAACTTTCCTTATTTCACATAGGGACCACTCGATCTTGTATACATTGATATGTGACCATGGGTAAAACAATGGAAATCTCGATCTGGTGTGCGAGAATATTTTTTATCAGTGATGTGCACAGGTGCACTTAAATGTACAAATCAGTTCAGACTTTACTGTAAGCGATATAATGGAATAGCATCTGATAATAAATGAGCATACATACCTGCCAGACAAACTGCCACGAGCGCAAACACTAGTAAGAGTTTCATATTTTCTTTCTTCTGCGACTTTAACTCCTAACCTGTACACAAATGATCGTTCGTGGATTTGCTACTTAATGTTCGTGCGTATGTTTGTTGAAACCTTTATCTCGATTACAATTTTATCAGAGTGTTTTCATTTCAAAAGAAATGGTATCCTATTTCAAGAGGACTCCGAATGAGAGAACGTATTTCTTAAGTGAGCACTTTATTCCTGAAGAAAAACATAGTGTGGAACTCAAAAGAACCGTTTCGTCGATATGTTTCTTTTGAGTATCCAAAACATATGTTTTGCTTAGGAGATATGAAAAAGTCGCATTTAAAGGTCAAATTCTTAGCTTAAAAATAATGATCGCCATTTTACAAGAGAAACACACAACGGTGAAGATCCTAATCGTTTTTTGTTTTCTGTCACGCGCAGTTACCTAATGGTATGTTACTATCATTTAAAGTATTGAACGTCGTCTTTAATCGTGTCATAAGATGAGGGACACTTTCACGTCCGAGATGCTGTGTGTGGTGCAAGGTCCGTATCAAATGTACTTGAGACATGCCAGGCGAAAATGTCATTCTACGCATTTATATAAGGATCTTAACCTTTCACGCCAATTCTGAGTGTCTCATGATCAGAAAATATATATTTAAAATGTTAAAACATAATAAAATGGGGGACTGGTCAGGTGTAATAAAATGTCAGATTGATTGGGTATAAAATGTGTGATCGAATCCTGTGGATTGGATACATGGGATTGATTGGGTATCCAAGTCATTGCCCTAGATAAGCGAGAGATGGTGTGTCAGTAATTACCTTTTGTTAAAAACTTTGCCCTTTAATCACTAGATATAATAAATACTTTTTGGTGTGTGTGTGTGTGTGTGTGTGTGTGTGTGTGTGTGTGTGTGTGTGTGTGTGCGCGCGCGCGCGAGGGGGGGAGAATAGTTGAAATATGTGCTGACCGTAATCCTCTAGCCATTTTCGTTATAGCGTCCAAATTATCATGTTTCTTATTTCTGCGCAGTGCGACACTGCTGAATTCTCACTTGTTACAACGCATTTTGAAATGATGTAATAATTATTTCATTTTTAAAATTTTGCTTGATTTTGCGTTGTCAATGTCGACATAAAATGGAATAATATGTAGTTTTTTTTGTTTCATTTTGCAGCTGTAGTATGCGGTCGTTCCGTTATGAAAGAATTAATTCATTTTGCGCTAGTAGGCACACCTTTTCTTATATTGTGCGTCTTTTCTAAATGATAATTATGTTTAAGCACACTAAACACTGAGCTAACGACCCACTGTAACATCACAATGCTACCCATAGTCCACTGAAACACAGCAAACTACCCAGTGGATTGAAACACCAAAACCACCTAGTCTATTGAAGTCCCGAAATCATTCATTCAGTTGAAACTATCCCATTTACGCAGTCCAACGAACCATCCAAAACATTCCATTCCATTCAAGACTACCAGACCATTGAAACACCACAAACTATTTAGTCCACAGAAACATCGCAAACCAACCAGTCCATTGAACACACCCAAGGATTGAACACACCCAAGGATTGGAGTCGACAAAATAATATGCACATCAATTATGACAAAACGAATTATATGATTTTAGGTAGAACAAATAAACAGAACGTATCTCAAGAGTTTGATATTAGAATAGACGACAAACACATCAAAAAGACGCAAAACCATTAAACTACTAGGCAAACATATTGATGATAAACTTTCTTGGTCTTCCCATATAGAACATTTATGTTCCTCAATTTCATCAAAGATATCTTTATTAAGACAGTTATCAAAATATGTTTCAACTGATGTTCATTTTTTTTTATCAAGCATGTATTTTGCCCTTAATTGATTATGGATCAGTGATATAGGGGATTACTTCCTCATCAAACCTTAACAGAATATCTAAACTCCAAAAACGTGCAGCACGAATAATATTACATGCAGATTTCATTACTCCATCAGCGGAAATGTTAAAAGAATTAAGTTGGCTACCAATAGTAAAACGATTAAAATACAACAAGGCCGTCTTTACATACAAAGCCATGAACAATTCGACACCCCAGTATATCAAGGATTTACTGAAGCCATGCAGTGGCTGAAACCCAAAATCGTGCACTGTCATCCTCGGTCAATGGTGCATTAGCTGTTCCAAGGTCTCGCTCTTCCTTGTTTAATAGGTCATATTCGTATACAGCACCCAAACTGTGGAATTCGATTCCTATTCCAATTCGCAATGCATCATCTCTAAACAAATCCATTTTAAAAATAGTTTGCTGTGGTATATCGTGACTTCATTTTATATCAATAGTCCATTTAATTCTTAACTGAAATGTTTCAGTTTTATGCCATTTAACTGTGAGTTGCCTTTTTACACCAAATGCACAGCTCAGACTCGGGCCCAGGCTAGGGTTGAACTCAAACTCGTTGTCTTTTTGCATCCATCTGCTGAATCTGGGCGACTGATCAGTGATATTCTGTCGCCTGAGTTCAGAAGCTTGGCTCTCCTCTATGTGGATGCTGATCATTTCATTAATGACTTTGCTTATAGTAGTATAAGTTTTATCATTTTAGATATGTCATGTGAATGTTTATTTGCAATTTATGTTGCGTTTGTTACTGAGGGCCACATGGTAGAATAGTTTTATATTAGCTAAACGTGTTTTACCCTAAAAAATAATGTATATTTATATAAATAAATAAATAAATAAATAAATAAAAAAATAAACCACCAAGTCAATGGAAAAACCTTATAGCACGCATTCCACTGAAACATCCCAAACCTCCTATACCAGGTGTGCACCTATTTTCAGTGTGTTTTTTCTTTCTTTTTTTCTAGCATTTAATGTTAAAAAGCTTCAAACTAGTAAAATGGCATCATCAAAACGACCGAATGGTAATTCCAGAACTTTTTTTTCTTGAATTATGCATGAAACCTATGGGGTGGGGTTAAATTTGGCCCTCCTGATAGAAAATTAGTTCGGTGACCCAATTTTTTTCTGAAAGGTATTATAAAAGTCCATGATATAAAAATAGATTCTTAAGATTTTCAACATCAGATTTTTTTTCAATATATGATTCATTCTAAAAATAAAAATCCAATTTTCGACGAATTGCCAAAATATATCATGCAGTATCGTGTCAAAACTTGCACATTCTCTAAAAGGTTCGAGGTCATGGGCAATAATTTAATGGAAAGAAGCTGACTGAAGATTACAACAATTTTAGATCGAAATTTAGGACTAGTGTTATTGTTTCATCTGTTTAGAAAATTGGTCAAATAATGAAAACTTCCAGATGAGATCATGAACAAATAAGCACGGTGACACATCCTTTTTATTTCAAAAATGGATAGCCCATGCATAAGACAAACTGTTTGAAAAGTATTGAACAGATTTCAACATGGGAAGTATTTAGTAGCATAATCCTTAATTGCTAAAATTTAGCCCATTAATCTCTTATCGATATACCATCCTGACCCTCATGCATTACTGCTATGATTGGCTTAGAAAGACTCCCATTGGTAACAAATAACTTTTTTTCACTTCTGAAATTACGCGCACCTTCTTATAAGCCAACTTAATAATATTGGTAACCATCAAATAACTTTTATTCTGTTTAGGTGTTGTCCCTTTGTCTTTCTGTCAGTCCAAAACTTATCAGCGCCTTTGTTATTCTTTTATTGGTAAGTATCATACATTTGTATCTAAAATTGCAACAAGCAAACTTTCAATTTTGTAGCTAGTCTCTGTAGCTGAACATGCTGGTTTGAATCTCATTTAGTCGGAACCCCAAAGTCAGGTTTTGTCGCGATAACATGCAGACAGAACACAATGGAGCCCTAAAATAATGACAGCTATCCACTTAGTTCTACCCTGATTGTTTTCCTCAATTGTACAACATGTACTGTTAACCTTTAATTTACACCAGGTGACTAGATAGTCTAACATGGACTGCAAAGTTGCTTCATTTGGTGCTATCAAAAGAGTTTCATCAGCAAAACAACACAATAATTCTGTAAATTTCAACACCAATTGTTTTAGATTGTTTAATTCCTCATACAAAATCATTTATTAAAAAACAAAAACAATGCCGGTGAAATAGCATCTCCCTGTGTGTACCCCCCCCCCCCCCCTATTCCACCCCAAGCATGCGGAGTTGGTCTCAAATTCAATTGGAAACTACGAAAAGATTTTTTTTCCTTTTTAGCATATTAATTTTTTTTAGATAAGCATTCACCTCGATGATCAAAATTCGTAAAGTTAACGAGCATTACTAAAATTGGTAAATGGATTAAAGAGCGACTAATGACCTTCATGTACGTCATGTATATGAGCAAAGGCCGTACAATGTGACAAAAACATCAAATTCAGCCATAGGTAAAAATGCATACGCAAAAACTGTCCTCGATTTGGCCCCATTGCATATCAGTATCAGTCTGATAAATAGCGCGATATGAAATTATATATTTAACCCTTAAAGCGCCAATCACGACTGCAGCAGACGACAAATTTTGCGACATCTTTCATAAGTTTCAATACAATTCTCATGAAATATCATGCCTTATTTGCTATTTTTGAAAAAGCGCCAAAATTTGAAATTGTCGTCTGCTGCAAATTATAGGTGGCGCTTCTGAGTTAAGCTAGCTCTTGAGGTTTTGATCTTGACGAATATGTGAGCAGTGAGAGCTCAGACAAGCCTGTGTATCCGCACTATCTCGCCAGAGCCACCACTGCCCACATATGCTAAGTGTGTAAGTAGATGAATGTTCAGAACAACTTTTTTTACCTTTGGCACTACGGGATAGCCATGAATGGACGTTTGAAATTTGAATTTACTCATATGCTACAAATGCCGTTTTCTCCCTGACATGCCCCTATTTTATAATCAACTTCTAATCAATTGCGATAAGGGACTGTTTCTGGTGATGCAGGACATCTTCAGATGCTGATGACCCGAAAACCTAGCCCTTAAAGCGCCAAGAAAAATGCATCTGAAAAATGACGTCTGCTGAAGTCGTCAGCTGCAAATAATTGCATAACATTACTGACAAATTTAAGGAGCAGTCTGATCTTGGTCCACACTGTTTGTCATAGAGGTTTCTTAAACATTTCAGCAGACGAGAAAAGCAGACGACTTTTTTTACGATTGGCGCTTTAAGGGTTAAGCATTTCAATGAGGTTAAAGGCATATATTGATGTAAAACCTGTGTTGAGTGCCACTAAAACAGAAGACCAAAAATTGGTCTCAAGACCAATTATCGCTTAATGCAGGTCAAATGCAAATGCATTCTGCAACACTTTCGACCTTCATTAAGCTACCATTTGTCGTTAAGACCTTTGTTTTGTCTATTTTTGAGTGGCTGTTATTGTAATAGCATCGGGACCGAACCACTCAGATGGTTCTATTGAGCATAAACAACCTTCAATGCTGATTGAAGTAATATTTAGTGGAGGTTCAATTCATGCACGCTAATCTCCCAAGATGGAACATTTTGAAAGAAATACACTTTGACAGTTAATTGTTCTAAAGCTTAAAATAATTATTGTACCAGATGCAACTGGTATCTACTGCCACCATTTTGATGATATATGTGCTATTGTACATGTATTTCGTGTATTCTTTTGTTGTTTACCTATGTTGTAAACCTGAGACTAGTTGAAATAAACTTGGAACATTTTGAAACTGTATATTGGTGTTAAAGAAAAATTCCATACCCCACGGCACAATGACAGATGTTGTGATCTCTATATAGTCTAAATGGCGTACTTTTTTGATATTAAGGACATATGCTACTAAATACTTCCCATATTGAAATATTTTCAATACTTTGCATACTGTTTGTTTTATGCATGGGCTATCCATTTATGAAATAAAAAGGATATGTCACCGTGCTTTTTTTTCAGAATCTCATATTGAAGTTTTCAGCATTTGACCAATTTTCTGAAAATATAAGATAATAACACTAGTCCTGAATATCGAGCTAAAACGGTTATAATCTTCAGCCAGCTTCTTTTTTTTAACTTAGATTACTGCCCATGACCTCAAACCTTTTAGAAAATGTGCAAGTTTACTTGTTATCCCATGCTGTGACAAGATACTGCATGATATATTTTGGCAATTCGTCGAAAATTGATATTTGTGTTTAGAATAAATCATGTGTTAAAAATCTGATATTGAAAATCTTAAAAAAATATTTTAAATTCATGAACTATTATAATACCTTTCAAAAAAAGAATAAAAATCTGGGGTCACCGAACTAATTCTCTTTCAAGAGGGCCAAATTTAACCCCACCCCCATTTTTTCATGCGCAACTCAATATTAAAAGCTCAAGAATGACCATTTCGGTCGTTTTGATGATGCCATTGTACTAGTATATGAAACAATTTAGCATTAAATGTTAAAAAGAAAGAAAAAACACACTGAAAATATATGCGCACCCAGGAATCGATCTTGGTCCTCTGGCTTTGTAGCCAGACACGCTTACCACTAGGCCATGAATTCAGGTCGTGTGTCGCTCTAAATAACCATACAAATAGTAAAGACTCGGCCTCTATCGTATTCGTAACCAGGGTAATTGTGTATGTCATTTGGTTTCGACTGAGCTACATTTATCTGGCTTTAGTGCTGATACGATCAGTTCTGAAAAGATGTCAATAGATATTTCGGACACACTTTAATAACTTTATTTTGTCAAGAAAATGTCGGAACACCGATATGGCATAAGCATATCGGACAGCTGTGTTGATCCGAATCGGTTAATGGTCGAAAGACAGGACCCAGACAACTTTCCCCGCTTGCAGACGCGGGAAAGATGCGCATTGGAAATAGCCGCATATGTCATTAAGATAACCTATAAAGTTATATGTTTCATGCAGAATTGGGACGACACCCAATACAAATTAATATCAAGTCAAGAATGATAGGCTTCTGATTATCAATTGTCAATGGAAAAGAATTCAAATTATTAAAATTACTATACTCAATAATGCTTAAAGAACACGTAAAGGGTTCTTATAATTTTAAATGGATCCGCTGATTAAATTTTGTAAGCAAACAGTGGAGACTCTGATCAGACGTCGCCTTCTACGGCGTCTGATCTGGGTATGTAGTGCTTGCCTATGTCCGACGAAAAGGACACAAGGCGTATGCATATATTGGTTAAATTGAATTAAATTTGAAATGCATTTGGATTTAGAGAATAATTTCAACAATATTCTATCAAAAACATATGTTTGGACATATCTCAGTTAGACGTTTCTTTAAAGCACAGAAAACGTTCTTCTTTCTAATGAAAATATCTTTAAATGGGCCTCGACGCGAGAAAACCTGTCTTCGGGGGATTTGCGAACAACACAAGCGCAGACCAGCCTGCGCAGCCGCGCAGTCTGATCAGCGCCTTTGTTATTCGCTTTTTGGAAAGTATCATATGTAAACTTGCTAAAGGTGAAATTTGAATTTACTAGATAGTCTCTGTAGCTGTGAAGACTGATTTGAAACTCGCTTTGTCAGAAACCCCGAAGACAGGGTTTTTACACGACGAGGCCCAAACTATTTATTTGGTTATAAACAAAAGCGAAGTCCACACAAGTCTGTGTAAGTCATTGAAAGATCATTGAACTTATAAATAATGGCCATCTTTAAAGCTGCATAGTCTGTAACTTTTGATATTCTAATTTTGGAAATAAAGTTTCTATTTTTCAAGAATACAGTAAAAATACTCAAATTCAATTAAACATTTTACCATTTTCATAAATTTTAACAAATTAGAGCCGTGACATGTGATTTCCAACAATGTGGCATGCATTTTGACAAGTGTAGACTCAGACGAGTCTGTGCAGCCTCCTCTTAAGCTTAGAAACTCAAAATGCTGTTCGGTCAGTAGCTTAGCTGTCATAGAATAGTCAAGCGACTAGCAAAGGCTCTGATCAGACTGCGCGTATGCGCAGGCTGGTCTGAGCCTTTGCTGGTTGCACATACCACATTGTTGGAAATCTCATGTCGCGGCTCATTATATCTATCAAAACAACAGCATTTATGTTAAAAATCAACTGTCTAGAATTATTGGAGGCTAACAAGAGAAAAATCACCTGTTTTAGTAGATAATTCACTGTTCCATGCAGCTTTCAGCTGTACTGAACATATTTATTGTGAAAACATAACTTAATTCTATTTTTGCAAATGATTTAAAAAGAAAATATTCTTTTTTTCGAAAAATGTTCATAGTTACAGATCGAGTCTCTTTAAAATGCTACTTTGGAAAAGTACCGTCTTTCCAGCAGCGCCTAATCTGTTGCAGTACAGCAATTGACTTCTCTAGCTAACTTTACTCTGATCATTATAGGCGTCATATTAGGCGTCATTTCAATGACGTCATCTTTTTGTTCTGATGCGAAGACAATATGAGCGGCATGTTAATTTTAATTATTTACCCCCTAAGATTAAATTTGGTGCATTTAGACTGAAATTGGCACACAAAATGCAAGAAAGTCCTGATCCCCATATACTACATTAAATTGCACTGATACAATATACGCTATTTTGATGACGTCATAATGACGTCCAGACGTGAAACCCAGATGGGTGACCAGGTGATCTTCATTAGTTATCCCCTAAAGTTTGATTTGGTATAGGTCACCATAAATCGGCATCAAATTCGCACAGTAGTCCCGATCGCCCCTGACTATTACGCCAGGGAGTGCTAATTTTGAATTTTGAAAAAAAATGTGACGTTTAGAAAACGTGTAAACCAAGATGAAACGTCAAGGTCTGTACTATTTGTTATGATAGCAGCCATACCATGTAACTCAAATAATATCAAAACTTCTTGCCGATAACTCCTTAAATGGAATAATAGTCCATTCACACACGATAAATAAAGACGTATCTCCTTAATTCAAGGAAGAATGTGGCTTATTTTGTACCATCTTTAAATTCTGCATAAATAAAATAAAATAGATAAATAAAATAAATCACATACTGCTAAATGCAGTTGTTTAATTACGACTATTACTGCTTTCACGGTCTTTGTTAGGATGTCATCTTATTATATATGTTGTTTGTATCCTCATGGGCTTCATGGCCTTTTGGAGTTGGAAATCTATCTATCTATCTATCTATCTATCTATCTATCTATCTATCTATCTATCTATCTATCTATCCATCCATCCATCCATCCATCCATCCATCCATCCATCCATCCATCCATCCATCCATCCATCCATCCATCCATCCATCCATCTATATCTATCTATCTATCTATCTATCTATCTATCTATCTATCTATCTATCTATCTATCTATCTATCTATCTATCTATCTATCTATCTATCTATCTATCTATCTATCTATCTATCTATCTATCTATCTATCTATCTATCTATCTATCTATCTATCTATCTATCTATCTATCTATCTATCTATCTATCTATCTATCTATCTATCTATCTATCTATCTATCTATCTATCTATCTATCTATCTATCTATCTATCTATCTATCTATCTATCTATCTATCTATCTATCTATCTATCTATCTATCTATCTATCTATCTATCTATCTATCTATCTATCTATCTATCTATCTATCTATCTATCTATTTCTAGCTTTTAATCTGTTATTTCAATATAGTCACGAACTTAGTGTACTCATTTTGGCTTTCTTCAGTGCGGACTTTTTTCTGTGTTAAATTACATCAATTATCTGAGGATGTACTGATGGACTATGTACGGCTAATAGGAAATAATATTACCATGTAGCTCGACAATGTCCTCACACTTGTATTACGTAAGCAAAAAGTATAAGATATCAACACTTTGATCAAAGATGAAACGTGGCTCTATCGGGAATTAGCAAAAACGTTAGAAAATGCCCCTTTTCTCACACGTGGACGTCCATAATCAGCATACGCACCCTTGATCACTTTGGACATTCCTTACTTGTTAATACATCTAAAATTATGACAAGGTTAAAATACTATAGACCTATATGTACACTGTATGTACTGTATTGCTTTACCATTTATAGTTCACTCCGCCCCTTCTTGTGCTTCACAACCGATCAGTTTGCACAGATATTTTAATTTTTGGCCACCTTAATCACATATTTCGTCAATATTTGTAATATCTAATTATTAAGTAAATCCGCTAACTGGTAAATGCGACCGTTTCCAAAGGAACAGTCAGAAAAGGGTAGGAGAAAACTATAAGTAGGTCATAGATCAAATATTACAATTATAAAGAAATCAAGTGATTCACTCGTAAGTCCTTTATAATTTAAATTCATATTTATATGATCTATACTACTAAGAGCAATATACTAAGGTGCTTATTAAATTTCTAAATTGGAATCTTCCATCCAATAGTAATCAATAAATAAATTTGCCGGGGAGAGTCCCTGAGATGCTTATGAGCGGGCTGATCTGGGACTATTGGGTTGTCATACCCTACCCAAGTGATTTGGCTTTGGCACAAGAGTTAAACACAGAACATATTATAGACTACTCTCGTTAGGCATGCTCGTTTAATCATTGCTCGTTCAGAACTGAGGTTAGGCTATTGATCACGCATGCATAGTTCGAATGCCACCGGCAATGCTCCGTATGGAGAGTAAGGTGGGGGAATACGCCTAGGAGGTGTAAAGCGCCCACATGTCTGATATCAATAATCATGAAGTTTAGCTGGTAACATGTTATTCTGAAGCTGGCGACACATGAACCATTAGCGCAATTGAAATTCATTGGACCTGGCATATGAATCTGTTTGGTGTAAAAAAATGTCTTTGTCAAGTTTTATATTAGCTGCTTGTATAGCTCAGGCATGACGTTTAAGTAGCGGCTGTGGTTTGCTTGACCAACCATCAGTTGTAGCAATTGGGCTAAAGCTGACGACACGTGAACCATAGCCGCAATTGAAACTTCATTGAGTTATTTTGTATAAATAAAGTTCAGGAATTTTATTACATACTATCAAAAGTGTCAATGTCTTTGTTTTGAAAATGAAATGTATTCATGTGATCAAGTAGACTTCTCCTGTTTGATAATACAGGACGCATTATTAGTGATGTACATATATTCCAAGGCGGTACTTCTTTTGTGGATCTTTTATGTTTTATCTGTCTTGTGTTTGTTATGCCTTTGTGCAGTCTGTTTATTTGTGCTTTTTGGTCACCTGCTGGGAAAGGTCTGACCTCTTGGCTCTCGTTTGTGGTGTATAACTGTGAGTTTGTCTCTTTCTAATTGGTATCCTGGGTCAGGTGTGGTACTTGATTGTATCGATTCCTGATCTTTGCACCCTTACTTACTTTGTTTAGATCTTGACATTGGCTGTAGGCTGGTATAGTCTCTGTTGACCTCTAGTGCGTCTGTCGTTTAGTCTTAAAACGTCACCAGTGTCCATGTCGACCAATCCATGCCGAATTTTGTACAGTGTTGTCAGTCTGTCTTTCTTCCTCCTGCTTTCTAATGTCTCCCAGCCAAGATCACTAACCATTCGTGTTACACAACCAGGATCTCTCTCTCAGAATAGTTGCCATGGACAAAACGAGCTGCCTGTCTTTGTACTTTCTCAAGCTTGACAATGCCTTCTGAACTGGTAGGGTTCCATGCTGGGGGTGCATATTTCAGTCACCGGTCTCACCAGAGAGGTGTGGGCTGTACTCTTTACTTCCATGGTACATTATCCAAGGTTTCGCCACTGAGATCCCAGGGTCATTGATGCCTTAGCCACAACCGCGTCTACATGTCTGTGCCAACTGAGGTCGTCGCTGATGGTAAGGCCGAGATACTTCCCACTGACAACAGCTTCAAGGGTGCGACCATGGAGCCTGCATACGGTGTGTCTCTCGTCTCGGTTATTGGTGCTGATGTGAATTACCTGACATTTTTCTGTGTGGAATTTCATTTGCTACTTCCTTAGCAGGGCCTACTCTTCCGGCATTGGGTGCAAAAGCCAAGTTTTGGCATAGGAAACCATGTGTCGTAGTGACTTTTGAAGAAATTTCATCGTTGTGGACCCAAATCCATGTTATCGGTGATGGTTTTATATAGCAATGTAGTTTGCTCTCTCTCTCTCTCTCTCTCTCTCTCTCTCTCTCTCTCTCTCTCTGCGTGCATGTGTATGCGTTCGAGCGCAGTCCCCATCTCGTCTCTGGTTGCTATGACTACTGACTGTTTAAAGGAATAGAATTAAGTTTATTTCCAAGAGGCAGCATATAAATCACAATTAATAAAATTAAGATAGGCATGTAAACATAAAGTAACTAAAGCTTGATTCTGATTACTCAAAAACAAATAAATAAGGCACATGTATGTTGCACGTATATACACTATAATAATCAATATAGATCTACTGACAATCTGAAGCATCATACATGGCTTACTGAACAACCTATACCGACCACATCCACACCAACCGCCAGACCCCAGCCCACAAGCAGCCAGCAGCAGACAAACAGGCAACCAGAACCCCACCTCAAAAACCAGGAAATATTTGGGGGAAATGGTTACCTGTAGTCAGCCAACTGACCACCGACAGACCTGCAACCAACAATCAAGGTTCAACAGGTCCTTGTTGCGGGTGCCATGGCTTTGTCTGCAGTTTGTGATTGTGATATTTCCTGATCATACTCACTTACTATTTTGGGGTGTATTTGGGCCATTCTTCTTCTTCTTCTTTGTTTCTTAGAGTTCGTCCGCTGATTTGTCGGACCACCCGGATAAACCTGTAAAAGGGGGATAATGGATAAAAAGTTCTAAAAACTTAAGTCACCAACACCAGTGTACACTGTACAATATATTAAATGGTGAGAAAACAATTGAAAAATTTACAAACACCACCACAATAAGTTCTATATACAACACTAAGCTTTTTCAGTTAGTTCAATTAATGGCTCGAGAGATCATGTCGAACTTTAACGGACATCTGCTTTTCCAAGCTGACCGTTTGTCGTGTTCGTATCTTAATCCGCCAGGAGGCACCAATTTCACATTACCTGTATTAATTTTATCTCTAAGCGGACGACGGAGTAACCATAGCTACGGGCGTTTTATCCACTAGACTGGTTTTCACAGTTTATTGAAATTATTTAGACTACATTAAAATAGTATGCCAATTAAGGGTTTCTGTTCGTGTGGATGGAATACTGACCAGAATGTGCTTCAGCGGCGTATGCTGAACTTTAAAATGAAACAAACGTCAATTTTATTAATGTAATTTTAATACATTTAATAATAAATTTGATTAACGTCGTAAGAAAAAAAATCTTTTTCTTGCATGCTATTAGCCCTTAGTGCTCCAATCGCAACAACAGTCGTCTGCTTTTCTCGTCTGCTGAAATGTTTAAGAACCTCTTTGGCAAACAGTGTGGACCCAGATCAGACTGCTCCTGTTCTGGGTCCACGCTGTTTGCTTCTATACTAAATTCGTCAGTAATGTTAGGCAATTATTCGCAGCAGACGACTTCAGCAGACGACATTTTCAAATGCATTTTAAGGGTTAACAGACGCGTAGATAAGTTAACACCACGAGTGCAGTCTGATCATCGATCAGGATATTCAATTAAATTAAGTTTTAGATGAACCTTGTGTGCGTGAACAGTGAAGACCTTGATTAATAAACGCTGAATTATATAGCCTCTTGTTTTTTGATTTGATTCTTTACGTCCCATCAACAATCTTTCAGTTATATAGGGACGAGTCTTCCTGGGTTGAACCAGTACTAAGCTAGGATAAATTATTCTACAGCCTCTGATCTGGGTCTGTGCTGTTCACCTATGTCCCACAAAAGGGACGCTAAACCTGTTCAAATTAGTCAAAGATATATTTCTCGTGACGTAGTAACTTATAAATAAAATATCTACAATAGACCATGATTAAACGCTGCATTCTGTGGCCTCTTATCCGGGTCTGGAAATCTGGTGGTATTACTGAAAGTTTGCTTTTTCTTAAACATTTATTTTTAAATAGAAATCAGTATGTGCATGTCATTAACCATCTTGTATTAATTAACGCTGGTCAACAGCTTACAATCGACTGCATCGGCTGATCTCAGACCTCGCAGGGCGTACATTATGACACGTTTCAGCGACCTGATTTAACATGTACCATACCATGATAAAGGACCCTTACCACCAATGCTTATGACAGTCTTACATAAGATAAGTATATTTATTTGGATGTCGTCTGCTTATTTCGTATGTACTCAAATGACTGCTCCTTAGGGAGTTGTCTGATCAGGACCCACACTGTATGCAATATGGGCCACCGGACTAACTAATCACGGGTGAGCCCAGACCAGACCGCACCTAATGGGGCAATCTGATCTTGATCCCTAATATCCTCAATAAAGGACACCAGGCTTATTTTATCATAGAAGCAAACAAAATGAACCCGGATCAGACTGCCCCTTGTTCGCAATATAATCAACTATCGTAAAAAGTGCAACGCCAATTTCACAGATGCGACGCGCGTTAAATATAGCGATTCCTTTGATAACACACATTTGTAGCGCAATAAAAGATTTTGTTCATTTTGAGGTAAACGCAGACTATGAAAAACAGTGAAGACCCAGAGGAAATACTACACAAGCGGCATTTCATCAGGATCAACACTGTATTCTACGACTAACTCGATCTTCAGAGTAAGAAATATAATATTTTTATGACATCCCTCAATATATGAAATGGACCGTCTGGACTGATTCAAACTTTATGGACCATTCAAATGATCTTAAAAGGTTAAAATCCAACGTTCACATGCTTTATTTATGCTTGCACAAGCTGGTACTGATCGCGCACGCGAAAATGCACCTCATAAACGCCCATGTTAACGTATGTGACGTATTCAACGAAGTACTTTGACAGTGAAAACCTAGATGAAATGCCGCATAAGCGGCATTTTATCAGAGCTTGCTCTGTTTTCTATGACAATATCGATCTTCAGAGAAAGAGGTATATTGTAAACTGTAATCCCTCAAGAAATTCAATGGGCCATCCTGACTTTCCTGTATGGAATATTGAATTATATTTAGTAGTTTAAAGCGGTTAAAGATCCAACGTCTACAGGTTTAGTTAATATTTGTAGATATATGTTGTTGCGCTGGCAAATGCCCCTGAAATATAAAATGCTCATGTTGGAACTTATCGCACATGCGTTGATGCCCCTGATGAACACCCATGCAAGCGTAACCAAAGCCAGATATTCAATGCAAAGCTGTAAAAAAATCAGATTAAACACTCCAGTGAAAACCGTGTAGATCCAAATCAATCAAACTCATTAAGCTAAAATATTTTAATACATGTACCATACGAGAGCATTAGCCTGGCATTATTTTAAAATAATTAGGTTTTTATTTAATTATAATTTTTTCAAAAAATATATTCAGATACGCCATCTGATTGGATTCATTTAAAATTCCGTATTTTGTCGCGCCTGATCTGGGTCCATTTGTTTTGGAAAAATAATCACCAGAAGACACACGCATGCAATAAAAATCCCCTCACGCAGCCACACTGTATGGGGTCCTCTGTTAATCTTTGGTTATTGGTAATACACAATGTATGCCGTACTTTCATAATTTATAAGAAATAGAAATACAGGTAATTACCGATTTTAGCCGTATGGATTTTCCCACTCTTATCAGTTATACCAGTCCATTTTTGAACCAAGGGTTGCATGGTGGTATTTATATTTTTATTCAGAATTTAATAGAACATTTTATAAGAAACCACGGATACCCTGATCAGAGGCCACGTTCTGTCGCGTCTGATCTGGGTCTGCAATTTTTGTTTTTTCTATGACTCTCAACAAGAACAAGTAATGCATACCATCGGTTCCTTTTCAAATAGGCATTTGAAACAATATTTCAAAATCTGTTTCGCCTTTCATTACAGAAATACCAACACAGTGTCAAAATTTCTCACTCAAACAGTATGAATCCAGTTCAGTTCGACGCTTTTCCGGGCCTGATCTGGATCCAAACTATTTGTACCAAAATTATCGCCACTAGCAAGTGAAGAATCATAACCAATTTAGGTCAATAGAATTTCCCACTCTTGGCATTAGGGCAAGTCCATTTTGTATTAAGTTGTGTGGTATTTTTCATTTTTATTTAAATTTTAATAGAATATTCTTTATGCAAACAGTGCATACCCTGATCAAATGCAACTTTATAGAATAAATAAATAAATCAGGACTTTAGCATTTAAGAGTGCGTACCAAAAAATTAATTTTCTTATTTCTCAGCCAGAACATATGTTGTGGGTACTCAAAAGAACCGTCTCACTGAGACTGTTCTTTCGAGCACCCAAAGCATATGTTAAAACTGATTTGTAAGATAATATTTACAATTTTACGCTAAATTTTTTTGTTTATTTAAACCTATGTAAATAAATAAATAAATAAATAAATAAATAAATAAATAAATAAATAAATAAATAAATAAATAAATAAATAAATAAATAAATAAATAAATAAGCTTAACTTTCAAAAAGCTAAGTTATAGACACGCGATTACTATAGTGTATGTGTGGTCAATACCTGTTGTTACCTTGGATACAGTTGCTAAAAATAGATTATACCTCCGTAATCGGTGGGAAGCTTGTGAAAAAGTAGTAGGGGTTGTACCAGGAAAAATTCAAAAGGCTACATCAAATTTTATTTTAATTGTATGAAAAATATACCAATTTGTTCGCAATTGATCTGAGTATAGTGTCCCGTTTGCACAGAGAAAATATATTGAATACTTTAATAACTATGACAGAATATCTACCAATGAGCAGATCTAAAAAAGCCTGTTTTACTATATAATTTAATCATTCTTAGGGTTCTATCAAAAACCAGCAAAAAGGACGAAGAGTTTGCAGAGGGAAATTCATAAAAATTATATCAGAATAATCGTGAAATATTTAGGTAAAACATTTGTTTGCACAGGAATTCTGCTTTTATAATTTCAAAAGATATAGTATAAAAACTAACACCTTCCATTATAATTCCCCATTACCGCTTCAGCGCATCGCAGATACCTGGATGTCCGTTAAAGTCCCGTATGTTTAATTAATGGCTCGAGAGATTGGATAGATTTGCACAGCCGTTTATGTGAGGGCCAATCTGATCTCTGGCAGTCTTTACAACAATAACTGAAGCTTTTACAGCCTGCACAGCGACGTAATTCTGTCCCCAGGGGGGGGGGGGGGGGGGGGTACTCTGATATTTTCATACATACGTAGGCTCGGTCCATTTTTTTGGGGTTCAAAATTTTGAATTTCGATATTTTTCTGGGTTTTCAGAAAAATAAATATTTTTTTGGGTATGAAAATTTTGTGGATATTTTTTGGGGTCATCACAAAATTGAACTATATTTAGAGGTCATTTCTATGCATTTTAAGGTCTTTTCTTTAGGTCAAGGTACAGAATTGGAGATATTTTTTGGGTTGCTAAAATTTCAAATATTTTTTGGGGGTGCTTGAAATTCCTGATATTTTTTGGGGTAAAGGGCCTACGTATGCAGAAAAAATGAGAGTACCCCCCCCCCCCCCCCCTGGGATTCTGTCTGACTTCCTCTTTTCAGACAGCGCGCACACTTTATGTCTGAATCTTCACAGTCTTTCAACAAACTACTGGAATGCTCAACTGCAGCCTCTGCAGACAGTTTATTTAAATCCGACTGAATTTGGGCTATGCCAACAGTTTCCCTTTTACTGGTTAAATATCTGTATTGCTGAGGAACAGCAGATGTACGATCCACGCAACCGGAAATCTCTGGCTGTCTGACCACAGTGACCTGTGGACTGGCTACCGTCTCTGCTTCTTGCAGCTGGTATGACTGAGAAACATCAGATGTACGATCCAAGCCGCCGGTGTTCTCTGGCTGGCTGACCATACGGACCTGTGTGCTGGCTACCGTCTCTGTTTCTAGCCGCTTGTAGTGCTTGGCGAGGTTCTCAGCGCTAAGCTGTCTGGCAACTTTCATACGTTTCCAGTATCTCTTCCGCCTGGCACGATCCCTTCTTACTTGAGATGGAGGTTTCTGGCTGTCCTAATTTTACATTGGAAGAATCTTTAATTTTCTTATCCGTATGTAAATTTGTTAGAAGCACAAGTTGAAGATTTGTTCTTTCTACGCTTCCTCTTTCTGTTTGGCAGCTTTTCTTCGGAACAAACTTCTTTCTTGTCCTGATGAGAAGCGGTTTGTCGACCGGAAGCGTTGTTCTTCAATGGCGTCGATTCTCCACTCTTGGCGGGAAATTTAGTGACGAGAGTAAAATAATTCCTCTTTCGTATAATTTTATACGAATGACACTTTTCACCTCTCTCAAGAATGCAGATGATCTCTAGAAGGTCTCTTGGCATAAATTGGAAGCAGTAAACTGCGTTTCATCCATATTTTAATTTTCCAAAACCCCCCTTTGAAATTCGCGTACGGCATCTTTGAGCGCCATCTACATCTTGCCTGTTATGCGGTGACAAGAGCATTACCATCATTTTGAAACTCACTGTCACGTGATCCACAGTCCGTGCAGAGTGCGCGTTTGATTTCGCAAAATTGACCCTTTCGCGAACTAGTCATACCGTCTTTAGTGTCATAAGCGGCTACATCGATTTTGCCGCCATTTGTAAAAGTGTAAACACAAAGAACCAAAACACATGAACAAAATCGAAGTTTTCAAGTAATTTTAGTTGCGATGGTCAAACTGATAAAGCAGTCATGTATATAAAACAGGTGAGATTCATTTGATGATAGATCTTTGCTCATATGTGTGCTAATTTATGATGCATCACGAAATGCCCGGGCCACATTCAGACATTGTTAGTCAGGCTTTTTTTACTGTCTGCAGTAAAGTACACACGATCTAGTCCGATATAAGAATGCAAATATTGCCAAATAGTACATATATGAGTGTGCCCATATCACGTCTGGAAAATATTGACCCAAATTCTTTCTTTCTTTGATCTGTATTAACTCCCAGTAAGGGACACCAGGATAAAATCCTGTAGAATGTTAGTGTTAATAAAAGTAAATGTGCTGAACTATAAAACTGTAAAAATTCACAAATATGTACAGGTTCTTGTGGCAGAGAATTTAAGCTTTCACAATGTCCGACTTCTTGGCCACAACGGAACAAGCAAACCAGTGAAAGTCCCAATCCTTTCTCTGGCACTGCTCGCTGCAGTAGCGGGTAAATTGACAGCGCGAACAACGTTTAAGGTCCTCTCCTTTTTTGGGTGGTTGCTTACAGTTAGAACAAACACTATATACACGGGCACTGCTCACAACCACATCGTTGTCACTATCGTCACTATCAATGGTGTCCAGAATTTCACAAAGAATTGCCTGTTCGCTCAACGACAACAGGTCAGGATCAGCTGGGCTTGGTGTTGGATTTTCAGAAGACACCAGGTCCGTGTTACTACCACAAGCAAGACTGGTATTTTCCAGTTCCTTTACACACACAGAATTATCTGAATCCTGCTGGTCCTCTTCTGGCGAAGCTAAATCTGGTTTTCCAGCTAACTTCTTTTCCAGGAACCGCGCGTGTCTCTTCCTAGAACGGGCTAACGCAGAGGGAGATCTATTCTTCCGACGTCGTCTCCTTACTGGTTTCTTCACAGTAGTACGTGCGGTGACCCCGCTGTCGTCCTTGGCTTTGTTTGGAGTTTTGGCGCGAAGTTTGCAACTGACAGTCAATGAGAATGAATCCTGACTCCGCGTGAGTTTCCACGAGAATAGGTTGTCCTCATCGTTCTCCAGCCTGTTCAGAACTTCCACGGTCGATTTTGGTATAACACTTGGCAGTCCTTCCATTATTAATTTCCAAAAAATCACGGTGGCGCAAAATCTACGTCCACATGATCCGCCATCTTTTTTCAAGCTCATCGGGCAGTTGCGCAACGGTCCGTAGAATTACCGAAAACTACACATTCACCGAAAACCACTTAGAAAATCATATTTATAGGGGAATTATATAGTGGAGTAAGCTATTTTCGCCAAGAATGTAATTTCGCCAATTGAAAATCCCCACCATTTTTTCACTTGTGTGACGTCTAAGGCCCATTCTGAAAAGGGGATTCCCAAGGGCAAAAGAAAAACTGTCTGTTTAGTTGGTAAGCAGTAAGAAAATGCATACCTGAGTGGTAAAATAATGGTCACTTATCTGCATCAATGTTTTCTCGCCATTTTCACTAATTCTTTTTAACCCCAATCTTTAAATCATGATCCTGATATGTTTTATTCAGTGAATACATCGCTTTCTCCATCTTCATTTCTGTTGACATCCTCACGATGGAGGTAAGAAAACTCAGTGATGTATTGGGGTCCCAAGTGGGAAAAACCATTGATTTTATCATAAGGGGGTTCTTATTCATGTTAAGACTCAGAAACAATGGCATGGCTAATAAGCAGCTGTACGGTCTCTATATCTAAAATGATTTTTTGTTAAATTATATCAATTTTTCGCCTGCAGTGGCTTGATGTATCCCTTAAGTACATAAAAGAAAGTTTTTATGTTTACTTTTTCATTTACCGCCTGTGTGGTAGCACCCCAATGAACCTAGGGGTTCAAATCAATCTGAATTTGAATTGAAATATAGAAAAAAGACATGACTGAAATATTTTTGGTTACAATAAATTAAATCATAGAAGATTCACAGTAATTTATGTTCGTTGAATGAAAAAAATGGTTCGTCTCATAACATCTATTGATTTTTTATCTATCCAACCCTTTATGAGGCCTCTTTTTTTGGGTCAACAAGAGTTGTCGAACTTAGATTACTATTTTCAAAATGGCGGAAAAACAGGTGCACAAACAAATCAAAGTTTTTGAAAACTAAATAACATATTTTGATGGTCTAAGATATCACACATTATTATAAAAGATTGAAATTTTATGATAAAATCATTTTCTGGTCAGGTTGCATTTTGTTTTGCTATCCTCAGAGCCATATCGCTTATGTTGGCGAAAACTGATTATCCCAGTATACCCTCCTAGTATTTGTTTTTTTAGTAGTTTATGTTTATATTTAATAGGATGGATAGAAAAAATAAAAAATGAAGCCATCTTATACCGATTTTGATCGTGTAAAATGTATCGCGTCTACCGAAAACCAAAAGCAATCGCGAAAACCACTTAGAAAATCAAGTTTATAGGGGAATTATACCCTCCTAGTACTTGTTTTTTAGTAGTTTATGTTTATATACATATTATTTATGATCTTTTGTTACAGGGTATATGGTGAGGCCACTTTATCATTGATTTATAGACTTATAACATATAGCGGTTAGCGAAAAGCTTAGTCCCTCGACCGAAAACCATTATCTATATCTTAGTCCCTCGACCGAAAACCAACTTCTATATCAAATTCAAGTACTTAATTTACGCTTAATCTGTAAAGCTTCGATTTATTCTTTAGAATGTATGATAATATAAGTAAAAAATTAATAATTAAGCCAAATGAACGTGTTTAATTATGCAAGTTATTACATCACGGACGCTGAGAAACAAATTACAAGCAGTATTATTAGGCTTATGTTCTCAAGTTTTGTTCATTAATTTTATTTTAACAGACTGATATATTATATTTTACGCCAAGTATTCAATATTTAATCCAATTAACTGTGTACTTCTCAGGCAGCATTTGACTTCTTGATCATCGCGCTCTTAACGTACATACAAAACTGAGTTCAGGAAACAAATTCCATTTACCGAAAACCAATTTATATATAAAATATAAGCACTAAATTTACCATTGGATTATGAAAATGCGATGCACAAAGTCAATATTCTATAGAAAATGTAATGACTGTTTATTATTAAAAAAAAACAAAAAAACGTCGAGTCATTTGACTGAGTTTTTTGAAGCATATTAACCTAACGTACAGCAGCGGCCCTCAGTCAGAAGCAACTAAGCCAAGGAAAAAAGCAATTCAGGTGTTTCTTATTTTTTTTGCATTTAGTTCAGATTTAACATAATATATGATAGTTTGTTTGAAAAGCGAATAATTAGGCCATTTTTTCTGTAAATGTGTTCATAGGTTCATCGGATGCAGTGGACATTGAGATGCTGGGATATTTAAGTGATCCAATGCCTGATGCTTATTATTTTGTAATATTCCTTTGTTGAAAATAATAAAGAATTGTGAAATTATTCTTATTAATATTCTTTATAATCGTTGTTGTCATATTGCTGAATAATATGGGCCGAAATACTGAACAGCCTGTTCCAGGTTGAAAATCCCAATAGTCAGAAATATGACACTGATTGAGTACCAATTACCAGTTAAACCAATTACCCAATTATTAACTGCAATTAATACACACACCTCCCTTAATCCTCTGAGTGATTGAAAGATAATGCCTTTAAGCAAGAGTCAATGAGGCGTTAACGGTTACACAGTTTGATTTTAATCCCCATTAATGAAATTGTGAAACAGCATTATTCGAATTACATTATATATTGTCAAATTCAAGATGATATGGATAAATAATGTCTATGTTTTAATTGTCGTTTTTTTTTTAAATTAAGCATACTTAATATGTTTATAGATTAACTTGATTTATTCAAAACACATCCCATGAGGGCATAAATATTTCGATTGGTTTTCGGTAATTGATTTTTGATTTTCGGCCTGCCGCTGTACGTTTTAAAGCATTTAATTAGGTATAAGATGGTTTCAAACTTGATTTATTTTATCCTTCTTATTCAACATACTGATTTAAACATCTGTATTATCAAAAAAAAATACTTCAAGAACATAGTAACTTATTATATCAGCTATTTGGATTGGTTTTCGGCGATTGCTTTTGGTTTTCGGTAGACTCGATACATTTTACACGGTCAAAATCGGTATAAGATGGCTTCATTTTTTATTTTTTCTATCCATCCTGTTAAATATAAACATAAACTACTAAAAAACAAATACTAGGAGGGTATAATTCCCCTAAAAATGATTTTCTAAGTGGTTTTCGGTAAATGAGTGGTTTTCGGTAATTCTACGGACCCGTTGCGCAACAAGGGGCGGACTTGATTTAGCAATTTTTAGAGTACTCGGTGTACGCCAGAACAGCCACATAAACAAGTAAAACTGGGCACTTTGGAGTACTCCGGAATAAATCAAGCGATGCAAATATTTCCATACATGCTGACAGTGCTCCGCCATCTTGTTTTGGAACAGGTCACGTGACTGTTCTATCTACACCACCTCGGAATACGGAGTACTCCGGCGTACGCCAGCACAGATGTTCCAGCACACTTGATTTCTGTTCTGCCTGTTCGGAGTGGAAGGAGTAAAGGGAACAGCTAAATCAAGTCTGCCCAAGGTTTCATTCTAAGGCTGGTTAATTCATGCCAAAATGCTATAGACCAGTCCAATGTTATTGTTTTCATCTGGGCTTATTGACCACGTGATAACAATTTTGACCACGTGAGTATTGTGGTTGGCAAAAAACCTTCCGCTCAATACAATGGCCATTGAGCTGAGCCATTTACCGAATTACGTAATAAAAAATCATCTTAAACGATATTTTAGCCCCAGGTTTTGATTTGGATATGTAGAATAATGATCAGACATTGGTTTACAATAATTTTCTTGTGAAAAAAATAATTAATTTATTAGTTTTTATTTATTTTTGACGGACACCCGCTCCGGTATTTTGGTCCGATGTCGACCGTTTCAATGTCCGATATTTTTGTTAAATGACGATAAAATATGTGAAAAAACACATCATTTAATAGGTCAATGATCAAACTATGGGGAACCAGTTATTAGAATTATTTTTATGAAATATATTTTGCTTTAAATCGCTATAAAAATGTGCTGTTTCCATGGCCGATACAGGTAAACAAGAGTTTACTGCCAACCAGAGTATTTACCAGCTATTGGATAGATGCTGTAGTGTTCCGGATGATATTGATCTGTGACGTAGTGTTTGGACTCGTCTATTGATAACTGGCCTTGGAATTCATCTACATGGTTACAAGCAGCCGTCAATCATGATTAATAACCATTTAGTAATGGTTCAAACTTGAAAGGTCTTCGAATGTTTTGAGTTTTTTGACAAATATCGCATGGTCAACCACATTGAATTTGATTTCCCATCATTTTGCAACACATCACCCAGTTTCGTCATGACCAACCTTGAATGGCGTCCATTTTTGTTAATATGATGTGCGCGACTGTGCATGCGCGACCATGGGAAAAAAGTTATGACACAATTTAGCTGTCAAAGTGAAAAAAATAGGTGCAAGTATTAAAGCAGTACTGCTATTAAAACTGTTTCATACTACCTGTCGTCAACTATAAGACGCAGTGCTTGAATATAAAGTACTGGGCTCCAGATAGTCGTCAACAGTAATATTTATTCTATTATGATTGGTCCCTTATCCCTCGCTATTAGTTATTCAACCAATCAGCAATTCAACGAAAAGCATCTCGCGTGTTGAAAGCAAAAGCAGTGTTCTGCCAAGTAGTTTTATAGTAGGGAACAATTTATGTTCCATGTCTTCAAAGTATTTTGGGACAGTGCTGTATAATGAAGGGGCAAATGATGAAAACATTATGAAACAAATACAAATTTCTTTGGACAATGTACCACTTAACTCAAATGAAGTTGGACATTTTGAAATTTTATGTGTTGAATGGCGCAAAAATATAGCCTTAATTGTCAGAACACTGCGAAAGTAAAAAAATCACTGTTGATTCGGTTTTGCCAAGTTAAATAAACAATGCCAAATAACAGAGAATGATGAGGGTGAAGATAGATGGTTCATGATTAGTAGAGAATGGGGAAAATTGGCAAAGGTCAGAGTTTGACTTTGAGACAGCAGTGTTGAAGTGGAAGAAATCCAAAGATAGATAATATGAACTCAACAAGAAACTAAAACAAAAGTGCTACAGTAGCCTTTGCCTATTATCCTTCTCTACTGCAGTTTGGAGTACCTACAGTTTGACAGGCATGAGAAAGTTCAGGGTTGATCAGGATTTCCTGATTGAGCACTGGCATATGATTTATATAATGCCAGTTGTTTTTGCTGAAATTCATTTTTGAATGAAGTTAAACTCAATTTTAGATATAAATTAAGCATAAACTGACTGGTTTTTATTGATATTTTGTGATTTTAAACCTTTAATAAGTGATTTAAAAATTGCTATTCTCCATTTTGGAGTCAACCGACATATTTTTGTTTGCTGCTTTCGAAGCAGCAAACTTTCAGATTGACTTTTTCGGAAATCCGGTCATGCGCACTGCAGAGTAGCTGTCTGACGCAACCCTGTCATTGTTATAAATAGTAGGATATAACGCAATACCGCCGCCTGTGTTGAAGAAAAGACATACTCTGATTTGCGACGATATCTGTAGGATCCGATAAAATAGAAAATCATTATAAAGTTCAGCTTGGAACGGCCAGATGCAAGTCATTATAGAAAAATAAATAAAAAGAAAACGACTAACCTTTAAATGGTTTACGCATGCGCGGATCCAGAAAGTTTTGTCAGAGGGGGTCCAACTTAAACTTTTTATTTTTGTTTTCTTTTTTTTTTTGATGAGGGGAGGAATGAATCAAATACCACTATTAGCAGGCCATCAACGGCCCGCCAGCGAAACGCCATTCAAATGGCGTTTCGCTGGCGGGCCGATGGTGGCCCAATTGTAAGCTTTGTGGTTTTTACAGGGGATCCGGACTAATATTGCTAAGAAATCCTATATTTTTGTGATTGGGTCGGGACCCCCTGTCTCCACCTCTGGATCCACACATGTTTATGTATTTATCCATTTGCATTAATCCATTTATCCGCAATTGCGTTTGAAAACTAAAATTAAAGTCCATCCGTGGACCAAGCACACTCGTAAACAAAAATAGCTATGAGACAAAAGTGATGCAACACTACTGACTAACCCTTTACCTGCGAGTAGCCTTAAAATCTTTGCATGCTGAGCCATGATTACATCATTCGGAGAACCCTCGAAAACGCAGGTCACAGAAAGAGACAAGTCAATATATATGTACAAGATCGGTGCATTTATTCTGCTTCCCACAACTTACGTTTCAGCGCATGCTTATTTCATATAAAATACAATGTAGAACCAGATAAAATATCCAGATCATGTTTTGAAGTGTCACTAGTCGCTCGAGCAATGGAAAGTGAGCCATTGCATGAGAAAACCTGTCTTTTGGGATTGGCTTCACCGAAGAAGCAAGTTGATCTATCATACGCATACGCGGATCCAGAGGTCCGGAGCCCCCCCCCCCCCCCCCCCCCCCCCCCCCCCCCCCCCCCCCCCCCTAGAAATTCACAAGTTCTATATTAACATTTGTCCTCCCCCCTCCCTGGAAAAAATTTGGACCCCATCCCCTGTAAATTGTTGGACCCTTTCTGGAACCTTAAAAAATACAGTTTTCCTTAAAATAAACCATTGATACCCCTCTTTGAAACTATAAAAAAGCTGATGCCTAAAAAACGTTATCAGAGTTTTTTTTCGGACCCCCCTCCCCCCTGGCGAAATTCCTGGATCCGCGCATGATACTACCATAAAGCCAACAGTGTTGGATGCACATGCTCATCTTTGCCTACTATAGCATCCGAGGAAGAAAAAGTAAATCTCGTTTTTTGTGACGGTGTAGCCAAACAATTTTACATCGCGATCGCAATGAGCGAAAGTGGTGAGTTTTCATGCAAACCTATGAAAGGGAGACAGCCCATGGGCGGATTCCAGAGGGGGGGGAGCGGGGTGCCCCCCCCCCCTAAAAAATCACCAAAAATAGGGTTTCTAAGCATACTAGTCCGGTTCCCCTTAAAATCACAAAGCTACCAAGTTAGCATTCCATGTTGGGTTATCAATCAGCGAAACGCCATTTAAATGGTGTTTCGCTAGCGGGCCAAAGATGGCCCGCTTATAGTGGTGTTTTGATCCTCTCTTCCATCATCAGCTAAAAATACGTTGTCACAGTTGGACCCCCCCCCCCCCCCCCCCCCCCCCCCGCCGACAAAACTTTCTGGCTGGGTAATCATGTTTTATGTGCGAAGTCCGCTTTCCTGCGCCAAGCTTTGAAGGCCACCACGTGCTAACAACAGAAAGCGGTGGCTTTGATCTTAGACATCATGCTGTCCTTGAGACTTTGTCTGCGGCTGACAATATTAGCTGACAGTTTGGGCCCAGATCTTGCCGACAAAATGTTTAATGTTTTTAATGATAAGACTGCGCGGTGCGCAGGCCGATCTGCGACTTCGTTGGTCTCATAAACAAAGTCGGGGTACATACATCTACAGACGTGTGGTCAGGAAAGTAAATTCTGATATGTCTCGATCATCTGGAAGGAAAATCCATCCATAGTGGAATTGTTAAGTTGGAAGAAAGACAAAATGTCGGAATCGATCATCTCAAGGTATTTCATGTTTTCAAATTCACAGCCACCCAGTGGCGCTTTTACCATAAATTAAGGAATATACAGGTCTTCATCTACATTCCTTCCTTGTATATGTGGGCAGTTAGCAGAATAAGGCGCTGACGATTTTCCGCGGATGCGCAGGCTCGTCTGAGCTTTCGCTGCTCGCATATATGCGCTCATGAACGGGCTTATTTCGTGAAAATACCAATGTAAATATTAAATTCATCATGACCTAGATTCATGCTACAGTCAAATTATTTCTTGGCATGTGCGTCTGTGTGTACACTATCTCGGTATACACTCTTAAGACCTTCCGAATGCAGTCTCGTGAGTACAGCAAGACACGCCTCGATCGGCTCAACAGTTTGTTAAAATGTTCCATTTTTTCTTTCTTTCTTTATATACTGACAGACCCTCTTTCGAGTATTATCGGCAGGTGTACTTTGTACACTCCGGGTTGCAGGATGAAAACCTATAAGTTACCATATCGAAATTACCGTAGGGTTCTTTAACCTGTCCCTGCACAGGGGACATCCAGTTAATGTCCCGATCCGAAGGACGATGCACTTATCTAGTGTCATCCCTGCAAATGACACTAGGGAAAGCGTGATTTTGAGAAATTTGATATTTCTTTAGGAGTCGCTATTACACGATTTAAGTTCAAGATTTACGCTAAGAAAACCACCGAACTGGTATGAAATTGGTATTCAAGTATATTTAAAACACAACGTACGTAGATGTCTAGAATTTTATTTGGTCTGAGTCTTCGTCCACTTCAAACTTTATGCCATGATAGTGAGCAGAGAGACCCTTACGAGATTGCGCAAACGCACATGCTCTCCTGAGCCTTCTCTGACCACATATGTCGTAAGTACCATCAGGCTATTTACGAAATACCCTGGTACCAGTTCATATGGGGCACCGCGCAAGTTGATGTTCGGGTTCGATTGGAAACAAAATAAAAAGTCAATTTATCTAAGCTTGCACGGCAGTGTCAGTGATTTTTTTACAAATTTGTTTCTAGGAGTCCCGGGACTCACTAGGCCAAAATTCTTTGCATCCCAAACTCGAAGTTCTGCATCCCATATGGGGCCCACTTTGAATCATAAATTTTATGTATCCATACAAATCCGACCCATTCATACAAGCCAATTTGAGAAACAAGACACTGTCATACTTACTTATACAATAAAGAGCAAGCTTACTTTGTCATGTAAAATAATTTTTAGAGCCCAGGCCATTAGCTTGTGTTCATCTAACTCTGACACTTGTAGCATGCCTACAAGTGTACTGCTGGAAGTTACTGAGCCCTTGGACATACGGTGATGATACCATATTAATTTTTGTTAATACCATCTGTTCACAGTACAGTCCCCGTACTTCATGAGCCTGCAGTAATACTTTAACAATTCTATTTGTAGAGTTGATTCTAGGATTTGTCTAGAAGGGGCCAACTCTCCCCCCCTCCCCCTGTGTTCCCAAAAGGGGGTCAACCTGCAAATCAAATGGGTAATGGTAATTTTCTAAAAAAAAAAGCCCCACCAGCCCTTCCCCCCCTAAAAAAACTAAGTCCACACCTAAAGAAAAATCGAGCAGGGGTTGTCTTTAGGCGCTGGCCTGTTCTGTTCACCCCCCAACCACAATAACCTTGGCCTTCAAAAGTGTTGGACAAAGACAGAGGGAGAAGAGTGGGAGGGGTGTCTGATTTGAATATAAACAAATGTAATCAGAGCACCCTCTTCTCCAGAATGATAGATTTTTGGAAAATAGAGTACTAAATGGCACATACCTGGTCGGTAGAAGACAATTTAATATTCCTCGGAAATGTCAGACTCTAATGCCATGCCATTCGTTTATTTTAAGTTGCGCCTCTTGCTTAGAACACCAGTTTGGGCTGTTTAGGGTCTATTTTTGGAGACATAATCTTCTCATGAAAGCATGCTGTGTTCATTATGGAGGGGCATTATGGAAAGGGTGTTTAAACTTGCGGGTAAAACGCATTATTCCAATGCTTCATTTTTGGTTGGTACTGGTTTATCGGCACTGGCTTTTACCAGTAAACTCCCCGTGAATATCTGAAAACACATGTTTCTCAAGGGAAGTAATGATCGCTCAACTGTTGGGGAGTATTTCAGTACCGGTTTTTACCAATATTATTCAAGACACGGTGCGCAAGTAAAAAAAACGTTCAAAACGAAAGTTGCAAATTTTTAAATGCAGACTTTTCGCCACAATTTTTAATGCGTCCTGCGGGATTCACATGGTTTAAAATCATGCGTCCTTTGTGAGAATCATGCGTCTGAGACGCAGGACGCGCAGGTAAAAAAATCACTGCAGTGTATTTGATTTATGTAATGACCGCACAGAATATCTCCGACGCATCGGCGACATAGGCGTGTAAATCTGCATCCGCTCGACGTACTTTCAGAAAACATATCTTAATGTTATTTAAAACATGCGACGTCAATGCTGGATTCACGTTAGCGACGTAAGCCGTTAGATTGGCAGGCGAAAAGTTAAAATAAAAGTATCGTAGACAGCTACGCTGATTAAAAAAAAAACAAGCACCAATGAAGGAAAAAAAAGATGTGTACGAACTATTAAAAAATTACATATTAGAATAAATTGTCCTTTTTAAAGGAGGGCTTGCCTAGTTGAAAAACAGCATGTGCACCTTGTATGTTGGGAACACCTCCAAATTTGGTTATTTTTTACACTGCACTAAAACCACGTAATAGACGAACGGAACATCAGCAACAGTTATTGAGTCGGTCGGTAAGATACTCTTCTGACAAAAAAAAAGAGACACAAACAGTTATCTAAAGCGGCACCTAGCGCCATACACTGAAGGAATTTAAAAACGCAAAAAATGAAATTAATAAAATTTACTTATTTTTCATGTATCATTTTTTTTTTGAATTTTTGCAACAATGAACATCAACATATCAGCAAAACATGTTTTTAATTCCATGCCAAAATAATAAATAACGTTAGGACAAGAGTCTATCGAATAGCAATTTAAAATTTGTCTAGAAATCAGACGTGATTTAAAGTAATTGTATTAAAATATTTTTATTAAAATACAGATGCAAATCACCCTCGAAGCCCTATTATTTGTCCGGAACTGACGATAGCCAGCCAGAACGCATATCGTTGATGCAAATATCGTTGATACATTCAAAGTAAGCCGTCTTAACGTCAGGTCGTCATTTTTGGTTTACCAGACCTGCGTCGATATTTAACTTTCCCTGTAGCCTGATACCGATTGCTTGGGCACTGTATAGTTGATAGCCTTTCCCAAAGGCCTAGAACTTTTCAAAAAGTCATTTCATTTTTTCCATTTAAACATATTCCTACTTTGTTGCTAGTCTATAGGTTGGTGCTAAGTTTTGATAATCATACAACTCCACTGAAGACAATTACGTTAACTTTATATACTAGCCATGAACATAGACATTGGGGAAAAAAAAGAAAAATATAATGACAATATTTCAAGAGTTAAAACCGTCCCGGTCAATATGCCAAAAAGTGGTCAATACTGGTCAATACGAATCTGAGTGGTCGATTGAAAATTTTTAAAAGGCTATTTTGGTGGTTAATATTATGTCAGGTTTTACGTTCTATTTATTGAAAAAAGAAAAGAATCCTGTTTCGTCCCTGCCAAGGGCACTTTTTACTTTAGCACTGACTTCTGCATTACAGTCCAGGCACCTAACACTAGTCTTTTTTAATCATCAAGGGCAGAATAGAATAACCATACAACATAACAAGGTATTTTTTCATCATTTTCAGACAATAACTTTTATGAATTCATGACACTGGTTTATTAATTAACTGATACCGCAGATAACAGAATGACCACACTTACACACCTCTATATTAACACAGATGCCAATGAATTAGCCAATGCATTTTAAGCACAGTGATTGGATAGGTCTAATAAACTGGACCTTCTTTAGTCTGAGTGACATGTCCAGTATTTTGACAGTTTTGTTTGTTCGAACTCCTTGATATATTGTTTAACATTCCGTGTTTTCTTAACAATTTTCACTCCTTTGTCTTTAGGTGAGAAACCAATTCAATTTGCAATTTATCTGATAGAGCAAAGACTAGTTTGTACATGATGACCCCTTTGATGATCAATTTGATGTATTGATTGATTTTTTTGTACTTTCTTTAATTTAATAAGGCACTGATTTAAAAAAAAATATGACTATGAAAAAGCTAGTTTTAAAATTTATTTAATTTTATTGCTTGCATCAATTTTTGCTTTACTTTTTTTTTGTTAATGAATAATAGAAAAAAAGTTCAAAGTCTGAACTGAAAGTTGTGGTGATGATTCAGTTTGATTGAGACTGAATATCTTTACTTTTGACATTTTTTTTTGTTTGCTTTGGGTCTATTTAATTATCAATACATTTTAAAGCAATAGCAACTCATGAAATACATTTTCAATTAAGCCTGTATTATCTTATATTGAAACTAATTTAAGTCTGTTTATAGAGTCCAGTATATTAGGATAACTAATGCTGTTGAGAAGAGTCCAATATATTAGGATAACTAATGCTAAGTATCTTCACATCGACCATGATTTTTTCAATCGACCACCAATCGACCAGTAGTGACCGGTTAAAACCAGTAATGACCACTGGTCTGGCCAATATGCATATTGACCGGTTGATTGCCAACCTTGCCGGTTTGTGGAGTCTAGGCTAGCTAGCCATCATTTTTGCTTATTCTTATAAATGTTTTAATCCGTTCTCTTCATGGTCAAATATTTTCAATCATATCGGACTGTCTCATGAGTTGAATCAGTACCAAGCAGAGGAGATTAATAAAGCACACACAGCAGAAGGATTATCTCTCCTTTTAAAAGGAAACTTTATTCGAGTTATTATCGCGCTCATGCACACTCTATATAATACACCTTAGCAACCCAATTTACGAGGATTTTCCTTTGGAAAAAAAGTGAAGCTTTAACCGCCAACCCAATGATCTCAAGTTGATCATTCTTACAATGGGCCACTGTCCTCCCCTTATCTAATATTGAATGACAACCAAAGTACTGCACATGAGCGGTGAAGTTTCAATGTGATAGATTACTGCATGTGTGTTTTACAGATTTTTGTATCTTGTGATAAGGATTCCTAGACTGGTATCAGACCATTAAATATAGTAGTAGTAAAATATAAAACATTTACCTAACCAAACACTACCTCTGTGTGCCAGTTTACACCGAAAGTGTATTTTGGTTTATGGGAGTTACAGAGCTTTCAGTAAGCATGGCCTGAAGTCCCCCCACCCCACGTAGGGGTCATAATATCTCCAATCAGACAAGAATACATGCTTAATAAGTGCATCTAAAGGTAAATTTTGACCTCAGAAGATTCAAAGATTGGTTGGACGAGTCTAACTAGTAGCATGTGAATAGTTACTCAGATGGTAGTGGTTATTTTAAATCAAATAATTACTTAATGTGCTATTGATGTGGAACAGAAACCTTATACTTCACCCATCTCTCAATTTTATGTTACTTCATGTACTCATCTCACTTTTGACCCGCCTGAGGTTAAAAATTTTCAAAACTAGATTATTGCACCTTGGGTGGTTTCCTAGGGATTATAGGGCAGTAGTTCATGAGGAAAACTGGGCAAACTGTCCTTTTAAAAGGAAACTTTATCCTGATTGAGAATGGCTGACTGTTCTCATCCCTGTTTGAGGGGACTAATTCATAATCTCTAGAAAGTGCTCTTAGAACAGAACATCTTTAACAAAATGGTTTATGAAAACAGAGTTCTCGGAAACGCCGAATCAGGCATATTTTTACGCCAACTTTTGGTTTTGTGCGCATACTTTACTTGCTGGGGATTCTAATTTATGCCAATTATTTTTTCTGCTGACGCGTCTCAAACTCCTTAAAAACACCTGAAGACGACAGCGGGAGTCCAAATTTGGCTTCTGCCTCAAAAGATCAGAAGATCGCCGCTAATCCGATGCCCGAGGGTTTGTCATTAAAATGTCCAGTCGTCCTTTAGAAGTAGGCGTGATCTCATTTAGCTCTCGGCCAATCAGAACGTCGCACAGCGACTGCGTCTTTATTGACAGGACAATAATTACGCCTATGCAAATTTGAGAAGCACGTGGTCGATTGGTTTTAAATTTTCCGAGTATGTGTAATGACAAATGATAGTCGCGCATCCGTGACTGTCTGTCTCAATCAAATCTTGAAATGTTTCTTACTTTTTTGAACACATGAGCTCGCTTCCACAGCTCGAGTTCCACAGATGGTTGATAAAATAAAAATGTCCTGACATCGGTAAACCAAATAGGATAACGTCCGATAAGGCAACGTTCCGAATGAAGCGTCATTAGCAACAAATGAGTGATGCAATCAATTATCGGTGGTTTTTTTCACCGAATAAAGTATTCTTAGGGTATTAAATGCAAACAAATGACTTTAAGCAAGAAAACCCTTTCATTTTAAACTATTGAAATCGTCTCGCACGTTGGTTGGAAATCAAAATAATTATCTTAATTTTGGAACAATCGCCGTAGACTAGGTGCGCAAAAAACACTGCATGCAAATAATTAAATGATTGAACTAGTCTAAGATCTATACATCTGCAAAAGATCTATCCGTCTGTCTGTCTGTCCGTTCAACTGTCTATCTGCTTGTAAATGAATAAAACAACTACATGTCTCAATAGTAGAAGCCTTTCATTTTTAAGGCCAATCATAAAAATATGTGTTTCATGAAAAATGAAATTTAAAAAAATGAAAACAGTTTTATTTTGATGGAGAAGATGGGAAAACAATATAGCCAAACCCCTTTGAAATCCCCATTAATGTTTAGAAAATATTGTGTAGGGGTTGGCGAAGAAGGGGGTTTAGGGTAACCTGATACAAACTTTTATTTTGGTCTAAAATCTTTTTTGTTCACAGCTAGTCCTCACAAGGATTTTGAAATTGCCATTTTGCAGGATAAAAGACATTACATCTGTAAATAAAACTTTTCATATTTCGGCTAAAACTAAAACTCCAACTTTTCCAGGTCAAACTCCAATTTTTCAATTTTGACTCCAACTTTTTCCAGGGATGGATTCTATGAATCCTGTTTTCAAAATCCTAGTGAGAACTCTGTGAAAAGTGGTCTGGCCTGTGACTTTTCACAGGTCTCGTCATGATTACTAGTCTACAAGTTCTATCTAGTCTGGAAAGCATTTTTTCAGTTCTCACTGTGTCCAGCTACTAGTCATGTTTTTTTTCTGGAATCTTCTTGTTCTTGTTCTTTACAGTTAATAAAAAGACAAAACACAGTATTACATTTTCCTTATCCTTGACAATAGTAAGTTGTTTAATTTTTCGTAATCTGGCATATATTAAATAGCATATACAATATACATGTATAATAAACAAACCAATATTGAGTAACTCAGTGACTGAAACAAGGGACTCATAAATTCTCCAGAGGACTCATAAATTTCAGGTCCGGTGAGTCCTTGCGCTCACTGTTACAAATTTGTAAAAATGTCACTACCTATTTAATTCTATCTCGATTAAAATTGTGGTTGTTTTGTCGCCGTTATGCAAGAATGTTTATATTAAACCTATCCTTTAGCCTGGTTTTCTATGATTATGCAACATTAATGACAATTGATGGTACTTTGACCTCAGAAGCCCTAAAATTGTAAATAATGGCTACAAAATTGGTCTGCTGCAGTGATTTTGTTACCTGCACATCCTGCATCTTTTGCCCATAAGTTTTTATTTCAGCGAGTCCCTGCGAGTCCATCCCCCCAGGATGCAATAGAATTACAGACTTGTCATTAAACATAGTGTTTTGGACTCATAGCTTGCAGTTGGGACTCATTGATATTGGAAACAGCGAGTCCCAGGACCCATAAGCCCAAAATTGTAAATGAATCACTGTGCTGTATGGTCTACTATATTGTCTTTCCAGGGTTTTCCAATGAGTATCTATTTTTTTCCCTGAAAGTTAAACTTCCTTATAGTTAACCTATTGAAGTATGGAATAATACATGTGTGTGCAGTGTCTCAAAGTTTGACTAAACTGACTGATTTACATTAATTAATATCATGACACAATCACCTGTGACAGTGATTCATTCAGCCTGATTTGGGGCCAAATATTGGCCCCTTCCCAATTCCAAAATGAGCTAAAACTTCCCAAAATGATGTATATCATTCCCAATTTCTTAGTTCTACATTTTGGTGAAAAATTCATGAAAATCCAAACAAAAATAGCAAAGTTACAGTTGCATGAAAAATTGTTTAAAAATGTGAATAAAAACATTTTTTCTTTCACATTTTTATGCAGATTTTCACAAGTTTTTATGAAGGGCAATTAAAGCAACAAATGCTTTACACTGCTAATTTCTTTTATGTTTTTTAATCCATTTAAAATGGCAGTCTTTTAGACTCCATCAAATTTTTCCAATTTTGATGATCCAAATGCCTTTTTCCCAAATTCAACAGACCCCTGGTCCCGACTTCAGAAAGGTAAGCAGTGATTCATTTACAATTTTGGGCTTATGGGTCCTGAGACTCGCTGTTTCCAATATCAATCAGGGGTTTCATTAACTTTTTTGGCATCCGGGTATCAAGGCAAAGTAGGCGGGTGATTTGACAGTATTTGCCTATAGACTCTATACAAATTTATCAAAAGTAGCAGGGGAAACATGCCTGAGTAGAAGGGGAAAATCCCTGCCTCCCTCCTCTTAATGAAACCCCTGTCAATGAGTCCCAGCTGCAAACTTATGAGTCCAAAACACTATTTTTAATGACAAGTCTGCAATATTATTGCATCCCGGGACTCCCTGGGACTCGCTGAAATAAAAACTTATGCGCAAAAGATGCAGGATGCGCAGGTAACAAAATCACTGGGTAAGAAAATCCCTTTCATTTCTTACAGTGATTTTATTTTGCCTACTTTACAGCCGAATACAGGCTGCTTCCCAATCCAAAAAAGGCCTGTATTTTCCCAATTTCGGAGATTTTTTTTTCTCAATCTGAAAATTGGGTTTAACTTATTCAGAAATTCAAAAGGCACAGGCTGTATCCCAAAATAGGCAATAAAATCACTAACTTACATTACTTAAATCAGTGATCAGCAATTTTCTCACCAAACAGCTAGATAAATATGTATTAATCACGCTCTAGACTAACTTCTAAAATTTTTATTTTTTGCAGGTTATTATTCAAGGGTTTCGAAGTTACAGGGATCAAACTGTTGTGGAACCCTTCAGCTCAAAGCACAATGTCATAGGTAAGATTATGCCACATTATTAACTCTTTGCCTACTAGTGTCGTCTGCTGATAACCTTTGCAAACAGTTTGGACCCAGATCAGGCCCGACATTTTGTCGGGCCTGATCTGAATTCAAACTGTTTGACACTGAGGTTATTCCTGAAATTTTCTTTTGAAAAATAATCAGCAGGCGACAAAACAATCATGAAAAATTAACCAGCATGCAAAGAGTCATCTAATACATTACATTTACCCTTTTCCTGCAGTTTAGTATCTTAACCAGCGAATGTTTCGTCGTATCTACCTTTAGACAAACCCATCGCCTCACGATCCTCAAAGTTTATTATTAGTGCAGACTAATCGACCAATGAAAACGCTAGGGATGATTTTTTTGATAATCCCTTCCTGTCAATCAGATTAAACGTAGCAGTTTATCGGCATCCAATATACACCACCTGTTTAGTCTCCATAAGTCCAGATAAGCAAAGATTTTGGTCGTAAATTTTTTTATTTTTCTTCTATCCTTCAGTTCAAAATTATGTTATGGGTGCTCAAAATAACCATCTTAATGTGACAGTTCTTTTGAGCATCTTAAACGTATGTTTTAGTTGTTAAATAGGAAAACTGAATGTAAATTAATTACGCTGTCTTATCAGGAGGCTGCTGTTTATCGACTTTTTGTACCGCTTTGTGATTGATCATATTACCTGTTACTATTTTCATCTTATGACGTACACAATCGAAAGAAAGTATCATTGTGAGGCCAAGGTTTAAGATAGCGAATCGCAACCCTTGGTTTGACAAGATGGCCATTTAGCGACAAATGTCTATGCTCTCATTTGTATAATTATGTACTTTGGAAGCCTATATTGCAAAAAATGCAAACAATATGGACCCAGATCAATCTCCCTAAGGGGCAGTCTGTCCAGGGTTCGTATTATTTGCTTCCATGATAAAATGTAACCTAAAGTGCATTTGAATATTTGCAGCAGATTTAAAGAGCAGATGACATTCTCAGGACAAAAATAATTTATTGGCAGGTTAAGGGTTAAATGGCAAGTGGGAGAGGCAAAATACATGGGTGAAAATTTTCAGGAATATTCCATGATTTCAGGATTTTAGGCTGTCTTTCCATAGAAAGTCTGCCTCAAAGTCCTGAATTAAGCAGATTCAAATAGGTTCTCAATAGGCATACTGCAAGTTTTAAGATTTGATTTTAAAAAGTTCAGGATTTTGGAAATTTTGAACTTTCACCATGAAAATAACTGCTAAAAAGCATGCCCTGGCCACATCAGGTATTATATTTATTTTAAAGCAATAAAGTGGTGTAAAAACAGAAATTAACTCTCTTCAGCTTGCTCTTGATCAAAGCCCTATTATGAAATGGTCTTGGTCCTCCAAATACTTGGTAGAAACTTAACCCATTAAGCGCCAATCACGACTGCAGCAGACGACAAATTTTGTGACTTCTTAATTTTCAATAAAATAAGGTATGATACTTCATGAGAATTGTCTGCCAGCAGACAGTTCTCATGAAATATCATGCCTTATATGTTAGTTTTGAAAGAGCGCAAAATTTTAAATTGTCATCACTGCAAATTGTATGTGGTGCGTTAAGGGTTAACAGTTTAAAAATTAAAAGTTCTGATGATGTCATTTTGACATAACATTTGACACCCATGTGCATGATTTCCAATACAATTATTGAAAAATTCACACGCCTGGGTAAGATAACATGGGTAAGATAACAATTTCTATCTCTCGCTTAAACCTCTGACAGAAGTTCTTATTTGTCATGCAAGAAAAGGCCACATGATTTTTCCCCCCATTTTGGGAACATGACCCGACCTCCAGAATTGGGAATTTTCATGTCATTTAATACAAAATTAGTAAAAACTAACATTGTATAATCAAATAAAAAAAAATCAAATATTTGGTTCACTAATTCGAAAATTGGAATGCAAAAATTACAATTTGCTGTGGCACAATGCAGTTAAGATGTCACAAAATGTGAAGAAAAAGTTTTCTTCCTTGGAATTTTCTCCTTGAAATTGGGGGAAAACATACTTTTTTGCCATTGAGAACATGACCGAATATTGGTTGTCAAAATGGACCAAAAAACCCCTGAGCCATCTGATCAGTAACCTGACAACCTGTGTAATGGTCAGTTTTTCAACCAGTCAGTTTTTCCCCGGGGAAAGAATGGGCTGGCCTCGGCCCGGTCTTTCCCCAGTGGAAAAACTAACTGTTCAATTTATCTATGCTGCCTGTGAGTTAACTCCAGTAAATGGAATAATGTACAGTAAAACCTGTCTTAAGAGACCACTACAAAGAAGACCAAAAATTGGTTTTTAAGACCGATTATTGCTTAATGCAGGTCAAAAGTATTGCAAAATGCTCCAAGGGGAGCATTCTGCAATACTTTCGACTTTCATTAAGCTACCATTTGTCATTAAGTTCTTTGTTTTGTCTATTTTTGAGTGGCCGCTTAAGACAGGTTTTACTGTACATGATGTAACTGAACTGGCTGGAATAGGAAAACAGACCATGATGTGGTGTGTTACTTTTGTCAGCAGGGCAATGTTTAGGACTAAAAAGAAAGGAGTTTAGGGTAACGCTTCGGAAAATTTTAGCTTTGTTTCTTTATAGTTACACAGATTTTTGTGTTTAATTTGTAAATTTTTATGTTTAGCTTTTTGGTAAACAATGTAAAAGTTAAAACTGGTGAATTTAAGTTGAAACGCTTAACGGGAGAATTGTTTTTTACCCAGGTGAAAAAAATAGGATCACTTGGAAAAACTAGGTAGGGTCGGGCTACCCTAAACAAACCTTTTTCTAGGCCTTAAGCTAGTAACTAAAAATGTTTTCTTTACAGTGGGAAGAAATGGATCGGGAAAGAGTAATTTCTTCTATGGTAAGTATTTTAACTCTTTATCTTCTAGTGTCGTCTGCTAATAACTTTTGCAAAGAGTTCGGACCCAGATCAGGCCCAACTAAATGTCGGGCCTGATCTGGATCCATTCCAATCTATTTGACACTCAGTTGGTATTTCTGAAAGAATTTTTCGAAAAAGTTGATTTTAAATAAAATCAGCAGATGACAAAAAATCTTGAAAAATTTCCAAGGTAGCATAGAGACTGAGCTAAAGCTGATATAGCATATCCCTAGATATATAGATGTGCTTTTTTTCTTAACTTTAAGAAGACATACTTTTTAAAATTCACAAGTGTCTCATAGAGATGTTTTCAATGAGCAACACAGTGTTTTTTTAAGGAGAAATACAAAATTACATCACAAGTGTACTGTTGTTAACTCTTTATCTGCTAGTGGCAACTTTGATTGTCTGCTGCTAACCATTGCAAACAGTTTGGACCCAGACCAGGCCTGACAAAATGGCGGACCTGATCTGGATCCCAACTGTTTCACACAGTGACACTCTGATTTTATTCCTGCGAGGTATCTTTTGGAAAAGTTAATTTTGAAATAAAAGCGACAGATGTCAAAAAATGCATGCATAATTACTAACAGCGCCCTAGATAAGCTTTTTGGTCAATTGGGTAATTACGCAACCTGGTTATCCTCAATTGCGTACTTGCAAAAACAATTGCGTATTTTCATATATTTTTTTACGCCACATTTTTTTTTCTTTGATTTATAATACACGTTTTCTTATTGCATGAAGCCATCGGGAATGTGCTTGCATGTTTATTCACTCCCATCGTCTGCCTTTCTAAAGTATCAAACTAGCTGATTTTATTGTACCTGAAGCAAATTTCATCCCCTTGTTGACATTCGAGCGTGTACACTTTGCAAAGTTTCACTTTCATCATTGTGTTTTTCCGCGAAATACAGGACTGGGCACCGATATTTTATTCATAAACTGGAGTGATATTGCACGCTCGCTAGTAAAAAAAATCAATACCAGACTGGCATTTGTTTATTACTCAATGGAAACGAAATGGACCAAATGGTACGCAATGACATAGCATGTAATTGCATACCGATTGTCAGAATTGCTTTTCGGTACGCACACATTTCATTTTAATTGCTTTTTTGAGGAGTCTAATTGCGTATTTACGCAAATCCGCTGCTTATCTAGGGTGCTGTACTAAGCTTAAAAATAATCTTATCTGGGGCTATTCTATAGTAAATGAAGCAGTGTTCTGCCAATGCTGCGTTTTCCGCGCCATTGACAAATTATTTTGTAGTCTGACCCAACTTAAAATTGTCTCGTGGGTCATCTGACACATGCAAGTTTCGGGCTTGACGGTGATATTTGCAGCTTGTGGGTCAAAATTGTCATCTTCCAAAAATAATTTTATGTTTTCTTACGGAATTCCCAATGCAAAGAAACAAATTCTTTGATTGGTGCATGGGTTATCTCGGGAGAATCGCTGGAGTTTCATTTATCTCTCGCTTCAGACTGGTACGCTTATTATGTTATGGGATCCATTTTATTTGGTGCAATCAAATGAAACTTAGTCACACACTTAAAATCAACCAATGAAATACATCGTCACAAAGCGGGTGTCTATTATTTCTTTGTCAACAAAGATGGCAGACAACTGGAAAAGGCCTTGTGCGCGGACAAGTCTAAGTTTCTTCTCTATGCAGCCTATGAAGAATTAAATCTAATTCAGATCGTAACCTATATCCACCCACTGCAAATGATGATCAAAACACCGAGAGCCCAGATGGGTCTTAATCGCTCACCAGGGTCCCCCTGATGAAATTGCATCTGCAAGTCGTCTGAAAAATTGTTTTGCCATTACGTTAGCAGCTTCAGTTGTAAGAAAAAAACATAGAGCAAACAATTTTCAGGTATTTGTAAAATTCATGTATCAGGACCAGTCAGCATGCATTCATAGACATAATTATGGTAATTAGAGGTGAAATTAAAGTATTATTGTGGTTTCCATAGCTTTTTTTTGGCTCAAAATTGTTAACGGGTATTATGTCCCACTATTCTTTTAAATGTCCCCACTTTTTTAAAGGTGGTGGGACATTGTCCCCAATTTTGAAATTTCTTGGCAGAACACTGATGAAGGAATACATTTATCACATGATGTCACATCTTGGAATGATATAACACCATGTATTAAAATTGATAAACCACGAGTGACATGTAATGTGGTCCATGGCAACGTTGCTTGTTTAATATGACCAAATCTTAGCATTTTTAAACAAAAAACACAATATAAAACAATATTAGTGTCATATGTCACATAATAAATAGAATCTTAACTTTCATGCTCCTGTATTATTGAATAGATGAAAATCATTGGATTTATTAAACTCATGTAGACACTTAAGTTGACTAAGCTAGGCTACTAATTTGTAGCAATCTATAACCGTATTTCTTTGTATGTTTTCAGCTATCCAGTTCGTACTGTCCGATGAGTTCAGTCACCTGCGACCGGAGCAAAGGCAAGCTCTTCTTCATGAAGGCACAGGGCCCCGCGTTATATCAGCCTTTGTGGAGGTCATCTTTGACAACATGGACAACAGAATTCCAGTATGTTTAAGTGACAAATTATTACCTGCATTGGCAAAATAACGCCTTTGAAGACCAGAAACTCTTAAATGGGTACTTTGGCAAACAGCAGAGACCCAGATGAAATACGGCATAATGCGGCATTTCATCTAGGTCTGCACTGTTTGCTAAGACAAAAAAGATCTTCAGAGAAAGAAATACAATATTTTTGGAAATTATTACCTGTGACCCATCAATATACATGGGTGAAAGTTTTCAAGATTAGTCCTGAATTCAGGATTTTGAGGGTGACTTTCCATAGAAAGTCAGCCTCAAAATGCTGAATAAGGCTGATTTTGATAGCTTCTCTGATTAGTTTTTAGATGATCTAAACACAATTAACCATTTAAACATGAAATTATTCGTTTTTGTAGTATCTTTTTCCTTTTCCTTCAAACAATATGGACCCTGATCAGACTGCTCTCTTGGGAGCAGTCTGACCAGGGTTCATGCTGTTTGCTGCCATGATAAAAGTAGCCTGGAGTGCTTAAGCCTAGCAGATAATATCTTTCAGGACAAAAATTTTAGCATCGTGATTAAGTCTTTAAATATAGTTGTTACTACAAATTTTATCACATTTTGTTGTGTCTGGTTGTGTAATAATGTCATGCATTAAAATTGATATTACAATAGTGTAATAAATATTTATTCATTTTTATCTCTTACATTCTGAAAGTAGTTCTGTTTTACATTCTGAAAGTAGTCCTGTTTTACATTCTGAAAGTAGTTCCGTTTTACATTCTGAAGGTAGTCCTGTTTAACATTCTGAAAGTAGTCCTGAAACACTGATTTTGAATTAAAAAAATCAGCAGACAAAAAATATATGCAAAATTATCCAGAGTTAAAAAGTCAACTAAGTATTCATCCTCATTGCTCAGCATGACAAGGGTTAATTCTATTATTGATTCTACATTTTTATATGACAGCTCATTAATTTTTAAAATTATTCAACAAATTGTAGAATACTTTCAGAATGTAAAACAGGATTACTTTCAGAATGTAGAACAGGACTACTTTCAGAATGTGAAACAGTTTGGATCCTAATCTAAATGAAGTTAGACATTTTGTCTAGCCTGATACGGATCCAAACTGTTTGCGAAGGTTATCACTTTGCACTTAAATAATAGTATTGCCTGAAAATGACTACCTCTCTGATCATAGAAAATATAAACCAGGGTTCACACAGGCTTGAAAAGTACTTGAATTTAGAGGGCTTTCTTGAAAGTCTTTGAAAATTAAATATGCCTTGAAAAGTACTGGAAAATCAACCAACTGCCTTGAAAAGTCCTTGAATTCTTTTATTTTCTATTTTGATAGAGATCTCTGTCTGGCATTTCTGGAGTAGAGTTTTAAGACTTAAATCAGGATTGTTCATAATCTTTTAGTCCTTGAAAACTGTATGATGGTTCTTGAAAAGTCCTTGAATTTTACGCAAACTGTATGAACCCTCTAAACTCATGTAGTTATGTGAATAATTCTTTTATTCACAGATTGAGAAGGAAGAAGTGGTCTTGAGGCGGGTTATTGGATCCAAAAAAGATCAATATTTTCTTGACAAGAAAATGGTCACGTAAGTATAACAGAATATATAATGGTAACGCCCAGAAATGCCGTTGCCTTTGTTATCATTCACCCACAAATACCGAAGAGGGAGAATGCTAAAATTATCCTCATATCTCCAGCTTTGATTCTTGTGGGTGAAAGATTACAAAGGCAACAGCATTTCTCAGCGTGATAATTATATATTCTGTTCAGGTCTGAGTTTAGGCACCGCCTGCACTGCTTAGTTTTGATAGACACTGCTTTGTATTATTTTACGAAGGGAAAAACTTAAAGGGGACATATTAAAGTTCTAAATCCAGTAAAATGTGGAAGAAAATGGTACTAAGAGTTAAGCTTATCATTTTTGTGGTAAAAAAATAAGAATATCTTCGCTAATTAGACCGTTGATTAATTAGTGCCGATAATTTATTATCCTGCTTATCTCCTTTGATTTTTGTAGCGGCGAGTCACTTCCCTTGGATTTGTGACGTCACAAGGGCAGTTCATCCGATGACTGTGTATTGACTGTATTGTCGCAGTGAGTAATGCAGCACAGATATCGCCCTTGATAGCGATTTGAATGATGTATCGGGGTAGACATTGACGAGTCTGGACCAGTAGGCTCCTATATCACACTTATCAATAATCCAACGAGTTCCTCGAAAGTTGAAGACCCGTTGAAAACATATCGTAGGCTCACATCGGCAGCTGCCTATAGGGCCTAATTAAATTGTATGTCTTTGTTGATCAAACCCCATTTTATAAAGATTCTAGGTCTACTATTTGTCTACATGACAAAATGCTCAAGTTTATAAAAAAAAAACAAAAAAAAACACGGGCGACGTTGTCGTATCACACCGGCATGCGACAATAGCGAACGCATTGATTAAAACTTGATTGGCGACAACAACGTTTTCTATTTTCAAACTATGATCGTGTTCCGCAAAATATATTGTTATCGATTGCAAGAAAAAATGTAATTTTGCGATCGAAAACGATATTTTTGATTGTCGGAAACGCAGTTTTGCGTTTTTAAATAATTTGGAATCAGGATCGCCGGGCTATGTACGAGCCTACTCAGTAAGCACCGATTAGTTTTTTTGTTTGTTGAATTCATTATTGTCTGTTATGTCGCTTTTGTTTTTTCTTTCTTTCTATTTTTGACCACTTGCCCATTGAAATCATTTTACGCATTTCATTGACAAATGAGCCAGTGCATAAGATTTCCAACAATGTGGTATGTGCTACCAGCAAAGCCTCAGACCAGCCTGCGCATATTCGGAGCCTGATCAGAGCCTTTGCTATTTGCTTGAGTATTCTACGATTGTTCAGCTACTGACTGAACACCATTTGGAGTTTCTACGCTTAAATGGAGGCTGCAGAGGCTCGCCCGAGTCTACACATGTCAAATTGTTGGAAATCTCATGCCGCGGCTCATTAATTATAGCAAGCTCATGCGATTTTCATTATTGCACCGAAGGATCAGACGAGCTTGCGCACATGCAGTATCGAAAGGGCCTCCACCAGCAATATAGACATAAAGTTGAGACCCATCCAGTATCCAAGATCTGGCCACTATCGGCCCAATTCTATAAGCTTACTGGCGGCGTCGATGACGACTCAGGCCCCTAGCCCCGCTAGATGGCTGCGCAACCATGTATGAAGGATTCCTTTACGAATACCAAAACTTTGTGGCTTTGGGCGCATGTCGACCCGAGGATTGTACATGTAGATTGACAACCTATTAATTTTAGTTGCTGTTTTTGCACGTGGCCCAGGAATTCTACATGACAAAATGCATGTCATATCGGGAAGGGGAGATAGACTCGCCATTTAGTCAGCGAAATCAAAGAGCATATTGCGTGAGCATCTGCGAAGTTCATATCTTGATGCAACACGGATCCCGGTTTTTTATATTTTCTACAAGAATATAAACTATTTATGCGTTCATTGGAAGCGTCTCGCGAGACGCTTTCAATGAACATAGAAAAAGCGAGCTCATGAGATTTTAGTACTACCAATAAAGCCCAAAACACTTATCTGCGCACAGTCTTGACTCACACACAGATAACTTAGGAGCATAGTCGGTGATGAAGAAGCAGAGCAAAATTTAGCCGCTCATGAATGTTTAAATTTTCGGTGATTAAACATGGGCGGACTCCGAGGAGGGACAGGGGGTCCGGACCCCCCCTGAATAAAATCACAAAAATATAGGACTTCTTAGCAATACTGGTCTGGATCCCCTAAAAAATCACAAGGCTACAAAGCCAGCATTCACGGTTGAGCCATCATCGGCCCGCAAGCGAAACGGAGCACGCCAGCGAAACGCCGTTTCCCGTTTCGCTGGCGGGCCGATGATGGCCTGCTTATCGTGGCATTTGGATCCTCTGTCTCCTCATCAACTAAAATGTTTATAAAACAAGAAGTCAAATTTGGACCCCCTGCGGCAAAACGTTATGGACCCGCCCATGTTAAAGACAGAGCAATTTTAGAGCCCTATGTACAGACTGATGAATCCTCACTGGAGTTTAACCCACAATGCAAAATTCGTTAGGGAGCGCAGTGACTTAATGGTAGACTCGAGATCGAAGGGTTACGGGCTCGAGCCTCACCTGCGGCACTGCTGCGGTTTGTGTCCTTGAGCAAGATACATTACTCTCTTCTAAGTACTATTTCAACCCAGGAAGACCAACCTGACATGACTCAAAGACGCAAAGAATCATTTCAAATAAACAAATTCGTTTAACACATACGCAACGGAGAACTGAAATAATATTTTTTTTGACTCATTTCATTGCAAAATTAAGCTGCCGTTTTATTGCCTAAATTGACGATAACTCGATGTTCAGGTTTACAAATGCTTTCACGACTGTTTCGTGCGTATAGACACGTAATCGTTTGAATTGTCTCGGAGATTTCCATTTTCTCTGAGCCGCTAAAATAGATTATAGTAGGGCATTCAATTCACTAAAACACAAAAAAATCAATCCACAATTTCATTGAGAGCGGACCCACTGATCAGAATGCGTACTGCAGTGATATTTGCAACACATAAACCCTTCTTTATCCAAGAATATAAAAAATATATCGGAGTCCAACACGATTCCTTACTAACAGTCCTTCATAAACTGCCTCTGTGACGTCATCAGACACTCCGATAGCAAAGGGAAGAAACTAATTCAAGGGAAGTAAGCGAGTCGATATTTTATTGACAAAGTGCACAAGCTTAAAGAAAAGGACGATAAAACTCATTTTATCACTGAACATTGTGGAAAATGATCTGGGTTCTTAATAAATACATAAAATCTGACATATAAAAGAATTTGCAATGAAAAATGAAAAACCTTGATATGTCCCCTTTAATTTGGAAATCAAAGATGGCGCCACACTACATGTTTTCAACATCCATGCTATGAGTAGGTTGCTTCCCCTGTTGGTTGGAGGTCAATTCTCTTGGAGCTATTGCCCATTTAAAATACTTAATACTGTGTAAATACTGAAAGGTCAGACTTGCATATTGACAGGCTTTCCAGCGTTCCTAGTTTTTCCTAGTTTTCCTACTTTTTCCTAGTAATTTAAATGTGCTCCTAGTTTTTCCTAGTTTTGTCAAAAACCTCCTAGTATTCCTAGTTTTTCATAAACTTGGCACCTTTTTGGATAAGTGTTTAGAGATTTTGTTTCAGAATAAGATCTTTAGGGTGTTGAACTGACAGTCTTTGATGTTCTTTGCGTAGTCTGTTGTCACTGATGCATAGTCTAGCCTTCTCAGGTGATAACTGAAGGTTGGACTATACTCTATGATGACTACAACTGACTCAAACCCCCTAGTGGAACCTTAGAGTTGTGCAAGATCAGTTTGAACATAAGAAATAAACCATAAATATGTTGACATGTAATGTTTGTGACATCTTGCGTTGCTTCAAAATGCTGTATCCATCCTTAGACCATTGTAAGTGTCTACCTAACTCTTGCACCAGTGATAAACAGACTCTATTTTGGTCTGATGGTCAGTTTTTTTTCTGGGGTTTCATATAAGGCAGCATAAAAAGGAGTGAGGTAAGGTAAATGCTTTTTGGTTGATTTCTTACTTTACATCTGAGGTCATGTACGAATGACAAGTTGATCCTAACGACACTTTTCCAAGGCAGGAGTACTCTGTGCTCATCCTTTCACCAGTAACTGACAACTATATAATGAAAGAATGTGCCGGACCTGAGAATCGAATCTGAAAAACTCATGAATATTAGGCTGGACACGCTGCAAAAACTGGGCTGTTAAATATTAATGGATTGCATCAATTGGGTTTATTGACATCCGAATAATGTCCTGATATACTAAAATCACTGTATAAGGTTATCAACAAGTCAAGTCTAATACACCCCAAGTCTAATACAGATATATGCCTATATCTGTCTAAATCTTATATTCAAAAAGAGCATACAATAAATGAGAGCATTGTCCTCTGAAATTCTTCATTTCTGAAGGTAACATTACCCCTACAAAATGACCAGAGATGGCTTCCTCTGCTTTCTTGGTTTTCAAAATTTTCGGGGGAGGACCCCTGGACCCCCCTTTCACAAGTGTGTTGTAAGTTTACAGTCCAACTCTGCTCAACACAAGACTTGTTGGAAAGATGAGGTATACAACTCAATGAGTAAAACATACTTCTTTCATTTTGTGATTTGTTGGCTAAGGATTTGCTGTACCCTCTATCTGTCAAATACAGGGCTGGAAAAGACCAGGATCCATTAAAAATGCTAAAGATTCAACGTTAATTTGTACTTTGTTTTTGTTAGAATTTCAGTGAAACAACCTTTATTGCCACTAAAATAGTCTTTAGAAAAAGCATTAATTTTATATAAGAGTCTGCTCTGTTGACTGCAGAAGAAAACTTAGTCAGCTTAACAGTCTTGTAGTATAAATATGTACGGTTACTGTGGTAGTCGGGTAGGGGAAAGTAAAACATATAACCAAATAACTCCTAGTTTTTGCCTCAAACTTCCTAGATTTTCCTAGTTTTTTCCTAGTATTTTGTAAATACTTTTCCTAGTGTTCTCCTAGTTTTTTCAAAGATGCTGCTGGAAAGCCTGTATTGAGAAAACGTTGATGTATGCATGTCATTTTCAACAGATACATTGATATCAATATGGTGTAGCTCTGGAAGAAAAGATTTTGACAATGTGCCAGTTCTCTTAGAGCTATTTCCCTTTGCAGGTAGTATTTCTGTATATATACAACTGATTACTGACCATTGTTGTGTATTGGTATCTATGAACCCTTTTCCTGCTTGTGTCTTCTGCTTGCATATATATCTGATTATTACTTTGGTAGCCTATATTGCATACACTATAGACCCAGATCAGTCTGGTCCCTTAGGAGCAGTCTGATCAGGGTTCATAGTGGTTGCTTTCATGATACATTTAGTCAGGAGCGCATTTGAATGTATGTAGCAGACATAATAAACAGACAACCTTTACTGGACAAAAATATTAGCAGGATATTCATAGATCCAGATTTTCAAAAATTTGTTGCATATTAATTGTGAATATTTTCTTACCCATCAGTTTTAATGTGTGTTTTGGGTGCTCAAAAGAACCGTCTCATTGAGTTCTTTCAAGTACCCACAACATATGTTTTGTTTGAGAAATAAGAAAAATAATTTTCAAATACACACTTTTATCTGGAGGTCTGGGTAATGGAAGTGCCCTGCATCATAAAAAATATTGGCATATATGGGATAAAATGTAATTTTCACTAGAAATATCAAAATTTTCACTTGCCCTGCAGCCTGTAAGGAGGCACTCGTAAATACGAGCGGATGAGTGCTATTTTCGAGCCCTGCTAAGCACTACATATTGTTACTTTTCATGGTGTGTTTATCTCTGTTTCAGGAAAGGAGATGTGATGAATTTATTAGAGAGTGCTGGCTTCTCCCGTAGTAATCCTTACTATATTGTCAAACAGGGAAAGGTGAGTGCTGGCTTCTGCCGTAGTAATCCTTACTATATTGTCAAACAGGAAAAGGTGAGTGCTGGCTTTTCCCGTAGTAATCCTTACTATATTGCCAAACAGGGATAGGTGAGTGCTGGCCTCTCCCGTAGTAATCCTTACTATATTGTCAAACAGGGAAAGGTGAGTTTGGGCTTCTCTCGTAGTAATCCTTACTATATTGCCAAACAGGGAAAGGTGAGTGCTGGCTTCTCCCGTAGTAATCCTTACTATATTGTCAAACAGGAAAAGGTGAGTGCTGGCTTCTCCTGTAGTAATCCTTACTATATTGTCAAACAGGGAAAGGTGAGTGCTGGCTTCTCCCGTAGTAATCCTTAATATATTGCCAAACAGGGAAAGGTGAGTGCTGGCTTCTCCCGTAGTAATCCTTACTATATTGTCAAACAGGAAAAGGTGAGTGCTGGCTTCTCCCGTAGTAATCCTTACTACAGTGTTCCCCAATGGCCGTCGGACATTTCCGGTAATGATTGGCTCGGTCCGATAAATAGTTCTCAAGCGGCAGACCGTATGTCCGATATATTTTCGGAGCGAATCTCGGTTTTTTTGCCGAAATTTGCGCTTGGGACCCGCAAAAATGACCATGTGTGTCCTTAAGGACTCGCAATAATTTGTGGAGAAGTGAAGAAAGAATAAATGCTTACGTTTTAAGAGTAATTCCTGCATAAAATTCGCCGATTTTTACTTTCAATTTTGCAGTTTGTTTACCGTGAAATCTATTTTTGGAATCTACTTCTTTCTATTTACGACAGGCAACCTCACACAAATCCATTAGAAAAGGCAAATTTCCAATATTTTCTGACAGAGATGTGTTAATTTATCCTTCTCACACATCTACATAATAACTGCAAGGTACCTTTTAAATGTAACGGCTCACTAAAGTCCGTTCTGTCAGAAAAAAAGATCACAATTATAGACACTTATACGTTGTTCAAACGTTTTAGGTGAGTGAGCTCCCTTTATTTCAATAATTTTAGATTATTATTGTATGATTCACTTTGATGTCAACTTGATTGGGTAAGGCAGCATTGTTCTTATGGATTATATATCAAAAGGGGATTATTGATTACAGTTTAATGGTGTTAACTCAATGGAAAGTTTGGGATTTATTTAAAAATTATATAGTTAAGCTAAACCTAATGTATTTAAAATCAACTTATCTATATATTGTTAGCTGTTCCCTGTTTTGTAATACTCTGATCCAACACTGATTTCCAGTGTTAATTTGCGAGAACACTAGTTCCCGCATTTTTGCTTTCAAAAGCAAGACATCGCCACAGAATACCCTTGTAAGAATCAGAAAAATGGATGCCCATGGCTTCAATTCAATATTGAAAATAAATCAATGACCTGTGCTGCATAGGCATATTATCCTAATGGCCAAAAGCAAAGGCTGAAGGACTGCTATATTGAAAACAAGCATGCACTTGCTTTTAGCCATCAAATTAAACATAAGTATTGAAAAATTCTAATATTTAATCATTCAACTTGTTTGGGTTTTTTTTTCGGTCCTTTAAAATTTTATTTGGTCTGGTAAAATTCATGACTGCACCAGACCGAATGTCTGGTAATGTCTGGAAAGTATTCGTGAACACTGTTACTATATTGTCAAACAGGGAAAGGTGAGTGTTGGCTTCTCCCGTAGTAATCCTTACTATATTGTCAAACAGGGAAAGGTGAGTTTGGGCTTCTCTCGTAGTAATCCTTACTATATTGCCAAACAGGGAAAGGTGAGTGCTGGCTTCTCCCGTAGTAATCCTTACTATATTGCCAAACAGGGATAGGTGAGTGCTGGCCTCTCCCGTAGTAATCCTTACTATATTGTCAAACAGGGAAAGGTGAGTGCGGGCTTCTCTCGTAGTAATCCTTACTATATTGCCAAACAGGGAAAGGTGAGTGCTGGCTTCTCCCGTAGTAATCCTTACTATATTGTCAAACAGGAAAAGGTGAGTGCGGGCTTCTCCCGTAGTAATCCTTACTATATTGTCAAACAGGGAAAGGTGAGTGCTGGCTTCTCCCGTAGTAATCCTAACTATATTGCCAAACAGGGAAAGGTGAGTGCTGGCTTCTCCCGTAGTAATCCTTACTATATTGTCAAACAGGGAAAGGTGAGTGCTGGCTTCTCCTGTAGCAATCCTTACTATATTGTCAAACAGGGAAAGGTGAGTGCTGGCTTCTCCCGTAGCAATCCTTACTATATTGTCAAACAGGGAAAGGTGAGTGCTCTGTATCAGTTTTATTCCACAGCCAACTTTAGGAAAGTTTCTGCATGATATCAGGGTTCAACAGTCTGGAAAAGTTCTTGAATTTAGAGGGCTTTCTTGAAAAGTCCTTAAAAATTAAATCTACCTTGAAAAGTACTGGAAAATCACTCAAAAACCCTGAAAAGTCCTTGAATTCTACTATTCTGCAGGAGTTAGCACTATTGATAAGAGACCTGAATCAGTATAAAATTGTTGTGCCTTTATTTGGTGCAGCATATGCTGCACCAAATATAGGCACAATAATTTTATACAAATTTTCCAGTACTAATGTCTCCACTATCTCAGTCTAACATTTCTGAAGTAGAATTTGAACACTTAGATCAGTATTTTTCATTAACTTTAAGTTCTTGAAAACTGCTGGAGAGTCTGGAGAAGTCCTTGAAAAGTCCTTGAATTTCACACATACATGTACTTGCCTGTATCAACCCTGGATATTTACTGACTATTGAGTTTCAACTTACAGTATATGATAACCAGTTCATGCAAATCCTTGAAGCCATATTTATCTCTGAAATTTGGGTGGGCAGTCATTTGCAAATATTGTTAATCCAGACCAGACTTCTTAAAAGGAACGGTCTGATCAGAGTCTACACTATTTGCTATTGTAACATTACAATACACATTTAAGTAGATTAGTTGGACTTGTTTGATTTTAGGACAAGTATGATGAGAGGCAAACATGGCAGAATAATTTTGATAAATATGGTATGCTGTGGTAGTCTTATTGTACTCACAAGCGCAAATGTAAAAAAAATCTTATTAATACTTAAATTATAGGAGTTATCACATCATAATTTCACAAATATGGTGGCTTCCTTTACAGAAATAATGGCAACTTTAAATTTAAATTCTTTATTTCTTGACAGCTTTGGATAAAATTTGCAGCAAACTGATTTGATGGATAAATTTTGTCTTTTAATGCTCGTTCATCATTTGGTGAGTGTTTCCCTTTCATACACAGGGCTCCAGATAAGAGGGGGTAAAGGGTATTTCAGCATTGATTTTTTGGAATTCAGCATTGAAAATTAAATTGAAGGGTAAAAATACCCTTTGCAGTTTGAGGTTTCAGTGCTGATATTCAATTTATGTGGTGAAATCTTATTCTTAGTAAGAAAAAACTAATTAATATGTACACCAATTGTATAAATCTTGGATGTTTTCCTAAAAATGCAACATGTATTTGATACAAGCAACTTTTCTTTAAAATATGTTAAGCAAATACTGGGTCTTTTTTTCAAGGCTTTGCATTTTTTGCAATTTGATATTTTAAATATGGAATAAAATACTCATTAAAATAAAAAGTAGGGGGTGAAATACCCATTGGTCCCAATCCTTATCTAGACCACTGCATACATATTTTCTATTTGTCAGATCAATCAAATGGCTACAGCCCCTGACTCCCAGCGGTTGAAGTTGTTACGAGAGGTAGCAGGAACCAAGGTCTATGATGAGAGAAAAGAGGAGAGTAAAGTCATTCTGAGAGAAACAGGTGAGAGGGATGAGATACAGTAAAACCTGTCTTAAATGGCCACTCAAAAATAGACAAAACAAAGATCTTAATGACAAATAGTAGCTTAATGGAAGACGAAAGTATTGCAGAATGCTCCCCTTGCAGCGTTCTGCAATACTTTTGATCTGCATTTAGCGATAATTGGTCTTGAAAACAAATTTTGGGTCTTTGAGAGTGACAGTTTTACACAGGTTTTGCTGTAGTTTAATGGGGTTTGAGAATTGTTTTAATTGGGACTCTCACATGGGTGAAAGTTTTCATGATTAATCTTGAATTCAGGATTTTGGGGCTAGCTTTCCATAGCTTCTCTGGTGTATGTTTTGAGTATATAATGTCATTTTACCATCTAAGCTTGACATTATTCAATCTTTATATGAAAACTGCAAGTTTTTAAGAGTTGAATTTCTTAAGTTCAGGACTTGGGAAATTTTGAACTTTAACCCATAGGGTTTTTCTATACATATCTGTCCTGTAAAAGATCTTGTCCTTCCTATATAGTGTACACATTTAAAGATCTTTCATTATTTTCATTATGTTTTGCCGTGTCCCAGATAAGGATTTGGAATAATGTGGAATTATGAGTATTTTACTCCCTACCTTATTGCCTTGTATGTTGATTTTTAATTCAAAACAATGTAGCTCCACCAGTCAGTTGGATTAGACTTTAAGCTGTTGCCCTGTCTCCATATGACCTTAGCTGTTGGTGGGAGGTTAGACCCTTAACACACACACAAAAGAATGCAAACTGCAACACCTTATCTGAGTCACTATGTCAAACGTACCTTCTTTGTGGGTTGCGAGTTAAAATCCCCTTTATACTTAGAGTGCATTGACTCAGTGGAAGAGTGGTAGACTTTAGATAAAGGGGTCACTAGTTAGAGACTGACTGTCACTGTCTGTGTTGTGTCTTTGAGCAAGACACTTCACCTTCTGCTTAGTAATGTTTCAAACCCATGAAGACAGGAAATTGTCCGGATTTGATTGAACAATTGTTTACTGAGGCGTAAAGTATCAATACAAACAAACAATGCAATGAATGAAAAGTGATAGTTCCAATGTTTTCTAGCACTGTTTTATCATATTTTGTATTGTTATAATTTAACCCTTTGTGGAAAAGTACTTTGGCAAAAACAGTGAAGACCCAAATGAAATGCCGCATAATGCGGCATTTCATCAGGGTCTACACTGTTTGCTAAGGCAAATTAGATCTTCAGAGAAAGAAATATATTTGGAAATTATAACCTGTGAGCCCTCAATATATACAATGGACCATCCTGACTTCATTATATCAAACTTTATGGGAAATTCCATTGATACACAAAGGGTTGAATAAAAATATTCTGATTTCAGAGGGTAAGAGAGAGAAGATCAATGATTTGTTAAAATATATTGAAGAAAGACTTGAAACCTTGGAAAATGAGAAAGAAGAATTAAAAGAATACCAGAAATGGGACAAAATGAGAAGGTGGGTTGTTTGAAAATAGAATTTTGTGGTGTTTGTTGGGTGGATAGGGAGTCCAGACCCCTTCCCCCCAAGTGGCTATAGGTTTCCATAGAAATTCCGGTATGGACCTACCTCCCCTTGGGTCGAAAGAGGTCCATGGTCCATGCGACCCTCTGTGAATTACATTGTCGACTGAAAAAACGCCAGGACCCCCTAATCTAATTTTATGCATCCGTGCATAAGTAGAATTTGTTTTGAGTGACCATCTGGAGTAAAAACATTCTTATTCACGCACAGTACTTTCTCTTTGTGTGTTTGTTCATCCATTTATCAATCAGTCTCCACAAGCATATTGGCTAGCACTAACAGCAATTCCATCAGGTCTTTTAGAGATCTTGACCTTTTATTGACCTTCAACCATCTTGACCTGTTATTGACCTTCAACCAGACAGTTGCTATGCCATCCTCTGCTAGACTCAGTTATTTATATATTATTGAAAAAGCAAATCTTGTGCTTTTTAGAAAATTTCTATATCCACTTTCATGAAGATTGGGGGCATTTTTTATCTGTGCATATGGATGCATGCATTATGCTTAAACATTGCCCTACTTGATATTGTGCTTTGAAATTTTATATGTGTATAGCTTGTGGGAAGAGCTTTACAATTTATATCACAACATATGACTTTGACCTACTTTTGAAATAAAATGTTTGATCATTATAGCAGCACTATAAATGGCATATATTGTGGGTGCATTAGCACAGGTTTAGATAAACAAAAAATTTCAGTGTAAAAATGTAAATATTTCCTTACCTATCAGTTTAAACATATGTTTTGGGTGCTCAAAAGAACCGTCTCATTGAGACGGTTCTTTTGAGTACTCACAACATATGTTTTGGTTGAGAAATAAGAAAATTAAATTTTGTTACACACTCCTAACTAAATTCCTGATTAGTATTTCACAAGTACATTTTGTTGATATTTTAACCCTTTTTCCAGATCTTTGGAGTACACAATACATGACCATGAATTAAGAGATACAAAAAAGAAATTAGACGAGGTAAGTGAAGCAATTTTATCCATTGGACTATCATCCTGGTTTAACCTTTCCATAGTGATACATAGGTTTAGACAAAAAAAAATAAATCAGCGTAAAATTGTAAATATTTTCTTACCAATCAGTTTTAACATATGTTTTGGGTGCTCAAAAGAACCGTCTCATTGAGACGGTTCTTTTGAGTACCCACAACTGTCTCATTGAGACGGTTCTTTTGAGTACCCACAACATATGTTTTGGTTGAGAAATAAAAAAAATAAAATTTTGGTTACGCACTACTAAAGGCCTGTGATCTTTCTATCAGATGGTCAATTGAACAGAATTAGGGCCTTGGTACTTGGAGTATATGCAAGCAGTCAAGAGCAGGTTCGAGCCTCACTGGAGGCACTGTATTGTGTCCTTGAGCAAGACACTTTATCCTCTGCTTAGTACCCGTTCAACCCAGGAAGATCCGTACCGACAATACTGAAAAAATGTTGACTGGGGGATGTAAAGAATAACACAAATGAATAAACAAACAAGCAACCAAGACTTCTCCCAAATTGTACTTTAGGGGTTGTTTTTGCAGCCACTTATAACCTGTAAAACTGCCACTTCCAAAAAGACAGAAAATTGATTTTCAATTCATATTATAGCTTAATGCAGATCAAAAGTATTGCAGTATTGCAGAATGCTCCAAGGGGAGCATTCTGCAATACTTTTGACCTTCATTAAGCTACCATTTGTCCTTAAGATCTTTGTTTTGTCTATTTTTGAGTGGCCGTTTTACGCAGGTTTTACTGTATTAAAAATATGCACAGATTTTTAGGATTTGCCTTGTGTTTGGGACCTTAATGATTTCAGAGATAATACACCTTTTATGAGATAGAGTGAGTGAGGATACCGCCGAGGAATCCCAGGTTGCTGTCATTGAATCAGGGATAATTTTGGCTAACAGACACGATGTGCATTTTGGGGGGAATTTCGTCAAAAAGTACTCAAACAGCAGCACTTCCCTATACACTTAACCTTATAAAAAGGTCCAGTCTTTCTAGAAGAAGGGGCATTTCTGAAAATTAGGGGCCTTTTAGCACAGGGCCCCTCCCAGAATTAACCCTGTGAATGTGTCTTTAATATTATAATTGGGAAGTTATGGGACGAATAACATTTATGGTTTTGTTTTGTTTCTAGCTCCAAGAAAAGAGAGATAACAGTGGAGCCCAATCTCAGAAACTTCGAGATCTACAACAGGCAGCCAATGATAAAGTCAAGGTCAGTTGTAACCAAGATAATATTGGGATAAATAGTTATTGAAAGAAATAATCATGTCATTAAATAATTGCTTGTTTAACCATTGCTCTGCTGAGCCCGGCCCCAGAGTTATCCTATATTAACCCTGTCACTAGTTTTTGTCCTGAAAATGTTGTCTGATTTTTATGTCCCCTGCATATATTCAAGTGGACTTCAGACTAGAGTTTTTCATGGAAGCAAACACTATGATATTTGATCAGACTGCTCCCTTTGATCTAGGTCCATATTGTTAGCAATATAGACTACCTAAGAACACAAGCAGATGACAAAAGTCGTGACTGGCGGGCTAAGGGTTAAAGCTATGGTTACTACAGTAAAACCTGTCTTAAGCGACCACTCAAAAAAGACCAAAAATTGGGTTTCAAGACTGATTATTGCTTTATGCAGGTCACAAGTATTGCAGAATGCTCCCCTTGGAGCATTCTGCAATCCTTTCGACCTTCATTAAACAACCATCTGTCTTTAAGTCCTTTGTTTTGTCTATTTTTTTGTGTTCGCTTAAGACAGGTTTTACTGTATTCTGCTGGTTCCTTCACCTGAGTGTCACTGTGTGAAATAGAGCTGTAAGGATCACTGAAAAGAAATTGTATTGTGATGCTTAATTCTGACGATATGCATATATCCTAGTATATTATAAAGATAATTTTTTTTATTTGATCAGGATATGGTACTCGATGTAATCTATAAGAAGTGAATAGTTGAACTATATGTTTTGCACACTGTTCCGTTTTAAAAAAGCATATAATAAAAAGAAAGTATATGACGTTCCATCTTGTGAAGTGAAAAAGAGTATATGATATTTTTGGTTCATGAAATATCCATTTTTCACTTCACTCAATGAAATAAATATTAGATTTGTTCTGAAAATTTGAATAACATATTTATTCTCATTATACATACACAATTTTGTTAATGAATGTACCAGGCCTCTAGATAAGAGTTTTATCAAAATGTAATTTTCATATTCCTCTACCTAAACCTATGGGAGCGCAGTGGCTCAGTGGTAGAGTGCTTGACTCTAGACCAAGGAGCCGCGGGTTGGAGCCTCACCGGCGTCACTGCGTTGTGGTTCTTGAGCAAGACACATTTATCCTAGCTTAGTACTGGTTCAACCCAGGAAGACCCATCCCTGTTTAACTGAAAGATTGTTGATGGGACGTAAAGAATCAAATCAAACAAAACTACCTAAACCTATGCTGTGAGTACTCAAAGAACCGTACCATTTCATTAACACAGTTCTTTTGAGAAACCCAAAACATGTTTAGCCCTTTACCTCATGGAGACACGTTTTGAATTCTTTTGCAAACAGAGCAGATCCAGATGAGGCAGCTCTTAGAGCTGCCTGATCTGGGTCTACTCTGTTTGCTTATAGAAATATGATATCTGATCCTACACAAGTGGACTTGACAAGTAATTTCTTTGTTCTATGTACCAACATGAAAGTTTATTTATATTTATATGATCATTCAAAGTGGGCAGAGCCTAGTATGAATATTCACAAAGGAAAGGGTTAATTTTATGGATAAGAACATACCAACCATACACTACTTTTTTTCAGGAAAAAAATAAAGAGATTCGGGATCTGAAGGCTCGCATGCAGACACTATTTGATGAGAAAGAACAGATACAGACCGAGAATCAAGATCTTACCAAACGTAAAGCCAAACTAGAACTAACTATTAAAGATGTACAAGATGAACTGGAAGGAAATGCTAAAGCCAAGGTTAGTCAGTTCACATGAGATTTTGATACTTACAGGGATCAAATTTTAGAATTTTTAACGCTTGCTAAAAATAGCAAGTGATCATTTTTCTTACTAGCTAAAGTTGATGTTCAACTTGCTTATTCACTTGAACGAATTAAATTATAGCATACATGTTTGAACAAGATGTGTGACAAAAATTTATTTTAAAATATTGCCTTTCTGCAATCACATTTTGGCCAACTTGCAAATAGTGTAGATCCAGATCAGTCAGCTTCTGAAGAAGCTGGCTGATCAGGATCTACACTGTTTCAGAAGGGCTCTCTGATCTGGATCTATGCTGTTTATCAAGCAGTTTGTGCATAATTTGAGAATTAGTTGATGTGAAAACAACTTATACCCGCTTGCTAAAAATAGCTAGTGACGTTAATTTCAACTTACTTTTTGGGAAAAATTGCTAGCATTTAGCAAGTTGGCAAGTGCTAAATTTGATCCCTGACTTATCGTATTGGCAAGAAGTGAAGGCTTGGACAAGCCTGCGGATACATGCCAGAGCTGTAGCTTCTCCCATACACAAAGTATGGAAGTAGACAAGGACAGACTGAAACTTAGACTTATTTAACACCTATTCTGACATATCCATAGGGGCTAGACCTTTTTTATTTACACATTCTACGATTCAACCAAATGTCATAGTACTTCAAGAAATTGCATGGGCTAGGCTATTTTAGTGGGCATCCACAGCTTGATTGTATTGATAGGGGATAAAAATATTTCAATATAGCACTTGTCCTGGAGGACGAGTGACTTACAATTTTCACTCATCCTGCAAACACATGCACTTGTCTTTTAAAAGCATATGCAATAAAGAACATAAGGGATTAATATGTAATATGACTCCCTCAAGTAATTCTTCTCAAAGCACTCGTCCTGTAGGACGAGTGCTTTGCGAAGAATTACTTGTCCTTTCTAGATTTCACTTGTAATTACGAGCGGACGAGTGGAATTTTTGTCCCCTGAATTGGACAGGTTAGTTATTTTCTACCAGTGCTTCCACTAACATTTTGAATCAGGAAGTCCTGACTTCCACCCTCTTCAATTTGGAAGTCCTGGGCTAAAAGTTGGAAGTCCAGCTGCCCGCGCGCAGTTTGCGCCCAAATATTAATGAAATATGTACATGTACAATATTGTACACATAGAAATTATACATATTATCATAAAACCAACATTTCAAATACAATAAGACAGAACTTTAATTTTGCACTAAAATAAAAGAAAATATAAATCATTCTCCCATGACCTACATGTAGGTGAATTTTATTATCAGCTCCCCTGGCTCCATCATAACCCATTGTTAAGGAGGTATCTCTATAAGGGTACCCTGGGAAACTGTGCTGACCCAGATCAGATGGGGCATAATGAAGTATCTGATCAGGGTCTACACTGTTACCTGAGAAATTTCTATCTGTAGAATAATGACGGACATGATCAGCAGTCATCCTTTTTAAAGGAACAATACTCATACTGTGCTGACCCAGATCAGATGGGGCATAATGAAGTATCTGATCAGGGTCTACACTGTTACCAGAGAAATTTCTATCTGTAGAATAACGACGGACATGATCAATGGGCATCCTTTTTAAAGGAGTTATGATCTGAATAATGATTTGCTGGGCAACACACACAAGTGTTTATATTTTACTTTCCCGTGGACACGCTTGGCGTACGTGACCGATGGCAGTTATGTCTCGCGCGTGTAAACTTGTTACACACAGGTTATTTACAAGTGAAGAGAGGATCAGGCCGCTAATCTACGAGTCTGCGCATGTTATGCGTTCAATTAGATCGCATAGCTAAACAATTTCGAGTGTTTGAAATCATCAGTAACAAGGTACATTTTGTAACGAATTTTTCAGGGAAAAAATACCGGCGATTTACTGATCGGCTACAATGAATTAAATCAATATGGAATCTATCTCGAATGAGTATTACATGGACAGAAACTTTAATGTTTTTAAACTTTCACAAACCGTGACAGCAGAACAGGCGTCCTGCCTAATTGTCGCGAGTAAACAGATAGCCGGATAGTCGCGGTCATCTTTCAGATGTTCCCGCGGTCAAAAAATATATCGGTAGAGTGAGGAAACGCTGTCATTGGACTCAGTAATTTTAAGAGCCGCCCACTTTCGCCAAAATAAGCACCGCCCACCTTCGCCCATTGGTCAACTCACGCTTGCTTACCTGTGTTGGAAAATATCACAGGCGGATAACCAAAACATCGGTATGTCGCATGTTTTGCTAGCGGGCATCCTCCTGAATATGGGGAAGTCCGGTGATGTCTGCAATGTCATTTTTGGGCGTCCTGCTGTGATTTCTCGGCATCAAAACGTCCACTAACGGAAGCACTGTTCTACTCTGCATTATCTTTGAGATGACCTAAGTTTGATGAATATATCATTAAGTTGCAGTGGGTATGTTTGTCTCGTTCAGTAACATAAAATAATGCAAAGATTAACCTTTTACTCTTTCCTTGCTAGCGACAACCTTTGTCATCTGATAAGCTTTGCCATCAGTTTGTACCCAGATCAGGGCTGACAGTATGTCGGTCCTGATCTGGATCCAAAACTGTTTGACACTGATATTGTTCCTGAAAGAAATTTTTGAAAAAGTCAATTTTGAAAAAAGCCAGCAGATAACAACAAAAGCGTGAAAAATTACCCAGCATGCTAGAGTTAAAAGGGCAATCACGGCTGCAGCAGACAGCAGATTATGTGATATGGGGTTTGATATTTCATGTGAATAACCTGCAGGCAGATGATTCACATGAAATATCAAGCATTATCCGGTTTCTAATGGCAGAAGCAAAATTTTTAAAAAGTCTTCTGATGCTTTTTTTGTGTTGATATAAGGGGGAATTAATTGTAATTTAAGGGCTAATTAATTGTGGATTTTTCTTTTCCAGAAAAAATCTGAAGACGAGTTACGTAAAGTTGATGAGAAGATATCTAAAACACAATCATCATTAGAAAGTATTACACCAAAATATGAAGCTCTCAGAGACAGAGAAGATAATTGTAACAAACAGTAAGTTTAACTTTAATTGTCAGCATTAGAAAGTATAACACCAAAATATGAAGCTCTCAGAGACAGAGAAGATAATTATACCCCCCGCAAACTTTGTTTGTAGGGGGTATACTGTTTTCACGTTGTCCGTCCGTCCGTGCGTCCGTCCGTAACGCTTTGTTTCCTTAATAACTCGAAGAGTCATTGCTGGATTTTCATCAAACCTTGCAAACATGTTCATATATGCAAGACAAATACTTTAGACAAAAAAGTAAGGGCTAGGGGCCAATTCTATTAGAGTTATTTCCCTTTGTAGTTCTAAATGGCTTTTAATATAGTGCTTTTTCCTTAATAACTCAAAGAGTCATTGCTGGATTTTCATCAAACCTTGCAAACATGTTCATATATGCAAGACAAATACTTGAGACAAAAAAATAAGGGCTAGGGGCCAATTCTATTAGAGTTATTTCCCTTTGTAGTTCTAAATGGCTTTTAATATAGTGCTTTGTGCTTATGCTATTATAGGCCATATAGGGGCCAATCAACTCCTACCTCAGCTTTCGATGGAACAGTTTGATACTTTTCCTATACAATGTAGACACATTGAACATATGCATGAAGGAGTTTAGTTCAGAAAAGATAATTTTTGACAAAATGACAGCTGTGAGAACTTAGACAATTATTCCCTAATAAGGTGTTTGTATATGCATAGACAGTGCCTTTATGGGCTGATCAACTCCTACCACAGCTTTTTATGGAACAATTTGATACTTTGCCTATACAATGTAGACACATTTAACATATGCATGAAGAAGTTTTGTTTAGAAAAAATATTTTTTGACAAAATGACAGCTGTGAGAACTTAGACAATTCTCCCTAATAAGGCTTTTGTATATGCATAGATGGTGCCTTCATGGCCTGATCAACTCCTACCACAGCTTTTGATGGAACAATTTGAGACTTTGCCTATACAATTTAAACACATTGAACATATGCATGAAGGAGTTTTGTTCAGAAAAAATTATTTTTGACGAAATGACAGCTGTGAGAACTTAGACAATTTTTCCCTTATTAGGCTTTTGTATATGCATAGATGGTGCCTTCATGGGCTGATCAACTCCTACTACAGCTTTTGATGGAACAATTTGATACTTTGCCGATACAATGCAGACACATTGCCCGCAAACTTTGTTTGTAGGGGGTATACTGTTTTCACGTTGTCCGTCCGTCAGTCCGTCCGTGCGTCCGTCCGTCCGTAACGCTTTGTTTCCTTAATAACTCGAAGAGTCATTGCTGGATTTTCATCAAACCTTGCAAACATGTTCATATATGCAAGACAAATACTTTAGACAAAAAAGTAAGGGCTAGGGGCCAATTCTATTAGAGTTATTTCCCTTTGTAGTTCTAAATGGCTTTTAATATAGTGCTTTTTCCTTAATAACTCAGAGTCATTGCTGGATTTTCATCAAACCTTGCAAACATGTTCATATATGCAAGACAAATACTTGAGACAAAAAAGTAAGGGCTAGGGGCCAATTCTATTAGAGTTATTTCCCTTTGTAGTTCTAAATGGCTTTTAATATAGTGCTTTGTGCTTATGCTATTATAGGCCATATAGGGGCCAATCAACTCCTACCTCAGCTTTCGATGGAACAGTTTGATACTTTTCCTATACAATGTAGACACATTGAACATATGCATGAAGGAGTTTAGTTCAGAAAAGATAATTTTTGACAAAATGACAGCTGTGAGAACTTAGACAATTATTCCCTAATAAGGTGTTTGTATATGCATAGACAGTGCCTTTATGGGCTGATCAACTCCTACCACAGCTTTTTATGGAACAATTTGATACTTTGCCTATACAATGTAGACACATTTAACATATGCATGAAGAAGTTTGGTTTAGAAAAAATATTTTTTGACAAAATGACAGCTGTGAGAACTTAGACAATTCTCCCTAATAAGGCTTTTGTATATGCATAGATGGTGCCTTCATGGCCTGATCAACTCCTACCACAGCTTTTGATGGAACAATTTGAGACTTTGCCTATACAATTTAAACACATTGAACATATGCATGAAGGAGTTTTGTTCAGAAAAAATTATTTTTGACGAAATGACAGCTGTGAGAACTTAGACAATTTTTCCCTTATTAGGCTTTTGTATGTGCATAGATGGTGCCTTCATGGGCTGATCAACTCCTACTACAGCTTTTGATGGAACAATTTGATACTTTGCCGATACAATGCAGACACATTGCCCGCAAACTTTGTTTGTAGGGGGTATACTGTTTTCACGTTGTCCGTCCGTCCGTCCGTGCGTCCGTCCGTCCGTAACGCTTTGTTTCCTTAATAACTCGAAGAGTCATTGCTGGATTTTCATCAAACCTTGCAAACATGTTCATATATGCAAGACAAATACTTTAGACAAAAAAGTAAGGGCTAGGGGCCAATTCTATTAGAGTTATTTCCCTTTGTAGTTCTAAATGGCTTTAATATAGTGCTTTTTCCTTAATAACTCAGAGTCATTGCTGGATTTTCATCAAACCTTGCAAACATGTTCATACATGCAAGACAAATACTTGAGACAAAAAAGTAAGGGCTAGGGGCCAATTCTATTAGAGTTATTTCCCTTTGTAGTTCTAAATGGCTTTTAATATAGTGCTTTGTGCTTATGCTATTATAGGCCATATAGGGGCCAATCAACTCCTACCTCAGCTTTCGATGGAACAGTTTGATACTTTTCCTATACAATGTAGACACATTGAACATATGCATGAAGGAGTTTAGTTCAGAAAAGATAATTTTTGACAAAATGACAGCTGTGAGAACTTAGACAATTATTCCCTAATAAGGTGTTTGTATATGCATAGATGGTGCCTTCATGGGCTGATCAACTCCTACTACAGCATTTGATGGGACAATTTGATACTTTGCCGATACAATGCAGACACATTGAACATATGCATGAAGGAGTTTTGTTCAGAAAAAATTATTTTTGACGAAATGACAGCTGTGAGAACTTAGACAATTTTTCCCATATTAGGCTTTTGTATATGCATAGATGGTGCCTTCATGGGCTGATCAACTCCTACTACAGCATTTGATGGGACAATTTGATACTTTGCCGATACAATGCAGACACATTGAACATATGCATGAAGGAGTTTGGTTCACAAAAAATAATTTTTGACGAAATGACAGCTGTGAGAACTTAGACAATTTTTCCCTTATTAGGCTTTTGTATATGCATAGATGGTGCCTTCATGGGCTGATCAACTCCTACTACAGCATTTGATGGGACAATTTGATACTTTGCCGATACAATGCAGACACATTGAACATATGCATGAAGGAGTTTGGTTCACAAAAAATAATTTTGACAAAATGACAACTGTGAGAACTTAGACAATTATTCCCTTATATGGCTTTTGTATATGCATGGATAGTGCCTTTATGGGCCGATCAGCTCCTACTACAGCTTTTGTTGGAGCAATTTGATACTTTGCGGATACAATGTAGACACATTGAACATATGCATGAAGGAGTTTATAATTTTTGTTTGCACAGATTCTACTGAAATCTTCTTATCAAAACTAAGGTCTTCTTGTTCGAACTATAACTTGCCAAGTTTTTTCAATGACTCTTACTGTGCGGGGGGTATCTAATAAGCATTGCTTATTGACTTTTTTCATTGTAACAAACAGTAAGTTTAACTTTAATTGTCAGCATTAGAAAGTATAACACTAAAATATGAAGCTCTCAGAGACAGAGAAGATAATTGTAACAAACAGTAAGTTTAACTTTAATTGTCAGCATTAGAAAGTATAACACTAAAATATGAAGCTCTCAGAGACAGAGAAGATAATTGTAACAAACAGTAAGTTTAACTTTAATTGTCAGCATTAGAAAGTATAACACTAAAATATGAAGCTCTCAGAGACAGAGAAGATAATTGTAACAAACAGTAAGTTTAACTTTAATTGTCAGCATTAGAAAGTATAACACTAAAATATGAAGCTCTCAGAGACAGAGAAGATAATTGTAACAAACAGTAAGTTTAACTTTAATTGTCAGCATTAGAAAGTATAACACTAAAATGTGAAGCTCTCAGTGACAGAGAAGATAATTGTAACAAACAGTAAGTCTAACATAAAAACAGTCATCATTTTAGAAAGAATTATTCCAAATTATAAAGCACAAGATTAAGACAGAGAAGAAAATTGTAACAAACAGTAAGTCTACCATAAATAGTCATTTTAGAAAGTACTACACCAAAGAGAGAAAAGCTAAAGCAAACATTAGGGTTTTTACTTGACTTTTTCATTTGCGGGACATCATTTCCCCCTAGGTTTAGAATTTAGGGGTCATTAAAAATTTAGGGGGACATTCCATTATGGTCATTGAACATAATACATGTCCCCTGTAAATTTCAAGTTGGGGTATTAGTAAAAAAAATGCCGCTGAAACATTTCAGACAACCAACCAAACAATCATCGCAGAAACCGTATGCAGTGGAGACCTTCGATTTTTTGCAGGTGACTCAGAGCCCGATGCTTCATGGCCTGCCTTATCAGTCCCGCTTGATGACTGACTCTTCTGCGAGTCAGATTCACCAGACTTTTAAAAACTATCTCAGCATTGCCTGTTGCGCCATGATTTGAAATCTCAGATAATGATAACAACCGAGTATGCCGAATGCCATATGCAGTTGCTATGGATGCAGTATCTAACTCCCAAACAGTTGCATCTCCTAATTGTCTGGCTGTCTTTCTTCCTAAAAGATATTCAAGGAGACACTATCTCGGAGAGTTTGATGCAATACATGTGTTGCGATTGGGACGTTATTGATAAAACTAGCTATAATTAGTCACGGGAAAACCGGATGCGTTTTGAAAGTTATTTTCACTGTTGAGGAAACTAACGAGAGATGTCTTGTATAAAGCTTGATCAATGCCTTTAAAGCTATTAATATCCCCACACCAGAAAAGAAAATTGCAATAAACAGTAAATATAACATAAATAGTCGTCATTTTAGAAAGTATTACACCAAAGTATGAAGCTCTCAGAAACAGAGAAGAAAACTGTAACAAACAATAACTCCCTAGGTTTAGTTCAAAGTTAACATGTCATACTTTTGGTGTCAGTTGCTTTGAACTGAATAGATCTATGGCTTTCAGGCCCCTAGATAAGAGTGCATAATTAAAGATTAATTTTTCATTTCTCAAAGAAAAGATATGTTGTGGGTACTCAAAAGAACCGTCTCAATGAGACAGTCCTTTTGAGCACCCAAAACATATGTTCAAACTGATCGATAATTTTTTTTCCCCACAAATTTATGCTCAAAAAATTTGTTTATCTTGATCTATGGCTTTTATACTTTTATGAACATCGGAAAACAAAATTAAGTTCATGGATGAGTTCTGAAGTCACAAAAGTGTTGTACAGTGTAATGGCTTCACTAGAATTGAAAAGAAAAGTAATAAATGAGACGTGACAGATTTCCAACAATGTGGTATGAGCGACCAGCAAAGCCTCAGATCAGCCTGCGCAAACACACAGTCTTATCAGAGCCTTTGCTTGTCGCTTGAATATTCTATGACTGTTAAGCTACTGACTGAACATCATTTCGAGTTTCAAAGCTTAAAAGGAGGCTGCAAAGACTCGTCTGAGTCTGCACTTGTCAAAATGCCACATTTTTGGAAATCACGTGTCACTGCTCAAATAACTTAGCAGAGGGCAGTGGCTCAATTGTAGAGTGCTTGACTTGCGGGATTGCCGGTCCAAGCCTCACTGGAGGCGTTTCGTTGTGTCCTTGAGCAAGACATTTTATCCTCTGCTTAGTACTGGTCAAACCCAGGGAGACCCATCCAGACATTTCTGAAAAACTGTTGACTAAGACAATAGGAATGAAATAAATACCCTAGCTGGGACACAAACTATTTCATTTTTCACAATCTTAATCATTCTTTCAATCAGGTTGGAGTCAGCTGAACAGAGAAAAAAGGAACTTTATGCCAAACAAGGTCGAGGTAATCAGTTTACGTCACGAGAGGATCGTGATGGCTGGATAAAGAATGAATTAAGATCTCTCAACAAAGCTATCAAAGACAAAGAGGAACAGGTAAAGATGATGATTATCCTAAGAGTATCCAGGCTCCGAGTTTATTAAACTTTTTTATGCTCAACTCAACTGAGCATGACATTTATTACCTCGTTAAATGTTAAAATGCCAACAATTGTTGGCATTTAAACATTCATGAGCATGATAAATGCAACATCTGAGAGTGTAAAAGCAAGAAGTCTTAATTTTTCTGCGCATTAGTTTTATGAGTAGTTGAGATGAGCATGGAACAAGTTTTATAACCTTGGGACCAGGCCCCGAGGTTATAAAACTTTTTTCATACTCATCTGAGCATGAAATTTATCATGTTCATGAATGTTAAAATGCCAACAATTGTTGGCATTTTAACATTTATGAGCATGATAAATACAACATATTAGAGTTTAAAAGCAAGAAGTCTTAATTTTTTAGTGCATTAGTTTTATGAGCAGTTGAGATGAGCATGAGGTTTTATAACCTCTTGGCCAGGCTTTCAGATGATCAAATTTGAATTTCTTATTGCTCAACCAAAACACATGTTGTGGATGCTCAAAAGAACCGTCTCAATAAGAGGGTTCTTTTGAGCTCCAAAGCACATCTTTAAACTAAATGAATATTAAAGAAGATAATCACATTTTTATGCACAAAAAGTTTGCTTGTCATGGCCTGTGATATTGTATCACTTTGAGTGGATATTCTTTTATGAGGGATTCATGCCAGCATTCGTAAGACCATTACATGATATAGAAGATCATATGAGGCTGTACACAAAATTTCGTTAATTATCACATCGGTGAACAACAAAGGCTCTGACAGGCGATTTGAGGCATATGCCTGGCACCCAAGAGACTTTGCTGCTGGCATACTTAAAGTAGGGATGTAGATGAAGACTCGGGTAAAAAATCAGACCTCTAATCCCACTGGATAATTATATGTGTCATACCTGAAAATGTACCCAAATTGACTGCTTACTACCATGTCATATATTTATTCTAGATACGAAAATTATCAGAAGATACCGGACAGGAAGAGAAGAGAAAAGAAATGCTTGAAACAAGGATAACAGTGAGTAGTTGGAACTTCATGTGAAATTTATTTTGGCCTCTACTCTGTAAATTCGGAAATTTTCGCAAGGACTTTATTTTCGCGAAACTCCGCATATGCCAAGTTTCGTGAAAATAAAACCCTCGTGAAATCTGTTGTTTATTGATATAGGTAAATCTTGCCTTAATTGCGATTTTTCACATCACTAATGTTTCTTTTAATGCTATTCGCGAAAATAAAATTCTCACAAAAATTTCAGAATCTACAGTACTCTGACATGTATGTTAGAACATTGAAGTGCAACAAACATTTCTTTATGCGCAGTTTTATATATTTCATGAGCGGGTATTAAATCCCTAACGCAAAACTCCCACGGAAATTCCAGACAATGTGTTAAAAGAAATTAATAGTTTTGTTTCTTAATTAATTTAAATTTTGTTTGTTAGTTTTAATTCTTTACGTCTCTGCAAATCGCTGCTTTAGGAAAAGCAATGAATGATATCAAACTTGTTTGAGATTTTGTTCAATGGATGAGAATAAGTGAAATCTTATTGTATATCCTTTCAATTGCAACTAATTTTTCTCAGTCTGGGCAAAACACTATTCATTTGGTTCCATTTGCTCTCCTCTCGATAAGAGAAGTATCCATGATAAAGAAAGTGTATCTTTGAAGAATTAACTCCATGTTTATCTATTTTATTTCTCATCAAAATGACACGTAAGAGTTTCAATGAGGCACTTCAAAGATATAAAAAAAAAATGTTTGATAAAGAAAATATATCTTTGAAGCATTGACTCGATGTTTATCAGTTTCTATGGTTTGTTTTTCCAGGAAATTACGAGTAAGCTAGAACAACATAAAGAGATTATAGATACCAACAACAAATCGTATAATGATATGAAAGTCAGGAAAGATGATCTTCAAAATGAGAGAAGGTAGGTCTGAAAGTTGGAAATTGAATTTATGAGCCACACCACTTAACTCACAGGGATTAGATTAAAGACTTGCTAAATGCTAGTTGTTTTACCTAACAGCAAGTAGAACTTACCATTACTTGCTAGTTTAAGTAGTTTTTGCAAATCGTTAGCAACTTTTTAGCAAGTAACTCTAACAGCAACCAAGTCATGCAACATAGCATGAACAGCTGCATGACAAACAGTTAAGATCCTGATGATGTTGGCTGATCTGGATTCACACTGTTTGAGAGATAACCTAAATGTGGGTTCAGAAGAAAGACAAAATATTTCTGACACAATCTATACAATAGACATATTGTATTTACATTTTTTCCAATTTAAGGACATATGCTACTAAATACTTCCCATGTTGAAATCTGTTTAATACTTTGTATGCAGATTGTTTTATGCATAGGCTATCCATTTATGAAAAAAAAGGATATCTCACTGTGCTTATTTTTTCACAATCTAATATGGAAGTTTTCAGCATTTGACCAATTTTCTAACAATAACACTAGTCCTAAATATCGAGCTAAATCTGTTGTAATCTTCAGCAAGCTCTTTCTTTTACCTTAAATGATTGCCCATGACATCAAACTTTTTAGAAAATGTGCAAGTTTAGTTTTTATCCCATGCTGTGACAACATACTGCATGATATATTTTGGCAATTCGTTGAAAATTGGAATTTATTTTTAGAATAATTCATATATTAAAAAATCTGATGTTGAAAATTTTAAGAATCTATTTTTATTTCATGGACTATAATATTACCTTTCAGAAAAAGATTAGAAATCTGGGGTCACCGAACTAATTTTCTTTCTGGAGGGCCAAATTTAAGCCCACCCCCATAGGTTTCATGCGAAATTCAATATAAAAAGTTCAGGAATGTCCAATTTGGTCGTTTTGATGATGCCATTTTACTAGTATACGAAGCAATTTAGCATTAAAATGTTAAAAAAGAAAGAAAAAAACCCACTGAAAATAGGTACGCGCACCCAGGAATCGATCCAGGTCCTCTAGCTTCGTAGCCAGACACGTTAACCTATAGGCGAAGATGTCAGGTCATGCGCGGCTCTAAATAATCGTCCAAATAGTAGAGACTCGGCCAATTCTGTATTTGTAACCAGTGTAATTGTGTATGTTGTTTGATTTCCTCTAAGCTACATTTGTCTGTCTTTGGTACTGAGATGATCAGTTCTGATAAAAGGTAAATCAATATTTCGGACACACTTTAATTTCTTTGTTTCGTCAAGAAAATGTCGGAACACCGATATGACATAAAAATATCTGAAAGCTGTGCTGACCCGAATCCGTAAAGGTCGAAAGACAGGACCCAGACAACTTTACCTGTTTCCAGACGTGGGAAAGATGCGCATGGGAAATAGCCGCATATGTCTTTAAGATATATTACAGCTGGCTTTAAAAAAAGCATCTAATCAGTCCACTCTGCTCGTAGTCATCATCTTCAGGTTCATGCAGATGCATGGTATTATTGACATCAGTGGCCCCACTACAAGTAGCTGGCCAGTTGCAGATCTTTCACCTCAGGGGTGATAAAGTTCAGGATTAATCAGGATTTCCTGATTGAGCACTCATGCATTTTGTATATAAGATAAAATTTATAATTGTTGTAATTTGTTTACAGAACCTATCATGATCTTTTAATGAGATATTTACTATAAGATAAGCATAAACTGATTGCTTTCTATGGATGTTTTGTTCTTTTAAACATTTAATTGGTCATTTCTGAACATTTTTGGCCAAGTTTAGGATTGAGCTGAAAGATTTTCCTGGTTGAGAATCTTGAACTGTTACCACCCCTGTTAAATGAGAGGGAGCTCAGTGGTAGAGTTCTTGACTCGAGACCGAGGGGCTGCGGGTTCCAGCCTCACCGGCGTCACTGATTTGTGGTCCTTGAGCAAGACACATTTATCCTAGCTTAGTACTGATTCAACCCAGGAAGACCTGTCCCTGTTTAACTGAAAGATTGTAGATTGGACGTAAAGAATCAAATCAAAGGAACAAAACAAGCTAACTATCTTTAACTAATTGTTTCAGTGCTTTGTGGCGACAAGAAAACGTTTTACAGCAAGAACTGGCAGCAACAAGAGAAGAACTCAGTAAGAAAGAACAGGCCCTTCGCTCTATGACAGGAAAGGTATGTCTAACCCATTTAAACCAAATGGAATTTCCTACTCATCAATTGCATGGTTGAAAGTTTTCAGGATTATTCCTGAATTCAGGATTCCTGAATTAGGTTGATTATAATAGCTTCTCTGCGTTGTGGTCCTTGAGCGAGAAACATCCTAGCTTAGTACTTGTTCAACCCAGGAAGACCTGTCCCTGTTAAACTGAAAGATTGTTGATGGGACGTAAAGAAACAAATCAAACAAACAAAAAATAGCTTCTCTGATTTATTTTCAGTACATCTTAAGACTAATGACCCTTTTCATTTGAAATGGTTTTATTTTGTAGGCATACTGATTGTTTTAAGTTTTGAATTTGGAAAGTTCAGGATTTTGGAAATTTTGAACTTTCATTCGTACAATTGGACCAGTCCATACTCTGTTTTAAGGGTTGTTGGGTGGTAGTTTTGTTTTTTATTCAAATTTTAATTTAACATTCTGTATGTAAACAGTGGAGACCCTGATCAGACGCTGCCTGCCCCTCATCTGATCTGGGTCTACACTGTTTGCCTATGTCCCATAAAATGGACGCTAGGCTTATATATGGGTTAATTTATAGATTTCTGATTTTCTTAATGCAAACTTTGTTTAGACCAAATTAAAAAAATAAGTGTGTTACGGGTAACGGGTCTGAAAATTTTAGGTAGGGTAGGCACACACTTTTTTTCTAGGAAAAAAATATAACTTTATGCATTTTGAAAGGCATTTTGCCTTTCAAAATGCATAAAGTAAATATATTTTTCCAGAGAACATAAAAGAATCCTAGGTTTCACCAGTAAATTTAGGTAGGTCGGGTTACCCTAAACACAGATATTTTTTTCGGCCTTATTGATCTTCATCTTAAAACTGTGGAAAAGCTCATTTCCCCATATTTGCTCCTTTATCCCTTTCTGTACCAATTGAGTCTTCCAACTAGTCATAGACAAATCAAGTTCAAATAGTTCAATATACATTTAAAGGGTGATGGGTTAGAATTTCAAAATTACATCATATTTCTGCTCTCAAGATTTTTTAGCCTAGCATACATTACAGACCATCAGGAAATGCCACATTTGTGGCATCCATCTGAGTCTACACTGTAAATGGAAAAGGTTATTTAACTTTAATAACAGTAAAAGATTGAAAAGTTTAAAAAAAATACACTGGAGCACTGCTATAGGACTGTCATCAGGAGCCAAGATCAGGGACTGCAGTATAAATGAGCATCAACATGAGATTTCCAACAATTTGGTATGTGCAACCAGCAAAACCTCCGATCAGCCTGCGCATATGCACAGTCTGATCAAAACCTTGGCTAGTCGCTTTAATATTCTATGACTGTTAAGCTACTGACTGAACATCATTTGGAGTTTCTAAGCTTAAAATGAGGCTGCACCGGCGTGTCTGAGTCTACACTTGTCAAAATGCCACATTGTTGGAAATCACATTCCGTGGCTCATTAATGTCATTGATACAATGCAGGTTGTAGTTCAGGTATCAGAAGCCAGCTGATCTTGATCTACATACATGTGTTTTCATAAGAGGATATTGAATTACGAAAAAGTAATATTATGCAGTGCACTTAATTTGTTGAATAGGTTATTTTCTTTGGTCCAGATTAACTAAAATTTTGTGCGTAAAATTGCATTTTTTTCCCTATCATTCCATTTAAGCATAAGTTTTGGGTGCTCAAAAGAAGCATCTCATTGAGACCACAACATCAGAGATTTTTTGCAATTTTGGGAAGGGGCCCTAGGGCCTTTCAGATTGGGAAAATTAGCGTGGCAAACCCCTCAATTGGGAATTTTTTTATAGTGCAAAATTATGTCGCTTTTGGTCAAGAAAAAACAGATTAGCTATTACACATACTATTGCCATTAATTTGAAGGAGAATGTCACCATGTAGCTTCTGTGTGTCTTGACTGGATGAAAATCCCAATCTTCAATAAAAAAAAGAAATGAGAAGATTTGGGATTTTTTTTCCCGAATTTTGGCCCCTGAGAACACACAAAAATTCCCTGAACATATGTTTTGGTTGAGAACTAAGAAAATTATTTTTGATTATGCACTCCTATCTGGAGGCCTATATGTAGAATCTTGTGATGTTTATTCCAGGCTACCTTAAATGGTATCAACAGCGTTCAAAAAGTGTTACAGAACTGGAGGGACCGGGGTATGAATCATGACATCGTCAATGGCTACTACGGAATACTCATAGAAACATTTGACTGTGACAAAACTTTCTACACGTGTGTTGAGGTGACTGCAGGAGGAAGGTAATAATGAAGGAATAGAACCAGATGAGCAAAATTGTTGAGCCTTAAGTTGTATTTTCTATCTTACCACTCAATTTAAACACATGTTGTGGGTGCTCAAAAGAACCGTCTCATTCAGACGGTTCTTTTGAGTACCCACAACATGTGTTTTAGTTTAGAAATAAGAAAATTATTTTTCAAAGACACTAGTGATGTACTGATAATCAGCAATAATCGATTAACTAATTGTTAGAGGTCAACTGATGCAATGATCGTTTATGTTTTGTCATAATCGATGATCGGTTGAAATATTATGGGTTAAGTTCAGCTAAGATTTAAACTTATTTCCCATATTCTTTAGTCATAGAATGACATCTAGGTTGTTTCTGAGTTCAACTGTTAAAATCTTTCTCATGTAGCTTTGATACATGTGAGACATAAATTTTTCTATCAGGGACAAGCACTGTCTGTTGATGTTTCTTTTCTTGTATGTGTCTCGACACATTTAGTTTCTAAACAGAAATAAATTACAGTTAATCACTGGAAAGCTGTTAACATTTTTTGTGAAAGGCCTGTTAAATGAGACTTTAGAATACCATTGAGACTATAAAATTATTGTCAGCATTTCCAAACAAGATTGTAAAAGATACTTTGATAAAACTTAAGAAATTTGCCAAACTACATATGTTTAAATTGCTGGGTGAAAAAATAAATTGCTGTGCACTACGCTACAAAATAATTATATGGGAGGCACTGGGAGTGCCATAATAAAAAAGCAGCCATTTTTAGTCCATGATTATCATGAATACATGGATTTTTCAAGGATTAACAGTGAAGCATGCATGCAAAAGCAAACTCATTAGGAACCGATTATAATCAGAAAATCACATCGACAGCAGCAACCGATTCCAACCGATGATCGATTATGATTTCCAACCGATGTCCCACCACTAAAAGACACACTCTTATCTGGAGGGGTACAATTGCCATTCATAGGTCAAGATAATGAAATATTTTGAGCGTAAAATCATAAACATTTTCTTATCCATCAATCTTAACCTTTGTTTTGTGTGCTCAAAAGAGGGTTCATTGGGGCGTTTTTTAGTACCCACAACACATGTTTTAGTTAAGAATTAAGAAAAAAAAAGCACACTTATCTTGACCTGCAATTGTTAATTGTCTGGCCCTAGGGCTTTATTAGGATTTTTGTTTCGATATTTTTTGGTCCCGTCGGTATACTGATTAATGATTATATGTATGGTATCAAATGTTAATTTGATAATTTGTTGGGAAAACAAAGACAGTCTGTCATTTAGGATGGACATATTGCATTAAATACAGGGAAATGAGGATCGCAGTGACTCTGGGAATTCACAAAGAAATCTTAGGACACTGATAAGATCTAGGATGATATTGATTTATGCTGTAAATTTTGTACTTTTTGCATAGAAGTAGTTTGGATTCTAATGCACCTGCTTTTGTAACGCGACGTTTGATTGGATAACGTCAAAAATTTGCGACAGTATATCCTACGATGGTGCCAGAACCAAATTACTTGGACAGGAAAAGCATGTGCAGACCAAATAGTCCCTGATCAGACTTCCTCTGTAGCAATTGGAACTGCCTTGGCCAATTCCGCAAAATTCCATGGAATCAGACCATGGATGTACATCGAGGATCTACTTTGATAATACGTTTGATAACATGATGCTGATGTTATATAATGTGACGCTGACGTCACAGAAACCAGGTTAACACAATAACAAGTGTGATTGCAGCAAAACAAACTGCTTAAATGAAGTTTATGTTTTTTCAATAAAATATCGCTATTGAAAAAAACATAATCTTCATTTATTCTGCTGATTAAACTTTTTTTATAGAGCTGAACCCACATGCTACAGAACTAATTTTCCATACACCAGTCCCGGCTAACAAAACGGAGCTTTTTGGTACATAGTACTACGCGTAATGCTCCTTACATACACCCGAAGCCATGATTCGATTCTGGAATTGTGGTAGACTTTCCGGAATGCCTCTGTAGGAGCAGTCTGATAAGGGACTGTTTGTTTGCTTTATTCAGGAAATTATTTATTGACAACTATAGGATGGATTGGTCCAAATTATCAACAGGAAGATTCCATTTTAGAAATCCAGGAGTCCATGGAGTTTATTTTATATGTCTCTTTTAGATTGTTTCACCACATTGTTGACAATGACAAGACTGGCACTGCCATTTTACAAGAGATGAATCGTCTCCACCTGCCAGGGGAGGTAACTTTCATGCCATTAAATCGACTTGACAATCGAGACACAAGATATCCAGAAACCAATGTGAGTACATTACAATGCTCCCCAGAAGGATAGTATATAATCATCACTTTCCCCATCAGTCATACTTTTAAATAAAGTATATCTCTTAAAACCATTGAAGGTAATCAAGCAAAACTTTACACATTAAATGAATATGCTGAGACAATGTGCACAAAACAGAAACACTAACCTTACCACAAGAATTTACATTATTAAATTCCTATGCAAATTTTCGGTAGAATAAGTTTTTTTATATCTCTTGTAGAAGGGAATTGAATGAATCATCAAGACTTCAGATATTTTGCATTTTCCTCTTTTCAAATTAATCACATATTTACTATTTGGCTGGGTGCAGATGTCATTTAAACTTGCCATAATATCACCACTTGGTCTAGAAATAATGTTCATTGGACAATCATGCGGCATTTCATCAGCCCTGTTTGCTAAGATTAAACTAAATTATACTTGCTACGTGCATTAAGGGGCTTTTTTGGCCACCCTATGAGGCTAAAATATAAAAATTGTTTTTCACCAATTTGTTCTTATTAGTTTATTAGAACAATAACCAAAGTGTAAAAGTCTCAAATTACTTTGACTTTTACCGTTGCTATGGTAACAAAAATGGCCGCCAAAATAGGCTGAAAATAGGAAATTTACCATTTTGGAGCAAAATTGAGAGGTTTGACAGAAAAATTAACATAGAGTACAAGCAAATACCAAGAAGATATTTTAACAGAAGATGTGAATTACCATGGCTGACAACATATTAAAAGGATTTTTGGTATTTAACTGTGCTGATATCTAATTCTTAAAAAGTTGGTCTCCAAAAGCCTTAAATTTGGTCAAAAATGGCAATTTCTCTGTTTTAAGCCTATTTTGTCGGCCATTTTTGTTACCATAGCAATGGTAAAACTTAAATAACTGTCGAAATTTTAAACTTCAGTTATTCTTCTAATAAACAAATCAAAGAAATTGGTGAAAAGCAATTTTCAGTTTTTTGCTCTAGAGGGGGGGGCAAAATAGCCCCTTAATGCACGTATCCTTTTAACATGTGGCCCCTGGATACATACAATAATCTATTCTATGCTCATGGTATCGAAACAAATGAAAGAATTCATTAGTATAAAAACGGTTAGGCATAAATATCAGCATGTAGATTGTTTTAGCTTTGAAATTAATTTCAGACGCCTTGAAACTTAGAATTTTAACCTATGTATATGACGTTTTTGTTTTTTCCAGGATGCCATACCAATGATCAGCAAGTTACGATACAATGAAAAATTTAGTCCTGCTCTCAAACATGTCTTCTCCAAAACACTTATTTGTCGTAGTATGGAAGTGGCCACACAGATAGCTAGAACACAGAATCTCGATTGTATAACCCTGGATGGTAAGTTAACTCTTTGGCTGCTAATCATTACTAAATGCTGTTTTTTTTTTCAAACGTCTCTGTAGCAAACTGTCCTCCAGAGATGCCAACCATTCTGATTTTTTGCGGAATCATACCAATTTTCAAAGGCTGATTTCCGCATTACAATTTTGAATGTCAAATTTACAGCAAATAATGATTTTAAAATGGTACCAGACAAAATAACTGTGGTTACTCATACCTCTGCCCGGTTATACCTGATCACTGGTAGTAAATAAAATACAGACTGGTTTGTGCATAATTTATAGCAAAAACGTTAATTTAGCAGGCAAAAAACGTTGTGTAAGTGCAGAAATTCATCAGATTATGCAAATCTTTGGCCCTTACTGAAGCCAATTGAAGGCCGGAAAATTTTATTCATGAAGTTGAAGTAAAGCTCTCAGCCATGCATTTGGGAGGGAGGAAGAGGGTACTGTATTCGGGGATATTGGAGCTCGTTTTACAAGAAATTTGTATGAGTGCATTTTGTACTTTTATGGTGAAATATGCGGCATTCCAGAAAATGTCTCCAAGATTCTTGAAAAATACCTTTCATATTCCTGAAGAGCGCCATTTAGGGTTGGCATCTCTGGTACTCCCGACTCAATGTCGTCTTCTGTGTGTCTTTTAAAAACATCTCTGTAGCAAACAGTGTGGACTCAGATCAGACTGCTCCTAGGAGCAGTCTGATTAGGGTCTACACTGTATGCTGAAATTAATCTGATGTTAGTAACTTGATAAAGCAGACAACCTTGGCAGACAACACTTTTATATGGATTGCTTCGTAGCAGGCATAGGGTTTATTTCTGAATTCTTTTGATACCATATTCAACCTAATAACCACACATGCTCCTATAAGCGCACACTGGATTTTTTTGTGATCATGAACTTATAGTTATGCAATTTCTTTATCAATATGAATTGTTAGTGTGGTTGAAATTCTATTCAAAAGCCAGCTGATCAGGATCCACACTATTTTCCACTCTGCTTATTAACTAGAATCGTGCGAGGAAATTGAAAAAAAAATGGAAAGGAGTGAAGTGTATAAAACATAACAAGCATAGTAAGAATATTTAAATTTTGTATGTTGCAAGTTTTGTTATACTTTCTGGAGAGAGAATTCATAATAAAGGCGCTGATCAGACTGCATTTGTATAGTCTGATCTGCGCCTTAGTTTCCTTGCAACAAAATAAAATTTCCTCGTCAGGGGGCTTGTATAATGTCTGTGAATATGCAGTCAGATCTGGGCCTTTGTTGTTTCAAGTTTCCTCCCCACAAGCATGCAACAAAATCAAGTTTCCTCCCCACAAGCATGCATCAAATTCAAGTTTCCTCCCCACAAGCATGCATCAAAATCAAGTGTCCTCCCCACAAGCATGCATCAAAAATCAAGTGTCCTCCCCACAAGCATGCATCAAAATCAAGTTTCCTCCCCACAAGCATGCATCAAAATCAAGTTTCCTCCCCACAAGCATGCATCAAAATCAAGTGTCCTCCCCACAAGCATGCAAGAAAATCAAGTGTCCTCCCCACAAGCATGCATCAAAATCAAGTGTCCTCCCCACAAGCATGCAAGAAAATCAAGTTTCCTCCCCACAAGCATGCATCAAAATCAAGTTTCCTCCCCACAAGCATGCATCAAAATCAAGTTTCCTCCCCACAAGCATGCATCAAAATCAAGTTTCCTCCCCACAAGCATGCATCAAAATCAAGTTTCCTCAGGGTTTACGCTAGGATTTATTTTTCTTTCGCCACCATTTTCGCCAATCTGATTTTTTTTGCGCCATTTTCTTGAACTTGGAGCCAGATTTTTGGCCATTTTTCACCCAAAAAAGAAAGGCCAGGTTTTGGGGCATTTTTGTTAAAACGTCTTCTGTCTTTAACCCCTTAATTCTGGTGGATTATTCTATGCACATTGATACAATAAGTATGGAATAGTCCATTTTGTATTTAAAGCCGTTGACAGTCTTAAAATTGATGTATATTTGTACCTTTCTTAACAGAACAGACCCTGATGAAATGCCATTGTTTGGGGTAATCACTGTTTGTCAAAGTACCTGTTGCAAGTCCAAATGTTAAATTATTATAGGTGGATAATGATCAGACTCTTTCTCTATGTTTGTATGTGGCTCTATTTTGTGAGCACTTGTTAGAAGATTGTCAACCTCCATTCATTTTAAACACCTGTAAGGTATTTTCAACATCAACTATGACCCTTTACATGAATGGATACTATATATGACGCCAATATTAATATAATATTGGGTTTTTATGCTTCCGGCTTTTTGGTCATTGTTTTTAGCGATTAAAAGTTTGCAATCAATGTATTTCTTGCTTGAATATAAAATTATAAAAATACTTTGATGAAAGCTGTTTAAATTTGGAAAATATATGTTAAATAAAACAAATAACTGCAATGATTTCCAACGTGAGCAAAATATTGCCAAAAGGGAGCTAACTCAAAAATGTTAGGGGAGAGCACAATTGCATAATTTTTACCTTGGACATTGGTCCGAGTTTTTACCGATATTTTTTCTGACAAAACAAATTTTATGAGCCATAACATCAACTACCTTATAAATAAAAGGTTTCTGCTTATAAATGATAGGTTCAGATATCTGAGACTGTCGAGAAAAACCCTTTGAATGGCGTGCGTTACTCTGTTTTGAAGAGAGAAGCTATCTTCAGGGTTGTCTTGCTACTGTCCGAATTTTGGAAATGCGCGGATCATTTCGCATGTCTGGTAATGTCTGGTGAGAGATGCTGTAAGATGAAAGAATGACACAGTGAACACCCTGCAAATCTTTCCCCTTTCTCACTATGCTTGATGGAAAATGAGCTTGAAAGTGACACATGAATTTTTTTCTTCTTTGCGGACGGCGATGTAGCGGTCTTTTCAACATGTTTTAAGTTACGAATTCAGAAAGTTAATGGCTATTATTATAGACTACAATAAGCAAAGATATCATGGTGACGGTGCAGTTTATTTCATGCACAGTATGACACCATGTATATTATGGTCTGTCATTCTGACCGTTACCGGTAGCAGCTGTTAAAAGTGTGCCGATCGCCGTAGGTTAATAGCAGCGCGTGTCCCGGTTCGACTCGATAAGCTACAGAATTGTTTGGTGTTAATCGAGGTGTTAATTGACAATTAACATAAAGCGGCACGAGGCAGTGACTTTAGCTGGAGGTGACATGCCGACGCCAGACAAAAATTTTCGCTAGCGATTTTTCTTACGCCAATAGTTGTCGCCAAATGACAATTTTTGCGCAAAATTTATTATTTCTTCGCATTTTGCGACAATGGCGATCGGTAGCGCGAACCCTGTTCCTCCCCACAAGCATGCATCAAAATCAAGGTTCCTCCCCAAAAGCATGCAACAAGATCAAGTTTCCTCCCCACAAGACCTGTATAATATCTGTTATAGGTGATCAGGTATCACGACGAGGTGCTCTGACCGGTGGTTACTATGATACTAGAAGATCTCGGCTAGATTTACACAAGTCTAAGGAGGAGTACTCCACAAAACTCCAGGAACATGAGGGGAACTACACAGAACACAAGGCCAAACTTGACGAGTTAGAAGGTCAGATCAATAACCTTGTCAGTGAGATGCAGAGAATGGAGACGAGAAATAGTAAAAATAAGTAAGCATAGGTTTAGATAAACAAATATTTTCAGTGTAAAATTGTAAATATTTTCTTACCTATAATTTTTAGCATATGTTTTGGGTGCTCAAAAGAACCGTCTCATTGAGACGGTTCTTTTGAGTACCCACAACATATGTTTTGGTTGAGAAATAAGAAAATTATTTTTCTGGTACACACTAAAAAAAGGTAAGTTATTGAGCAACATGACTTTGAGAACAATACACATGTTTGTTCTGTATTAGGGCAAGTTTAAAAAAAATGTGACCAAAGTGTGACATTGGGGTTCAAAAATAAAAATGATGTCAGAGCTTTCTTTTTTGTAACATAAGTTTCCTTATATCCTGAATTTTGACATATTTTAAGTTTTTTGTAAATAGCATTTATAGTTTTCTTTTATCAACCTCTTGATTAAGATTATTAAGAGATATTTTACCAAAATTTATCTAATCTATTCAAGGTCATAAAAACATCAAGTAAATGATTAAGTCCTGAAATGTTGGCCTAATATGATGAAATGGATATTATAAACAATGTTTGGCATCAAAACTGCCGTGTTTAAAACATGTTTGAGAAATTAATGACACTTTTAATAAAATTTGGCGAGGGTTTTCCAGCACCTAGAGCTTAAAGTTTTTAAATCTTTGATATTAAAGCCCACATTAAAAGAAAACTCATTGATTTGCAGACCTTAGGATCTATAGAAGAAGAAAACATTAGCCTTTTTGGGTCTGGATGTCTAGCTTTCTAATGCTGGACATTATAAAAACACTGTGTTATGAAAGAAAATGTTACACTCCTGACATTCATTGCTATTTATCTATTTCAAAGATAAAATATCATTTCTTCTGTTACCAAGCTACTGCTTAAAATGATCTCATATGATTTGGGGGTTTTCATATGACACCCAAATGACATACAGATGGTGGTTACCACTATTAAAGCCATTTTAATGGTTGGGTCAGAAAATATTTACCAGACGAAGAATTCACCTATTATTTTCAGCTATTATGAGAAAATAAGGTGACAACAGCATGATTTAAATGCTGTACAAAGTTGTTTATGAACTGCTTTAAAAACCAAAAATGAATAATAAACTTCAGAAAAGGCAGTCTGAAGTAACACAAGTATAAAACTATCTGAATTGTTACACCCCTGACTGGTACAAGTATGTTGATATAGACAGTCTATATTTCATACATACTATATAAATTCTGAAAATATCAGGCTCATTTTGTTAACAAATAGTGTGATGGTATGCTATTTTTCACAGCATTATATAGTGCGTTTGATGAAAGTTGATAACTTAACTGCTGTTTATCTTGGAATACTCAAGATCATCAGCACTTAAAAGCTTGTCTTGATAGAATATTCAATCAAAATGTAGAGCCTCCCTACTACTTAGAACATTGTGTACACTTTTAGTTTAAAATATTAAAAAAAAAAATACTGCTAAAAGATTTTAACAAACAAAAACAGACTTTGAACTATCAAATGAACAAAATTGAAAGTTGTTACACTCCTGACATGAAAAGACAGAAGTATTTATCTTGATCTATGAACTTTTCTCATCACTTTACATGACAGTCAGTCTCATATGAAGATATTTTCTATTTTGTCATCTCAACTTAATTAGTTTTTACCTTTTCCCTATATATTTCTATACTCTTTCTGAAGCGAATTTCTTGGTATCTTGGTCTTAAGCCGAGAAAATCCCCTACTCCCTCAAGTTTTCTCATTGATTTCCTGATACAACAAAGTTTTATGACTGGCTTTCCTATTTCTAATTGATGCTGAGGTCATTCATTGAAAGGCCTCTTAGATTAGAAGGGTTAGTAAAGATATATCTCAATTACATATAAAAATGTCAGGAGTGTAACAATTTGTATACATTATCATTATCAACATGTAAATACATTATTAAGAAGTTTTTATCATTATTTGATGGTTTCATTTGTAAGGCAAAGGAATAATCTCATGGTGGAAATAAAACCTGACCACTATCTTTCTATTTATGCATATTTTTTATACCTACAAAATGGCTATTATATTAAAAATTGGCTTTTTTACACAAATAACTGGCATTTTTTGTTATAGAAGGAAAGAAACAAGTTTCCACTGCTAGGACAATGTCTGCATTATCATAATATTTGGTTGCTTTGAGCTAAAATCACGTATTTTGTCACCTACACTGAAGAACATGCAACAAAATTACAGGTGTTACACTCCTGACATCATAAATCAGGCCCTGTGAGGAAATTCAATCCTCTGATGCAGCAAGTAAATTTTGCTGATTATCTGGAGTGGGGATGTGTTCCTGGAAAACAGAAAAATATAGGTATTTGGCAGCATACAGAAAGATGGTGAGAAGGTAAACACAATGTGTTACACTCCTGACATCAGTGGGTTGTTAAATTTGAAGAAACGCATACCCATGTGAAGTGAAAGTAGGATCGAAATATGAGCTTCAGTTGATGTTGCACATGTCTGTTTGTGGTGTGACCAAGTTGCATATATGTAGCATGTATAGTCAACTTGTAGCAGTTAATATTGGAAGAAGCATTGTTTTTTTACCTCATGTAAATTTTGAAGGGCATGTCTCCAAAATGACATGTTGTATCAATAGGTAGATTATATAACGAGCCCTGCTTGATGTATTTTACCTACAACATGTCAATTTTTGATATACAAAAGCTTAAACTGGTGTAATATCACTATGTTTACTAATATATTCCTTAGAACATTCACATGGTGAAAAAATGTCACACAAAAAGCGTTACACTCCTGACATTTTGGGGTGGTTTTAATGACATATCTTTTTTATTTGTCATTTGATTTATTTCAAATTTGGCAACAAATAAATGGATATCAAAACACACCTTTGAGGGATAAATCTAAATCAAAATATTCCATATTAAGAGCATGGGGATAAGAAAATTGAACGGTCACATTTTTTTTAAACTTGCCCATTACAGTAAAACCTGTGTAAAAGGCCACTCTATTTGTAAAAATAGACAAAACAAAGATCAAAATGACAAATGGCAGCTTAGTGAAGGTCGAAAGTATTGCAGAATGCTCCCCTTGGAGCATTCTGTAATAGTTTTGACCTACATTAAGCGATAATTGGTCTTGAAAACCGATTTTCAGTCTTTGAGAGTGGCCGTTTTACACAGGTTTAATGTATTGTCTTTGTATGGTCACTGTTTAGTTGGCAAAAACCATGTATTGTCCTTGTATGGTCACTGTTTAGTTGGCAAAAATCATGTATTGTCTTTGTATAGCGACTGTTAAGTTGGCAAAAACCATGTGTTGTCTTTGTAGAGCGACTGTTTAGTTGGCAAAAATCATGTATTGTCTTTGCATAGCGACTGTTTAGTTGGTAAAAAACATGTATTGTCTTTGTATGGTCACAGTTTAGTTGGCAAAAACCATGTTTTGTCTTTGTATGGTCACAGTTTAGTTGGCAAAAACCATGTATTGTCTTTGTATGGTCACAGTTTAGTTGGCAAAAACCATGTATTGTCTTTGTATGGTCACAGTTTAGTTGGCAAAAACCATGTATTGTCTTTGTATGGGCACTGTTTAGTTGGCAAAAATCATGTATTGTCTTTGTATGGTCACAGTTTAGTTGGCAAAAATCATGGATTGTCTTTGTATTGTCATTGTTTAGTTGGAAAAAATCATGTATTGTCTTTGTATGGTCACTGTTTAGTTGGCAAACCCATGTATTTTCTTTGCATAGCGACTGATTAGTTGGTAAAAAACATGTATTGTCTTTGTATGGTCACAGTTTAGTTGGCAAAAATCATGTCTTGTCTTTGTATGGGCACTGTTTAGTTTGCAAAAATCATGTCTTGTTTTTGTATGGTCACAGTTTAGTTGGCAAAAACCATGTATTGTCTTTGTATGGTCACAGTTTAGTTGGCAAAAACCATGTATTGTCTTTGTATGGTCACAGTTTAGTTGGCAAAAACCATGTATTGTCTTTGTATGGGCACTGTTCAGTTGGCAAAAATCATGTATTGTCTTTGTATAGCGACTGTTAAGTTGGCAAAAACCATGTGTTGTCTTTGTAGAGCGACTGTTTAGTTGGCAAAAATCATGTTTTGTCTTTGCATAGCGACTGTTTAGTTGGTAAAAAACATGTATTGTCTTTGTATGGTCACAGTTTAGTTGGCAAAAACCATGTTTTGTCTTTGTATGGTCACAGTTTAGTTGGCAAAGACCATGTATTGTCTTTGTATGGGCACTGTTTAGTTGGCAAAAATCATGTATTGTCTTTGTATGGTCACAGTTTAGTTGGCAAAAATCATGGATTGTCTTTGTATTGTCATTGTTTAGTTGGAAAAAATCATGTATTGTCTTTGTATGGTCACTGTTTAGTTGGCAAACCCATGTATTTTCTTTGCATAGCGACTGATTAGTTGGTAAAAAACATGTATTGTCTTTGTATGGTCACAGTTTAGTTGGCAAAAATCATGTCTTGTCTTTGTATGGGCACTGTTTAGTTTGCAAAAATCATGTCTTGTTTTTGTATGGTCACAGTTTAGTTGGCAAAAACCATGTATTGTCTTTGTATGGTCACAGTTTAGTTGGCAAAAACCATGTATTGTCTTTGTATGGGCACTGTTCAGTTGGCAAAAATCATGTATTGTCTTTGTATAGCGACTGTTAAGTTGGCAAAAACCATGTGTTGTCTTTGTAGAGCGACTGTTTAGTTGGCAAAAATCATGTATTGTCTTTGCATAGCGACTGTTTAGTTGGTAAAAAACATGTATTGTCTTTGTATGGTCACAGTTTAGTTGGCAAAAACCATGTTTTGTCTTTGTATGGTCACAGTTTAGTTGGCAAAAACCATGTATTGTCTTTGTATGGTCACAGTTTAGTTGGCAAAAACCATGTATTGTCTTTGTATGGTCACAGTTTAGTTGGCAAAAACCATGTATTGTCTTTGTATGGTCACAGTTTAGTTGGCAAAAATCATGGATTGTCTTTGTATTGTCATTGTTTAGTTGGAAAAAATCATGTATTGTCTTTGTATGGTCACTGTTTAGTTGGCAAACCCATGTATTTTCTTTGCATAGCGACTGATTAGTTGGTAAAAAACATGTATTGTCTTTGTATGGTCACAGTTTAGTTGGCAAAAATCATGTCTTGTCTTTGTATGGGCACTGTTTAGTTTGCAAAAATCATGTCTTGTTTTTGTATGGTCACAGTTTAGTTGGCAAAAACCATGTATTGTCTTTGTATGGTCACAGTTTAGTTGGCAAAAACCATGTATTGTCTTTGTATGGTCACAGTTTAGTTGGCAAAAACCATGTATTGTCTTTGTATGGGCACTGTTTAGTTGGCAAAAATCATGTATTGTCTTTGTATGGTCACAGTTTAGTTGGCAAAAACCATGTATTGTCTTTGTATGGTCACAGTTTAGTTGGCAAAAACCATGTATTGTCTTTGTATGGTCACAGTTTAGTTGGCAAAAACCATGTATTGTCTTTGCATAGCGACTGATTAGTTGGTAAAAAACATGTATTGTCTTTGTATGGTCACAGTTTAGTTGGCAAAAATCATGTCTTGTCTTTGTATGGGCACTGTTTAGTTGGCAAAAATCATGTCTTGTCTTTGTATGGTCACAGTTTAGTTGGCAAAAACCATGTATTGTCTTTGTATGGTCACAGTTTAGTTGGCAAAAACCATGTATTGTCTTTGTATGGTCACAGTTTAGTTGGCAAAAACCATGTATTGTCTTTGTATGGGCACTGTTCAGTTGGCAAAAATCATGTATTGTCTTTGTATGGTCACAGTTTAGTTGGCAAAAACCATGTATTGTCTTTGTATGGTCACAGTTTACTTGGCAAAAACCATGTATTGTCTTTGTATGGGCACTGTTTAGTTGGCAAAAATCATGTATTGTCTTTGTATGGTCACAGTTTAGTTGGCAAAAACCATGTATTGTCTTTGTATGGTCACAGTTTAGTTGGCAAAAACCATGTATTGTCTTTGTATGGTCACAGTTTAGTTGGCAAAAACCATGTATTGTCTTTGCATAGCGACTGATTAGTTGGTAAAAAACATGTATTGTCTTTGTATGGTCACAGTTTAGTTGGCAAAAACCATGTTTTGTCTTTGTATGGCCACAGTTTAGTTGGCAAAAACCATGTATTGTCTTTGTATGGTCACAGTTAAGTTGGCAAAAACCATGTATTGTCTTTGTATGGTCACAGTTTACTTGGCAAAAACCATGTATTGTCTTTGTATGGGCACTGTTTAGTTGGCAAAAATCATGTATTGTCTTTGTATGGTCACAGTTTAGTTGGCAAAAACCATGTATTGTCTTTGTATGGTCACAGTTTAGTTGGCAAAAACCATGTTTTGTCTTTGTATGGTCACAGTTTAGTTGGCAAAAACCATGTATTGTCTTTGTATGGGCACTGTTTAGTTGGCAAAAATCATGTATTGTCTTTGTATGGTCACAGTTTAGTTGGCAAAAACCATGTAATGTCTTTGTATGGTCACAGTTTAGTTGGCAAAAACCATGTATTGTCTTTGTATGGTCACAGTTTAGTTGGCAAAAACCATGTATTGTCTTTGTATGGTCACAGTTTAGTTGGCAAAAACCATGTATTGTCTTTGTATGGTCACTGTTTAGTTGGCAAAAATAATGTATTGTCTTTGTATAGCGACTGTTAAGTTGGCAAAAATCATGTATTGTCTTTGTATGGTCACTGTTAAGTTGGCGTAAATCATGTATTTTCTTGTTATGGCGACTGTTAAGTTGGCAAAAATAATGTATTGTCTTTGTATGGTCACTGTTAAGTTGGCAAAAATCATGTATTGTCTTTGTATAGCGAATGTTAAGTTGGCAAAAATCATGTTTTGTCTTTGTATGGTCACTTTGTTGGCAAAAATCATGTATTGTCATCTTTTTTTTTTCAGAGATAATTTTGACAAAATGAGAGCAGATGTTAGACTCATGAATGAAGAATTAAAAAGTTTAGAAAAAAATCAACCTCAGAAGGTGAGTCAATGATCATCAGAAAAATGTATAGTAAAACCTGTCTAAAGTGGCCATTTAAAAGAAGCCCCCAAAATATGTTTTTAAGACAGATAATTGCTTAATGCAGGTCAAAAGTATTGCAGAATGCTCCCATGGAGCATTCTGCAATACTTTCAACCTGCACTAAGCTACCACCTGGCCTCTAAGGCCTTTGTTTGTCTATTTTTGAGTGGCCACTTAAGACAGGTTTTACTGTATCTCTGAAAATTCATTCTTATTTCTTGAGCTAAATACATGTTGTGGTTACTCAAAAGAACAGTCTTGAGTACCAATAAAATCAGGGTTCCTACAAGCTCTGGAAATCATGGAAAATCATAAAAAAAAGTTCCATGCATTGAAAAATCATGGAATTTGAAAGAAACCTGAATAATCATGGAATTTTGGGAAATAATTTGACGAAACCATCAGTAGCCATAAAACTAGCTGTCAGACACACAAAACTTGTGTGTCTGACAACTAGTTTTCTGTCTAATGGTAATTTCAAGTTTTAATTATTTCAAAATGCATGAATGGTCTACAAGCGTTCTTATTTAAATACAATACTGTTGCTGCATTCCACATTTATGCTCAGCATGGTGAAGATGTCGCTAAAATGGGAGGTTGGAGGCCATGCATTAAATAGTCATGGAAATTACATTGTTGATCATGGAAAATAATGGAATTGCATTTTTGAACTTCTGTGGGAACCATGTAAATTTTTGACAGAGGGTTATGAAAATAACCTAAAGATTGGCTGGAGCTGTATGTAATACGAGCTGCAAGTTCAAGCAATTTTAACCTTTTTCTCAATATTGAGACAAATGGGCCTCAACAAGAGAAAACCTGTCTTCAGGGTTTGCAAACAACAAGGGGCAGACCAGCTTGGGCATCTGCACAGACTGATCAGCGCCTTCGTTATTCACTTATTGGAAAGTATAGTATCCAGACTTGCTACAAGCAAAGTTTCAATTTTCTAGCTAGTCTCTGTAGCTGAGGAGACTGGTTTGAGTATTGCTTTGTCAGAAACCCCGAAGACTGGTTTTGTTGAGTCGAGGCCCATATGTCGTCTGCCTTCTCTGTTGGTTCACTTTGGTATACTATATTGCAAATGGGAGCACAGTTGCTCAGTGGTAGAGTGGTTGGCTCGAGACCGAGGGGCCTCAGGTTCGAGCCTCACTGGGGTCACTGCGTTGTGGTTCTTGAGCAAGACACATTTATCCTAGCTTAGTACTGGTTCAACCCAGGAATACCCGTCCCTGTTTAACTGAAAGATTGTTGATGGGATTTAAGAATCAAATCAAACAAATATTGCAAACAATATGGACCGAGATCAGACGATCAGTCTCAGGGTTCATACTGTTTGCTGCCATGAAAAAAGTAAGTCTTGAGTGGATTTGAATTTATGCAGCATACATAATAAGCAGGTAACATTCTTGGAAAATAACGTAAGGATAAGGGTTAAATGCAATATTACATAGTGATTTTACTTTGATTTTAGGAAGCTACCTTTTCCTTCACATTTGGGAAAATATTTTATTAAAATTGGGAACATACAGGGATTTTTTTCAGGTGTCTCAGGGGCTGTTATAAGGCCCCTGTCCCAATGGCAAATGCCTACATTTTTTCCCAATTTGAACAAAAAAATTCCCAATCAGAAGGTCATTTTTATGTAAATCAATATAGTTTACAAATTGCCTTCATTTTCAATGGACTTTTAATCAAAATAGAGCATATGATCAGAAATAAGAGTGATTCAATGCAGTTTAAGCGTCCCTGTTTAAGAAAATACTATAAAAATGAATGAAGAAAATTTTCCAATTTCAGTTAAAATGCCGAAAATTTCCCAAAGCAAAAGGCCCTAGGGCCCCTTCCCAAAAAGGCTGAAAAAATCCCTGACATAAGTGCTAAAATACACGAAATTGGGAAAATAAAGGCCATTTTTGGATTGGGAATGACTCCCATATAAGGCTTTAACAATGGACAAAGAAAATCACTGTTACAAGAAAAATATAAGAATCTTACTAGATTTACATTTTACACTCGTCTAAAATGGCCACTCTCAAAAAATCTAAAAATTGGTTTTTATGACCAATTATCACTTAATGCAGATCAAAAGTAATGCAGAATGCTCCAAGGGGAGCATTCTGCAATACTTTTGACTTTCATTAAGCTACCATTTGTTATTAAGATCTTTTGTCTATTTTTGAGTGGCCGCTTAAGACAGCTTTTACTGTAATTGTGAAGTTTTATTCATGTTCTATACTACTGTGATCTGGGACATGCTTTTTCAGTGTTTAGTAATATGCAGGGTTCCCAAAAGCTCTGGAAATCATGAAAAACTTGGAAAATCATTAAAAAAAAGTTCTATGCATGGAAAAGTAATGGAATTTGAAAAAATCTGAATAATCATCATGGAAAAATCATGGAATTTTGTAACGTGTCTGGCTACAGATGCCTGTCTGACTGCAGATCCAGGGGTCGCGAGTTCGATCCCGGTCCGGTCCCGTACTTTCGTGGAGATTGTGGAGATTTCGTGAAATTATTTCTACGGTCATTCTCCTCCCTTCCGCTGATTCATTCAAGAAGGGTTGTTGGCAGTTACAAGCGAAAGTCTGTGCACGAATTACAGGCTTTCCAGCGTTCCTAGTTTTTCCTAGTTTTCCTACTTTTTCCTAGTATTTCAAATGTGCTCCTAGTTTTGTCAAAAAGCCTCCTAGTATTCCTAGTTTTTCATAAATTTGGCATTTTTTTTTATATGTGTTTTGAGATTTTGTTTCAGAATATGACTTTTAGGGTGTTGAGCTGACAGTCTTTGGTGTTCGTTGTGTGCTCTGGTGTCCCTGATGCATAGTATAGCCTTCTCAGGTGATAACTGAAGGTTGGACTACACTCTATGATGAATACATACAATTGACTCAGACCCCCTAGTGGAACCTTTGATTTTTGCAGGATCAGTTTGAACATAAGAAATAAACCATATATATAAATATGTTGACATGTAATGTTCATGACATCTTGGGTTGTTTTAGAATGCTGTATCCATCCTTAGACCATTGTAAGTGTCTACCTAACTCTTGCACCAGTGTGAAACAGACTCTATTTTGGTCTTATGCTCAGTTTTTATTCTGAGGTTTCATAAAAAAGAGTGAGGTAAGGTAAATGCTTTTTGGTTGATTCTTGCTTGACATCTGAGGTCATGTAGGAATGACTAATTGATCCTAACCACACTTTTCTTAGGCAGGAGCACTCTGTGCTCATCCTTTCACCATCAACTGGCAACTATAGTGAAAGAGTGTTCCGGATCTGGGAATCGAACCTGCTAAACTCCGGAACATTAGGCTGGATACGCTGCAAAAAACAGGGCTGTTAAATATTAATGGACTGCATCAATTGGGTTTATTGACTTCTGAATAATGTCCTGATATACTAATGTCACTGTATAAGGTTGTCAACAAGTCAAGTCTAGTACAGATGTATGCTCATATCTGTTTAAATCTTATATTTAAAAAGAGCAAACAATAAATGGGAGCAATGTCCTCTGAAATTCCTCATTTTCTGAAGGTAAAATTGCCCCTACAAAATGACCAGAGATGGCTTCCTCTGCTTACTTGGTTTTCAAAATTTTCCTGGAGAGGACCCCCATACCCCCTCCCCCTTTCAGAAGTTTGTTGTATTTTACAGTCCAGCACTGTTTAACAAAAGACTAGTGGAAAAGTGAGGTATACAACTCAAGGAGTGAACACACACACACACACACAGATGGGTTCTACTTCCTTAATTTGTGATTTGTTGGCTAAGGATTTGCTGTATCCTCTATAGGTCAAATACAGGGGTGGAAAAGGACAGGATCATATAAAATGCTAGGAAATTCAATGTTAATTTGCTCTTTGTTTTTATTAGAATTTCAGTGAAACAACCTTTAATTATTGCACCTAAAATAGCCTTTATATAAAGCTTTAATTTCACCTGTTCTTTTGCTCCGGTATTCAGTTTTATTTACTGTTGAATCCTTATCTTTGCTTTATCTCCTTTTTATATCTTGTTTGATATGTTTTAGGAGGAGATGATGCATTGATAAGTTAGGGGTTTTATGCAAACCAAACATCTTTGTGTCTTGATCCGCATCTGAACTAAGGGTGAGGTTGGTGCACTGTTAAACCGGTTTAAGCCCTCCAGTAAAACATTTTTATTGACCGTTCCAAGGCGGTGCTTCTTTTGTGGATCATTTATGCTATTTCTTATTACGTCTGTTTGTTGATGCCTTGTGGTCACCTGCTTGGAAAGGGCTGACCTCTAGGCTCTCGTTTGTGATGTATAATTGTGACGTTATCACTTTCCCATTGGTATCCTGGGTCAGGTGTGGTGCTTGATTGTATCGATTCCTGATCTTTGCCCTCTATCTTACTTTATATAAGTGTCTGCTCTGTTGAATGAAGTAGAAAACTTAGTCAGCTTAAAATTCTTGTAGTATGGATGTGTACGGTTACTGTGGTAATTGGGTAGGGAAAAGTAAAAAATATTACCAAATAACTCCTAGTATTTGTCTCAAACTTCCTAGATTTTCCTAGTTTTTTCCTAGTATTTTGTAAATACATTTCCTAGTTTTCTCCTAGTTTTTTCAAAGATGCTGCTGGAAAGCCTGGAATTACTGGTTAACCGCTTGTTCAAGCCTGCCCAGGAAAAAGTGTGGTTAGGTGAACTGACCGTTCCGCCATGACCATAGCTGTTGACTTCGGTCGTAAAGAAACAAAACAAACAAACAAATAATGGAATTTTGTGAAATAATTTGACAAAACCACCAGTAGCCAGAAAACTAGCTAGTTTTCTGGATACTGGTTGTATCAAGTTTTAATTATTTCAAAATCATGCATGGTCTACAAGCATGCTGTTGTTGCTGCATTCCACATTTATGCTCAACGTGGTGAAGATGCTGCTTAAAGGGGAGGTTGGAGGCTGTGCATTAAATAGTCATGGAAATTACATTGTTCATCATGAAAAAATCATTGAATAGTGTTTTTGAATTTTTGTAGGAACCCTGAATATGGTAAACCATGGATAACTTGTCTAATATTTTCATTGATAACCATGACTCTGCGCATTGTATTTTACAGGGGAGGAGTGTATCTAACCTACAAAGTAGTTTAGAAGCTATGAAAGGCTCTGCTCAGTCATTAAAAGAAGAGTTAGGTACTGACCTTCTGTCACAGCTCAGCACAGAAGATCAAGCAGAAATGGACACGCTAACTGATCAAATCAAAACACTCACACAGCAGAATAAAGACTCACTTAAAGAGAGAATAAAGGTACTAAATCATAGCCATGTAGGTCAGGGATTTTTTAAATTTATGATCTGTCAGGGTAAAATGAAATTTTGGTAGCAGACATTTTCAAGTTTATTTATAGTTTATGCTTTTAGAAACAGAATGAATATAGGATCTAACATGAAGGATCATGTTTATTGAATTTATTAAATGAGTTGAGGAAAAGAGATCAAATGTGAGGCTTGCTGAGCATTTTATCTCTTTTGCAACAAGTTTAATAAATTCAATAATACAGGAGCACAAATGTTAGATTCTATTTATCACAGGACATTAAAATTACTTAAAAATGGCATTTTTGGTGTGAAAATGTCAAGATTTTGACATCTGTTACGCAACATTATAAAGGTCATCATAACATAACGCTACTAAATCTGTAAACCACTGGTGGTTTATACCAGACCACCAGTGATTCATTTACAATTTTGGGCTTATGGGTCCTGGGACTCGCTGTTTCCAATATCAATGAGTCCCAACTGCAAACTTATGAGTCCAAAACACTATTTTTAATGACAAGTCTGCAATACTATTGCATCCCGGGACTTGCTGAAATAAAACTTATGCGCAAAAGATGCAGGATGTGCAGGTAACAAAATCACTGGACCACATAGCGCAGTTGATAGCGAGTCCGACTGTAGATCCAGGGGTCACGAGTTCGTCCCTGGCCCTTTCCCATACTTTCGTGGAGATTGATGACTATTGGGGAGTCTACATGACACACCACAGATTTCCACAAACCTGATAACTGGTTGGAAAATGTTTGTCTTTCAACCTTTGGTAAAACTTTTCAGGATTATTCCCAAATTCAGGATTTTGAGGCTGACTTTCTATGGAAAGTCAGCCTCAAGATCCTGAATTAGGGAGATCATAATAGCTTCTGATTTATTTTCAAATTATCTAAAGACTATGGACCATTTAGACTTGTAATTTTTTATAGGCATATCACAAGTTTAAAGATGAAATCTTTAACATTTAGGATTTTGGATTTTTTTGTACTTTTACCCATGTACAACTAGTGTGTTATTTTTTCAGCTGGAAGGCGAGAAAAACAAGCTAGAAAATTTACTACAGAATAATTTGATGAAGAAGCGGGACAGAATCTTAACTGACATTCAGGAGGAGTCAAACCAGACAAATCAGGAGAAATTAGACTCCAGTGGATCAGAGCTAGAGGCAGTTGATCAGAGGATTGCAGAATTGAAGACACAGGTCAAAGGTACATGGGTGAAAGTTTTCAGGATTATTCCTGACTTCAGGATTTTGAGGCTGACTTTACACAGAAAGTCAGCCTCAAAATGCTGAATTAGGGAGATTATAATAGGTTCTCTAATTTATAGTCAGTCTGTCTAAAGACAATTGACCATTAAACTTGAAGTTGTGAGTAGTTAGTGGGCATACCTCAAGTTTTAAGTCTGGAATTTTGAAAGTTGAGGATTTTGTAATTTTTGAACTTTCACCCAGCTACATTAAGGTACTAGCTACATTCGAATCATAATTAGTATTTAAGGGAAAAGATGAATTTTAACTTTGAATACTGGTAGATTTTGTATGCTTTCTTGTCTGCTGATTATTTTCAAAATTAACTTTAAAAAATATTCAGGAATACCATCACAGTGTCAAATAGTTTGGATTCAGATCAGGCCCAACCAACACTTTGGTCTAAACTGTTTGCAAAGGTTATCAGCAGAGGACACTGGTAGGTAAAGAGTTAATAAGCTGGCCAATTATAAAGGGAGGCTGCTGAGTTAGTGGGATTTGGAAATTTTTCGCTGATATATGAACCATCTTTTAAATGAAAGAATTTGTAGACCGGGCCATGTAGCGCAGCTGGTAGCCAGTCCAACTGCAGATCCAGGGATCGCAAGTTCGACCCCGGTCCCATACTTAGTGGAGATTGATCATAAAGTAATTTCTACGTTCATTCTCCTCCTTCCCCTGATTCAAGAAGGGTTGTTTGTCAGTTACAAGGGAAAGTATGTGCACAAAGTACTGGTTAACAGCTTAGTCAAGCTTGCCCAGGAAAAAGTGTGGTTAGGTGAACTAACCATCATGACATCACCATAGCTGTTGACTGGGAAGTAAAACCTCAAACAAAACAAAATGAAAAAAGAATTTATAGTTTGTCAACATACCAGGTTGTTGGTTTCTAGTATACTGTAGAGGCTGTACAGTATTGACAAGTATACTATAGGCTCAATTCAAACAACTACGGCGTTTCAGTTGTTGGTTGACAATGAGCAAAATGCTTCTGTTTAATAGGTTGCATGGACATACTGATTGTTGATGAAGCTTCTTTTTTTTGCTTTTTAGGCTTTTCATTTGGATTTAATGATATTGTAGTTTTACCCATTTTATTTTCAGAACTTCAGAATGGCAGCCAATTTCTTGACAAATGAAATTGCTGTACTTTTTGTATGCAGACTGATACTAAGTTATGAGCAAATGTTGCATACCCAGATTGGACTGGAGCAGTAATATTAATTATCCTAAATTTGCAGACAGATAGGCATGGGCAAACTGTCAATCCAGACCAGACTGCTCCTTCAGGATCAGTCTTTTAAGGGTTTATGCTATTTTCGATTCCACCATAAGCTTTCACACACTTAATCAGGTCGTAAAATGGAATTGTTCAAATTTTAGGATAAATGATAATTTAACTCTTCTTTGCTGGCGGCGACTTTTGTCGTTGGCTGATATTTGCAAACAATTTTGACCAAGATCAGGACAGACAGAACATCGGTCCTGATCTAGATCCAAACCGTTTGACACTATTATAGTGTGTTTGAAAGATTTTTTTTTTGAAAAAGCTAATTTTGAAAGTCAACAGACGGCAACAAAAGCATGAAAAATTAGCCAGCATGCAAAGAGTTGTCAGATTATTTCGGGTAAATGCTATGGTACTTTGCATGTTGTGTTATTCTGGATTTTCATCCATATCCCTGGTTTATTACAACCGATTTATTTTGATTTTCAGTTCTTGATGACAATCTAGATAAGGCAAACAAAGAACAGAAAGAATTGCAAAATAAGCTAGAATACTGGAAGGTATGTATACATTTCAGTGAATTCTTTATTAATTCACTGAAAACCTTGAATTCTTTATCAATTCACAGAAAACCTATGTCGAGCCATCTCTAAATATGTTTGCAACGACAATCGACAAAGTCTCTTGCCTTAGCCGGACAGTCACAACTTTTGTAGTCTGCTTCTCTTGTCACATGTTCTTAGGTAGCCTATACTGCAATCAATATGGACCCAGATCAGACTGCTCCCAACTTTCCAAGGGTTCATATGGTTTCCATCCAGGGGGAGCGCAGTGGCTCAGTGGTAGAGTGCTTGACTCGAGACCGAGGGATGGCGGGTTCGAGCCTCGACGGCGTCACTGTGTTGTGGTCCTCGAGCAAGACACATTTATCCTAGCTTAGCACTGGTTCAACCCAGGAAGACCCGTCCCTGTTTAACTGAAAGATTGTTGATGGGACGTAAAGAATCAAATCAAACTAAAACAAAAAATATGGTTTCCATGAAACATCCAGTCTAAAGTGCACTTTGGTATATGCAGCAGACGTAAAAAAAGAACATTTTCAGAACAAAAAATAGTGGTGGGATAAGGGTTAATATGTGTGAAGCTTAGTATAGATTACAAGGACCCTCAAAATAGCTCTGAATGAAGAGGGTATTTTAGAAAAGACGTGAGAACCAGCCTCGGGAGAGGATTAATTTTGACCTGTATAAACATGGGGGATGATTGTCAGAGCCTTCCCCAAAGTATGGAAGTAAAGTACATAGGTTTAGATAAACACAATTTTTCAGCGTAAAATTGATAATATTTTCTTACCTATAATTTTTAGCATATGTTTTGGGTGCCCAAAAGAACCGTCTCATCGAAACGGTTCTTTTGAGTACCCACAACATATGTTTCGGTTGAGAAATAAGATAATTATTTTTCTTGTACGCACTCGTAACTAATAGTAACATTCTCACCAAAGTCTAGACTCATAGCTTTATTGGACGGCTGAGTTGAACTCTTTGCCTTATAGGCACGAATTTTGTCGTCTGCTGATATTCTTAACAAACAGTCTTGACCCAGATCAGGACTGATCTGGATCCACTACCTCTGACACTGATAGTGTTCCTAAAAGAATGTTTTTAAAAAAAATCATGAAAATACCTTCTGCTTAAGTCGTCTGCTGGATATTTTGACTAACATTATTTGACTAATGTAAGTATAGGGGCAAACAGTGTGAACCACAGAGCAGTCTGATCTGGGACTACACTGTTTGCTCCAAATACATTTTAGCAGACGACAAAAGCAGACAACTTTTCTTATGATTGGCTCATTAAGGGTTAAAACAGCAAGTTATGGTAAAATCTACTTGCTTTTATGAAGAAAATATCAAGCATTTACCAAGACCAAGATATTATTATATGTGCTAACTGGCCAAATAAAAAAATACCAGTGTTTAGGGTAACCCGACCATACCTAAATTTACTGGTGAAATCTAGATTTTTTTTTCAGGTATTCTTGAAAAAAATATGATTTTATGCATTTTAAAAGGTCTTTCAAAATGCATAAAATTATATATTTTTTTCCAGAAAAAAAATGTGTGCCTACCCTACCTAAAAATTTTCAGACCCGTTACCGGAAACACACTTATTTTTTATTTGGCCTAACCTTGATCTGTGTAATATTCATGTTAAACAAGAAGAATCTATTTATAGGGCCAGGAAAAAGAGCAGCAGGACAAGTTGGGAGAAGATGCCAAAGAACTTGATAAAATGACAAACAAACAGACAGTATTGTTAAAAAAGGTACGTACCAACATAGGGCCAGTTAAACAAATTTCTTAGCGTAAAATTGAGATTATTTTCTTACCCATCAGTTTAAACATATGTTTTGGGTGCTCAAAAGAACCGTCTCATCGAGACAGTTCTTTTGAGTACACACAACATATGTTTTGGTTGAGAAATAAGAAAAATAATTTTCAGGTACACACTCTTATCTGGAGGCCTGCACCAAGCTTATATACAAATTGGCAAAATATTAGCTTTTCCATCTACATATCTATTTGGGTCATTAGATGAAGTTGACACCAGAAGGTAGACTGTTATCTGGACACTCTGTGGACGTTGAGGGTCAGGTCCTAGTGCACCAGATTGGGGAAATGCCGAAATTGCCTAACTTATAGTGACTCATGGTGACAAAGAGCAGTTTCTTATACAGTACTGATCTTACAGCACCTCAGCATAGTCCTAAGTCGGTCTAATGACACTTTCATACCCTTGGCAGACTTTATTAAGCTAAAAATCTTAAGCCTTGTATGTTCCTTGTATACCACTTATATAAAACAGAAAACATATTGTATAGATGTGGTTTACTTACTGTCAAGTATGAAGGCGCTACCTGCAGTAGAGGGTGCGTCTTAGATCTATGAACACAACTGTTATATATTATATGCAGGACTGTATGCTAAGAGTCTTATTGCTAGTCTTCATGCTTAAAATGACTTCATTTTTACAACTTTGAACTTAAATTTCTGTTATATATTTGTAAATACTTGTAGAGAATAAGCAGAAATGCCAATAGCTTCCTGATGTTTTCAGCCTATGAAAATTTATTATTTACATACAACATAGTCTATGGGAAATAACTAATAATCAATGACCCACCTTACAGAATTTTTTTTTTGTGAAACATCAGGCTAAGGAGAAATTAAAAATAGCTTTGCCATGTGCGCCCCATAGATTTAATGGGAATAGTCCTGATCTTGATATATACCTACAATGTAATTTGCACTTTTACAGAAAGATGACTGTATGCGGAAGATCCGAGAACTAGGCTCCCTACCAAGCGATGCCTTCGAGAAATACCAGAATTTAAATTCTAAACAGTTATTTAAGAAACTGGACCAGTGTAATCAAGAGCTGAAGAAGTACAGTCATGTGAACAAGAAAGCTCTTGACCAGTTTGTTAACTTTACAGAACAGAAGGGGAAGTTAATCAAGAGAAAGGAAGAATTAGATAGTGCTCATACTGTAAGTTTTATTGGAGTTTGCACAGACTTCAGTGATTTTATTGCCTGTTTTTTGATACAGCCTTTGTCTTTTGAATTTGGTAATAAATCCCAATAAAATCCTCAGTTTGGGGAAAAAATCTCAAAAATTGGGAAAATACAGGCCTTTTTTGGATTGGGAAGCGGCCTGTATTCAGTTGTAAATAGGCAAAATAAAATCACTGGACTTGAAAAATACATGAATATAGAGGGCATTCTTGAAAATTACATTTGCCTTGGAAAATGGCTGTAGCCTAGTCCTTGAAAATTTCTTGAATTTTACTATTTTGGGTTGACTCTAGCACCAAGATCATTATAAAATTGTTTGCCTTTTCTTTGGTGCAAAATTGTTTTGTTTTTTATATGCTGCACTACTGTTGATTCACGATATCTTGGCTCAAAGAAACCCTTAGGTGGATTTTACCATTACATCAAAATAGAGTAGCTTCTTCCTGTTCCAGATAAATATGGTATTTAGCGATATACTTGAAGCATTTTCCAATCATCATTAGTGGTGTAGAGGATAGGATGGAGAACTATCAATCATATTTGGTATCATTTTGTGCGGTTATTGTCCAATGAAATCCTTTTTTTTTCGTTTTGTTCATATCTCTCTCATGATTTTCATGCTCAAATTTGCTTTCACTCACATTTTATCACTGCACATACTTTTCTTGGCTGTAGAAAATGTCTGATAGGAAGGCTATTTGATCGCAAGCCAGACAAATTGCTGTCACATACCCCATATAGGCTCTGGGTTCCTGCGATGTTATTTCATAGGTATGCGAAGAAGATGTCATGAATGGTACACTATTTGCACCATTATCAAATTATAGAGAGAGAGTCAGCAAGCTGACTGGCATATCAAACAAAGGGTTATTGCGCATCAAAGCTGAGTCAGAGAAGGTGGTCGGAAGCCACGAAGCTAGGGGATGGAGCCTAGCGACTTTGACAAGTGTGAAATATGTATAAATTATAAATTCACTAACAAACAAAACAACAAAAAAACTATATATAATATAAAAAAAGATCTTTGATTTTGGGTTTCAAACCACTATCTTCTCTTCATTACTCTTCAAAAAGATATAACCAACGTGCATGTGCGCCCTTCCAACTAAGCTACGAAGCCATTTAGAATTCCAATGTGATATATAATGTTTTGTTATAACTATACCGTTAATATGCATCAAACCTCATGTTCCCTCATTTACATAGTTTTGCCAGTGTGAACCATGATCACACAGCTACTAGGGATGTAATGATAAAGCAATGCATTGATTTAACAGGATAGAGGCTGCCTTGATAGTGCTATTGTTATAGTGTTTTCAACTTTCAATAACTATTAAACTATCACTGATAGTGATTTTAACTATCTGTAGTTTTGAAATTTTTCGGTCATGTAGATTTTTACCGTGTGGAGTGCATTTTGAAGATTATTTAGAGCATAACGGGCATCTTTATTGCTTAAAAAAACTTGTGTTAAGATGGTGATTAGTCTTGCATTCAAAGAGGACAATACTGATACATGAATACGTAATAGTGGTGAGGGACTTACATAAGATAGAATTGTGGTGTAAGACCCTGATAGTACTTTAGTATCATGATTTGTACATATTCTTTAAATTTAGAAACTTTAGTGAGATTTTTTTTTTTTTTTTTGGAATAGCGTTAAAAGACACTTTTGCCATGTTAAAGATTCGAGACTAGGGCATGATTTACCTATATCAGTAAACAACAGAGTGATTTCCTCATTTCCTGAGGGTTTTTTTTTCATGAAACTTCGCAGCTGCGAAGTTTCTCGAAAATAAAACCCTCCTGAAAAAAAATGAATTTACAGTACACATTTGAATACACGGCTCAAAATATTTAAAGGAACACTGTGGTTTTTGCCATTGATCACAATACAAATGCACTCATAGTCTGACTCATAGCGAGAGTTGGGTTAATAAGGCAAACACATGTTTGTCCTGTGATCAGTTTGGTTACCTATCAAGGACGATGCTTGTTTGTAAAAATAATGTAATCCCTTTCCAGAACTCTCCATGGAACGCTTTATGTAAAAATGGAATTTTGTTTAAAATACCACTTTTTTCAAAACCAAATTTTAAGACGAATTTTTCAATCAAGCACCACAGCAGCAGCATTTTTGTACAGTCAATAGCCTTTTAATGTTGCAGAAATCATTAGGTTACGCTATTAACAAATTCGAAGATTCTACAGAGTTCCAGAAAAAATCGTCATTTTCAAGAAAATTTAAAATTGCAAAATTTAAGCCATTAACTTAAGCAGCGATTGTTTTATCAAAAGCTTTTATTGATCCAAGACTTTGACTATCTAGCAAAAATGGCAACAGAAACTGAGTTTCTGCCTCATTGTCTAGTGAAATGCATTACTTGTCTATTGGACAGGGGTTAACATTATCACCTGTGGAAAATTATCAAGTGTTCCTTTAAATATTTTTAGCAGTGTAGTTAGTTAAGGCAATACTAACCATCATCTCACGAACTGACCCAAATATTGTCTGTGAGACTTAAAACTTGGTTTTAGATATTCTACATTAGGCCGCTAGAAAAAATGTTTGGTAAACCATGTACCATGATTAACTTATCTTTTGTATTTCAGTCTATTCTTGATCTCATGAATGCATTAGACCACAGAAAGTATGAAGCTATACAGCTTACTTTTAAACAGGTAAAGAAACTTTTTGGTAAAACTATTTTGTTCTCGACTGATGTCACATTATATATTTTGAGGGGTTACAGGTTTTTATTTATCAAATCACATTATAATCACACCTGTGAGCCGTTAGGGTTGCTTTTAGCAAAAAAAAAATGCGGGCCCTCGCAACAGCATATGGGGTCTAAAATGTTTGTCAATGTGTCTGTAATACAGTTTTCTAGTTAAGAAAGGATTTATTTCTAACATTTTTCTTTGTTACAATATTGATCTAGGGAGCACAGTGGCTAAGTGGTAGAGTGCTTGATTCGAGACGGAGGGGCCGCGGGTTCGAGCCTCACCGGCGTCACTGTGTTGTCTCCTTGAGCAAGACCTATTTATTCTTGCTTAGAACTGTCTAGGAACTACCGAAGATCCCTCCCGACATAACTGAAAAATTGTTGACTAGGATGTAAAGATTCAAATCAAACAAACAAAACAATATTGATCTAATTAACAGTTGTTGATCTTTCATAATGAGGGCTCTTCCAACTAGTTTTAAGACTATAACTTGGGACAGTACATAATACATATCAAGGGGTCACACATAAGATTTTTCGAATTAACATGTATTTCAGTCCCTGATGATGTTTTTTTAGCAAATAGTGTAGACCTTGTTCTGCGACATTTCTTCCAGTTCATCCCAAAGTACCGATTTATGGGTTTCCAGTATCCAATAAATTAAAAGACTTGCTTTATTTCAGGTGTCCAAGTATTTTAGTGAGATATTTAAGAAATTAGCACCAGAGGGTCATGCTGTCTTGGTGATGAAGAAAGGAGATCAGGATCAAGGGGTAGGTATCAGTGTGGAACATTCCACCTTACTCAGGTCTTTCAACATGGCTGAGTTAAAGTTGACTCATCTTAATATATCCAAAATTTTGTCGTCTGCTTCAGTTGTGCTTGGCACTTAAAGTTAACATGAGTTTGAAACAGCCATATTTATCCGCTTTTTCTGACAAGGTAAATCTACCACGGTTATTCTTCATTTAACTCACTGATTAGGTGTTGAATAATATTAGTATTTATAATATTGCATCAGACAGCAGCCAAGGCTTTTAAAGATTATAATTGAGCAGTGACATGAGATTTCCAACAATGTGGTATGTGCGACCAGCAAAGGCTCAGACCAGCCTGCGCATATGTGCAGTCTGATCAGAGCTTTTGCTAGTCAACTAAATATTCCATGGCTGTTAAGATACTGACTGAAAATTCGTTTGGAGTATCTAAGCTTAAAAGGAGGCTGCCCAGGCTGGTCTGAGCCTACACTTGTCAAAATGCCACCTTGTTGGAAATCACATGTCACGGCTCGTATGTTATAGGGGTGCGCGATATTACCGGTATACCGATATATCCCGATTTAGGAGTCCTGAGATACGTATCGCGATATGCTTTTGACATACCGGTACACTCGGCAAACTCCGTCAATTTTCGGAGCATAGTTCATCTGCTTTCTTTTCGAGCTGTATTTTATTTGCTTGTCAATTTTTATTTAACCTTGCTTGATAATTAATAGAAGTGAGATGTCCGACAGCCAATGAAAAGCCGGTAACTATGATAAACAAAATGTGCCGTGTGCACAACGTTAATACCATTGGCTAAGAGGAGGATTTCCCTTGCCAAAACCAAAATGGCGGACCCGATCGAGATCGAGGAAGGAGACACTTATATTCTCTCTTTATTTAATGATTTCTCGTAAGATAGCGGATTTGATGGATCGGATTTAGATGAATCAACAGAAGTTGCAAATGTTCATGATGTGTTTGCGATCGATTTATGCTAGAATGACATTCAATTGCCCCTTGATTTTGAATAAAATCGGCTCTGAGAAAATCCCCCACCCACAAGCTTACATGTTATTTAGGTGTGCGGTCTATCGTGATTCGTATCTCGAGTACAAACCCCAAAATCGCGATATATCGCGATACGGTTTTCAGAGGCGATACCCACCCCTAGACTATGTTACAATCCCTCCTACCCTTTAGAGCAATTGTTGTACCTTTGCAGGCAATGTTGATTTAAAGAAAAAAAGAAAAGTATTGTACCCATCTTATTCTACAGACTGACTGTTACTTTTTTGCATACCTGGCAATTTTTCACGAACTTGTTGTCTAACTACTTTTTAGCTCACCTGAGCCAAAGGCTCATGGGTGAGCTAATAGTATACCAGTCACTCCGGCGTCAATCCGTCGTCTGTCTGTCCGTTCACAATTTCAAACGTCTTCTCCTCTGAAACCACTGGGCCAATTAAATTCAAATTACATATGGAGACTCCTTAGGACGCGGGAACGAAAGTTTGTTCAAATGGTGCTGATCACATGACCAAGATGGCTGCCACGCCCATATACATGTATGGTCAAAACCCTTTAAAAATCTTCTTCTCCAGAACCAGAAGGCCAATGGCCTTGGGACTTGGTATGTAGCTTTGGGGTAGTGGGGCCTACCAAGTTTGTTCAAATGATGATCCTAGGTTGACCTTGACCTACTTAACGTCAAGGTCAAATTTGCTTCCAAATGCATTTAAATGGGAAAATTTCTGAAAAGTTTTTTTCTTTGAAAACTGTGGAAGCCTTAGTCATGTTCCACTTGATATGTTTAACCTAATGAGACAATGGCTATAAATAAGTTCCAAAGGTCAAGGTTGACCTTTGACCTTTCAGCTTAGGTCGCTCATATTGGAGTCCCATCAATATATTAAAACATAGTTTTCTCTCAAACCATCGGTCCAAATGAACTCAAATTTCATGTGAAGACTCCTTATGATAAGTTAGTCAAAATTTATGCAAAATACTTTGGTCACATGACCAAGATGACCACCACGCCTATATAATATGGTCAAAACCCTTTACAAATCTTCTTCTCCAGAACCAGAAGGCTGATGACCTTTGGACTTGGTATGTAGCATTGGGGGAGTGGGGCCTACCAAATTTGTTGAAATGATGATCCTAGGTTGCCCTTGACCTACTTAACGTCAAGGTCAAATTTGCTTCCTAATGCATTTAAATGGGATTTTTTTTGAAAAGTTGATTTTTTGAATACTGTTGAAGCCAAAGTCATAATTCTCACTTGATATGTTAAACCTAATGAGACAATGGCTATAAATAAGTTTCAAAGGTCAAGGCCACCACACCCATATATGGTAAGAAAAAACTTTATATATCTTATTCTCTGGAACAAAAGGCCTATGGCCTTGGGACTTGGTATGTAGCATTGGGGATGTGGTCTCTACCAGGTTTGCACAAATGATGAATCTAGCTTGACCTTGACCTACTTCATGGCAAGGTCAAATTTGATTCTTATGCATTTATATGGGAAAAATCTTGAAATGTTCATTTTTCTATAACTGTTTAAGCCGAAATCATAATACTTTCGAGAAATGTTTAACTTTATGAGACAATGGTTTGTATAAGTACCAAATGTCAAGCTGACCTGTGACCTTTTATCCAAGGCCACTTATTTGGACTGCCACATACCTATCTAAACATTGGTTTCTCAGAAATCACTGGGCTGTTTGATGGAGTATTCATTAGATTGCTTTAGGTCACTTGACCAAAATGGCTGCAACCCCCATATATGGTAAAACAAAATATGTTTTATTATAAGTAGTAAAACCTTGACCTATTTTAACATTATTAAAGAGATCAAGTGAGCGCCCCAGGACCTTCAGGTCCTCTAATTTCAAAATAAACTTTTTCAAAAAAATCTTTCACGAACACTCAGATTGTCAAACGAACTGGATCCAGATCAGGACTGTCGATCCTGATCTGGGTCTAAATTGTTTGCAAAGGTTATCAGCAGACAGCAAAAGTCACTGCTAGCAAGGAAAGAGTTGACTCGTTGCTTGTGTTTACTTTTGTTATCTGCTGAATGCTGATAACCGTTGCAAACAGTTTGGACCCAGATAAGTCCCGACAAAATCCTTTGCCTGATCTGGATGCCAAATGTTTGACACTTATAGTATCTAGAAAGATTAAAAAAAATCTGCAAACAACAGAAAGGGATGCAAAATTAACCACATCCCCATTTTAACAATGAATTTGCTTAGGCTCTTAGAAAGTAGGAACTTGAGGGCTAAGAATTATTATCATATGAGGTCGCGTCTGGAAGTGAAATAACACCATGCAATAAAATCGATAAACCACTAGTGGTTTACAGATTTATGGGAAATGTTATTACGTCAATTACAACGTTGCGTACATAATGACAAAATTATAACATTGTTACGCCAGAAATGAGATTTTAAAGTATTCTTAATGTCATATGATAAATAAGATCTAACATTCATGCTCTTGCATTATTGAATTTTTTAAACTCGTTGGGAATAAGAGATAAAATGCTCGGCAAGCCTTGCATTTTATCTCTTTTCCTCAACTCGTTTAATAAATTCAATAAAACATGAGCACTCATGTAAGATCCTCTATGTATTCTTTGTTTCCAGGGTGATGATGAGGAGTCTTCACAGTCACAAGAAGTTCCATTGGTTGAACAGTTCACTGGAGTGGGAATCAAGGTACGGAATGAAATTATCTATAACTTTTGATCTTCGAATAAGGATAACACCAGGGATCAAATTTAAGATTTTAAGTCATTTGCTAAAACAACAAGTGATTGTTTTTCTCACTTGCTGAGGATGATGATCAACTTGCTTGCTGCCTGATCGCCCATTTATGTCTCTAATTTAGGAGCCACTGTAGTGTAGTGGATTAACCACTCGCCTTGTATACCAGGGGTGGTGGGTTTGATTCCTGATTTCTCAGTCTGTCAGATGAGACTAAGCCATGGCAACATCCACATATGACACTAGCTATTGGTGGGATGTTAAACACAAACAAAACAAATATTGCTTATAATAGAAAATTGAACAAATTAAATGAGCATATTCTTTTCAGCAATGACTGCAATCTAGTTGGCACTTAGGCATTTATGATTGGGGTGATCTAAATAGGACTAAGGATCAAAATGTTTTATTGCTGAATGGGTTTGCTTGAACTTCAACTAGAGAGACACTAACTTATTGAAAATATTGTGCCCTCTCTTAAAATAATAAAATTCATAAACAGTTTGAAGGAACCCCCACCCCCCAGTAGTCAACTGAGATTTGATTACAAGCAGATGAGAAATTAGTTTACAAATGAGTTAGCCTAAGATATTGAAACTTGAACCACATTATTTAGCAGCTAAGGCTTAGATGAGCTTGTGCAAATGGGCAGATGCTGCTTGCATATACACAGTATAAATGTAGATGAAGGCTAAAAAAAGATAGACCTCTGGTCCTACTGGAAATGTCTGTATGTGCCTTTAAAGTAGGTCTTCCCCCATATGGGATAAGTACCAAAATCTCATGAACTGGCTCAAATTATTCAGAAATGCATTCTTTATCCATGTCCCTTAATAAGAGTATGTAATTAAAAACTATTTTTCTTATTTCTCACTCAAAACATATGTTGTGGGTACTCAAAAGAACCGTCTCGATGAGACGGTTCTTTTGAGCACCTAAAACATTTGTTTAAATTAATGGGTAAGAAAATATTCACAATTTTATGCTAAACAATTTGGTATATCCTAATTCCAGGTGTCCTTTACTGGTAATAAAGCTGAGATGAGAGACATGCAACAGTTGTCTGGTGGACAGAAATCTCTAGTGGCCCTCACACTCATCTTTGCCATACAGAAGTGTGATCCTGCACCTTTCTACTTGTTTGATGAAATTGATCAGGCCTTGGATGCACAACATAGAAAGGCAGTAGCAGGTAATTTGTGCTGAGTCAAAGGTTGCTTACTACATATACTCTTAACCCTTATCAGGGTTCCCACAAACTCTGGAAATCATGGAAAACCTGAAAAATCACTAAAAATAGTTCCATGCATGAAAAAATCATGGAATTTGTGAAAAAAAAAAAATGGAAAAATCATGGAATTTTTTGAAATAGTGACAAAACCACCAGTTGCCAGAAAACTAGCTGTCGGACACTTGCTTGTGCGTGGTGAATTTGCTGCTAAAAGGGGAGATTGGAGTCGTCGCATTAAATAGTCATGGAAATTACATTGTTGATCATAGAAAGTTATGGAAAAGTCATGGAATTGTGTTTTTGAATTTCTGTGGGAACCCTGCCTTATCATGCTTGAAAGTTTGAGGTTTTACTGGAGGCACTGTATTGTGTCCTTGGGCTCTGCTTTGTACTGGTTGAACCCAGGAAGACAGGGAAATTGGCCTTGCATGACTGAAAAATTGTTGACTAGGCTGTAAAGAATCACAAACAAAACATTTATCAAATTAATTCTACACAGGATTCCAGTTAGTAGTATGTATTTACAAGCAGAGTGGAAAAGTGTAGATCCTGATCAGCTGGCTTCTTAGAATCTCTACACTGTTTTCAAAATGGGTATTATATGGGCCTTGACACGAGAAAACTCGTTTTCAGAGTTTGCAAACAACAAAGGCACAGACTAGCATGCACATCCACTCAGTCTGATAAGTTCTTTGTTATTCACTTATTATATTCACTTATAAAGTATCATATCTAAACTTGCAACAAGCGGAATTTCAATTTTCTAGCTAATCTTTGTAGCTGAGCAACCTGGTTTGAATATCACTTGGTCAGAAACCCCACAGACAGGTTTTCTCTCATCGCCGCCAATATACATGTTCAGCATGGAAAGGATTAATTTGGGGCACCATGACTACTTACTGTACTTATTTGAAGATTTGAGCAAGTTCCTTTTTGACTTGGTGAGATACGTGTACGTCAAATTTAGTGATATACAGGCAAACAGTGTAGAGCGGTCAGACTGCTCCGACAGGTGTGGAGGGGGACATATTGTTTATTGTGGGGATTCCATCAGTGTAACACTTTCTTATGTGCAAGATATCTCATGAGCTGGTGGGCGGATTGGAACCAAATTTGCATATGGGCCGCGATGTGAGAAACCCTGTCTTCGGGGTTTCTGACATAGCGATACTCAAACCAGCCTGCTCAGCTACAGAGACTAGCTAGAAAATTAAAATTTCGCTTGTATCAAGCCTGGATATGATACTTTACAATAAGCGAATAACAAATGTGCTGATCAGATTGCGGGTATGCGCAGACTGGTCTGCGCATTTGTTGTTCCCAAACCACCGAAGACAGATTTTCTCGCGGCGAGGCCCATATAACATTGGGGCATGATGAAGACTTGATTACATTTTGGCAACCTTGTCCTAACTTACAAGGTCACAGTGGGCGAAATAGGTCAAATTAGAGTTTGTGCATGGAGACATCTGTTTTCTCTGAAAACAACACTACATGTAGTTATAAATAAAGTTTCTCATTTTTCAACCAGAACATAAGCTGTTGGTACTTGAACAGTTCTTTGAACACCAATAACATGTATTTCAATAGAATGTTGTATGTGGGCATAACTCTTTGTGTGCTGGAAAATTTTGTGTGATTTTTTCTTCTGAATTTTTACAAATTAACTTTTTACCAAAAATTCTTTGGGAATGCCATGAAAGTGTCAAGCAGTTTTGTTGTCGGACCTGATCTGGCTCCAAACTGTTTGCTGTTTAATGGAGTTCTTACAGAAGTGAACTGACAATGTATTTTTTCCCTAGATATGATCCATGAGCTCTGCCAGGATGCCCAGTTTATTACAACGACATTCCGACCGGAATTGTTGGAGCATGCAGACAAGTTCTATGGTGTGAAATTTAGGAACAAGGTAAGTGCTTTCCTCATTTGTTTAATCAGCATTCAGCCATTAACTCTTTTCCAGCTATTCACATCAATTATTGTCTGCTCTCTCCTCTGCTTATGTACTTAGGTAGCCTATATTGCAAACAATATGGACCCAGAACAGACTGCTCCTTGAGGAGCAGTCTGATCAGGGTTCATAGTGTTTGCTTCCATGATAAAATTGATCTGTAGTGCATTAGAATATATGCAGCAGACGTAGTAGGCAGATGACATTTCCTGGACAAAAATAAGGTTTAATGATTAAATCATATAAAATTTCATGAATGTTTTAAATTTCTTTAAACTATTTACTAAATTAAACAAGATGTACAGACTGATAGAAATATCATAATTAAGCATAATAAATAAGTGTCAGACATCCTTTTTCAGGGATGACTTAGTAGGCATCAGACAAAGTGCAATGCTAGGAGAAGAACTGCCACATTTGTGAGAGTTTGACCCCCACTAAAGTCAAAATATTTAAAATGGATTATGTTTCCACTGTGGCCAATAATGACAAGTTTCCCTGCAACAGACTGAGAGAAATATAATTTTGCATAAAAACAAGTATAAACAAGATGTGTTCAGGAGGCATTAGCGCCTCCTGGAACATATGCAACTCACAGTAAAACTATATATTTTCGAAAGTATGTAAACGTCATATATTTTTGGTATATAGTGGTATACAGTGCTGATTCGCTTTACGACTTGATTCACTAATAATGCGGTCCATTCTAATGGATCCCAATCACAGCATTATAAAGGGACTGCACTGTATTTGAAAAACCTTTCCTAAAAGATATACACATGCAATCATAACTGCCTTGGCCAATTCCACGAAATTCCATGGAATCAGACCACGGATGTACACCGAGGATCTACTTTGATAACGCGGGTGATAACGTGATGCTGACGTTATATAACGTGACGCTGACGCCACAGAAACCATGTTAACACAATAACAAGTGTAATTACAGAAAAACAAACGGCATAAATGAAGTTTATGTTATGTTATGAAAAAACTTTAAACTTGGTTTATTCTGCTGATTAAACTTTTCGGATAATCAGAATAATTAATTATAATAGAGCTGAACCCACATGCTACAAGACTAATTTTCCATACGCCAGTTCCGGCTAACGAAATGGAGCTTTTGGGTACATAGTACTACGCATAATGCTTCTTACATACACCCGAGCCATGATTCCATTCTCGAATTGTGGCGGACTTTCCCGAATGATACACATGCTGCATGTATATATCAGAGTTCTTGTTCCTGTAGAACAAGTAATGGCCAATATAAACCCCATTCATTCTGGGTACTTTGGCAAACAGTGAAGACCCAGATGAAATGCTGCTTATTACTGCATTTCATCTGGGTCGCCACTTTTTGCTAAGGTAAAAGCAATGTTCAGGGACAGATATACATCATTTATAGAAATTTTTACCAGCAATTCTTAATAATACAAAGTGGACATTTCCATACTTATTGTATCAATATGTGTTGGATAATCCATCAGAATGAAAGTGGGTTAAAGTATAGCTAGTTATATCTACACATTTAACCCTTAAAGCACCATGAAAAAATGCATCTGAAAATGTCGTCTGCTAAAGTAGTCTGCTGCAAATAATTGCCTAACATGACTGATGAATTAAGTATAGAAGCAAACAGCGTGGACCCAGAACAGACAGCTCCTATAGGAGCAGTCTGATCTGGGTCCACACTGTTTGCCATAGAGCCTTCTTAAACATTTCAGCAGACGACTTTTGTTGCGGTTGGCGCATGAAGGGTTAATATTACAAAATGGACGATTCCATACTTGTTGTATCAATATGTATTGGATAATCCATCAGAATGAAAGGGGTTAAAGTATAGCTTATTGCATTTTTTGCTGATTATTTTCAGGTGAGTCATATTGATTGTGTATCTGGAGAAGAAGCCGAGGAGTTTGTGGAAGATGATACTACTCATGGATAATCCAGTTAAAAGGGATAATCCGGTTAAACGACTCTCTCTGAGTGATGTTCGAATTGGGAGGAAGAAGGCAATTTTCAATGTGTTCATGGAAGCATTTATGAGCAGGGTTGGTGCTGGTTAAGTGTTAGTAGATTGTCTGTCAGTCTGGTACTTTCTGGAAGTGTCTGGACAGTTCAGTAGAAGTTAACTTATTATTAGCCTCTGGATGGGCCTTGAACTGAATATATCCACATCACACACCCATCAGTTTACTCATTTACCCTAAATATTTTGACAAACAGGCCTGGCCCGACGTTATAAACTTTTTTCATGCTCAACTCAACTGAGCATGAAATTTATCTTGCTCATAAAAACTATAATACTGAAAAGTAACGAGATTTCAATGCTTAAAAAATCAGAGGCTGTACTTATCATGCTAATAAATATTAAAATGCCAACAATTGTTGCCATTTTAACATTTATGAGCAGAATAAATTTCGTGCTCAGCTGAGTTGAGCATGGAAAAAGTTGTATAACCTCAGGGCCTGGTCAAACTGTAGAACCAGACCTATTGAAGGAGAGTTTGATCAGATTCTAACTTGTTTGCTCACCGGCATCATTGCCTTGTGGTCCTTGAGCAAGACACATTTATCTTGGCTTAATGCTGGTTCACCCCAGGAAGACCCCTCCCTGTTTAACAGAAAGATTGTTGATGGGACGTAAAGAATCAAATCAAACAACAAACTAACTTGTTTGCCATTCAATCATATTTCGAGCACCTTGAACTGGTTCCATAATTTTAGGATAGATTCTATTCTGTAAAGAGTTATGGTGTTCAGTTAGGTAAATGAAAGATTCACTCTTCCAGGGGAGACAATCAAGTAGTTTTGAATCTAGTCTGTTCTGCTCAGTGTTTGGGGAATAGAAGAGGCCAACTTGTTGAAGTAAACTTGTAAATTTGAATAGCATCAAACTTATTTTCGCAATTTGTTTAGAAAACAAAAAATAAATTAGCACTCCAATGTTAATCTGCAGCAAACTTCATTTAAAATATTTGTTTCATAGGATACATATTGTGCACATAAAATGTGCTCCTATTTTTTTATTATTTTTTTTTCAAATCGTAAAATACATGTCATCATTTAAAACTTACTTAAAGTATATCGTGATTTCAAAGGATCCAGATAAGCCTGCACATTCTGAAAGCCAGATTTTGGGCCTTAGCCATGTGAAACTAAATAAGATACAAAACCCTGTGGTCCTTGTCACAAGAAAACCTGATTTTGTTGAATATCAACAATAAATGTGCAGACCAGCCTGCTCACCTGTGTAGTCTGATCAGTGCCTTTGTTGCTCACTCTAGAAATTATACAGTAAAACCTGTGTAAAACAGCCATTCTCAAAAAGACCAAAATTGGTTTTCAAGACCAATTATCACTTACTGCAGGCCAAAAGTATTGCAGAATGCTCCAAAGGAAGCATTCTGCAATACTTTCGACCTTTATTGAGCAAGGAGTTGTCATTAAGACCTTTGTTTTGTCTATTTTTGAGTGGCCGTTTTACACAGGTTTTAATGTAATTACTAACTTACTGTATGCAAAATGTCAAGATTCTAGCTAGTCTCTGTAGCTGAGCAGGTTGGTTTGAGTCTTACCTGGTCACAATCCCAAAGACAGGTTTTCTTGCAACATGGCCTACATGGGTGAAAGTTTTCAGAATTTTTCCTGAATTCAGGATTTTGAGGCTGACTTTCCATAGAAAGTCAGCCTCAAAATGCTGAATTCTGCAGGTAATAATAGCTTTTCTGATTTAGTTCCAGTTTATCTAAAGGTATTTGACCATTAAACTTGGAATTTTTGATATTTTGGAGGCATGCAACAAGTTTTTAATTCAGATTTTCTAAATTTCAGGATTTTGTAAATTTTGAACTTTCACCCATGGGCCTATGATCTAACTAGCTGCACCTGCTGCATTGAAACTGCTTTTAGCAAGTGTAACTACAGGCCTCCAGATAATGCATAATCAAAAATTAAATTTCTTATTTCTCAACAAAACATATGTTGTGGGTACTATTTCTCAACAAAACATATGTTGTGGGTACTTAAAAAAAGGTCACAATGAGACACTTCTCTTGAGCACCCAAAACAATTGTTTAAACTGATGGATAAGAAAAGATTAACAATTTTATGCCCCCAATTTTTGTTTGTCTGGAGGCCTGCTGAAAGGTATCTAATTTGCATGACACTTCAATTTTGTTGATAGAGCTGTAATTGATAGTTTAAAGATTTCAAAATGTCTAAAATGCAGCTTAAATTTGGATGTTTATATATATAAGTATGAAATCAAAATTTCCTATTTATCTTGTACATAATCTGATGCTTGTGAAAAGTTGAAGCCAAAATTAGCTTGGGTTTTATGATGTCTCAGGACACTGGGTACATATTTTGGAATTATCAGTTACATCTCATATTAACTGTACTGTTGCTAGCTGCCTGATAAACGTTGTCTATCTCATGGCATGTGCCTTTATCAGGTCATGATGACGTTGCACTTTTTGAATGACGTCGCTCATGACGCTGAATCAACACAAAAATCAAAAATTACGTCATAATCGCTAGTTTGAAGAGTGAAACAATGGGTTAACTGATAAATAGAATACCAGGTTCGCGTCTTTTGATATCAAGTTTACCAGGCTCGGCTTTGAGAATGCATGTTGAATCGCTCGGCAAGCCTCGCGATGTCAACAAGCGTTCTCAAAGCCTTGCCTGGTAAACTTGATATCAAAAGACACTCACCTAGTATTCTCTATTTTTAAGCACTACTATCAGGCCTCCAGATAAGGGTGTGTATTTGAAAATTATTTTTCTTATTTCTCAACAAAAACATGTCATGGATGCTCAAAAGAACCGTTCAAAACATGTGTTTAAATTGATAGATAAGAAAATTTTGAGAGAAAAATAAAGAGATTTTGCTTGTCTATCATCTATTATTGTTGAAAGGTATATATTAAATGGGAACATATCGCTTCTCAAAGAATACAACGGCGCACCCAGAACGCTGAAAAAATAACGCACATCAAAGGGAGACTACTGGATCAAGCAATGAATTCTCTTCAATTGCATCCCTTTTCAAATGGGAACTTCCCTTAAAGGCAAGAATTTATGGGAGCAAATTCTTTCATTTTAGAGCAGTTCCTTATAGTATGGAAAATCACTTTTATCACATTAAGTGACCTCTCTTGAATGTTACTATTTTTATTATGCGCATGCGTAACCTGCGTAATGGGTGCTACGCCAATGGAATATCAAATGAATTTAACAAGAAGTGGGTAACCAAATTATGAAGTTAACAATTAGTGCCAATAGACAATTAATGATAAGTTTGAATATTATCGGAACATCTACAAGCTTTCTCTTGCAAATGACAGAAGTCCTTTACTATTTCTTCTTGTTGTTTATTTTAAAAAACTCTGAAGCAACCAGAGTAGACCCAGATTGGTTGACTGTTTGTTGAAATTTATATGATGTTGGCAACTTGACGCTGGCTAGCAGACATTTAAGGAGCATTAATGTTTCTAGCATAAGCAGGAGAAGGGTTAAACCTCTGCCGAGAAAAAAATCATCTGAAAAATGACGTCTGCTGAAGTCGTCTGCTGCATCTAATTGCCTAACATTACTGACAAATTTAAGTATAGAAGCAAACAGGGTAGACCCGGATCAGACTGCTCATTTCAGCAGACGAGAAAAGCAGAGGACTTTTGTTGTGATTGGCGCTTTAAGGGTTTTAAGAATGAATATAAGCTTGTTTGCAGCAAAATATTATGTACCATGGTCTAAGTAGATGTTCGTATTTGTGTCTTGTCTGTTACTTACATATTTATTATTGTCAAAATTATTATGAAAATTTGATAGTTGATCTGTTAAATGTGTTCGAAAGTATCAATTGGGTTCAAATAATTTTTGTTATTGTACAGTGAATATCAGGGTTTATCCCACTTTAGACTGGAAGCTGGTAAACATTTACAATGACGGTTGAGGCACAGATGAGATGCTGTTACCTATGTAACTCTTTGGTTGCTAGTGTCTTCTGCTAACCTTTGCAAACAGTTTGGACCTAGATCAGGACCGATAGAACGCTGGTTCTGATCTGGATCCAAACTATTTGACACGGATGATATTCCTGAAAAAAAAAATTATTTTAAAGAAACTAGAAGACAAAAAAATCTGCATCATTTCATCTAGGTCTTCAATGTTTGTCGAAGAACATTTGACCTGGGTCTTCAGTATTTGCCGAAGATACCAGTACAGGACTTTAGTTAAGAGTGTGTAACGAAAACTCAATTTTCTTATTTCTCAACCAAAACATATGTTGTGGGTACTCAAAAGAACTGTCTCAATGAGACGGTTCTTTTGAGCATCCAAAACATATGTTAAAATTGGTGGGCAAGAAAATAATTACAATTTTACGCTGAAAATTTTTGTTTATCTAAACCTGTGCCAGTACACAAAGGGTGTTGATGTCTGAAATGATTCACCAGTGAAAGGAAGCCCCCACCCCAAAGTTTAAGTGGTATTTTGTTTGACAATGAAGATCCAGTTGTAATGTTGTACTGCATTAGGGGCTACAATGTTTGCCAGAACAAGCAATCTATCAGATAGAAATATTGTGTGATTTAGGTAATTTAATCTGTGACCCCTTACTTTATGAAATTGGATAATAGTTCCCAATTTTCCTTTTGCAATTAAAATATCAATAATCAGTTTGCTCTATGAGCAATTAAATCAAGTCTGCTCTGTACTTTTAACCCTTTTCATAGGGCCCCATAAACAAAAAACAAAAAAAATGTGTGTAAAATTGTGATTTTTTTCTTATTCATCAGTTAACACATGTGTTGTGGGTGCCCAAAAGAACCGTCTCATCGAGACGGTTCTTTTGAGTACCCACAACATATGTTTTGGTTGAGAAATAAGAAAAATAATTTTCTGTTACACACTCTTATCTTGGGCCCTGCTTTTCATTCTGGTTATCTGGGGCCCTGCTTTTCATTCTGGATACCTGTAAATGGGTACATTTGCAAACAGTGAAGACCCAGATGAAATGCTGCATAAAGCAGCATTTCATCAGGGTCTTAGCTGTTTGCTATCTTCAAGGACAATATCATAAAAACATCATTTTATTGAAATTTTGACCAGCAATCCCTTAAAATACAAAATGGACTATTCCATACTATTATTATTGTATCAATATGTATGGGGAAAGAAGACCAGAATGAAAAGGGCTAAATTGATGAGCCGCGACACGTAATTTCCAACAATGTGGTATAAGCGACCAGCAAAGGCTCCAACCAGCATGCGCATGCCCGCAGTCTGATCATAATCTTTGCTAGTCGCTTGAATATTCTGTGAGTGTTAAGCTACTGACCGAACAACATTTGGTGTTTCTTAACTTAAAAGGAGGCTGCACAGGCTCGTCTGAGTCTACACTTATCAAAATGCCACATTGTTGGAAATCACATGTCACGGCTCAATTGATTGTACTGAATGTAGTTACCTTTTCAGGTATCAATTGCAGATTTAATGGCAACATTGTGGATCCAGATCAAACCTTCATTTGGATGTTTGATTTGAGTGCACACTGTTTTGTTCTGTCTATCAGGTATGTTTCTGTTATGTGACAAAGTAGATAGTTTTATGTGTACATTATTTTAAATCATCAGTCATTGATTCATTTTGTAGTTTTTCATTAAACTCATTAAATCTAAACTTTGTGTTACTTCTTTACATTTCCCACCATATACAAGTCATGCCATGGAAAAATGTCCTGTGCACCCAGATCAGCCTGGACATCATAATCCTTGTTTGACCAGCTATGCTGGTTTTTCTTCTCAAATGCTTACATATGGATAAATATTTAAGTTGATTTTCAAAAATTATAGGTGACAAAGTCATAATGATTTAGCCATCAATAGTGCTGGGTATCAATAATTTTTTTCGACAGGATATGTGTATCGATACAAAATGTTCAATATATCCTTTGATATTTTCTCATGGAAAATAGTACGAGCCTTCCAGCTCTTGAACCCCAAAATAACCTGTAGCCTAAGCTCTTTTAGTTTAGCAATGTATCTAGTGGCTTTTATCTATTTGCCAATATTATAATAAACCTCCGTAAAAAAAAAGACGAAAATGCAAGTCATGCTCGCAACCTGACCATATTATGAAAAAAGTAGATTTTTCACCAAAGTTGTGACCTTGACCTTGGGAGTTAGTGGCTAGGTGTTGTGCATGATGCACCATCATGCTATGGGTAAGAATCGTGTTAAGTTGAATTTGGCCAACACTTGTACAGGAGACCTGGACCTTGGGGGTAGGTGGTTAAATGTTGTGAGTGACACACCTTCATGCTATAGGTAATAATATTAAATAATGTGAAATTATAATGAAGAAGGCCTACCCTTGTATGGGATCTGGCCTGGACACGAAATCCAGGATTACAGATGACTTCCAGGACTTGAGTCCAGGTTGTGACTTTGACCTTGAGGGTTGGTAGCTAAGTATTGTGAGCACACCTTCATGCTGTCAGCAATAATCATGTGAAATTCTAAAGAATTTGGCCTACCCTTGTAGGAGATATGGAACGGACACGAAACTCAGAATAAGAGCGTGATTGACAGACTTTGAGTTTAAGTTTTGTCCTTGGGAGATGGTGGCTAGGTGTTCACTGTTGTGGGTGACACACCTTCATGCTTTAGGTAATAATAGTCGGGGAACCAAAGTCGCGTATCGTGCAAAAACACACATTTTTTGCACCCGAAAGGTATACGGCTGGAATTTTGTATACTGATAGTCTAAATGGTGCTTGATATGAAACCACTGTATAGCAATTCGACCAGAATTGCATTTTGCGGGAAAATGCATTTTTGTATGCCACATAGGTCATGTTAAGCAATCTTTCATAGCATAGAAATTGTGATGTTTTCCCTTATCAATAAGTTAAAGAGTGTGCTTTGGTCTTCAAAAGAACCGTCTCATTTAATAGGTCCATTTAAGTACCCACAACATATGTTTTGGTTGAGAAATAACAAAACTAATTTTCCATTACGCACTCTTGTCTGGAGGATTGGTATGAGAAGCCATTTGACTGTTAGATAATACAATAATACACTATCAAATGCATTTAAAAGTATGGGCAGTCATTTGTGCACCAAAATAATCTTCTTAGGGACATTTTTGTCTTTACAAGTACTATGCGGTTACATTTCTGCACCTCATACAGGGACAGACAGGTTTTCCATTGTGATATGATAATAGTTATACGAGTTTTTTCATATTTATTTTACCACTGTTAAATGAAATTATTGTTTTCAGTAGATAAAAATCCCATTGGTCCCTACAATGGCCCCCTGTTTCAAAGCTGCTGTAAATATGGTAGATAAACATCCTTTAAACCTTGATAAATTTCATTTATGTGTTAAAATGCTCTTAAGTTGTCCTGGCATGTAACTACGCACCCGCTGGCATGAACTAAATTACTAAGTATCAAATTATCGTGGTTTCATATTTTTACTTTTCATCTACCTTTTCTAGTTTGCCATAGAAAATAAAAAAATTGTCTTAAATTATGTCCCAAACGTCTGTCTATCTGTATGCAGCGTTTAAACACATTCAAATCAAAATTTATTTATTTATGCAAAAAATATGCAATTCAAACCACTTCAGCGGGAGGACAAAAGTGAATAAGTAAGCACACATGTTTTTACGAAATATGCTTCCAAGCGATATATAAGTAATTATCAAATACATTTTGGGGCATTAAATGCAGTTTTAATGAGATTTGAAGAAAAGAAATCTATTAATTTAATTTCAAAATGGGGACGCCCTAATCTACATGCTTTAAAAATCAATAAGCAGTCTTCTTAGATGACCACCACTGCTTCTAAGGTCTATGCCGATGTTGTATTCTTATATAAACTCACTACTTTTCAATCCTGAACTTTTTTGATAAAAATATATAACATTTTGAAAAATAATATTTTTACATGTTCTTGCTGGGCTTCCGTAGAAAGTTTACTGCTCTTGCGTTATGCAAGTCGATCGAGTCTGCTATACAGTGGTTTCAGATACACCATAGAATTACCTTTGCAACCATACAAAATTCAGCTGTATACCTTTCGGGTGCAAGGGTTAGCATTTTTTCTACCTTGGTTCCCCGACTATAATCATGTAAAGTTATAATGAATTTTGTCTACCCTTGAAGGAGATCTGGAACGGACACGAAAGCGTGACTGACTGAGGGACTGAATCAAGCAAACATATAGTCCCGCAAACCAGTCTTTGACTGGTAGGGGACTAATAATATGGGAGATATGCTCCGGACACGATTTTAGGACAGAGGTCAAGGTCACAGTGACCTGAAAACAATTAGACACTCCACAACCCAAAAATGTATCCACACACGAAATTTGGGATTCCTACCTCAAATAATATGCAAGGTATGCTCTGGACACGAATTTTCTTGAACTGAGACCAGAGGCGAATTTTCTTGAACTGAGACCAGAGGTCAAGGTCACAGTGACCGGGAAACAGTACTCAACACTGTGACCCCAAGGTGTATCCACACAACAAATTTAAGATTCTTACCTCAAATAATATGCTCTGGACACATTTTTTTTTAGATCTCTGGTCTAAGGTCACAGTGACACGGAAATCGTATGCGACACTTCAAAACCCGAAGATGTATTTACACACCAAATTTGGGATTTCTACCTCAAGCAATTTAAGACATTTGCTCAGAACACTATTTTTCTAGAACTGAGGCTAGGTCAAGGTCAGAGTGACTCGGAACCAGTATGCGACACTCCGTGACCCTAAGGTGTATGCACAAATCAAATTTAAGATTCCTACCTCAAATAATATGGGAGATGTGCTCCGGACACCATTTAGGTTCGGACGGACAGACGCACTGACTGACTTTGGGGGCATAAAAGGCAGACAATTTTTGTGAATGGTGGGAAAAGGGTTAAGGGATCGGAAATGAAAACGGCAAAGTTATGTAGCATAGCAGACATCTTTATTTTCAATAATGTATAATATATAATTTGAAGAAATAAGCACAGATCTTTCAACACATACATGACTTGGAGCTAGTAGATGAAACCTTAGAATGTGATCAGGATGGGTCCAGGTAGGAATAGTTTGTGCATAAAATTGGGATTATTTTCTTCACCATCAGTTAAAATGTGTGTTTTGGGTGCTCAAAAGAACCGTCTTAATGAGACGGTTCTTTTGAGTACCCACAACATATGTTTTGGTTGAGAAATAAGAGGGCGTACAGACCATCACAGGAGAACACTACAATACCTGCCATTATAAGGAAAATCAAAATGTCCATGAAACAAGAATCACTAGCTAAACTGAAATTCATCCAGGCCTGCATTTTTTGTTTTGATGGATAATTTCCAAGGACGGAAGCAATTCAGTTTTGAAATGATCGCCTATGAACCTCCAAGCTCTTCTGCCGAGTTATTTACAAGCTTATTTGTCATCTTTGGATTATTTTTTGTTGATTTTTTTCTATCAGTCAAATCAGTTTTGAATCCAGACCTGGCCCCACATTTTGTCGGTCCTGCTCAATGTCCAAACTGTTTGCAGAGGTTATAAGCAGGCAACTAAAAATCTTTTTTGAGTTATAAAGGTTAAACATTTTTGGTGATTAATCATAGCTCTTGTTAAGCCAGAATTTATTACTCAACCAACAGGTAATAACAACATGTACTCAAAGGTATCTGTGAGATGAAGCTTTTGTATTCACAGCTGAGTTTTTTGATAGCTACATAGTATGTTGACAAATAAGAGGGGGGAAATCAGAAATACATCCAATGATCTGAAACCTTTTTAATGAAATGGTATGCATTCTATTTAACTAAAATATAGATTCAAATAGTGGCTCCATTTAGCCTGAGCAATTTCATTCCAAGCACCAGACCCAAATTACTCAAGATGGGAAAAGCCGAATCATTGATGGGCACACAGACCATTCCAGCAGGACACAACAATACCCACCATTTCATTGTGGCAGGTATAAGAAAACATTCAAATCAGCACATATTACCAATGAAATAAACCCTATTTTTAGATCATGACACCATGTTCTATTTTTAGACATAAAATTCAAGTAAAATTTATGTAACATTTTTAATACTTTTGAAAATATACATAGTATAATTCAAAGGCGTTATCATGGAGTAAAGGGTTAACCGCAAGACCTACAACAATGCAACGAAATTTACAATAAATGAGCTAGTATCCAGTGAAATATACAAGTTGACATGTGCACCCATCGAAGACTCAGACCAGCCTGTGCATCCGCACAGACTGATAAGTCTTGTATGGGCACTCAAAGGGTAGCCAAGGGTTCAACATTTCTTCAGGCATAAAATTAAGACTGATCAGACAGAGTGCATCGATGTGCAGACTGATTTGAATCTTCACTGTATGCACATGCCAACTTGAACTTTATGCTGGATATCGGCTAAATGTAGATTCTGAAAAATCTTGTCTTCTCCCACAGCGCGGTGATCTGGAACTTATCTCGCTGCAAATGTAGGTTAGCTCAGATCTCACTTCAAGAAAGTTTGTTCCTATTGTACTTTCCGTGACTAAAGCTCTATTTTAAGTCTGGGTTATCGATTGATTTGTTGCTTCATGCCCCACTCAACAATTTTTCAGTCATGCAAGTATTATTACCTGTCTTCCTTAGTTGAACCAGTTCGAACTTGTGGATAAAGTGTCTTGCTCAATGACAACACAGTGACTCAAGTGAGTCTCAAACTAGCAACCCTTTGATTCCCAGTCTAACACTCTACCATCTGAGCCACTGGGCTCCCATTCCAATGGGTGATGCCAATACTTCAGATGATTGGCTACTTCATTTCTTCTACCCCCATACAGGTACCGGTACATACACACCATTATATCCACTCTAATATAATATAAACGACGAAACTCCAATGAGAAATGGAAACCACATATAGAGAAGAAGGCTCTTATTGCAATAACATGACATCTCATCTTTGTATGCTGGGTATTTTGCATGTTTCTTTTTGTCATCTGATTTTCTTTCAAAATTGATCTTTTCAAAAAAACTCTTTCTGGAATAACATCAGTGTGTCAGTTTGAATCCAGATCAGGCCCGACATTATGTCGGGGCGTGATCTGGGTCTAAATTGTTTGCAATCAGCAGATGACAAAAGTCACCACTAGCAAGGAAATCTCCCTTGTTATGCAACTCCATACAGAATGGCATTTTTTCATACAAATATGTCAGCTTGTCTTTATGAAATAAAATATGCTTGCATGGGTGCCGTTGCATATCACCTTGATCACTGTGTGGAAGGTGTATTTTGGCCGTTGTTAACTCGTTAATAGTGACCACTTTTGTCATCTGCTGATAACCTCTGCATACAGTTTGGACCCATATCAGGACCGACGTTCAGTCGGTCCTGATCTGGATCTAAACCATTTGACACTAATAGTGTTCCTGAAATAATATTTTGAAAAAGTTAATTTTGACAAAAGTAAGCAGACGAGGACAAATGCATGACAAAAGGAGTTACCTGTTTGCAGCTTAGAGAACTAATGACTGTTACATGAGTGATGCCTAGAGAATTGCTAATTACCTGGAAAACTGCAAATTACCCAGAAAACTGCAAACAGTTTTTGGGGCATCGCTCATATTTCAGACACAATCTCAAATTGCCTTAAGCAGCTAGAATAACCAAATAAACCGCGGCATGAGATTTCCAACAATGTGTCATTTTGACAAGTGTGGACTCAGACGAGCATGTGCAGCCTTCTTTAAGCTTAGAAGCTCCAAATGGTGTTCAGTCAGTAGCTAAACAATCATAGAATATATTGAAGCGACTAGCGAAGGCTCTGATCAGACTGCGCCTATGCGCAGGCTGATCTGAGGCTTTGCTGGTCGCACATACCACATTGTTGAAAATCTAATTTCGCGGCTCAAATATTGTCTCCACTTTGTACACCATGTCATGTATAGCAACATTAATGCAAACAATTTTTTTCCGAAACCAGAAAAACAAAATAAGTTGTACGCCCTGCTAAAGCTCGGGCATAAATGTAACTTTATAACAGGACTAAACTGTAGTTTATTTTTCATTAATAGGAAGAGCAGCTCAAGATTATACAGTCAAATCAAAGTATCAGTTTTTTGTTATTACACAAGTAAGAGCCTTTTCTGCACAATTAATGTTCAATGATATCACATCTAATCCAATGTAAGCATGCAAACAGTAACACTTTATGTACATATTATCACACGTTTTTACAGCTATACACAAATTCATACACCTGTACATCATACATTCTATTATTAGCAAGCGTTTTATATCTACAAAGCAAACCAGAAATTGAAAACTAACAACAAATATCAAAAGCAATAACATGATTTTTAATCTGGAAAGAGTCATTGTTGAAACCTAATTATTGTCCCTTCGTATGCTAATGGGTTCTTCCTACTGGTTTGATACAACAAACTTTGGATGGTCCATTGTATATATCTAGGGGTGTCAGGTTATATATTTTTTTTTAAAAATGTATCCTTCTGTCCGATGATATTTTTTGCCTTTACAGTGTAGACCCTGATGAAATGCAGTATTATGCTGCATTTCATCTGGGTCTTCACTGTTTGTAAAAGTACTCGTTTAGGGATTTCCCATATACAAAGGGTTAAACCTGCTACAAATACAAGCTATTTTTAAAGGGGGAACTTGTCAAAACCAAATAAAGGAAACAGAGATAAAGGATCATATGTTGGTTAGTATCTGTGGCATGTATTTTTATAAATAATCCAAAAATGATCAACAACAGCTTCATAATATAAATTCCAAACTTTTTTTGTTTCAAGTGTCCTACTCCAACTGCAAGATAAATAGGCATATATCAGATGATCTTCCCATACCATTAACCCTTGAAGAACGACAAAAAATTTGCAGACAATTATTTTTTTGTTCAAAATGTTGTTGCTATTCTGGCCCGACATTTAATGTGAATGGTCTGCTTGGCAGACAAATCGCATTATAAGAGTTTAATGGCAAGTCTTATATCCTGCAAAACCAAAATATATATTGCCTGGTATTCATAAGCACTTATATTTTAAGCACTTTAATAGTACTATAGTGTTTCCAGGACTAAAGTGACCCCCGTTTTTTGCTAATTATTCTTTAATGGTGAGTTTAATTGAAAAATAAATTAGAGAAATGAATTTAGATATAGACCGCGTAATTGAATTTATTTTTTCCACATAAATATGAGTTTTTGTATAGGCTGGGATTAGATGGAATTTTGGTGTGTTTTTGCTGTTCCTCTTCGAGTTAGTTCCCAAGTGAACCTATAGCGATATAAATAAAACATGGCTCATACAGGTCAGTGGAGGTAATTCGCCAGTCCCATAGATAAGAGTGTGTAACAGAAAATTATTTTTCCTATTTCTCAAGCAAACAAATATGTTGTGCGTGCTCAAAACGACCGTCTCGATGAAACAGTTCTTTAGAGCACCCAAAACACGTGTTTAAACTGATGAAGACAATCGCTACTTCACGCTAAAATTACTTAACTGGCCCGATCTTCCTTCATCATAGCAATGCAAATATACCACGTTTATCTATTGGGGTACACATGGGTATATTCACAGAGAAAAACAACTAAGTTATTCTTTTGTACAGGGGATTTGGGCTTCATTTACAAATAAGGGCTTCTCCCAAAAATAAGATTTAATTACGCGGTGTGCATTTAAATTCACATGCTAAGTGCCGTTCTTCTAAGTTCAATATAAAGCTGTTTAAAAAAAGAAAAACGGAGGTCACTTAAAACCTGGAAACACATTAGGACCAAGTATTTACCCTAAATATTCGGAGACAAAAATTGTGCAAAAGGTTCATTCCTAGATCAGAGCAATTTGATCCGGATGCAAAGCACAAAGCAGCAGTCTGAATAGGGTGTGAGGTGTAAAGTACATCCAAATCAGAATCCAAATGCTCTTTTTCTGTCTATTTGCTACCCCTCCACTTTTTAGACAACTTGTCAGGTACTAAGATGATTCAAACTTAAGTATCAATATATGGGCCTCGTCGTGAGAAATCCTGTCTTCTGGGTTTGCTAACAACAAAGGCACAGACCAGCCTGTGCACCCACACAGACTGATCAGCACCTCTGTTATTTGCTTTTGGAAGTATCATATCTAAGCTTGCTACAGGTGAAATTTCAATTTTCTAGCTAGTCTCTGTAGCTGAGGAGATTGGTTTGAGTCTCAATTTGTTGGAAACCCCAAAGACAAGTTTTGTTGCATGGATGGCCATATGGAGTTAAGGATTTTAGATATGTAGGGTAACTAGACTATACACTAATGTGTTAAGCTCTTTATGAAAGCACTGAAAATTCACAAAACAAAACAGCTAATTTCAAATTTCTTAGCACATTATAGAAACACAGTTGATAATTACAAACAAATCTTAACCCTTAAAGCGCCGAGAAAAAAAATGCATCTGAAAATGTCGTCTGCTGAAGTCGTCTGCTGCAAATAATTGCCTAACATTACTGACGAATTAAGTATAGAACCAAACAGTGTGGACCCAGAACAGACTGCTCCTATAACACAGACTGCTCCTATAGGAGCAGTCTGATCTGGGTCCACACTGTTTGCAGTGTTTCTGCAAGCCTGGAAATTTAGGGGGTCATGAATGACCCCTTGTTGGAAAATTTGGGGGTCATTGACAAATTTAGTGGGTCAGAGCTTTTATCGATTTTCAATTTCATGAAAATGCATTGAAATAAATAAAAAAGTTTTATTTAGTTTTATTGTTTATTCAAAGTGAGCACTTCAAGCTGACCACTACAGAAACTGCCCAGTAGCAAGAGGATTCAGTTTGGGGCTGAGAACAACTTTCTGCGCTTTGATTCCTTCCATTTTTTTAGTGCAGAATCAAAGTCAAATGCTTCTATTTCAGGACCATGGGCAATCTGCATCAAAGTATTGAGCCTTGGTGCAGATAGCCTATTCCTGGCTGAAACTTTAATCTCATTCTGGATACTGAATCCCCTCTCTACTGTTGCTGTCTGTAGTGGTGCAAGCAAAGCTACTGACACAAGTTTTGATAGATTGGGAAAAGTGTCAGGGTGATTTGCAGTCAGAAGTTTCCATGTTGACTGTACAGTATGACATGGATACCTCTGCTGCAAAATGAGAGCCTTACACTTTTCCCATTCTAGCAGGGTTTGCTCAGGATCTATGAAATGGGGATGGTCTTCTAAAGCATAATGCTTAACAAGGGCATTCATCTGACACTGCCCATAACTCTTCATGTCATCATCTGACAATAATGACAGACCCCTCAAACTAAAAACTGCCATGTTAGAGACTAGATCAGTTGCTACAGCAGGAAACCTTTTCTCAATTTCTTGAATTAGGTTAGACAAAAAAGCCTCTTTGACTTTTTTGAACTGTTGTCTCAGAACAGGGGTGTCAAGGGTCTTGATACCCTTAAACTCTTTCATGTCTCCTGCTGCAGCAACTGACATAAACTCCAACATGAACCGCCCATCATTTGTCTTAAGCCATGTCAGCTGCTGAACCACACTGTCAACACTGGGTCTGATCATGGCCAGGTCGATTTCATCTTTTTGGAAAAACAGACTAAGCTGTGTAACCTTAGGGATAATGTCCATCAATAAGTGAGTTACAGCAATGAAAACAAATGATGTCATTTTCTTAAAGAAACCCTTTGCAGTGCTGTCATTGGCTTGCTCCATTTCAGTTTCAAAGTAAGTAGCAAGTGATCCCCATGTACGGTACACAGTCTCCAGTGCAGAGTACATGGAGAACCACCTGACACTGTGAAGTTCTTTATACTGCAATATTGGATCCTCAAGTATAGCCTGGATTGCATTTATCTTTGTTCTACGCAGGGCTGATCTCTTGAAATGATAGAAAATATCACTCAGTATTTGCTGATACTGTTTTAAATAAGGCACTTTATCTGCTGCTTGACTAGAGCAAAGAGCAAGCCTATGAGCAACACAGTGTATTCCAATAACATATGGGGAGTCCTGCTTCTTTAGCAAAGCAACAAACCCATTTTTTCTCCCAGTCATTACGGATGCCCCATCAGACCCAACTGCAAGCACCTTACTAAGTGAAATGTTACGCTCCTGAAGGGCATTTTTAACAGATTGATAAATTGTCATGGCAGTTCCATCAGAAATCTGAAGGTTATCAAGAAAGTGGGTCTCAATGTCAAAGTCAGAGGATATGGTCTTAGCATATATCAGCAGTTTCTTTGTAACTGATATGTCACAACTTTCATCCAATAATATTGAAATATATGGGCTAGCAACAAGTTTATTGTTCACATCGTCTTTTAGGACATTTGCAATAGCATCTTGCATTTCTGAAGCAGATTGTGCTGAAGTATAAGATGCTGATCCGACTTCAAGTTCATCGGGGAAAGATCAACCCTGAAGTCTCTGTAGATTTAACAGGGATCTGTGCTTCAATGTGGGAAGTTGTTCTTTAGCAAGCCAGTACACCGATCTTAATGTAGATGTAACAGCTGTGTTCTTTTTGGAAATGACACTCATGGTTTGCTTGTTCATTGTTGAGCGGAGTGACACAGCTTCCAATCAGGCTTTATGCTGGTTAGTCTGCATGTGTCTGACAAGGGTAGAGTGCCTAAAATTCGTGCATCCTGATGTAAAGGGATTGTCTTCGCCTTCGGCGACACATGTTTTGCATGTCATTTTATGGCCGTCATACTCAAGCCAGGGATAATTTTTTAGCCAGTCGTCTCTAAATTCTCTACATGTTTTACTTTCGCTAGGCTTAGCGGCAGTTTGATCGACGGCTTCCGGTTTATTTACAGTTTCAGTGGACTTATGCAACAAAGTTTTGCTCGTAGAAGAGCCACTTTCCTTTTGAGCTGAAGCCTGCGAGGCACCGGTCATGAAACTCGTGAGCAGACGCTGTCTTTTTCGATCCGCCATTGTTGTTTGATACTGGAGCGGTTTACTCATGCGCAGACGATCGATCTAAAAATAGAGCTGACAATGATTTTTTTATTCTTTTTTTTAAAAGTTTACTGTCTCGATGCCTGAATATTGGAACAAGAAATAATTCTATTCTGAACACTGCTTTAAAATTTATATGTTGTAAAAAAAGAAAAAAAAACAGTAGGAACAAAACGCGCTAAAATAATACGGAACGACATTGTCTGCGCATGCATCAGTATAAAAAGATCAGTATGCGATATGCATGCCCCCTACCGGAAGATATTAACGGAAACGAAACTCATCACGTGCGAATCACCAACTACTCTTGACATGCGCAGTTGTCGTATTCGTCACGGAAATACCCAGCAAAGATGTTTATGGGCAAGTTCATTTTGCATCAGAGATGTATTTATAGAAGCTTTGTCATCTAGGAACTTTCAATCTTGGACAGAGTTTCGTTCTCACAGCTTTTTGGCTGCGTCACGAAAAACGCACAGACCCAATGTCAGTGCGTCGGCAGTAAATTTATTGCGTCAAAAACGCAAGAAACGCACTCTCGCGGAAACACTGTGTTTGCCATAGAGGCCTCTTAAACATTTCAGCAGACGAGAAAAGCAGACAACTTTTGTTGCGATTGGCGCATTAAGGATTAAAGCATGGTAGATGTTCTAAAATTTTGAACACTAACTGCCTGTCAAAATAGGCCTACACATACAGCACAGACCTAGATCAACAGCTTTAGCAGGCTGACCAGGGTCTTCCCTATTTGCATTTGGTACAAGTAGTTTGTGATTTCTAGCCCTAATAACCAACATTTGAGAACAGAGGTGTTCGAAATTTTTTAGAACTTTTACCGTATACAAATAGTAAGATAGCATTTTACTTCTATTCACAGAATAAATGTAATAATTTTGAGTTTTTACTCCATGTTGTGACTGAAATAGCATCAACGAAACATTAGTATACTCACACAATCTGACATGAAACCCACTCACCAGATGAGTACCATCAAATTAACACCAGATATTTTGACAGCCCCTATCCTTGCCAAATTTAATTAAAAACCTATTAATCTCAAGAAGGCTTTAAAAAGTGCATATCCTCTGTATATCAATATACACCTTTTCCAAATACAGAAAAAGTCACTTAAAAATAGACAAAATGATGGTCTTAATAATGACAAATGATAACTTAATGAAGGTCAAAAGAATTGCAGAATGCTCCCCTTGGAGCATTCTGCAATACTTTTGACCAGCATTAAGCGATAAACGGTCTTGAAAACCAATTTTGGTGTTCTTTTTGAGTGGCGGCTTAAAACAGGTTTTACTGTGTATATATGAGTCACTTTTTTACACATCTAGTTAAATGTATCAAAACTGGTCTGTCAAAATATCTAGGCTAAGGCAAGATGACTACACACTGCTCTGACAATTCTCACTCCATTTAAAAACATCACAAAACTGCAACTGCATGCGGATGAATTGCGTATCAACCATCTTAATTGATGAATGACTTGATTGGTGAATGACTCTAGACGTAAAGAGAATGTGGAATATTTGGTGAGGAAAGAGAAAAAAAATACATTTAACGAATTCTAAGCATAGAACAATATTGCATTAGTGATATAACTTGTGGCTTCTCTAGAAATAATGTGAAGGACAAAATAAGCCTTTCTGTGTTTATGGGAACAGCTTAGGAGCTGGCCAAGAGAATATGAAACTTTGACCATACTCAACTCACGTGAGCATGAAATTTGTTCTGGTCATAAATTTTAAAGTGCAAACAATTGTTACAATGGCACTGTTTGTCGTTCCGAGCAAGAAATAGCCTCATTTATTTGTATTTTGATATTTATGAGAAAATAGAGGATCTTACAGGAGTGCTCATGTTTTATTGAATTTATTAAACAAGTTGGGGAAAAGTGATGAAATGTGAGGCTTGCCGAGCATTTCATCACTTTTTCGCAACAAGTTTAATTAATTTAATAATACATATGTACCAATGAACATTTTTTTTTGTGAAAAATACGCGACTTTGTTATGGGTATCATTTCATAGCATTACATTTACCCAAAAATCTGTAAATCACTTGTGGTTTATCAATTTCAATGAATGGCATTACTTCACTTCTAGACGCGACGTCATATAATATAAATTTCATGCTCAAATGATCTAAGTCTTGAGAGTTTGGATGTTGCTTTTAAAGCTGTTATTTGGGCAGTGTCACGAAAATTCCTTCTTCGTTTGTGACCAGCTGAGACTCAAGCCATTCTCGCCAGAATACTAAATTTACATGTATATAGTTTAGCTCTATTACTTTCTCAAGAGTTTGGTGCTGATCCGGCTGTGCCCATATGTGATAAATGCCCCAAATCATACATGTGTGCTGTCTAAAATGGAGTTTTCATGGCAATGATAGGGAATGCTCAGCTTGCAAAATTTATTACGTAAAAGCTGAGACCACAAAGTGTACACAAAAAATTTAAGATAACCACTTTTGCACAAAGTATATATTTACTTCATGACTCAAGCTGTCCTCATGACAGATTTTTTTTCTATCCCAACCTCACACTCATGATAGATTCTTATATCATACCAAAACTATTCAGATTGCTTCTAGCGAGGCTGTCTGAATAGGGACTTCTTTAAAAACAATTTTAACCAGTGCATGGCAAAACCAACAAAATAAATTATGATCTTTGCACCCATCAAAACTCAGATCAGCCTAAGCATCAGCCTGTTCTGCTTAGCGGTTTTGCTGTGTGCATGAAGAAAACAGGAGTCATTAGCTCTCCATTTAATGCAGCGTAAAATATGGTCTGATTGGGTTTGATGTCCATCTTCCTTCATTTTGTTTGGTTTGCAATGTACTGTATCATATGGGCAAGCATTAAGAATTTGGTACTTATTGCATCATCATCATTGAGCAATGAAGGCTCAGAAGAGTGTGAACATGACTGGACTTGCTAGAGCCTTCCCTGCTAGCATACACAAAGTATGTGTATAGATGAAGACTCTGACCAAAACGTTATACCTCTAGCCCTGCTGGATATGCCAGCATAGGCGTTTATTAGGTGTTTGCACATATGCAATAAGTATCAAAATCTTGTGTGCTGACCTATATTACTATTAGGATGTTTGGATTGGATCCAAATTCTAAATGAAAGATTCAATATTAAAAATCTAGTGAAGAAATGTTTAAGGAATTGTCACATCAACAATATTTGAATTTTAAACTAAAATTTTATGACGATATTTTTTTACCGAAAAAATGTGAGAATCATGCCACTATTTTTTCATAATAAATATCATTATACATGTTTCAGTGTCATCTAATAAATTAAGAAATAAAATTTTCCATTCATTCGTTTTGGGTTTTAAGGCCCTTCATGAATATTTCACACCTTTTGAGCATGTCAATCTCAAAGTCCAGGCAAAAGTGGATGCTCTCTAAAAGACCAAACGAAAGAACAACTTTCTTACCTTAATCCAAGCGGTATTCAAACCTATGTTGAAATGACAGTGTGACTCCAGACCAGGCCAGAGGTTATAAAACTTTTTTCATGCTCAACTCAGCTGAGCACAAAATTTATCCTGCTCATAAATGTTAAAATGCCAACAATTGTTGGCATTTTAACATTTATTAGCATGATAAATACAACATATGACTTAAAGCAAGACACTCTTTATTTGTCGGTATTTTAGTTTTTATGAGCAGTTGAAATCTCGTGCTCAGTCGAGCATGAATAACTTCGGGCCCGGTACTTATGACCATTCAGCTATTGCGGTATCATAATTCTTCTATCAGCTTTTGGTAGCCCTTTAAAAGGGTCCCTTAAGACTCCTTTTGCATTGAGAATGCACATTCTCAATGCAAAGGGGTTCAGCTCATGACCAAACAATTAAGCCCATATCTGTTACAGATATTGACCATCATCTAACTGTCAGCACTCTGCGCAGTAGCTTTACTTTCTATCACAATACTCTTTGACTGTCATTTATATTAAAACAATTTAAAGCTATTATGTCCCTTGATCATTTTGATACATATGTGTACGTTCTTGACGGAGATCTTGCAGAGCCTTCTGGGACTGGAACGTTCAGGAAATCCCAGAGAAGAATGGTGTCGTCGTGGGAACTGCTGACAATCTGGAACTCGTCGAACTGGAGGCGGAATACTCGGCCCGAATGTTCCTGCCGCAAAAGGAACAAAATACGGGAATACCAGTTCTCAAACAAAGTAACCCTTACACTTATACAAGGTTTCAGTGATGGATCCAGAATATAGGGATCATACGGGTTTGCTAAATGCATTGGACCATGATGTGAGAAAGCCTATCTTCGGGGTTTCCCACCAGGTAATTCTCAAAACAGCCTGATCAGTTACAGAGACTATCTAGAAAATTGATATTTCCCTTGTAGCAAGTCTAGATATGATACTTTCAAATAAGCGTATAACAAAGGTGCTGATCAGACTGCGCCGATGCGCAGGCTGGTCTGGGCCTTTGTTGTTTGCAAACACCCGAAGACAGGTTTTCTAGAGCCGAGGTCCCATTAACATATGCCAGGTCCGAGGAAGCTGTTTGAACATGAGCCTCTAGGGTTGGTGTTCAAATATCTTCCAAGATACCTGGCAAGTGTTAATGCAATGAACAAACATGTGTGATCATTTTACACCATTCTATCCAAAGCCATGGATTCATGCACCTATAGAATGTTACAGTTACTTCTGGATCCATCCCTGGTCTCTGAATATTACCACAGTAGCTTGATCTCAGTACACAGGTCCAGATAAACAAAATATTTGAGCGTAAAATTGTAAGTTTAAACATGTGTTTTGGGTGCTCAAAAGAACCGTCTCATTGAGACAGTTCTTTTAAGTACCCACAACATATGTTTTGGTTGTTAATTTTCAATTACACACTTTAATCTAAAAGCCTTCAGTATCTCATGAAATTGCTTACAGATCACACTTAAGGTGTGTAATGAGTGAGATCCTGTGATCTAAGAAAGACTCATATCAAGTGTCTGTTGTAATGATGTCTTAACCCTTATCATGCTGGATATTTATATGTATTAAACTCCTCCACAATTGTTATCTGATTAACTTGCAGAATTTCATTTAACTTGATTTGTTTGAATTTATTCTTTTGCGTTCCAGTCAACAATTTGTCAGTTATGTTGGGAAGGGTCTTCCTGGGTTGAACCAGTACTAAGCATTGCATTAATGTGTCTTGCTCAAGGCACAGGAGCTTGAAGTTCGATCCTTAAATCACCCCTATAGCCTCAAAACCAAAAGCTCACAGTGTCATTACGTAGTAATGACCAGGAGTGAAACTAAATTTCAGGCACCTTTGTCTCGCCGTTACCAGGACGTTTTTGGCGAAAAATGAACATCTTACCATAAAAACTATGCCAACAGGTCATGCGAGGCATGGATAACTTTTTCTGACATATTGCTGAGTCAAAATAATGAGCGTTTGAAAACAAGGAAATAACGGTAGCCATTCCGGCTCCAGTATCCTGTTTGACGCAGTGAATCCGAGCCTTCGTCACACTTGGAAAAAATACATTACAATACTTACAAACTCTTCAACCAAAAAATGAAACAATCAATTAAATGTGTTCAGAATATTATATAAATCAAACCCTTACATTTACTTATCACGAAAAGTTCTGTTTTTCATAAACTTTGCGGAAATTCAAAACTGAAATGGTTGTTTTTCAAAGATCGTGTGACGTTGACGTCGCGCACGATTTGGCGTACAAAGCGTAACGTCAAGTTATAGCGTCTTGGGGCTTATTCCGTATATGAAAACGTCATTGTCTCATTGTTAATGCCTCAACAAATAGGTATCCCGGTACTATATCGACTTAAAGTATATTTGTGACATTGTTCTGTTTTGTCTTAACGTCGCCATCTTGTTCATAAGGTAGAAGAAAAGTTATCGAACACTTTGATGTTGCAGTCGCAACATTCACAGCGGCTTGACCCGAAACTGGAGCCGGAATGGCTACCGAGAGCTTAGTTTCACTCCTGGTCATTACTACGTAATGACACCGTGAGCTTTTGGTTTTGAGGCTATATAGGTGATATAAGGACCGAATTTCAAGCTCCTGTACTCAAGGATACAACGCAGTCCCGCCAGAGAAAAGTGTGGTTAGACTAGAGTGGATAACAGTGTGGATCAAAGCCAGCTGATCTGGATCTACACTGTTTTCAAAACAGGAAATATCAGGGTTTTGCAAGGAAAGGGTTAAATAATGTTTTCTCTTCATTTGTTTATATTTACATTCTGATGGATTTACCCATACATATTGATACAATAAGCATGTGTCCGTTTTGTATTTTAAGGGGTCGCAGGTCAAAATTACTAAACTTTATTATATTTCTGTCCCTGAAGGTCGTTTTCATCTTAGCATACAGTGTACACCCAGATGAAATGCTGCAAAATGCAGCATTTATTCTGGGTCCACAATGTTTGCCAAAGTACCTGTTAACCAGTATCCAGAATGAAAAGGATTAATAGCAACTTAATAATGTTAAAATATAAATGACATTGGGTCGCTAGTAAAGTTGACATGAAACATTTTGGGGTTCACAGGATTCATTTACTTTGAATGTTGCCAAATGTGCTTTATACTTTGAGAAACATCAGAAAAACAGAATGAACATGCGACAGCATATACAGCTTCCAAGTAATTGCTACGTAATCTGTTGATCTGGGCCTTCATCTACTGCCATAATTTGTGCATACTAGACTCCATATTTATGCAGGTTTGCCTGAGCAGATATTTGTTTGTGTTTATGCTTTACGATCCAGTAAACAATTTTTCAGTCATATCTGGTTGATTTCCCAACTTCCTGGGTTGAACAAGTACTAAGCAATGGATAAAGTGTCTTGCTCAAGGACACAACACAGTGACTCTGGTGAGCCTCATGCTAGCAGCCCTTCAATCCCCAGTTTAACTCTCTACCAATTATGCCACTGCGCTCAACCGGATGAATGTCTGACCATAAACTGGACATATTTTATAGCACCAATGCATAGCTTTTGACACTTTTAAAGTATTTTAAATTATGCATGTGTATCATCAGACAGACTGGTCCATATAGTCTATTCCAATGCACTTGCTTTTGTAACGTGACGTTTGATTGGATAACATCATAAATTTGCTTCAGTATATCCTGCAATATACTGCCGCAAACTCGACGTCATTACGTAACGTCGCTTTTCATTGGTTGACAAGTGAATATATGCAGCTGGTGAGCGGTTTTATGCAGCTGGCAGCCCCTGGACGTAGGCACAACATAGTACATTTTCACTGTCTTTTTGAAGGAAAAATGTTAATAGTGCATTAGAATGGGGATAACCATATCCAAACTTTTCATTTGAGGAGGTATATCCTCAGATATACGTTCGGAAATCACGTTTTACGGCTCAGCTTACGCATCACCGTAAAACTAAATTTCCGACCGTTGATCCAACGATATATCTCCCCAAATGAAAGTTTTGAATACAGTTATCCCCTAATTGACATGAGGATCACTAAACGACATACTCACCACAAGGGTCCTAATACACAAGGTACCTGATGGTGCTCTAGGATCAAGTGACGCCGCTAAATCCCACACCTTTATTTTTCTGAAAGTAATAGTAGAACTTTAAATGATTGTTCATCCTATGAGCCTTCAGATAAGAGTGTAATTAAAACTCATTTTCTGATCACTTAATCAAAAACATATATTGGTATTCAAAAGAACGGTATCAATGAATGTTTGAACCATCAGAATATTCACAAATTTATGTTCAAAAGTTTTAGCTGGACCTATGGGTATAGCTATTAATACCCAAACACCATAATAACAAATTAACTCAAAATATTAATAACTAGGCCCCAAGGTTATAAAACTTTTTTCGTGCTCAACTGAACTGAGCACGAAATTTCAACTGCTCTTAAAAACTAAAATACCAACAAATAAAGAAGTTTCTTGCTTTAAGTCTCTCATATGTTGTATTTAAATTATCATGCTCAAAAATGTAAAAAATGATAACAATTGTTGGCATTTTATCGTTTATGAGCAGGATAAATTTCACACTCAGCTGAGTTGAGTATGAAAAAAGTTTTATAACCTCGGGGCCGACTCTTTCTACAAGCATAGAGGCATAAAATCACTAGCCCATATAAAAGCCTCCTTTTTGTAGGACATATGTAAACAGTGCACACCCAGATCAGATGCCACAAACATGGTGTCTAATCAGGGTCTTCACTGTTTGCTTACAGAATATTCTATTAAAGTTTAAATAAATATGAAAAATACCAGTAACCACCCAACAACCATTAAAATGAAACTGGTCCAATTGATAAGAATGAGAAAGTCCATTCAGCTTAAACCTCATAATATTTCAGCTACTAAAGACAAGGTAAGAGAAAGAGATCTGACAAAATTTAAATTTGGATAATGTAGGATTTAAACATGCTTTTTCATGCGTGATGAAACTGTTTGAACAGGAGGCCTCTAGGTCGAGTTTTCAAACATCCCAAGTTTATTGTATTAAACTAGAAGGAAGAATCCATTAAAGCATAAAGGGTTAACCCTTAAAGCGCCAAGAAAAAAAATGCATCTGAAAATGTGGTCTGCTGAAGTCGTCTGCCGCAAATAATTGCCTAACATTACTGACGAATTAAGTATAGAAGCAAACAGTGCGCACCCAAAACAGACTGCTCCTATCTGGGTCCACACTGTTTGACAAAGAGGCTTCTTAAACATTTCAGCAGATGAAAAGCAAACGAATTTTGTTGCGATTGGCGCATTAGGGGTTAAATATATCAGAAAGCCAAGCCTACTGTACTCACCCATCATATGCTCCACTAACAATTCTCTTATTGTCAAACCTTATACATCTAACTAACTCTTCATGACCTTCTAGCACTCTCAAACATGCACCACACTCTATGTCCCATAACCTGCAATTTTAACACAATCTTGCAATAGTAAAACAATGAAAAAGTGACAAAAACTTATTTGCCCGTAGCATTAATTTTTTCATGTAAATTTTATATATCAATATTATCACTTGACGTCACGTCTGGAGTGATATAATGCCATGCATTAAAATAGATAAACCACTAGTTGCTTACAGATTTCAGCAACATCATGAAATGAAAACCATTATAACATTGCATAAAAGATGGTAAAAATCTTTACGTTTCGCCCCAAAAATGCGATTTTATTTGATTTTAATGTCATGTGATAAAAAGAATCTAGCATCCATGCTCCTGTATTATTGAATTTATTAAACTTGTTGCTAAAAAGCGATAAAATGCTCCGCAAGCCTCACATTTTATGGCTTTTCCGCAACTTGTTTAATAAAACATGAGCACTTATGTAAGATCCTCTATATATTTTTTACTTATAAAGTTACACTTTACTTCTATCCACATAACTAAAGGAAATGATGAATATCTATCCTTGTGTGTTCAAGATATTAGGAAAAAATGCACAGGCTGGTCTTGAGCCTTTGTTGTTTGTGTGCAACAAGGTTCAGCTGTCTTATGATACTGCCTATATAAGAATGCTCTTACCGTATTGTATTATCTGAACTACCACTAACAACTAGTCTATCTCTGTACTGAAGACAGGCAATACCACGTTTGTGACCATTTAATGTTCGAACAAACTCACAGGTAGAAGTGCTCCAAACCTAGAAAAAAAAAATGTCAAAATTAATCAAATGTAATTCTTGAAGTGATTTCTGTAACAGAGATGCAGCTGGCTTGCTGAACCCTTATCTTATCAATTTAGCTCAATTTATCTTATCAATTCATGCAGCTGGCTTGCTGAACTCTTAACTTATCAATTTAGTTTTTACCTCTGCTTCATATATACAAATGTACGTCAGTCGACTTCTGATCATGAAAGCAAACACTATGAATCCTGACCAGACTGCTCCTAAGAGAACATTTTGGACACTGTTGTGCTTATCTACAGGCATTGGGCAATCATAGCCCATTGCAAAAAGTTGCTAGGTATAATGTTTGGGGGGTAAGAAGTTCATTACACAAAAGCCAGTATAGCTTTCACACTATAATTACAAAAACTAAGTCAAGGGCAGTAACTAAAGTATTCATGAGTCGGTCCTGAGAAAAATTTATAGGACATAGACTGTCTAGGTTTGTGACATTTATGCCAGTATTGCATCAAATCTGACCAAAGGGTACTAAGATATGGTTACTGATGGATGGATGGAAAGACTGACGTACAGATGACGCTAAAAAAAATATGTCCCTCTGACTTTGTGGGCGGGTCGACAATGAATATATGGACAGAAACTCTTGTCAAACTGCATGATGGAAGATTTTATCCTTTAACAAAAAATAATTGAGAGATTTCTCACCTTTATTGTTCTGTCCCCTGATGCTGACACAATATATTTCTCGTCAAAATCCACAACATTGACAGCTGCTCTGTGACCCACTAAGACACGCCTCAAGTTGATTTCTGTTGGAGATTGCATGTCCCAGACTGCTATTGACCTATCCTGTAATATTGAAATAAACATAGCATTTGGAAATTTAGTGCTACGAAAAAAAATTGTATTTATTGTTTGTGTTGTTGCTTTACTTCCCAGTCAACAATTTTTCAATTATGTTGGAACAATTTCCATTCTTCCTGGGATGAACCAGTACTAAGCATCTAGGATAAAAGGTCTCTGTATTTGTTGTATATGTGAACAAATAATCAGAACAGCCATAGAGACTCGTGCTCAGATAAGCAAAAAAATTTAGCACAAAATTATAATTATTTTCTTACTAATCAGTTTAAACATGTGTTTTGGGTGCTCAAAAGCTACGGTTCTTTTGAGTACCCACAACATGTGTTTTGATTGTTAATAAGAAAAATATTTTTCAAAAACACACTCTTTAATATAGGAAAGTGATCATAGCATGGTCATTTTCCTATAATTACTTTGCAAAATTCCATGTTAAAAAAAATGGGATCCACAACATGACTGTGTTATATCGAAATTCATGTTATGATGAGGAGTGTTAAAAAGGGACTGTACTGTACACAACTATAACTTACAATCTGACAAGAGTGCTTACCTTTGAACATGTGACCATGATACCATCACAGAATCGCAAGTGGAGGACTGCCTCACAATGATGAATGAGTGTGTTCAACATTTCCCCTGTACGAGCATCCCATACTCTGAAATCAGCATAAATATCACAATAAACCAGGGCTTTAGATAAGAGTGTGTATTGGAAAACTATTTTCTTTATTTCTCATCCAAAACATATGTTGTGGGTACTCAAAAGAACTGTCTCAATGAGACAGTTCTTTTAAGCACCCAAAACACAATGTTTAATTTGATGGGTAAGAAAATAATGACAATTTTACTTACACTCATGAAATTTCCTTATCTGGACCTATGAATAAACTAGCTATCAGAAAAGGAATAGTATAATTTGGGCCGCGATGCGAGAAAACCTGTATTTGGTGTTTCCGACAAACCAAGTTTCAAACCAGTCTCCTCAGCTACAGAGACTAGCTAGAAAGTTGAAATTTCGCATGAAGCAAGCTTAGATATGATACTTTCCAAAAAGCGAATAACAAAGGCACTGAACAGTCTGCCTGGATGCACAGGCTGGCCTGTGCCTTTGTTGGTCGCAAACCCCAAAGACAGGTTTTCTCATATCAAGGTCCCTTTATAAAAAAACATCTAGGTGAAAAAGAAATTTTTGTACAGGCAGAAAAAGGGGTAGATCAGCCTAACGTTTGATCAAACTTCAGCAAATAAAACCGGTTTCCTATTCACATACTGATGATGGGCCTGTATGATTTGGTCTGAAATAAGTTTTCTATTCTGTGTGGTTATCATAGGTGAGCTTTTATGATCGGAGTCTCCGAGATGTCATTTAAAGAAAAAGTTACCAGATGACGCATGACCGACAAAGACGGATCTCAAAAGCTCAACTTTGAGCAATTGATGCTCAGGTGATTATCAACAACCCAACCTCATTCAATTTTTTTTAATTTCTCTACCAAAACTTAAAATGGACTATCAAACCACTTTTTTCAATTCTTATATAAAGGAGCTCTAGCGATAAGGCGTATATTTTCCCTAGTTGACATGATTACAAAACCTTAATTTTCAAATTGCCCTAATGTTTTTAAAATTGGTCTGTTTCGGTAGTAAAGTATGCATAGAAAGCATCAAAATAGGTTTCAAAGCGATTCATCGTTTGCAAAGCCGTGAAAACTTCGCCTTCTACTCCCACCCCTCATTTTACGTCTTTAGACTAGGTGCCGTTTAGACGAGAGTTTTAGTAAATCCTTAGCAGGTTTTCAAAAAGTAAAAGTGCTAAAATATTAAGGATATAAGTGCCCTTCATTTCCAAAACTTTGCGGTATTTCTTCTGCGCATGCGTACGAAATATACTTAAAATTATGATGTTTGTCATTGAAAAGATGAAACTGGCGTCTTTCAGTTGGTTTTTAGATGCCTTCCCCCCCCCCCCCCCCCCCCCCCCCTAGACCCAAGATGCCATTTGGACATTTAAATGTCGCTATACAAATATATAACATATGTAAAGGGCGTCTTGGGTCTAGGGGGGGAAAGGGGTTGTATAAGCGAAAGAAAACATCAATTATCTGACAAAAAAAGACCACTTTGCAAGATGGTCGTTTTTATTGTACATCAACTGTACAAATAGTTTTACTGTACATAGCGTGATAGGACGATTGTTTACCCTTGTTTAACGGTCTGGTTCCCATATATGTTACTAAATAACAAGCACAGTTGATGATCGAAATAAATTATCGTTCAATAAGAAGTAGAGTTATTACATGCATTAAGGAAACCCCGTTTTAAATATACAAATTCGGGGGCTATGTTGCATCGAGGGCTAGATTATATATATTTGTTGAATGTGCCTAGTTTCTCCAGTCGTTATTTCAACAAAATAAAACGAACGTCTCGTTTACGGAGATTGCTCGCTTTATCGCTAGAAATTCTTTAAGACTAAAACTTTGGCTTGTCTGGAATTGCTATTATTATTTTAGACACATCACAGGAAAACCTATCTTCAGAGTATGCAATAAGAAGAATCAAACCACTCTACTCATTGCTCAGGTATAGAGGTCAAGGTCACAGTGATCCAAAAAAGGTATGCAACACTCCGTGACCCCAAAATGCATCCACTCACTAAATTTGGGATTCCTACTTCAGATAACATAGGATATACTCCAGACAAGATGTGAACGGATTTTTGTGACAGATGGACAGTACGATTACTATATGCCTCCCTATGAGCATAAAAAGGTACATAGAGATTACCTGACTGTGGAATCACTTGAACCCGAAATGATGATGTTGTTGTCATACTGAAGACACAACACTGAACCTGTGTGACCTGTTAATACTTGTACACATTCTAATGTGTTTCTATCCCAAATCTGAAACAAATGCATACATATTACATATATATTACCTGACTGTCGAATCACTTGAACCGGAGATGATAATGTTGTTGTCATACTGTAGACACAATACAGAACCTGTGTGACCCGTTAATACATGTACGCATTCTAGTGTATTTCTATCCCAAATCTGAAAACAAAGCACAACGATTCGTTTGTAATTTCCCAACCAAAACATATGTTGTGGGTACTCTAAAGAAGCGTCTCAATGAAACGGTTCTTTTGAGCACCCAAACCAAATGTTAAAACTGATGGATAAGAAAATATTCAAATTTTTACACTTAAGTGTTTTTGTTTACAGGGACGGTACAGTACCTATGGGTACCTATCCCATATTAAACTTAAAAGTTGTGCTTAAAATGTTCAGGCACAGCTATTATATCAAGTTAGTGGGTCTGACCATTAATCAACTTCTTTACTTTGTGTGCGAGAAGCAAAGGTTCCTGTGTAGTCTGGTGAGACTGCATGGATGTGCAGACAAGCCTGCCAGGCTGAACTCTGGCTTATCTAAGCCATTTATGCTTGCTGATGCAAAAAGTACTCAAATCCTATGTGAAGGTTAAATTAAATGTAAATCAGATGAACCTAGCTCCATCTCCCTCTTATTATCATAAAACATGTTGAGAGTTTGTTTGATTTGATTCTTTACACCCCAGTCAACAATTTTTCAGTTATGTCTGGACAGGTCTTCCTGGTGGGCTTAACCAATACTAAGCTGCTTAAAGCAAGGATCAATGGGACTCTTGCTCAAAGACACAATGCAGAGACGACGGTATAGCTTGAACCTGCAACCCCTCAATCTCTAAATATTGCATAGCCTGATAGATGAAATTCAAAGTAAGACAATGACTTTTTAGTGGTGTGAGAGTGCTACTGGCCAACTTCACATTTACAGCTATGGTAATTTGGGAGTAAGTCTAAAACCTTATAGAAAGTTGACTCGGTGTGGCAACTTGTTAAAAATTAATTGTTGTTCTGGATTTTTAATGTCATTAAGATTTGAACACAAGATACTAAGCATTTTTATGACCAAATAGAAACGTTTGAATCCATTTTTCTTTCTCAAAAATTAACATTTGTACCTTTTTTTAAACTTTAAACCCTTAAAATGCCAATCACAACAATAAATGACAAAAAAGCTTTCTTCCCTTTAAAGAAAAATAAGGCTGGATTTTCATCTCTCTCTTCAAATCTAATTTACAACTCTGACAAACATAATATGCAAGAAAAATTATTCCTCAGTTAACGTGAATATAATCCTATTTACTAACCTTTATTGTGTTATCTCTAAGCCCACTAACTATTCTGGTGTCATCATACTGTAAACAGTAAACACCCTTACTTGTCTCGCTACGACAGTGAATGCGCTGTAATGTGTGACGACCTGTCCGCCAGTTGGTCTCTATTCTCTGCAAGGATATATAAGCACATAAGGTGAGCTGATTCAGAAGAGCATTTCCTGCATTACATCTGTGAAAGTTCAAAATTTCCAAAATCCTGAACTTTAAAAATTCAAAACTTAAAACTTTCATTATGGTTACAAAACAGAAAAAATTTCCAAGTTAAAACAGGACTATAAATATAAATCAGAGAAACTATTATAATCTTCCTAATTCAGTGGTTTGAAGCGGACTTTCTCAGGAAGTCGGCATCAAAATCATGAATTCAGGGTTAGTCCTGAAAACTTACACCCATGCGCTCAGAGACATTTTTTTTAAGTTTGTTAGGGTTTTACTTAGTAAATTGTAAATGTAATATGATTTAAGCCATTATGTACATCTAGGGGGCGCAGTGGCCCACTGGTAGAGTGCTTGACTCTAGACAGAGAGGTCGCATATTCGACCCTCACCAGCGTCACTGTGTTGTGTCCTTGAGCAAGACACATTAATCCTAGCTTAGTACTGGTTCAACCCAGGAAGACCGTTCCTACATAACTGAAAGATTGTTGATGGGACATAAAGAATCGAATCAAACAAACAAACATGATGCACATGTAAAATGACCATTTTTTTTCTTCTTCCACAGTAAATTCTCATCCTTATAACCCTTATCCTGCTATATTTTTGTCCAGAAAATGTTTTCTGCTTATTATGTCTGCTGCAGATATTCAAATATACTCAAGACTAATTCTATCGCAGAAGCAAACACTATGATTCAACCATGATCAGACTGTTCCTTAGTCTGATTTGGGTCCATAAAGTTTGCAATAAAGGCCACCAAAGTATATATGCAGTAGAGAGGGAGCAGACGAGAATTGTGGTGAATAGCAGAAAAAGGTTAAACATTTGATATAAACATAATCATAACAAAACAAATTTGTCAATTTTTTTATCCCTGCCTATAGGGTAACTTTATCCACAAAATGCCCATCCAATTCCTAAGCCAACCATGGGCATCACCCAGGTTAAAACTAAAGGCTGTCAAATACATCCTTTGTTTTAGTGTCGGCAGGCAAGTCCAAATAAAAATATATACAACTGCACTAATTCAAAATTTGACCTTTTACCCATAGACGGATGGCTGATAATGGGTTTGCTCCCCCCCCCCCCTAGGGAATTTTGCAGACATATCCTATCTTGTAGAGAATTGAAAGCCGAGTCTTTTAACAGATGTTTGCACTCTGTGCTCCGGGGCGTTAGTCTGTAAGAGCCTGTAACATACGTTACTTAATCAAACTAAGAAAAAGTAAATTGAAAGTTTGAGCTACAAATTAAAGACATTAAAATATTTATTTTTAAAAATCATTTATATAGTCTGCATACTGGATATCTTAACTACGTATGACAGCCATTTGAACAAAATTGCGGCTTTCTAAGGTGTCATATGCGTTACATAAATCAGATAACCCATTAAAATTTGCAAGTGTGGCTAACATCATTAACATTCACAATCTCTCTGTGTGTTTTACAAAATGTTTTTAACCATGTCTGACTAGCTTATGCAATTGGCTAACAGAAAAATTAAAGTTTGTTTCCCTAGCTTAAATATTTTTTCTGAAATAAGCAATTAAACAACCCTACCCCTACCCAGTTTTAAGGTGAAATGTTTGGTATTAAAACTAAAGTAAAAATAGTTAAAAAATATTTGCAGTTGATGAATGTGTTTCATTGTTTGGGATTTATTTGCTTATATGAAAAGACTCATAAATCTGCAAGTTTGTTGCAAAATTTTTAATATCAGAGGCTGTAACATATGTTACCTGATGTAATAAATTAGCAAGCTCATTGTCTTTACATAAGATATGCCTAAAAATGTTTTAATCTCCTCGAGGGAATTTTGCAGACATATTCCTTCTTAAAGTACAACTCAAGCTGCATTGAATAAGGGATGTTTGCACTCTCTATGTTGGGGCGTTAGTCTGGAACAGGGCGTTACATGCGTTTCTATATCAAATAAAGGAAATGTAGTTTGAAAGTTTGAGCTAAAATTGTGAAAAAACTCGCAGCTGTTGGATATCTTACATTGTTTAGGGATTTTAAACTGGCTCCTATGATAAAGACTTATAGATCTGCTAGTTGTCATCAAGTTTAAAAGATCAGAGAGCGTTACATATGTTAGCGTGATAAGTTAAATCATCAAACAGTATTTTGACATCTAGCTGAGTAAGGGTCTGCTCCATCCTAATCCCCTTTGGAATTCTGCAGACAAATTACATCTTATGTAACCATTCAAGGTGCATTTAATAAGAAATGTTTGTACTCTGTAAGTCGGGGCGTTAGCCTGTAACAGCTTGTTACATATGTTACTATATCAATTTGAGAATAAGAAATTTGAATGTTTGAGCTACCAAAAGAAGACATTAAAATTATCTAATAAATTGACATTCATATAGTCTTTATACTGGATGTCTTTACTACATGTGGAAGCTGTTTAACATTTATACGGCTAACTGTGGTGTTATGTGCGTTACATGAACCTAATTATAATTTAAAAGCTATAATTGTGGCTATCGTCATGTAGTAAAACAACTACTATGACTTGGTTTCAAACTGTTTTATTAGATTTTAAAAACATATACTCAATTGATGAATAGGAAAACCCAAGTTTGCTTTTCTATCTTAAATATATTGTCTTATAGGAGCTAATACACAGCCCTACTCCCAATTTTACAGAGAAGCGAATTTTGTTATTACCGTTTAAGTAAAACACATGAAAGCGATTACAGCGTGTGGATATTTTTCATTTTCTTAGTCTGTCTTGCTCATTTATCTACAAGATGTCATTAAGTTAAAGTTCAGGACACTTAATGTGGACTTATAAGTCTTCGGTGCCAAAACACTAGAAATTCTATTCATTTCTGATTATCAAGCCAATGGACTGGTGTTACAGATGTTATCAATGAACTTTTGGACACATTTCCTAATACTGTGCATAAAATGCTAAATATAGAGCCACAAATAGAAAAGATAGTTTTACATTTTTACCAGAAAATACAATAAATGAAATGGTCCAAACTATTTCTCATCGATTTAACACTCATGTTAAATGTTTGTTGTTGTCTGCTTCTGTAGTAATCATTATTATCACACGCCTCCTTGCAACTAGTAGAATCATCACACAATATTTCAGTCATTTACTGTTATTCAATTTTACCACCAGTCCACTCAAAATTGATGAGCCATTATCAACTTTCCAATTTTGCCATTTATGGCTTGGAACATTCGGAAACTGATATGAATTCCTCATAGTTGGCTCTTTGAGTATGTGTTTCAAGTGGTACTCTGCAAGTAGGAGAAAGACTAAAGCCTTACAAGGAGGAAAACTATGCCATTAAAAACAATGAGTGCCTGGACTGATGTACCTTGATATTTCTGTGATAAAGAATCATATCTTAGCTGGTTAACTTTTATAAATGTAGCCTTTCCATACATGCAACCCACATATTTTCATCTAATAATGTCTCTGCACTTATTATCTTTCCCCAAGCTTTTAAAAATGTATTTGAAGTCTTAGTATTTCTGAAGTGCTGAAACCGAGGTAACTCTTTCCCTTCAGATAAACAAACTAGATGTATCACAGCAGGTAAAGCAATGAAATGAGCAAATTAGACCCTTTCAATTCAATGATTCATTAAGTTTCTAAGATAAGAGCACTTATTAAAGGATGTAACATATATAACTCGTCATAATAAATGAGCAAGGGCATTGTCGTGACATCCTTTTTGATTACACAGTTAGAGGCAAGTGTTTTCAATTTCAGTGTTTTCAATGGATCATGAAATGAGGCACCTTATCAACTTGTTTACTCTGTATAAATCTTTCATAGAGCATAATATAGAACTACTGGTTATCCCATTCTACCTATAGTCCACTTTCCTTCTTTTGAATGCAACAGCTAATGATATGGCTGCAAAAACTGAGAAATCATAGGTTTTACATTATTTTAAGACATGCTTCAATGTACTGACATCAAAAAACAACCAACTGCAAACATAATTGATGGCAATGTCCAACTTCATATTCTTTCTCTTATACCAGATAACTTTCAAGGTGTAACAGAAATTGTTTCAGACAGTCTGCCAAAACCATCAAGAGTCAACATTGTAACTAAAGAAAACTTATAAAGTTCTTTGGGCGCAGCAAAATACTATTGATCTAAGACCTGAGGACTTAAGCACCAAAAGACTGGATAGGTTCCATGGCAAATGATGCAAAAAAGCAGACTGTCAAATTTCTGTTTGACCAATGTCAGAAATCTTAAAGTATTCTTAGAGGTACACGGTAGAGACATAGATTTTGCAAAATCAGAGCAAAGTTATCATTTGACTAGCACGGATGCAGAGGCAGCTGCAGTTAGATTGCTCTTGCCACTTCATAGGAAGAGATATATACCAGAGTCATACTCCGTTGTATGCATATATGTGAAATGACATCAAACCCATATTTAATCAGGTGTTTGATCCCATGACACTGACATGCTGTTTCTGCTTTTGAAGAATGCTAAGGATTCAAGTTTGGCTGAGTAAAGTTGTTTGACACTGGCACTGGCCACACATACAAAGAAAATTAAGTCTTTTGATGGCTAAAGAGGAGGATCACACGAAATGCTTATAAGTGATGTTTGTCACAATTACCAATTTTATAAAGTAATCTTAATTAATGTAACACATATAACACCATAGGAAGCTGTATATTTGTTAAAAATCTTTTCTTATGTATCAAAGGTATTCAGCATGCAAACTACATGAATAATTCAAATAAATAGATAGTTTTATGTCTTCTTTCTGTTTCTCAGACTTTCAATTCATTTATTCTTAAATTGATATGGTAACATACGTATCATACCATTACAGGCTAACCCGCCAGTTAATAGAGTGCAAACATCTCTTATTTGATGCAGCTTGAATTATTCTTTAAGGTAGGATATGTCTGCACAATTCCCAAAGGGGTGGAGAGGAACAGGATTGTACTCAGTTTGCAGTCCTAATACAATGCCATGATTCTACTGGTTGTGATGAAATGGGTGATTATTTTGCAATAGAAGCAGAGACAATGATAGACATTGTGAGGGTGACTTGAATAAAGATTGTTTATGAATAATTTTATTTAATAGGAATATTTATTAAATTGTGTCATTTAAATGAGAACTATTATTTTCTATCTATATGTCTATATATTTTAATATTATAGGCATTAGGAAAGATGTGATTAAATGAAAAAAGTCAATAAGCAATGCTTATTAGATACCCCCCGCACAGAAAGAGTCAGTGATAAAACTTGGCAAGTTATAGTTCGAACAAGAGGACCTTAGTTTTGATAAGAAGATTTCAGTAGAATCTGTGCAAACAAAAATTATAAACTCCTTCATGCATATGTTCAATGTGTTTACATTGTATAGGCAAAGTATAAAATTGTTCCATCAAAAGCTGTGGTAGGAGTTGATCGGCCCATGAAGGCACCATCTATGCATATACAAAAGCCTTATTAGGGAAAAATTGTCTAAGTTCTCACAGCTGTCATTTTGTCAAAAAATATTTTTTCTAAACCAAACTCCTTCATGCATATGTTCAATGTGTCTACATTGTAAAGGCAAAGTATCAAATTGCTCCATAAAAAGCTGTGGTAGGAGTTGATCGGCCCATAAAGGCACCGTCTATGAATATACAAACACCTTATTAGGGAAAAATTGTCTAAGTTCTCACAGCTGTCATTTTGTCAAAAATTATTTTTTCTGAACTAAACTCCTTCATGCATATGCTCAATGTGTCTACACTGTATAGGAAAAGTATCAAATTGTTCCATCAAAAGCTGTAGTAGGAGTTGATTGGCCTGTGTATGGCCTATAATAGCATAAGCATAAAGCACTATATTAAAAGCCATTTAGAACTACAAAGGGAAATAACTCTAATAGAATTGGCCCCTAGCCCTTACTTTTTTGTCTAAAGTATTTGTCTTGCATATATGAACATGTTTGCAAGGTTTGATGAAAATCCAGCAATGACTCTCCAAGTTATTAAGGAAACAAAGCGTTACGGACGGACGGACGGACGGACAGACGCACGGACAGACGCACGGACGGACGCACGGACAACGTGAAAACAGTATACCCCCTACAAACAAAGTTTGCGGGGGGTATAAAAAGTTATATATAACATAGGTAACACAATTCCATGGGCTTGTTATCAGCAATGACTGTAATTACTGAGACTAAGGCACCAGAGGCTAGAGATTAATAGGAAAACATATGAAAAACGGTATTTTTCTGAAATATCATCTCTTACTTCCAAGAAAATTTCCTAGCTCATTCATTATGCCATGTAACATACGTTACATACTTTAATAAGTGTTCTGATCCTGATGTCAAACTTGCAAATGTATGATTCTTTATTGCACAAGCAAGACAGTGCCAAAAATGTAAGATATCCACGAGCGTCAAATATTTTCATATATTTTTCTTCAATAAACCAAAATTGGATACTTGAAATTGGGGTTAGGGTTGTTTAATAGCTCATATAAAACAATGTTTTTGAGATAGAAAAGCAAACTTTGTTTTTTCCATTAGTCAAATGAGTATTTAAGTAAACTAAGATTAAAAAAACTTGTAAAAATGCACAAATCGTCTGTAAAATGAATGATGTTAGTCACGATTTCAACTTTCAAAGGGAAATTTAATCTATGTAACGCATATAACACCATTGAAGGCTGTAATTTTGTTTAAAATGCTGCTTTTATGTAGCTTAGGCATTCAGCTTGCAAACTACATAAGAAATTTGAATAATTAGATGGTTTTATGTCTTCTTTCTGTAGCTCAAACTTTCATTTTGATTTTTTCCTTAGTTTGTTACAGTAACATATGTAACAGGCTGTCAGAGACTAACGCCCCGGAGCACAGAGTGCAAACATCTCTTAAAAGATGCGGCTTTAAATTTTCTTCAAGATAGGATATGTCTGCAAAATTCCCTTGGGGGGGGGGGGGGGGGAGCAGGATCTTTTTTAGCTCGAAGTCTACCATATCCATAATTACTAGCATATTTAGTTGAAAAAAGTATTATTTAAAGCCATGCCATATTTACATCTTTTAGATTTATGTATTATGTACATATGCTCAGAATGTGATGTCTGACTGGAGTCAACTTACTTCAATATCTTGTATGATCTGTGGGTATAAACTTCTGTAGAATTTGTGGTCTTTTGGTGTTTCTCCTGGTCGAGGCTTGAACAAATACTGCCCCCTGAAAAAATTAGCAGAGTCAGAAGATAAAGTACCATGCTTAAGGAAATTGCCTCCAGTGAGGCTCAAACTATGGACCTCTCAAACTCAAGTCAGGCACTCTACCACTGACATAGGCCTCTAGATAGGACCTCATAATTGAACAATTATTTTCTTATTTCTCAACCAAAACATATTGTTGTGGGTACGCAAAATAACCGTCTCACAGAAAACTAATGGATAAGAAAATATTAACATTTTTACGCGTAATATTTTTTGTTTACTTAACCTATGACTGAGACACTGCTGTGCGCTTGGCATAAATGGGCTAATAAAAACATAAATTGGCTAATAAAAAAAAAAAAACTTAATAAATTTTTTTTTTGGTCTTATCACACAATCAGTTATCCTAGGCAAGTTCCTTATGGTGGGTGTGTGTTTTGTGTTTAACATCCCACCAACAGCTAAGGTCATATGGAGACAGGGCCTCAGCTTTTAAACAAAACTGGGAGCCATGTTATATCCCGAATTGTGTTTTAATGAAGAGACTGCACTGTATTGTAAAAAAACAAAGAAGAAAATATCTGAAACTGTAATATAACTAACCATCCTCTTCTGTCAGCCAAGCCCTTCCACAAGTTATCTGTTCTGACCATTCTTTCCATCAACTTCTTCCATAACATACCCTCTGAGATCACACGGTACCATTCTTTACACACCAACTCAGCTGAGCATAATGACTTAGCATCCAGAAATGATAAGATAGATTCTGCTATGTGATCTAAACCCTTTGCTGAAGAGGAATAAGGAGACAACAATTATATTTATTCTATTTTGTCGATTCTAACAATAAAGCAAATCCCTAAATTCTACATCATTTTTACATTTGTTTATGTATCAGATTTATATATTCTAAAATTATTGTGATTTCTATGAAAGTGTAAAACTATCATCTTAAAAACTAACTCTCTGTCTACTGGCATCGTCTGCCAATAAGCTTTGCAAACAGTTTGGGCCCAGATCAGGCCCGACAAAATGTCGGCCTGACCTGTATCCAAACAGTTAACACTCTAAACGGTATTCCAGAAATTTTCAAAAGCAGATTTTGAAAAAAATTTGCAGACCACAAAAAGCATGAAAAATTACCCAGTAGACGGAGTCAAATGAACCACAGATGAGCCTGGTCATCTGCCTAGTCTGGACAGACTTCTCTGTGCACATGAAAGAACCACAAGTTCTTAGCTCCCAATTGAGGCAGAGTGAGGCCAAATAAAAAAAAAGAGTGTTTCGGGTAATCGGTCTGAAAAATTTAGTAGGGAAGGCACAAATACTTTTTTAAATTATTTTTTTTAAAAAAATACAATTTTATGCATTTTGAAAGGCAATTTAATTTTTCCAGAAAACCTGAAAAAAATTCTACCGGTTTCATCTGTAAATTTAGGTAGAGTCTGGTTACCCTCAACACAGGTGTTTTTTTTATTTGGCCTGATGCATCTGATGTTCAAGCTGGTCCCACTCTTCTCTGGGCACACAGTAGGAGCACACTTTTGGTTATCATAAACTATTTTAGACAAATGGATATTTTTGATAAAGTTTGATACAGTTAAGACATGATGGCCCAGTGTATATTTTGAGGGATCACAGATTATATTTGCTTAAAATAAGTTGTATTTCTTTCTCTGATAGATTTTGTCTTAGCAAACAGTGCAGACCCTGATAAAATGCTGCATTCTGGAGTATTTCATCTGGGTCTTCACTGCTTGCATACATACTTGTTCTACAAAGGGTTCATTTCCCTCTCAAATGGAAGCTAAACCTAATACATATCATATTAGTGAACAGGGAAAAGATTCTATGTTGCATACAGAAACTACTTTTTTTTTCAAACTAAAATAATGCAAATATTTAGCTCCATATTAGGGTAAAAATAATCCATGAAAATTGATCAAGGCCTACATGTATAATGGGCACAAAAAATTCAAATCACTTGTCCAAACCCTTATCCTGCCTATAAATTATCGCCATTTAAACATGATTTTTATGTCTGTCATATATACATGTATTTAAATGAACCAGACTACTTTTATCATGGAGCCAAACCCTATGAACCATGATCAGACTGCTCCTAAGGGAGGAGTCTGATCTGTGTCATATTATTTGCAATTTAGGCTTTAAATGTGTATAAATAGATAAGTGAGCAGAAGACAATTGTCATGAATGGCGGGGAAAAGGGCTATGGCAATGTAAGATGGTAAAAACAGGGTTCATAAAGGCAAGTTTGAGTAAAGTTCAAGGACTTCTAAAGACACTCCTATTCAGTTTTCAAGGACTAAAAGTTTATGAAAAATCCTGATTTAAGTGTTTAAATTCTACTTTAGAAATGCTAAACTGAGATAATGGAGAAATAAGTACTAGGAAATGAGTATAGAATTGTTGTGCCTTTATTTGGTGCAGCATTTGCTGCACCAAATAAAGGCACAACAACTTTATACTGATTTAGATCTCTATCAACAGTGGTAAGTCCTACAGAAAATAGAAGAATCAAGGACTTTTCAAGGCTTTGAGTGAATTTTTAATATTTTTCAAGACATTTTTAATTTTCAAAGACTTTTAAAAAAAGCCCTCTAAATTCAAGTACTTTTCAAGCTTTTGCGAACTCTGTAAAAAGATCAGATCAATACATTACCTGGAAGTGCTGATATAAAATCCCTTTGTAACATTGGCTTGAGGAAGGTATTTATTTGTCCATGCTGATAATGACACATACGAGACAATAAATATTCAATAAATAGCACTTGATTGTTCTCTGACCAATTATCAAAATATTTAGTACAAGCGTCTCTTTCTTGAATGAACTCAGGTGATGGCTCTTCCAGCCGTTGTGTGATTGGCTTTATCATGGCTAGAGCTTCAGCCTGCAAAGACAAACACTTGCATTATTCAGATACTTTTTTGTTTGGTTTGATTTATTCTTTTCAATTTTTCAGTTATGTCGGGACAGGCCTTCCTGGGTTGAACCAGTACTAAGAAAGGTAATATTAATTTAATGTCTTGCTCAAGAACAAAATGCAGTGACGCCGGGAGGCTTTAACCGGCAACTCCATCAATCTCGAGTAATGCACTCGGCCACTGCGCTCCCTATTTAATTCAGATTCATATATGGTAACTGTTCTAAAATTTCAAATGTTTTTCTCTTTCTGTTCTCAAAAAAATGTTTGTTTTCAGGGCTGGAATTCACAAAATGCTTGTCAGAACAGCAAACAGTAAGACCCCTGATCAGACTGCTTCTGAAGAAGCAGTCTGATCTGGGTTTGTGCTGTTTGTATAGGCCTCTCTGCCAGGTAACTAGTGTTCTAAATTTTAGAATGTTTACCTTTAGGAAACAATTTGATGGAAAAATTGTAATTATCTTCTTACCGTTCACCTAAGCATATGTTTTGGGTGCTCAAAAGAAACATCTTTAATATTGAGACGGTTCTTTTGAGTACCCACAATATATATTTTGGTAAACTCTTTCCTTGCTAGTGGCGTCTTTTGTTGTCTGCTGATAACCTTTGCAAACAGTTTGGACCTGGTAAATTCCACTCGTCCACTGGGAAATGTCTAATCCTCATGAGTAGATGTCCACTCATCATGTATAGGATGAGTAGATATCCACTCATTATGGCGAGAGGAAGAGTAGAAATTTCCAGCCCTGCAGTTCACATTCTGTTATTAAACAGCTTTGTGATGTTCAATACACTTGTCACATGCCAATAGATTTTATGAGTATATAATGACTGCTGATCTGTTCATTGCATTTGTATATGGCTTGGCCCAGCTATATTTATAATAATGAAAACTGATAGCAAACTCCCCGCAAGTGGTATCTGCGCACCCGTGTACTACAAAACATAGAAAGACAAGAGAGAGAAACAACATTTAATAGTTTGTTTTTTTTGCTTTACGTCCCAAGTCAACAGCTATGGTCATTGCAGGACGGTCAGTTCACCTAACCACACTTTTTCCTGGGCAGGCTTGAACAAGCCGATAACCAGTAATTTGTGCACATACTTTCGCTTGTAACTGACAACGACCCTTCTTGAATGAATCAGCGGAAGGGAGGAGAATGACCGTAGAAATTATTTCATGATCAATCTCCACGAAAGTATGGGACCGGGCCGGGATTGAACTCGCGACCCTTGGAATTGCAGTCAGACACACATCTGTAGCCAGACACGTTACAGACTACGCTACGTGGCCCGGTCACACATTTAATAGATGCGTCAAAACATAGAAGCTACATAAAATAGAACGATGAATAATAGAACGACCAATAATAGAACAATAAGTGTGAAAAATTATAATAAGTTGACCACTTGGTGATTGCTTTGCGTCGCTTAACATTCGCTCACTCGACCAAGCTATCCATCATCTATTTAGTCTGTTACGAAGAATGGCACCGACGAATAAGCTCAATTCTGGGTCAGGCATACTCATATATTTGGATTTTTTTAAATTTCTCAATGGAAAGCAATCCAACACTGAGTTGAGGAAACAAGCTCGGAGAAAAGAGTTTGAGTTAAGGACCAATAACAGACATTCATGTATGGAGTACCTGAAGGGCTTGGCCCACAACGTTCAGTGATTTTTTTACCTGCGCATCCTGCGTCTCAGACGCATGATTCTCACAAAGGACGCATGATTTTCAACCATGAGAGTCCCGCAGGACGCATTAAAAATTGTGGCGAAAAGTCTGCACTTTCGGTTTGAATGTTGTTTTTTTACTTGCACACCGTGTCTTGAATAATATTGGTAAAAACCGGTACCGAAATACTCCCCAACAGAAAAGCGATCATTACTTCCCTTGGGACAAACTCCTAATAGTGGCAACTTCCTTAGCAAGAGGCATGAAAATGAATCCTAAACGAATGACAACAAATGGCCTGGCATTTGAGTCTGACATTCTGAGGAATATTAAATTGTCTTCTACCGACCAGGTACGTACCATTTAGTAATCTATTTTCCAAAAATCTATCATTCTGGAGAAGAGGGTGCTCTGATTACATTTGTTTATATTCAAATCAGACACCCCTCCCACTCTTCTCCCTCTGTCTTTGTCCAACACTTTTGAAGGCCAGGGTTATTGTGGTTGGGGGGTGAACAGAACAGGCCAGCGCCTAAAGACAACCCCTGCTCAATTTTTTTTAGGTGTTGACTTAGTTTTTTTAGGGGAAGGGCTGGTAAGTTTTTTAGGGGGAAGGGCTGGTAGGCATTATTTTAGAAAATTACCATTACCCATTTGATTTGCAGATTGGCACCCTTTTGGGAACACAGGGGGGTGGGGGGGAGTTGGCCCCTTCTAGACAATTCTAGAATCAACTCTGCAAATAGAATGGTTAAAGTATTACTGCAGGCTCATGAAGTACGGGGACTGTACTGTGCACAGATGGTAAAAAGAAAAATTAATATGGTATGTCCAAGGGCTCAAATGCAGTAACTTCCAGCAGTACACTTGTAGGCATGCAGAGTTAGATGAACACAAGCTAATTACCTGGGCTCTAGTGTTGTTCGATTATTGAATTTTTCATAATCGATCATCGAAAATAATCGGTCAGGAGGTTTCGATTGATGATCGATTATAATCGAAAATTATCAAATGAAAGGAAAACACAGGTTGCATCCCAAAGAATGTCTATCCTTATACTGCTTTATAAAAATCTTAAGCGTCAGTTTCATGCTACCTGTATTTTACCACAACAGGTCCTGACAGCAAACTAAATTCAACAGCCATTGACATATTACCCTTTATGTACTAATGGATTTTTCCTTCGGGATTGAAGCAATAAACTCGGGAAGGTCCATTGTATACATCAATGGGTCACAGGTTATTATTTCAAAATAAAATTGTATTTCTTTCTCAGACGATTGTTTTTGTCTTAGCAAACAGTGTGGACCCTGATGAAATGCTGCATTCTAAGGCATTTCATCTGGGTCTTCACTGTTTGTGACAGTGCCACAGCACATATTTAGGGGACATTGTATAATGTCCAAAGGGTTAAGGTGTGCACTTGCTGTTATTACAGTATATCTTTATTTATATTCTATAAACCTTGCATTTTCTTGTAACAAAGTTGCAAATTTAGAACAGCAGCTTACAAGACTCAGGTGTGAATATTTTCGATTATAATCGATTATTACAAAACACAATCGATTAGTAGAATCAAAAGAAATTTTCAATTGATCATCGATTATAATCGATCATCGATACAACACTACTGGGCTCTATAAATTATTTTACATGACAAAGTAAGTTTGATCTTTATTGTATAAGTAAGTATGCCAGTGTCTTGTTTCAGAAATTGGTTTCTATGAATGGGCCGGATTCGTATGGATACATAAAATTTATGATTCAAAATGGGACCCATATTGGATGCACAACTTCGAGTTTGGGATGCAAAGAATTTTGGCCTAGTGAGTCCCGGGACTCATAGAAACAAATTTGTAAAAAAATCACTGAACGTTACGTGATAACTTATTGCAAAACGAAACTAGCACTAGTGCTCTTTTATGGTTTATTCGTCGCTAAATTAATCAATGTTCGCTAGGCTACCTCAAATATCCCAAAATGCATTGTTGTCGTAAAATTGATGGAAATAAGTTTTCGATGTTTCTGAACTTTTTCGATGTTATTTAGAAGTTTTTATTATCTTTTTTTCAATGTTTTTTTTTCTATGTTTTGTCTTTCTACATCATGTCTTTTCTATATTTTTGCTTTTCTATGTTTTATCGTTCTATGTTTTGTCATAGACCCTCTGCACACATAGTATTCTGAAAACATGTGTTCTTCAAGGAAGACATGGTACATGTTAGCGGGTGCAACTGTTGGGGAGTTTGTACATGTAGTATTGAGGCAAAAATAAAACATCTATAAGCAGTCCAGGAGGAGGATTCTGGATTTCTGAAATGCATACATTTTGGCAGATTCACAAGTTCAAATATCAAGCATCTTATGATTCGAAATGGATGAAAACTATGGTTTACTCGTAAAAACCAAGGTTCCGTGGAAAATTCTACCCCCCAGTATTTACCGGTGGAATTTACCGGTATTTCCCGGCATGGCAAATAAGGCCCAAGTGGCAAATACTGGCAAATATGAATTTCAGCTGTAAAATGCAGTAGATATCTTTAGGAAGTTGACTTCAAAAAGTATAATTTAACAAACTGAGTGAAAATGAAATATTGAATATGAGGCTACTGTATCAGCATATAACCTTTGAATACATTTAAACATGTTCAAACAGCCAAAATGATTCTTAGACTGAAATTTTGAAACAATTTTAACTAGAGCAGAAGTCGATGGTACACCATCGCAAATACCCGCTTTTTTATCTATAACCTTTACCTTGGGGTCAAGGTCACACAAAATGTAGCTCAATACCTTCTACATCATGTGAACTTTCTAGGTACAAAGTTTGAAGATGCTACCTCTAATTGTTAAGGAGGAGATTCATTTAAAATAAATTACATTATATGACCTTTGACCTTGAATTAGGGGTCAAGGTCACACAAAATGTTGCCCAGTACCATCTACATCATGTGAACTATCTAGGTACAAAGTTTGAAGTTGCTACCTCTAATGGTTAAGGAGGAGATGCATTTACAAGAAATTACATTATTTGACCTTGACCTTGTCCCTATTTGGTTGGTTAATACCTAGTTACTGGGATGTGAGTTAAACAGTAAATGCTAACAATAGAAATATGCGTACTGAGCAATTAAAATAAAAAGAGATAAAAAGTATCTTAAATAGAGCTCAAAATGAGGAGAATTACTGTAGGGAAGCAGATAGTAGGGCAAGGGACTTCAAACAACTTTGTTTTTGTTATTGATTGTTGAAATGATTTCTTCCCATTCATGACATGAACACTGCTTGTATAAACTCTAGAGAAGCGTCCTATCATTGAAATTACCATATATATGTATTTACGGGTCAAGATATATATTTTTTACTTTAAGCAAAGTAGCTAAGTTGGATGTTGTGTTAGAATCGTTTTGAGTCTTAAACTCTTTAATAAATTTATGCACTGATAGGAATATTTTGTTTTATATATATATAAAAATATATTTTTATATTATGTTTGTGTCAATAGAAAGTGAGCTGACTGGTTCACATGAAATTACCAGGACCAAACTGATAGCAAACTCCCCGTGAGTGGCCTTTGCGCATATATTATTCTGAAAACACCTGTTCTTCAACGAGACATGTTAAGGGGACTCAACCGAACATTAGGGATTTTGCATCGAGGCAAAATAAAACATCGGTAAGCAGCCTAGCAAGTTGGTTCTGGATTTCTGAACGCATTAATTTTGAAGGATTCACAAATCAGTTTAAATATCAAGCGTCTTTTGATTTTGAATTGGATGAGAATAAAACATACCGTACAGGCAAAAACACACCCGTATTTGGTACATACTAATTTTCAACTCTATCCGTATCGGGGAAAATGGACCCGTAATTTACGCCTGTATGGACGCTATCTGGAGCACTGTTTAACATTTTAGCTATAACTGTCAGCTTGTTTCTGACTTTTAACCCTATCACCTTTTACTCCACTTCCACTAACAAATTTTACGGGAACTTTATTTTATAACATTCCTTCGTCTAACAACGCAAAGACGCGCACCTGCACATAATCCCCACGAGGGGATGATGCAGTGTAAATAGATAGATAGATATCAGTGCTCTTCATGTAAGTCCCTAATATCAGCAAAAAATTTGCTGTCAACAGCAAAACTGCTTTTGACAGCCAGCTGTCAATAGCCACTTCCAATAATTTCAAACCAAAAGTCAAACTGTTAATAAACATGACACAAATATGTCTTGAAAGGTGTCGGGGAACTGTCTTCAATTTTGTCACTGAACTGTCTTAAAAAATGTGTTGGTTGACTGTCTTGTTCCCTCATTTCAGATGACAGGCCTATCGCTGTAGCATAATCCGCAAAAACAGGGGTATGGTGCTAGATGGACCTGTGTCACTGCGATGACAGCTTTGCCCCAGAGAATAGGAGTACAGATCCCTTTTCCTGGCCACTCCCCATCAATATAAAGAAAGCACAATGAACCTAGCATAAAAGGGCGAATCTTCCTAAAATTGTAGTAGACAGTGCCTATGTTGTAAAAGCTAATTTATGCAACAAGTAAAGATTTCGAAATTGACCAATTTATCCCGTGTTTAAGCAATGTAAAGGAATGGAAATGGGAATAATCAGAGGGATACAAGTGGAGCATGATACTTTGGGAAGCTAAAATGGCGACGGCAGATGATACACCAGTCTTTCTGAACCATTTCTTCTGAAATTTACCCTTTTCAAGTCCATTCTTTCATCTGGAGAGGAGCAAGTTTCCATTTTGCTTTCAGATGTATTCATTGTAAATGAATATTTTACTTTAGTGCATGTAATATCGGCAAAAATACTTTCATTTGTTACCGAGAAAACAGGAATTAGTCTTATAATGGTGAAATGACGTCACAGACTCGGAAGCTCTCGGTTGAGCACGGAAAATACCGATTTTCTCAGAAATCAAAAAATAAAAAAATGTTTTACTGTTCAAATCTTCGTAATTTGTTTCTTAGATTTTTATGTGATACTTCATATAGGAAATAGCAATATATATCCCTATATAAATTAAAAAAAAATAAATAGACCGTGTCTCCAATTTCCAAACGTCCTAAAGTCAAAACGTTCCCATCGTTAGCAAGACAGTTCACCGACAAGTATTTTTTAAAAACAAAAGGTAAGTGCATGGCTCCAAAGAATATTGAACTTATACCAATTACCAACACTCAGTAATCCACAATAGGACATGCCAATCAAAATAATTTATTTCTGGGGATTTATCAGGTTGGAATAATCCGTTATTTTAATACAGTTTTGTCCACAATAAAGAATGAATGCGGGTCAACTCGGCCTTGGGTCAAGTCGGCCTGAGTCAAGTCGGCCCTGGTCAAGTCGGCCGGGTCAGATCTTGGCCTGGTCCCATATTAAGCCCCGGTATTAAGCCTGGTGGTTATTGTGTTTAATAAAAAAGAGATTATTCAACAAAGGCTCGAGGATGGATATCTGATACTAAGAAACGTAATTTTATGCGCCGCTTAATCCATTTTCTATACCCAACCATGTACACTCTATATCAGTTGATATCGAGTGTCCCTGACCGCACTAATCATACTTTTTTGAAAGCAATCAACACCTTTCATGTTGATCAGACTTTAAATTGCAAGCACTGATTTTAATAATTAAATGTCCAGAAACATTAATTGCCTTGTTTGCAAGAGATTGGAACTCGCGCATGACAAAAAGTGCAAAAACTTACATTAGATTAAAGGCAGTAATTACCTTTAATCATGTAGAATGTTAACCTTTAATTAAATCCATCAAGAGCTTAATTGCAATGTTTGTCAATTTGAAAATATGCTTTCATTAATTAGTGACAAACATTTATTTTTCAAAGGTTACAATGGAATCTACTCCAGGCCGAGTTGACCCAAGGCCGACTTGACTCGCGGGCCGACTTGACTTCAGGCCGAGTTGATCCACTACCTAAAGAATCACTAAGGATTCTATTCTTGACAATTTCTGTTTCTAATTGCCAACTGATTTGAAACAATAGACATGAAATGCATCCATCAACCTCTTACAACCCATGTAAGTTTAATATTTATAAGTTTTTTATTTTTAGAATGGTGGCAGATTATAACCCTTATTCTGGCTGCTAGGGGACTTTAATCAACCCAAAGTTGACTGGGAAAATCTCAAGCCGTTACCAGACTGTGGTCATCCAACTTTCTATCGGGAGTGCCTTGAGGCACTGAACAACTGTCTGCTTGACCAAACCGTGACCTTGCCAACTCGGGGTCAAAACATTCTGGACTTATTTTTAACAAAAAACCCTACCCTAGTGGATAATGTATCAATCATCCCTGGTCTCTCTGACCATGATATTGTATTAGCTAAAGTCAATGCAAAGCCTGAAATATCAAAGCAGGTCCCGCACACTATTTTATTATGTAAGATTGCTGACTGGGACCAGCTCAAACAGTCCAACAGGGATCTCCACTCTGAGCTCACACAGTCTGACCTTGCCACCACCAGTGTACGAAGTATGTGGGATAGGTTTGCTTCCAAACTTGAGCAAGGTATAGACAAATTCATCCCAACTAGGAAATCAGGCACTCGGGATGGATTCCCCTGGATTAATCAAGAAATCTGCTGCCTAATGAGAAAACGTGATAAGCTCTATAAACGCTGGTCTAGGTCCGACAGACCTTATGACCAAAGTAAATTCCTTAATGATAAGCACTTAGTCAGGTGGGTTTCTAAAAAAAGAGAAAAAGCCTATGGAAAATACTTAGGGGACATCTTAGGCACCAACAACGAAATTCCTGACCAAGATGTAGGGGAACCCAAAAGGGAAAACCAAAAAGCTCTACTCCCTGCTCAAGCACTCCAAACAGGACTCAAATGGCATTGCTCCCTTAAAGAAGGATGGTCAAATTCTTTTAACGGAAGTAGGAAAAGCAAATGCCTTAAATGAACAGTTTCAGTCAGTGTTTAGCCCTAAAACCCCCATAAGTTTAAAGTCCCTTGCCCAGAAGTCATTGCAAGATTTGCATGGCTCTGTGCCAACCTACCGTTCCAGCCCAGCCCCACCTAAAATGCTTGACATAAGCATAGCTGCTGAAGGCATTGACAAGCTGCTTAAAGGCTTCAGCCCACCCAAGGTTGCAGGACCTGACAAATTTAAACCCATTTTCCTACAAACATTACACAAGGAATTAGCACCCATCCTACAGCTTATTTTCCAGAGATCAATAGATACTGGAAAATACCAGACATTTGGAAAGAAGCAAATGTTTCCCCAATTTGCAAAAAGGCGAAAAATCTGACCCATCCAACTACAGGCCAATCTCACTGACTTGTTCCCTGTGCAAAATTCTGGAGCATACTGTTGCTTCTAGCCTGTGTCATAGGGTACATTTAAGTAACCACCTTTCCCTATCCTTACCTTCCCAAGGCCTGCCCCTATATTGTCAAATGTATATAGTGTGAACAGATTATGTAGTGTGACGATACCTAGGTAGTTGTAGGTAGTACTTTTGGTAGGTAACTGTAGGTAATATGTAGTAGTAAATAACCGCTTACACATAACACATAATCATTGTTTACACCTTTTGTGCTATACTGCATAGCACCTTTCATATTTGTATAAACCATTTGACATATTCATCCATTAAATATATTATTCATATATATATTGCAGGCTAGTAGCCTTTGCCATATTCATTGCAAGTCATTTTAGTCATTTAGGTGATATTCACTTTGCAATATTTGCTTTATTGTAAATTGTGAAATTCACTCATGCATATGTGTATGTTAGCCAATGGCGTGTATGTAAATAACAGCTGACACATAACAGATAATCATTGCTTACACCTTTTGTGCTATACTGCATAGCACCTTCCATATTTGTATAAACCATTTGACATATTCATCTATTAAATATATCATTCATATATATTTTGCAGGCTTCTTATTAGAACCCATTACGAAAACCCTTGTTTGGCTACAGTATGTGCCCATAGGGACAGACGTCCTGAGATATTGGTGGCCAGTGTGACTATTTTGTCAGCCGTAGATGGATCGTCAGATTATCATCACTTCATTATCCATTGGAATCAACCGGTTTCATCAGTGATATCACGGAATACATGTGTTACTTATCTGGGGCCCCATGTCATCAAGTTTCACCACCTAGGAGAGGAGTTTAATGACGCCAGACAACAGTGTGATTTACTGTGATTATTCTATTTGTATAACAATGTTCTTGTTTTAAGATCTGGATTCTATCCATTCTGGGCACGTCACTTCAAATTGACGTCATATCCACACTATATAACGTTGTGATGTTGTATGCCAATTCATATGATGTTATAATGACGTTAACGTAATTGGGACGTCAACGTGACGTGGTGCGCCCAGGAGGACATTTTGTACAGTGTGAAATATGTGATTAAGTTGTGTTTAGTTGCATTATTGTGTTTTCACAAGGAGGATTGTGTTTTTATAAGGATGGATCATTTAAGGATAATCATATTATATGGTAGGCAATTTTTCTTACATTTGAATCATCTTTTGTAAGCATATTTTTGTCTTTTGTATCCGTTCTTGACTGACTCAGTCAAAACTGATTGTCTGATTGTCTATCTTTCATTGGTTAATAGCAGATAACTAACTACTGGACGGAAGACAATGATCATTCAATCATGGGTTGACAATGCATTAAGTTATCTTAATACACGGTATTTCAGTCAACATCAGTATCATCATGAACGGTTGCATATAGATCTGTAGATATAACCTGCAAAATCCTCAATGGTTCATAAGGCATTCATGTGATCATCTTTTTATCATGCTTTTTACGTAAATATCTTATTCACTCATCATGACACATTTTGCGGTTGTTTACTGTAGGAGCTTAGTAGACGATTAATTGCCCCTCTCCAAATCATCCGTTAGTAGGCTGTTAATGTTACTCCTATAATAGTTCCCTCCCTTGAATCTGTCTTTCTCGTCAAAGCCCGCCCTGTATCTGAAAAATCGCCAATCTTTGTGTACTACCCCATGTAATCCTTTTTAGGCATAGAAAAATAGGGCCCGAGGTCTTGTTTTGTTAGAATCCTGTTTTTGTCCTAAATTCGAAATGAGTAACTTAGTTTTTTTTTTGTTGCAAAATTTTCGGGATTTTCCGTTTATAGCCAAACTCTCACTGGTTCAACCAGGTGTAATCGATAAATACTTAAATACGCTCTACAGGAGCATATAGCTGCGTGGCGTAGGAGTTAAATTTTTGCAATCACCTTTTCCTTTAGGCTTTAATGATAATATATACCATGAAGGCAACATTTCTAAAATGCCAGATTTTGATGTTTTTTCTGTTTTTGGAATGTAAAAAACGTAAAAGTAGATCTCATGGTAAACGTAAAATGGCGACATTAAGCGCAAAATTTGTATTTCCTGATCATACTCATTTACTATTTTTGTACTGAAAAAAGCTTAAATACTTCTCTAAAGGATCTTTCTTTGGCTTTAACTAATCATGGTCGGCATGGTTTAGTTTCATTTTTAAGTTCCTTGCCTATCTCAGTTTTACGCAATTTAGAGTTAGAGGCTAATAAACTATACGATAGAGCAAACAAATTATATAAAGCAGCACTCCTTACAAGGTGTTATGTTCAACATTTCCTTAGTCCTTATATCGATTCTGAGGTCAACCATAAACGACATTTTATCAAAATTCCATTCATTAACAAAGGTATTGAGTTTATTGATTTACATAGTATCTTCAAGGATAATTCAGTGATTTCATCTATTCCAAATTACTTTAATAATTCTGAAACTTCTATCATTTGTTATAAATATAACAAACCAATTAGTCTACGAAATTTAAATTTAATCAAATTGTAAATGATTTAGATATAGATTCCAATACTCCTGCCTCCTGAGATTGTAAAAATTCAAATTATTTATATCCCTCTGCAGGGCATGTTATTACAGGTAATCTAAATGTCATTCCTGACGCTAGAGTTCGCAATATCATTTCTAAAGGTCCTAAATATAGATTTCCCTCTAGTATTGATTTCTCTAAATGTTGTAGAGAGATCGCTGCTTCTTTAAATGACTTTAGTAATCACTGGTGCAAACGGGAAAATGTTGAACCTGATGCCTTGAAGGAATGGAAGATTAACATTTTTAAAATTATTGATACTCGTATTTCATTTTACTCTCGTAATACACATCTTTTGCCCCCTAAACCTAAATCTTCTTTTCGTCATCTTAAACGAGGTATCCAGGATTTTCATATGAACTATGTTTTGGTTCCAGCAGATAAAGCTGCTAACAATGATGTAGTTGTTTGACGATTGTATTATATTACTCTTAAACGTGAGCTTGTTGACACTATTGCCTATAAACTGCAGCCTTCTTTAAGTGAAAGGGTGATTGTTGATGGGCATGGTTGTCATACAGCCCTACATTTTGGTGTCAAAGCTAAAGAAAATCAAGACAAGGTTCCTACGTTGTACTGGTTACCTAAACTCCATAAAAACCCTATAAAGCAAGATTTATTGCTAATTCTAGTTCTTGTACGACAACAGAACTTTCTAATTTGTTAACCTCGTGTCTTACAGCTGTTAAAAAACATGTTATCAAATATTGTGAAAAGGTATATGAGAGATCCGGTAAAAACCTATTTTGGTCTATTAAAAATTCAGGTGAAATTTTAGATAAACTTATAGCTAGAGATTTCAATGCAACCAGTTTGTCTACTTACGATTTTTCTACTCTTTACACTACTTTACCTCATAATTTGATTAAAGATAAACGTATTGATCTTATTGAAAGAACCTTCCAGAGAGAAGGATCTCCTTACCTTGCATGTAATGACAGAAATGCATTTTTTACCTCAGAAATACCTAAAAAATATCATGCATGGTTGTGTCAAAATGTATGTGATGCGCTGACCTTTTTGTTGGACAACATTTTTGTTCGATTTGGCACCAAGCTCTATAGACAAGTAGTTGGGATTCCTATGGGCACTAATTGTGCTCCCCTGGTTGCAGATTTATTCCTGTTTTGTTATGAGAGGGACTTTATGATGTCTCTTACTGATGATAAGCAGGCTGATGTTATTGATGCGTTTAACACTACTTCCAGATATTTGGACGATATTTTAAATATTAATAATGCTTATTTTGACAATATGGTAAGTCAAATATACCCTTCAGAGCTCCAACTGAATAAAGCCAATGCCTCTGATACCGAAGCCGCATTTTTAGACTTGCATTTTGTCAATTTCTAATGATATTGTTTCTACCAAAATTTATGATAAACGTGACGATTTTGATTTTGAAATTGTCAATTTCCCATTTTTAGATGGTGATGTTCCTCGTTCTACATCCTATGAAGTCTATATCTCTCAACTCATTTGTTTTGCTAGAGCATCTAGCTATGTTGCTGACTTCAACACTCGCAATAAATTGTTAACTCAGAAACTTCTTAAGCAAGGCTATCTGTATCATTAACTTCGCAAAACATTTTCAAAATTTTATAGGCGATACTATGATTTGATTTCTAAATTCCAAGTTGGACTTAAATCTCTCTTGCGCCAAGGACTTTCGGAACCTGTTTCTATAGTGACTTGGTGTATAAGTTGAAGAAGATTGTTGGCTCTAATAATTTTTCAGCGCAGTTCATTAAAATAATTTCCCATTATAAAAAGGTTGGCTATAACATTAATGTATTGCAACAGAATGCATACTTGGTAGTCAACCCAATCACGGTTGGCAATTTTGCTTCCCTCTTTAATTGCACGCCGGTGGGTCGGACTTTAGACTCTATGATGGTTCCGACTTAAAGACTTATCTATTGATGAGATGGTAGGGGCCTGATGCTTTGGCTGTTTGTCGGGCCCACCGGGGTTTACCTGTTGGATTTCTTTTGCTCTGGTATTCAGTTTAATTTACTGTTGAGGCCTTATCCTTGCTTTATCTCCTTGTTATATCTTGATTTATATGTTTTAGGAGATGATGCATTGATAAGTTAGGGGTCTTTCATGCAAACCAAATATCTATGTGTCTTGATCCACATCTGAATTAAGGGTGAGGTTGGCGCCGTTAAACCGGTTTAAGCCCTCCAGTAAAATATTTTACTGACCGTTACAAGGCGGTACTTCTTTTGTGGATCTTTTATGTTTTTGTTCTGTCTTGTGTTTGCTATGTCTTTGTGCGCGTCTGTTTATATGTGCTTTGTGGTCACCTGCTGGGAAAGGGCTGACCTCTTGGCTCTCGTTTGTGGTGTCTACTGTGAGTTTGTCACTTTCCCATAGGTGTGGTACTTGATTGTATCGATTCCTGATCTTTGCACCCTTACTTACTTAGATTGAGTTTTGCAGATCTGTGATAAGCAGATATCAGAGGGTCGTCAGTTCGAGCCCCGCTGAAGTTATTTTTTTCTTCGCGTTTTCATTTTTGTCGCGATTTTTATTGGATACATTGAATCTACTGTCGCTTGGTAAGTATAAACGGTGTTTTCGCGAGTTTTGATGGCAGGAATGACTACAAAAAACATTTATGACGTGAACGTTTTTCAATTGCCTAATTTGCGATAATTTGGCTGATTTTGAAGAACTATGCAGGATTTTGAGGTAGATGGTAAGAAAATAGGGTTGTGAAGCATTCTCAAGTTGAAAATCTTTCAGAAGGTCCATGCTGAGATCAATACAGCCATTATAAGACTGAAATTATACATTCAGCGAATGTTATCAGCTTTGTTTCTGTTGCCCAGCAAATAAGCCTCAAAGATATCAATGTGAGAAATGCAGTATCTTACAATATAATAATTGTAAGCATATTTTCACTAGGAAGAAGCTATACGCGTGATTTTGGTTGTGTGAGTTGCAACAAATGAGTTATCAGGGGTGATCATTGTCGTCTATACAAGACAATAGCAAAGTTAGTTGTCACCGATTGTTAAGTGCTTGAGTCTGAAATCACTTTCAAACAAATGATTTAATTTTCAGATTGCATTTGGAATGTGTTCTATAAAGAATATACGCCTTTTCAGATACAAATGTATAAATTTCCACTGGCATATAGTGCTACGACGTCCTTTCATGCTAACCTTATTATTGTAGATGTTGCTTATTTGCAGTGACAAATTTACACCATAGACCAAGTGCTACAGTGTGATAGATGCTATTAAATTGTATTTCATTTTACAGAAACCTTTCACTGTTCTCCAAGTGCTACAGCGTGATATACAAGTTTAGCTTGTAACTTAGATATGATACAGAGTTGCAGTCTGTAATGCACTGGTATTGTATAACATACAACAAGTGCTACAGTGCGATAGGCAATTGATAGATAGTGTTTTCTATTTTCAGATAATTTTTCTCACTGTTCTCCAAGTGCTACAGTGGAGAATATACTTGTTAGCTACATATACTGTTTGGTTAATGTAAGTTTCTTTCAGAAACTGTTCACTTTCAGAAAAATACAAATCTATTTCAGAAGTGGCTTTCACTCATTTAAAAAATACTGTGTTGCCAGTGTTATGCGTGAAACCACATTTGAGATACATGTTCTTTTCCAGATAATTATATTTACAGGTAATATTTTGTATTTTGAAAGTGAAATATATGTTACATTGTAACATTTCACTGTATGCCATACGCAGCTTGGCATAAATTTATATACAATAACAACTGGAAAACGTATAGTGAGTTGACTTTTCTCACTTGAAAAAAGTCCGTAGTACAAACCATACTACAACATTGCATTTCAGTATCAAACAGGGTTTGTAGGTTGCAAATATGGCTGAATTAACAGACAGAAGTCGTAGACAAAGGGATAGAGAGATGAGAGCCATGCAGCGGGAAAGAGAAAGAATAATGAAAGACTTACAGGAGATGAGACAAGAAATGTTACAAGCAAGAGCGACGTGGTAGAGTGTTTGCCTGTAGATCCAGCGACCCGGGTTTGATTCCCGGCTGGGGCAGATAAAATATTTTCACTCTACGATAATGGCACCCACCGTAAATAACCCACCCTATGACCGTTCTGTGCATTAATATCTCCATTGGATTCATTTCCACAAGATTCCTGTACCAAGAAATTCGAGGACGAATTTCAAATTGGAGGGGGTGAATATCACAGGGTCTAGGTATATATAATACACTTCTACTGCCTTGCGGTAGAAGCCGGCTTTTACAGCGACGTGGTAGAGTGTTTCCCTGTAGATCCAGGAACCTGGGTTCGATTCCCGGCTGGGGCAGGTAAAATATTTTCGCTCTACGATATTAATAATGTCTTTAAATGTGTTTTATGTTGCATCCACTGTGGTATTTGTTATATCTTTTTCATATGTTTGTCGGAGTAAAAACCCTACAGGGCTTATGTTTGATGTTCATCATATTCGACGTTAAATAAATGGTCGGGTATGAAAGCCATGAAGGCGCCGCGCCAGGAGGCGCGGCCGCGCCGAAAATTGCCGCGCCAGAAATATATTTTTCCCTTCTCGAAGCACAAAGAGGTATAATTCCAAATTTTTTCGCTTTATCAACTGCAAATAGTATTATTAACAATTGCCAATAAAAAAATATTAGTTTTTCCCGAAATTTTGATTTTATAAGCAATTTGACATGTGCCAGGGGTATGAAAGACCCTGCCGCGCCGTGCCGTGCCACTTGCATTAGGTAGAAAATTACCTGACCCGAGTATCATGTTTTTTAAGTAGAAATGAGGATAAGAACAAATAATGGTTCTTATTTTTCTTTTCCTGCTTTGGGAAATAATGTTTTCATTAATAAAAACGGCAAAACAGATCCCCAAACACTCAATAGGCCCCTTTTATGTTGAGCGGTCTAGATTGATTTGACACCAGTTGTGATTACACTTTGTTTTCATTTGACACACTGCATTATAATTTAATTACTATTAGAATGATTTAATATAACAGAAGCTTTGTGAGATGCATTCAAAATATAAATACATGTTTAAGTTTATAAGTTTCTAACTCTGAATGGATGGGACTAAAACTGGCCGATGGTGGCCCTCTTATATGTTTAATGGGATAGTGTCATAAAATCATTTTTGTTTGATGTCCAGCTCCTGCCACTTGGAGGCTACCCCATTTAGGAGCCACACGTGAGTTAGGTGTACAATATGAGCTCAATGTGAGATTTCTAAAAATATGACATTCCGACCATGGTTTATTCAAATAAGTCTGTGCAGACTCCTGTTGCGTTGAGATGCTCGTATTTTTGCCTTTAGAAATTGGTCAGGCAACATACAAAGGACCTGGCCCCTAGGTTCTAAAAGTTTTTGCATACTCAAATCAGCACGAAATTTAACCTGCTCATAAATGTTAAATGCCAGCAATTGTTGGCATTTTAACATTTATTAGCATGATAAATATAACATCTGTGAGACTCAAAGCAATAAACTTATTCATTTATCCATAGTTTAGTTTTTATGAGCGGTTAAAATTTCGTGCTCAGCTTAGTTGAGCATGAAAAAAGTTATAAAACCCCCGGGCCCGCTCAAAGTTTATATGTATATGTGTATGCACAGTCTGATCTGAACCTTTACCGATCGCACATGGCAAATTTTTGGAAGTCTAACGTCTCGTCTTGGTTATATATGTTGGGTATTATATTTGGGCCTCGAAACTAGAAAGAGGATTATCTCTGGTTGAGGCCCATATAATACGTAAAGTGTATTTGACTTAAGAGGCGCACAATGACATAAATGCTTCTATATGAAAGATGTAGATGAGCAGATATTAGCTGGCTTCAAATCATCAAGATCAAAACTGCCAAATAGTGGATACTTTAATAGTTTCAAACATGCGATTATAAGTTAAAATAAACCATTTGCGCGTATTAAGTCGAATACGGTAAAAACAATTACAAAAAAACCCTCGTCACGTGCCCATCCTTCATATCCAGCATATTTTAGTAGATTTTTTAACAACTTATATATCATTATAAAAAGGAAACATAGAACACGAATTTCAATGTTCTTCAACTTCTGATATAATGGAACATACAGATAATTATCTGGATCGAAGAATGGAATGAGAATAATTTAGAAACTGTTTGTATACAAAGCGGGAATAACAGAAAAACAACATAAATTGTTGAAAATGGTTAATATAGACCCTCCCTACATTGAGATGCGCAAATTCGTTGCGGCTTGGGTCCATATTAAACCTTCTCAAGAACATGTATACAAGTTTAATAGGAACCTTCCCTACACCGGGATGCGCTAATCGGTAGCGGCTGAGGTTCATATGAAACCTTCACAATAACCTTAAGTATACATATTGTTGAAAAGGTTTGATATAGACTCTCCTACACTGGGATGCGCTGATCGGTAGCGACTCGGGTCCATATTAAACCTTAACAATAACATGTAGATACAAGAGTTGACTAACACAGGGTTAATAAGAACCTTCCCTACACCGGGATGCGCTAATCGGTAGATGCTGAGGTTCATATGAAACCTTCACAATAACCTTAAGTATACATATTGTTGAATTCGTTTAAAATAGACCCTCCCTACACTGGGATGCGCTAATCGGTAACGACTCGGGTTCATATTAAACCTAACCAAGAACATGTAGGTACGAAAAAATGTTTAGCAAGACATTAAAATGATATACATGTATGAACCTGGAACTAATTTCTGCATTCGCTGCACACCCAGAGTAAGCTTGATAAGATTAAAGGCATGCGTACACCTTTAATTAGTTTGTTTGGTTCTATATATTCTTGATCAAAGTCAGGAATATACAGGTTTCTTAATTAATCATTTAATGATGACCCTTTCATTATAGTCTGATGCAAGGGGACCGTGAACAAGTTAAACTGACCGGTTAATTGTCCAGCTGTAACAGCCCATGAAAAAAGGGCCTATCGAGTATGTGCGTTATTATTATTATTGTTATTATTATATTCCATTATACCGCATTGTATGCCCAAAACACCCACTTAGAATCACCCTTCCCCACATTTCTAGTATAAAACCCCAAGACATATATTCCAGTTATCGACTGTTAAAAAACTAACAGTAAACTGCCATTAACTTAAGTGGCACGGCACGGCGCGGCAGGGTCTTTCATACCCCTGGCACATGTCAAATTGCTTTTAAAATCATAATTTCGGGAAAACTAATAATTTTTTTATTGGCAATTGTTAATAATACTATTTGCAGTTGATATAGCGAAAAAGATTTGGAATTATACCTCTTTGTGCTTCGAGAAGGGAAAAATATATTTCTGGCGCGGCAATTTTCGGCGCGGCCGTGCCTCCTGGCGCGGCGCGGTCATGGCTTTCATACCCGACCTAAATAAATCTTCTATGTCTATGTCTAGATAATGTACTCGGATTAAAAAAATACGGGTCAACTATTTTTTGATGACGAATCTATTTATGAAATTTCAAAACTGCGACTTAATTTTAGTAACGGACACACAAACGAACGGACGGACGGACCCAAAGCAATGTGCTTTCCAAATTCGAAGACATATGGTCTTTGGGTCGTTTTGCTATGAGGACGTTTGTGTGCACGACTTAAGTGCCAACAGCTTACAAAGAAAAATGGCAGCGCCCATGGAACTGAATGTACCGTTTGACGAAGAAAGCATTTTGCTTCAGAAAATTTCGCTGTTACAAAAATGTAACGCATTCTCCAGTTTATAATATTTTTTAGATCTTTGACATGTTAACCGGTTTCAGTTGAATAGCGCAGACAACAGATGCTTCTAGAACTAAGAAGATATATCCTGCCCCCACCCCACCCACAAGTAATCGATACAGTTCACCGACAAGACAGTTCACCGACAAGCATTTTGAAGACAGTTCACAGACAAGCATTTTGAAGACAGTTCACGGACAGAAATGAATACAGTTAAAGTAATTCCAAAGGGAAAAATCTTTGGGCCGCCAGGATTCGAACCAGAACTCCTGCGTGACGGTCGACCACTCTAGCCATGTCGCTAAAGAGTTAACCCAACAGCAAGGCTGTTAGGAATATGGCACTGTCACTACACTCTTCCCCTGTTTACTTTCTGAGAGCCGGGCATCAACCAATCTTACAGACATCTACAGAGTATGGCCCGCTACCGCTCTCACTCTCAGAGGCCACCCCAGGCGTTACTGAATTACTTTGCATGAGCTCGTCAAACACTTCTGACACCATTAAAAAATGTTTGGCCACTAATTAATGAAAACATGTTTTCTAATTGACAACCATTGCAATTAAACTTGGTGGATTTAAAAGCCTTCTTGATTAAAGGCAATGTTTGCCTTTAATCTAATGTAAGTTATCCATATCAAGTTTCCATATCCATAGCTCCAGATAAGGATTGGAAGCAATTGGGTATTTACCCACCTCTTTTTGGCTTAATTGGGTATTTCAAAATTTTAAATTGGGTATTTCAAGTTTTTGTATTGGGTATCCATCTGAAAGCAAATAAGCAATGAAACCGGGCCCGCCTTAGTTTCTCCTGATTTTTTTTTGTTTACTTCAAGGCTTACTTCAATCTTCTGATATTCTGAAGCTCTTTCAGCTTGTATTTATCCCCCGATCATGGTTTGACTATATAGTTTTTTACTTTCGGTTTCACTTTCAGAAAGCCCACTGCTTTATCTGAGACCGCTATTTCCGACTTGTTTCAAAAATCCAACGTATTTATCCAGTCATCTATGGTTCTTCAAACCTTTGACGCTGTATTAAAGTTGAGTTACTACTGTACGAGACGATATTATTTGTTTGCTTTTTCGCCCATGTTTCGCCATTGTTATCGTAAAGTGAGTCAATGTCGTTATTGTGTGAATATTGGGTACCGCTAAATAGCGATAAGAATGTTCCTGGACTATTTACAATATACTAGATTTGGTACCATGCCGTGTATAAATTTGTACCCGACAATTGCCAGTGTTGTATACAAAAACGGCAATCACAAAGCGTCATACACTGTGAAAAAGTTCTGAATTGAGTATCAAGAATTTTTATTGCGTTTTTGTACGCACAGAAATTAATTTAAATGTGTTTTTGGGTCCAAGCCATTGCGTAAATACGCAATACGCAACCTTATCTGGGGCTATGCATATCTTGCAAACAAGGCAATTAATGTTTTCTGAACATTAAACTAGTAAAATTAAAAGTACCATCAAAGCAATTATCATGAAAGGTGCCCATTGTTTAAAAAGTATGATTAGTGCAGTATATGATAGAATGGAATAAGCGGAACATAAAAACATGTTTTTTAGTTTCAGTTAGTCTTCCCCCCAACTTGTTTTGAACAAACTACTTTTATTAAACACATTCTCACCAGCATGCTTAAAGTAGGTTTATTACAGGACCAGGCCGAGTTGACTCGTGCTAGCTTGACTTGCATTCCCACACACAACCTAGTTGCAAAACTGGGACTTACAACTTACCAGTTAAAATACAGACATAATTGAGCCGTAACATGAGATTTCCAACAATGTGGTATGTGGGACCATCAAAGCCTCAGATCAGCCTGCGCATACGCGCAGTCTGATCAGAGCCTTTGCTGGTCGCTTGAGTATTCTATGAGTGTTAAGCTACTGACTGAACATCATTTGGAGTTTCTAAGCTTAAAAGTAGGCTGTACAGGCTGGTCTGAGTCTACACATGACAAATTACAGCATTGTTGGAAATCACATGTCACGGCTCAATTATGTCTCAAGTAAGAAGGAGCTTCAGGTGTTTTTTGACGCACCTTTCATTTTCTCCCAATGTATGGAGCTGCAACATTGCATTGCTGAGGTAGAGTGTTAGAAGAAGTATGATGTTTCATATCAAAATACATTTGGATGGCCAAATGCAAAGTTTTGGATTATCTAGGAGTTTTACAGCCCCTTTACCTTGAAAAGGAATTTTACAGCCCCTTTACCTTGAAAAGTCGTGATTTGAAGAGTCTGTAGGTGGTGGTTAGAACAGGGCTACCCTGGTTTCTCTACAATGGTGTCAAAATTGTTGGTTGACGGGTCCATGCAATGGAGGAGGTCATCTTGAGAGTTGAGTGCCATCAGGGGGAGCACTGCCAGATAGCCATCTGGTGTTCTACAGAGCTGGCTCAGCTCTGAAAGAGAAAATGGGGAGAAGTTTAGAGTATGTAGGTGGTGGTTAGAACAGGACTGCCCTGGGCTGCTCAGGTGGTTAGAGCACCTGACTACTGGCAACTATAGTGATCTGGGGGTCGTGGATTTGAGCCCCATCTCGGGCGGCATTTTTCCCCCTGGTTTTCTCTACAGATGTTTAGTTACGGTGCAGGCCCCTAACACTGTGTCCTTAAGCTTTTAATAATAAGAGACTGAGAGAAAAAAACTTGAAAAATTGTGCACAGCCAAACAAGTCATCATTATACTTTACAGTAAAACCTGTGTAAAACGGCCACTCTCAAAATGACAGAAAATTGGTTTTCAAGACCAATTATTGCTTAATGCAGGTCAAAAGTATTGCAGAATGCTCCAAGGGGAGCATTCTGCAATTCTTAGCTAACATTTGTCATTAAGATCTTTGTTTGGTCTATTTTTGAGTGCCCGTTTTACACAGGTTTTACTGTACTTACACTGAGTTCGAAATGAAAAATATTTTACTTTGATTTGAAGTGCACAACTACCCCTGTTTTAGGACAAAAAAAAGGAAAAAAGACAAGAGCAAGCCACTCAAAGAAGTTAAGGCCATAGGTTTAGATAAACACAATTTTTGAGCGTAAACTTGTAAATATTTTCTTACCCATCAGTTTTAACATATGTTTTGGGGGCTCAAAAGATCCATCTCATTGAGAGGGTTATTTTGGGTACCCAAAACATATGTTTTGGTTTAGAAATAAGAAGAGTTGTTTTTTTTGGTACACACTCTTAACTAAAGTCCTGAAGGCAGATCTCCACCTCTGCTGACTGCTTCAAATACATCTTCCCTAGAACTATCCCCCTTTGGAACTCCCAGCATCTACTGCTGAGGCCTCTCACTTGGTTCTCTTTAACCCTTAAAGCGCCAAGAAAAAAATACATCTGAAAATGTCGTCTGCTGAAGTCGTCTGCTGCAAATAATTGCCTAGCATTACTGAAAAATTAAGTATAGAAGCAAACAGCGTGGACCCAGAACAGACTGCTCCTATAGGAGCAGTCTGATCTGGGTCCACATTGTTTGCCATAGAAGCTTTTTAAACATTTCAACAGACGAGGAAAGCAGACGACTTTGTTGCGATTGGTGCATTAAGGGTTAAGCAGGTGCTCTCCAACCTCTCATTCTAAATGTAAGTAGCACCCCAGCATACGCGCAGTCTGATAAGTGGGTGGAGGAGGTTCGTTCCCCCTGAACCCCCTCTGGATATGCCACTAATGTTAATCTGAGGCACTCTAGTAGTTGCATGTTTTTTCAATCAGACTATAAAACAGTGTAGATCCTGATCAGATGGCTCAGTTAGAAGCCAGCTGATCTGGAGCTATAGTGTTTTCAAAAATATAAATCCAGGTTCAGCAGGACAAGGGTTAACATATATTTTGGGTCTCATTCAATCTATGTTTTGGTCCCAAATAAGAAACTGCTGTCTGTTAGTCAATATTATATATACCAATTACATAAAGTTAAGCATATTGTTCTTCCAATGACCAAAAATGATAAATTCAGATGGTCTAACATAAAATGCTTTTTACATTAGTCTACCATACTTATTTAAGTCGAAAACAGAAACTTTGGTATTCCGAAACATATTCTCTGTCTCAAAAGAACGGGTTTTCTGGGTCAACTCTCAGTATGCAAAATGCCAAACTTCGATGCTGTGTACAAACAACGTATAGGAAAGGGCTAAGTGTTTCAGACATTTTAGACCAATGTTCCTTCTAAGTTGTTACAGCAAAGTTTGACATGTCAGACGAACTGGTAAGGAGCATTTTGAAAGCAAAATGTACACATTTGTGTCATGAAATGTGTTAGTAAAATGCAATTCATGCAATAATTTTGTCATTTGACTATTTAATCTGTCCCCATTTGCTGCAAAATATTGCTTGGTGATGTGAGAAGAATCGTTGTGGCATTTAGTTACAGACGCTAAGATCAAGGAAACAGGATTCCTAGCCTTTATCCTAAATGCAGTCTAGTCTCAAAGGGCAAAAATTTGTCATTATTTAAACCCATTTGAAATTGCCAGAGCCATACAGCTATGCCGGTGTGATTTAGCATGGTTGATTATCTGCAAACTTTGACAGACAGTAATCAAAATCATTCGTGAATTTTGGAGAAAATCAACATTTTGTTTTTCGGAAGTGTTTTAGTAGGTACAGTTCTCATGTTCCTATGACGTCATCAGGATTTGCAGAGTTCTATTTTACTGACTTTTGAATAGTAGAATAACAGTACTTTTTAATGAGCAATAGATGATTTTGTAAAAAATGATATTCTCGTAAAAATTAGCAACACAACCAAAATATGCTTAACTTTATGTCATTAGAGTATGGATTGATCAAATTACCTGGTAGTGAATTACTTCAGAAAGACTTAAATTAGAATTATGGTTTTTCATATTCAGATGGGGAATGGAGTATAATACCCCCCAAAAAGGGTATGTAGAATGTAAAATATAAAATGATAAAAGATATAAAAAAAAAAAAAAATGCCAATTAATAACAGCAGCAACTACTTTGTGTATTCTGATGCAGGCCTTTTAATAAGAGTGTGATTAAAAACTAATTTTCTTATTTCTTAACCAAACTCAAAAGAACCATCTCAATAAGACAAAACAAATACATGACTTTAACTCTTTGCGTGCTAGTTTTGTCTGTTGATAACCTCTGCAAACAGTTTGGATCCAGATCAGGACAGACACAATGTCAGTCCTGATCTGGATCCAAATTGTTTGTCACTCTAATGGTATTCCTGGATGAATTTTTTGAAAAAGTTGAATTTAAAAAAAACAAACAAACAGACAATAAGCAAAAAACATGCAGAATTAGCCACTAGACAGAGTTAAAATGATACATTTTGAAGACAAGAAATTGTTCAAAATTTTATGCACAAAACTCTTGTTGATCTGTACATATGCTTCTGTATTTTTGTCTCTTTTTTATGCAGTGGGATATGAAGCCGTAGCAGTAAATAACAATATACTAGAGCCATTGGAACCGTCAGGCAAGAAGAAAAAAGGTCAAAATAAGGTGAGTACCAATCAAGGCTACTAATATTTAATAGGAAAAGCAGAAAGGGTATTCATTTATACAATACAAGAGTGCCGTCCTTTTATTACACACCTCATTATAACACAAATATGGATATTTAACAAGACCTTGTTGTGAATCACAATTTTTTTTTGAAATTTTACAAAGGAATTATAGTCATTTTGACTATATATATATTTTGACCATTGAATCGTCATTTTCCTATAACTCTTTTTGTAAAATTGTCCCTTTATAACACAGTTCACTTTTAATATGGCCCATATCTATGGCCCCAAACATAGCATTATAAAGGAACTGCACTGTAGGAAGTCTGCAGTATACCTCATTCCTATGTTTGGGCTGAATATTGACACCATACCCAATTGTAAATTATGTGTTTTTCCCAATTAAAACATGTAGTTGCCATTGGGAACTGAAGCTCTGCTTGAACTTTTTACCTTCCATTGGCAACTTTGTCATCTGATAACCTTTGCAAACAGTTTGAATCTAGATCAGGCCATACAAAACCAGAAGCAATCATTGTCTTTAAAAAGTAAGTATGACCAGGAAATGCCTGGTCACATACTACAGACCAACCCACGGCACTGAAAAAGAGCCAAAGAGCAATAACAGTGACATGACATTCAGAACACAATAAAAGTAAAGCAACCAGCAAGATAATTGCAAAGCTAGAAAGGACACAAAGTACTGCAAAACAAGATGAAGACCTAACACGAAACCCCCACAAACAACAGGAGCAACAACAAACAATCAATCAACAACAACAGAACCACCACCTTAGAACAGACAGCAGCCAAAGCCACTGGCGCCCGGGAGCTAAAAATTTTTTTACTGGCCAAATCTTCACCCTAGATTCTGCTGTTGTATAAAACATCAAAATTAGTTTAGCTTGCATGGAGGCTTCCTAACTTATGCAATGTATCACCACAGGGAAACAACCAAATCAATTAACAAACTGTGATGAAACAAAAGAAAAGGGCTCTCAACACACAGACTGTCAGAGCTAAAGAAATCCCACAGTTGAGCCATGGTGTGCCCAGCATAAAAATATGAACACCCTACATAAAAAATGAAAGAAGGCGCAGCCCGGGTCATGCAGGTGTTTGTGTTTCAATCCATAAGACAGATTTTAAGTATACTTGACCAGGACTCAAAGGTCATATTGGTGATCTACACCCTATTAGCAGCCATTTTGCCAAATATGAAAACCCTTCATCAAAAAATGTAAGAGAAGTTCACATTATGAGTAGTAATCAGATTTTAAGTATATTAAATATTTGCCCTTTAACTTTGACTCCAAGGTCATACATGTGATCCAAAACCATTGTTGATAGGCAATGATTATGCCAAATATGAACAATCTCCATAAAAATGTAAGAAGATTTTGCATTAGGTGCAATAAAATGAATTTTAAATATGTTTGACTTTGACCTTTGACTCAAAGATTACATTTGAGCTGTGACATGAGATTTCCAACAATGTGGTAAGTGCGACCAGCAAAGCCTCAGATCAGCCTGCGCATACGCGCAGTCTGATTAGAGCCTTTGTTAGTCGCTTAAGTATTCTATGATTGTTAAGCGACAGGCTGAATATTATTTGGAGTTTCTAAGCCTAAAAGGAGGCTGCACAGGCTAGTCTGAGTCTACACATGTCAAAATGCCACATTGTTGGAAATCACATGTCACTGCTCATTTGTGATCTGAAACTTTTGTTGTCATCAACACACCATATGCAATCATTGTGCTAATTATGAACACCCTCCATCAAAAAATGAAAGAGGAGTTATTGTTACCAGCTGTGAGACAGATTTTAAGTATATAGGACTCCGAGGTCATATCCATAATCTGAAACCTTTGTATGTCATCTACACACCAAAGGCAATCATTGTGCCAAGCATGAACACCCTTGGTCAAAAAATGAAAGGTAGTTTGTGTAACAAGCAAAACTGACTGACCAACAGACATGATACCCTGATGTCATTAAACTCCATTGTTTTCCAACAATGTGGTATGTGCGACCAGCAAGGGCTCAGACCAGCCTGCGCATATGCGCAGTCTGATCAGAGCCTTTGCTAGTCACTTGAATATTCTATAAATAATAAGCTACTGGCAGAACATAATTTGGAGTTTCTGTGTTTAACAGGAGGCTGCACAGGCTTGTCTGAGTCTACACTTGTCCAAATGTCACATTGTTGGAAATCAAGTGTCATTGCTCATATATGATCATATATCCAACAATTTTTCAAAAAGTACTGATATGAAAATTGTACCAGTTGCCTGGCTGGAAATCAGAAGTTGATATAGCATACACAACTCAACTGAATCAGTTTGGACTTATAAGAGCATGTGCCTTTATTAGGTATAATATGGGCCTCGTCGCGATAAAACCTGTCTTCGTGGTTTTTGAAAAAGCGAGGCTCAAACCAGTCTCCTCAGCTACACAGACTATCTAGAAATTTAAAATGTCGCTTGTAGCAAGCCTATATATGATACTTTCCAAAAAGCGAATAACAAAGGCGCTGATCAGACTGTGCAGATGCGCAGGCTGGTCTGTGCTTGTGTTATTCGCAAATTACCGAAGAGAGGTTTTCTCACGTCGAGGCCCATATGGTATCATGTGTGTTTTCAGGTGGAAGTCAAGTCACCAAATGAAATATTGATTAAAGAAGATGTTTTAAAGACAAAACTGGGGGTAAGATTGTTAAAGTGTATATCATTACTCTGAGTGATACTATACAATAATGCACTTGTTATTGTAATGTGGCGTCTGATTGGATAATGTTAGAAAATAGTGATACAGTCAAAACTCTTTATAACGTCATTCGTTATAACAGAATATTCAATATCTGACATAAAATTGCTGGGAACGGATCTGTTTCCATTAAAATTCCCTCTTTATAACAGAATATTCATTTAACGACACGGACATTAACTTCTGGGAACAAATATACAATTTATATAGAAAATAAATTAATCATAACAGAATTTTTACCATGTGTCAGACAATTTTGTGAATAGAACAATGTCTTTTTGCATGAACAGGTTTCTGTCTCACTTGATAAGCGGGAAGCTTTGTGCATTTTGATACAATATGAAATTAAACTGATATATACATTTGGAAAAATAGCATTTTAATTCATTTGTACAATATTTTCTTTTACCAAATGATTATTATGTTGAAATCTGGCTATGGTCAGAATTCTTTATAACAGCAAATTCACTTTAACGTCAAAGATAGCTTGGAACAAACAGTGTCGTTATAAAGAGGGTTGACTGTAGTATATACTGTCGGAAATAATTTGACTTCATTAATTGTGTTACATTTCATTAGATAACTTACGGCATTATGCGGCTTGCAATGCTTCAATTAAAGATGAAACAAAAATTTTAACAGTAAAAAAGTGAAGTGTGCATAAGGATGGGGATAACCATGTTCAAAATGTTCATTTGTGGAGGTATATCATCGGAAAATAGGTAAACCATAAAGCTTTATGGCTCTGCTTAAGTGTCACCGTAAAAATAAACTTCCCATCATATATCTCCCCAATATACCTCACCAAATGAAAATTTGAATACATTTTTTTTCATGAGTAACTGTCATTATGATGTGCAATCAGGTAAGGTCCAAATCAGCCTGTTCATCAACTGAAACTCGTTAGAATATTGGAATTTTGGTGTGAAACACACGTGACATGTAGCTATTGTCATGTCCAGAGAGCAAATAACCGGTACTGATCAGACTCCCTGGTTGCCCAGAGTTCTGGAAGTGATACACAAGTGAGCCATGTCCTGTGATTTCCAACAATATGGCATTTTGACAAGTGTAGACTCAGACAAGCCTGTGCGGCCTTCTTTTATGCTTAGACACTCCAAACGATGTTCAGTCAGCAGCTTAACAGTCATAGAATATTTAAGCGACTAGCAAAGGCTCTGATCAGACTGCCCTTATGCGCAGGCTGATCTGAGGCTTTGCTGGTTGCACATACAACTTTGTTGGAAATCTTGTGTCATGGCTCATTAGTTATAAAAATAGGTGAAGGTTTGATCAAGATGAATGATTTTGCGAATACATTATAAATACCATTATCTTATTTGCTGGCCCACATTTAGCGTTAAATTGTGACTATTTTGCTTAACCATCAGTTTAATCCTTTCCTTCGTGAATATTCATGTTAGTTTCCATCCACTATGTACATTTATAAAAATCAACAGGTCCACTAGTCTAGTAGTGTCATATTTCCATAAGCAAACATAGTTGACCTGATCAGGCAGCTCTTAAAAGAACAAACAGAGTTGACCTGATCAGGCAGCTCTTAAAAGAACAAACAGAGTTGACCTGATCAGGCAGCTCTTACAGGAGCAAACAGAGTTGACCTGATCAGGCAGCTCTTACAGGAGCAAACAGAGTTGACCTGATCAGGCAGCTCTTAAAAGAACAAACAGAGTTGACCTGATCAGGCAGCTCTTACAGGAGCAAACAGAGTTGTCCTGATCAGGCAGCTCTTACAAGAGCAAACAGTTGACCTTATCAGGCAGCTCTTACAAGAGCAAACAAAGTTGACCTGATCAGGCAGCTCTTACAAAAGCAAACAGAGTTGACCTGATCAGGCAGCTCTAACAAGAGCTGCCTGATCTGGGTCTGCTCTGTTTGCAAAAGAGCTTAAAGGTGTCTCTATGAGGTAAAGGGTTAATCATTATGTTTTGGTTGAGAAATAAGAAATTGATTTCTAATTATACATTCTTATCTGGAGGCCTAGATATGTAAATATTTTTTATTGTAAAATTACCAGATCCATAATTTTTAAAAGTTGTTCCTTGAAATGTTTATTTACATCTTTCTATTGAGACTAGATGGTTAGGTTTGATTTTATGTTGGATTTGTTTTAGGTAACCAGAAGACCATTCAAGCAGTATTCAAGGATCTCTATGGTACTGACAAACACTGGGCAGGCACTGGCTGTTGTAAGTTCTTTTTGTAATATTTGTGTAATTTGTAATATGGTTCTGAAACAATTATGTCTCCTCCTCTCCTCCCCCTATCCCTTTCGATGAAGCCTTGGATAGGTATAGTGAACTTGCTGAAATTTTCAAGGTCACAGTAGAGCTCAAAAGTAGGTCAGATTTAAGGGTTGGATGACATATGTTTTATACCGGCTTTTTTCTTTAGAAAAAAAATGCTATATTAATTGCGTTCCAAAGTCGGTCCATCATCTGTCTGTCCGTTCTTGTGTGAGTGCGTCCATCCGCCATACTTTTTGTAAATGTATCTCCTCCTAAACCACTGGGCGTAGCAGCATCAAACTTTGCAGGTGCATAGTGTCATGATGAAGAGGGTGCTGAGCAACTTTTAAATAATGTATAAATTAAATTAAATTGAGCCAGTGCATGAGATTTCCAACAATGTGGCATTTTGACATGTGTAGACTCGGACGAGCCTCTGCAGCCTCCTTTTAAGCTTAGAAGCTCCAAATGGTGTTCAGTCAGTAGCTTAACAATCATAGAATACTCAAGCGACTAGCAAAGGCTCTGATCAGACTGCGCCTATGCGCAGGCTGATCTGAGGCTCTGCTGGTCGCACATACTACATTGTTGGAAATCTCATGCACTGGCTCTATTTATTAGCTCACCTGAGCCGAAGGCTCATGGGTGAGCTAATAGTATACCAGTCACTCCGTTGTCCGTCCGTCCGTCCGTCCGTCGTCCGTCCGTCAACATTTTCAAACATCTTCTCCTCTGAAACCACTGGGCCAATTAAACTCAAATTTCAAATGGAGACTCCTTAGGACGCGGTAACGAAAGTTTGTTCAAATGGTCCTGGTCACATGACCAAGATGGCCGCCATGCCCATATATGGTAAAAACCCTTTAAAAATCTTCTTCTCCAGAACCAGAAGGCCGATGACCTTGGGACTTGGTATGTAGCATTGGGGGTGTTGGGCCTACCAAGTTTGTTCAAATAATGATCCTAGGTTGACCTTGACCTACTTAACGTCAAGGTCAAATTTGCTTCCTAATGCATTTAAATGGGAAAGTTTTTGAAAAGTTGATTTTTTTGAAAACTGTTGAAGCCAAAGTCATTATTCTTACGTGTTATGTTAAAACTAATGAGACAATGGCTATAAATAAGTTTCAAAGGTCAAGGTTGACCTTTGCCCTTTCAGCCAAGGTCGCTCATATTGTGGTCCAATCAATATATTAAAACTTAGTTTCCTCACAAACTATTGGCCCAATTGAACTCAAATTTCATGTGAAGACTCCTTATGATAAGATAGCAAAAATTTATTCAAAACATTTAGGTCACATGACCAAGATGGCAGCCACAACCATATATGGTAAAAACCCTTTAAAAATCTTCTTCTCCAGAACCAGGAGGCGGATGACCTTGGGACTTGGTATGTAGCCTTTGGGGTGTTGGGCCTACCAAGTTTGTTCAAATAATGATCCTAGGTTGACCTTGACCTACTTAACGTCAAGGTCAAATTTGCTTCCTAATGCATTTAAATGGGAAATTTTTTGAAAAGTTGATTTTTTGAATACTGTTAAAGCCAAAGTCATTATTCTTACTTGATATGTTAAAACTAATGAGACAATGGCTATAAATAAGTTTCAAAGGTCAAGGTTGACCTTTGACCTTTCAGCCAAGGTTGCTCATATTGGAGTCCCATCAACATATTTAAACATAGTTTTCTCAGAAACCACTTGGCCAATGGAAATCAAATTTCATATGACTACTCCTTATGATTGGTTAGCAAAAATTTATACACATTGTTATGGTCACATGACTAAGATGGCCACGAAGCTCATATATGGTTAAAACTATTTAAATATCTTCTTCTCTGGAACCAAAACGCCGATGGCCTTGGGACTTACTATGTTGCATTGAGGATGTGGTCCCTACCAGATTTGCACAAATGATGAATCTAGGTTGACCTTGACCTACTTTATGGCAGGTCAAATTTGATTCCTAATGCATTTATAATGGGAAAATCTTAAAATGTTCATTTTTCTATAACTGTTTTAGCGGAAATCATAATACCTGTGTGAAATATTTAACCTAATGAGACAACGGCTTTATATAAGTACCAAATGTCAAGCTGACCTGTGACCTTTAATCCAAGGCCACTCATTTGGACCACTACATACCTATCTAAACATCTTTTCTCAGAAATCACAGGGCTGTTAGATGGTTTAGGTTACTGGACCAAAATGGCTGCAACCCCCATATATGGTAAAAAAAATATGTTTCATTATAAGCTGTAGTTGACCTTGACCAGTTTTACAATTATTAAGGAGATCAGGTGAGCGCCTCAGGACCTTCAGGTCCTCTAGTCTTGTAAATGCATCTTCTCCTTAACCATTAAACCTAGCAACTTCAAACTTTACAGGTGCATATTTCACATAATGTAGAGGGTACTGAACAACATTTCACTTGACCTTGACCCCAAGGCCAAGGTCAGAGGTCAAATAATGCATTTTCTTGTAATTGCATCTTCTCCTATACCTCTGCACATAGTACTACCTACAAACTTTGCAGGTGCATACGTCACATGATGTAGAGGGTACTTGGCAATATTTTGTGTGACCGTGACCCAAAGGTCAGTGTCAAATAATGTATTTTTCCTCCTTAACCTTTTGACGCAGTAAGTTTAAGGTGAGTAATTTACATAATGTAGGGTTCCTGTGACCTTGACATCAAGGTCAAATAGTATATTTCTTGTAAATGCATCTTTTCCTAAACCGTTGGTAATAGCAGCTTTAAACGATGCATGTGCATAAGTCACATGATGTAGATGGCACTTGGCAACATTTTTTGTGACCTTGACCCCCAGGTCAACATCAAATGTCAAATAATGTATGGTCAAATAATGTTTTTCCTTGTAAATGCATCTCCAAAACTGTTGGACTTAGCCACTTCAAACTTTGCTGCTCATAGATCCCATGATGAAGAGGGTGCTGGGCAACCTTGTGAGTGACCTTAGGTCAAGGTCAAATAACATATTTCTTTTAAATGCATCTATGAAGCTGTTGTACACAGCAACTCCAAGCTTTGCAGGTGCATAAGTCCCGTGATATAGAGGGTACTGGGCCGTTTTTCATGTGACCTTGGCCCGAAAATCAAAGCCAAAGGTTAAAAAGCGGGTATTTGCCATGGTGTACCATCAACTGCAGTCTAGTCTGTATATACAATATTAGTTCCTCTACCTATGACTGTTAAATGAAATGTTTTCATGGCTTACCTTCAGATCTTACCTCTAGGATATTGTACTAATGCAATAGTGACTTGATCAAATACAAGACTATTTAACCTTTAATGCGCCAATCGCAACAAAATTAGTCTGCTTTTCTCGTCTGCTGAAATGTTTAAGAAGCCTCTATGGCAAACAGTGTGGACCCAGATCAGACTGCTCCTATAGGAGCAGTCTGTTCTAGGTCCACGCTGTTTGCCTCTATACTGAATTCGTCAGTAATGTTAGGCAATTATTTGCAGCAGACGAGTTTAGCAGACAACATTTTCAGATGCATTTTTTTCTTGGTGCTTTAAGGGTTAAACCAAGGTGGGGAACATACTACTTTTATGGGAAAACTTTGAAGAATCCCCATTTGTCTATTGATCCTCTATTTACAATTGGAAGTATTAACTGCATTTACATGCTTAAATAGTATGCAGACATAAATATAAAATAGATTAAATCATATATTGTTAATCTATTTTACATTCTTTGATGATAAAACACAGTTATGAGATTGATTTATAAATGAAAAACATGTTTTTTTAGTCCTTCAATTTATACAGAATCAAAAAACATTTTTAGAGTCGTAATGTTAAGCTGTATTTCTCTCAACTTTTGGTTTTGGTTTGGTTTGTTGCTTTACGTCCCATGCAACAGCTATGGTCATGTTGGGACGGTCAGTTCACATAGCCACACTTTTTTTCCTGGGCAGGCTTGAACAAACGGTTAATCAGTACTTCTTGCACATACGTTCCCTTGTAACTGACAACAACCATTCTTGAATGAATCAGAGAAATGGAGAATGACCGTAGAAATTATTTCATGATCAAACTCCATGAAAGTATGGACCAGGATCTAACTCGCGACCCCATAGTCAGACACGATACCGACTGTGCTACCCGGCCCTATAAGTATGTTTTTGGATTATTTACATATATGTCTATTCATAGTCACAAAAATTATTGCAAAAATCACTTTTTGAAAAATTTACTTTTTCACAAATGACTTTAAGGGAGATTTCATACCTTATCTGGACATATCCTTAACCCTTAATGCGCCAACCACAACAAAAGTCGTCTGCTTTTCTCGTCTGCTGAAATGTTTAAGAAGCCTCTATGGCAAACAGTGTGGACCCATATCAGACTGCTCCTGTAGGAGCAGTCTGATCTGGGTCCACACTGTTTGCTTCTATACTTAAATTTGTCAGTAATGTTAGGGAAATATTTGCAGCAGACGACTTCAGCAGACGTCATATTTCAGATATGTTTTTCTTGGCGCTTTAGGGGTTAAATTTTCACCCAACAATTACAATAAGCAAGTAATGATGATATAAAATGACATAAACATATGAACTCATTTTTTTCAGGATTCTAAACAAGTTCAAGCTTATGACATTGTAGCTGTACAACCAACTTCAGAGGAGACATTTGGGGTATGTTAATCACGGATTCAAATCCTTCTATGCATTTCCAAGTAATAAACAAATCAAATATAGACGTTTTCTAAAGTACAAAACTGTGTTGAAGATAACTTATAGAATACAGAGAAAAAGACTAACAGGGGCCCAGTCGCCTTGAGCCTCAAAATTTTGGGCTGGGCCCCTAAAAGTAAATGTTTAGGTGACCACTGTTTTCCGTCTGATAAAGGGTAGTAGATCTATGTAAAAGTATGAAGTCTTGTCAAATCAATAGCTAGTTCTTGATTCAACTGATTCTAAATACTGTTATTTGAATAGAGAAATACAGATTTTGAGGGCCTCCGAATTCAATTTAATATGAGTAAAACAAGTGCTTGGCAATGGTGTTGCAATGAGTTTAATTTTTCGCTGAATCCTGGGTCCCTTAGTTTTGGGCAGGGCCCCCAATCATATTGTTTTAGGGGCCCAGCCTGCTCCTGGAGAAAATGGTTAGTCTGTATCCCTGGAATAGAATAATTTGAATTTATTTAAACCAACCTGAAAAAAAATAAAGTATGTGACTGGGCTGTAGTTTGAACTCTTAATTAACACCTCTTTCAGATAGAAGTCGGATTACAAATCCAAGTGGAGGAAAAGTTTTCAGGATTATTTTTGAATTAAGGACTTTGTGGCCGACTTTCCATGGATAGCTGTAGCCACTCTTGAATACTAAATAGAGCAGATTGTAATAGCTTTAGAGTTTATCTCAAGACATATGTTCTTTTAAACTTAACCCTTGTCATGCAGATTATATTTTATGTACTACACTCCTCCCCAATTTTTATCCTGTTATCCTGCAGTATTGCATTTGGGCCAGTGCATGAGATTTCCAACAATGTGGCATTTTTACATGTGTAAACTCCAACCAGCCTCTGCAGCCTCTTTTTAAGCTTAGAAACTCCAAATGGTGTTCAGTCAGTAGCTAAACAATTATAGAATAATCAAGCGACTAGCAAAGGCTCTGATCACACTGTGCATACGCGCAGCCTGATCTGAGGCTTTACTGGTCGCACATACCACATTGTCTAAAATCTCATGCACTGGCTCATTATTTTATTATATTGTGTAGGCATGCTGATCTCATTTTTTTTAAGTTCTGGATTTTTGAAATTTTGAATGTTCAACCATTCAAATTGATGTTCTACTCATAGAACCTGTTTGTTAGACTGTACATTAACTATTTGCATATTGGATAATTTTTCAGGCTTTTGTTGTCATCTGCTGACTTTTTTTCAAAATTATATATAACCTTTTCAAAAAATTCTTTCGGGAATAGTATCAGAGTGTTAAAGTTTGGATCCAGATCAGGACCTACAATCTGTCGGTCCTGACCTGGGTCCAAACTGTTTGCAAAGGTTATCAGCAGACGACAAAAGTCATTCATGTCTATTTATGTGATTTGTAGCAAGCATGTAAGCAGCTGAAAGTAGATATAATCTCTATTAATGTGACAGAGAGTTTGAGCTTTCATTTGAAGAGACCTACAATTAATGCGGTATGTAAACTTTCGTAAAATGTTGAAAGGGGCCCTTTTAGTATATGTGAAGAATCAAGGTCCTTATCACCGATCACGATTTAAGTTCTAGCAAGCTGCAGGGGTTTTTGACATTTAACCCTTAAAGGGCCAAGAAAAAAATGCATCTGAAAATGTTGTCCGCTGAAGTTGTCTGCTGCAAATAATTACCTTACATTACTGACAAAGTAAGTATAGAAGCAAACAGCGTGGACCAAAACAGACTGCCCCTATAGGAGCAGTCTGATCTGGGTCTACACTTTTGCTATAGAGGCTTCTTAAACATTTCAGCAGATGACTTTTGTTGCGATTGGCGCATTAAGAGTTAACTTTCTGCATGATTTGGAGAATTTGCAGAGTGCAGTGGCTGAGTTGGTAGAGCGTTAGACTGGGAATTGTAGGGTTGCTAGTTCGAGACTCACCGCCGGCTAAGTCACTGTACTATGTCCTTGCACATGACACTTTATCCACTGAATAGTTCTGGTTCAACCCGGGAAGAAAGGAATTTGTCCCATGATGATTTGGACTTAAATAATCAAAACATATTTGGAGAATTTAACTCTTTCTTTGCTAGCGACAACTGCTTTCTTCTGCTAATAACCTTTGCAAACAGTTTGGATCCAGAACAAGATGACATTTTGTAGGTCCTGAACTGGATTCAAACCGTTTGACACTCTGATGGCGTTCCTGAAATAATTTTTTTATAAACTTTGATTTTGAAATATGCAGCTGAAGACAACAGAAGCATGAAAAATTACCTAGCATGCAAATAGTTAAAAGCCTGTAGTCTCATGTTAGGCATGATTGATTGTTAATTATGTAAAGGCTTTCATCATATGACTGGGAAAAAAATAACGCCATGCATTAAAATCAATAAACCACTAGTGGTTTACAGATTTTTGGGAAATGTTATGAAATAAAGCTTTTAACGTTATTATGGCAAAATACTAACATTTTGATGCCCCCAAAAAATGATTTCAAAATGATTCTAATGTCATATGATAAATAGAATCTAACATTCGTGCTCCTGTATTATTGAATTTATTAAACTTGTTGCGAAAAAGGGATAAAATGCTCGGCAAGCCTCGCATTTTATCGCTTTTCCCCAACTCGTTCAATAGTTCAATAAAACATGAACACTCATGTAAGATCCTCTATGAATAACTAAACCCTTAAAGCGCCAAGAAAAAAATGCATCCAAAAATGTCGTCTGCTGAAGTGGTCTGCTGCAAATAATTGCCTAACATTACTGACTAATTAAGTATAGAAGCACATAGCGTGGACCCAGAACAGACTGCTCCTATATGAGCAGTCTGATCTGGGTCCTCACTGTTTGCCATGGAGGCTTCTTAAACATTTCAGCAGACAAGAAAAGCAGACCACTTTTGTTGCGATTGGCGCATTAAGGGTTAAGGAAGTATAGTCCTTATCTCATTCCATCTCTGTCTAGCAGACCTTGTTGACACGTTGATGCAGGCAAGTAAGCTTCAATATGAAAAAAGTGCACCGTTAGCATACGAGGGATGTTCGAAAAGAATTGCTTATTTCTATCTGGATACCTCAAGTTTCAAGTTAGCCTGAAATTGCTCATTTCATGCCATCAAAGAACTCCACATGGCTAGAAATGCAAAATTTCAGCCGATGTAACCACTTCCTGAAGGGGTCACGGTACGCTGATGTGGGCACAGTAATAAGGTACTGATGAATAGCAGATCCAAGTGCCTGTCAGGACTGGTATTTCCGCCCAGCAAGGAATTATTTCTATTTTGGAAACATAAAGAAATCACATAGGGCAAGATCTAAAGAATATGGGAGGTTAGGCAAAAAGGTTACTTTTTCTTTCTTCAAAAACGCCGTAACTATTGGGGAGGTATGAGCAGGGACATCGCCATGTAGAATACGGATATGTTTAAAACCAATGACAGGGCCTCGTTTCTGATAATATTTTTTCGGCTTCTCCAGTACTGTGTCTTTGAAGTACTTTCCAGAGATGTTTTTTGCCATTTTCCACAGGCACTTTTATTGGGACTCCTTCACCAGAGAAGATAATTGCATACCAAACCTACCTTGCACTCAAAGACCGTTTGGGCGTTTGCTGTGTTTAGTGGCCCAGATCTTATTGCTAACCTTTCTGACATGCTCAAAATAATAGACACAAGTTTCATCACCTGTGACGACATTGGCAAACTGCTTTTTGTCACAAGTTTGAAACATTTGAAGCAGCTTTTTGGCCACTTTAACCCGTTGTCTGTTTTGCTCATCAGTCAACAGATGTGGCACCCATCTAGCAAAAATCTTTCGGACTTTCAAATGCTTCTTCAAAATAAGTTGAGCCTACTTTTTGTGCAATATCACGAACTGTATATCTGGCATATCCTTCAATGATTTCCTTTATTTTTGAAACGATTTCTTTAGGAGCTGCATATTTTGGCCTACCTGATTTTGGTGCATTTTTATGGACTCTACACCAGATTCAAATTTATTTTTCCAGCACCTAACTGTGTCATAAGACACACAAGAAGGTCCTTAAGTGGTAGAAAGTTCAGTAATCAGCTGCTTCAAAGAACAACCAAGTTTTGAGCGAGCTTTGATGTAAGCCCGTATTTCATGTTTCTGGTCGACGCTTCTGCCAACCATTTTTACTACAGTGGTCAATGACTGTGTGTATTAATATGGCAAATTTTATGTCTTACATTTAGACTAACATGTACATTTATACACCGTTGTGTAGACCTTGAATAATCCTAGATATGTATATATAGGTTTTTATCGTGCCCCATGTGGATATCGAGATATAGGACAATAAGCAATTCATTTCAAACATCCCTCGTATGCAGAGATCTAGATCAACATGTACAAACACACGAAAATGATCAGAACCTGCATTTGTCCATCAGTTTGATACATCTATCCTAAAACACAGCCTAAAAAATTAAGAATTTATTGGTATTTATTCCCAACAATATTTAATGACGTATATCAGAAAACCTTTAATATGGCAATGTTTTCAGAGCAAACATGTTTTTCCATCCCTTAATCTTTTTTGCTTAGATTTTGCAAATTACCTTGAAAATAAGGTCATGGTCAAACCAAATTTAATCAATTCTATCATATCAAAATGTTAGACCCATGCAAATTTAGTGTGGGGACAAAGTGATTAGTCTGTAGCTCAGAACAATCCTACCATACAATAAAATCAGGTTCCCATATCTTAGCATTTTGACTTTCTTGAATTTGAACATCTGGATTTAGGAATTCTTTATAAGTTTTACTTATCTTAATATTGCAGGCAATAGAAAGAGGAATTCACTTTGAGATCCAGTACAGTAATGCCTTGAGAGACAAAAGTATGAGAAAGCACCTGATATCTAATGCTTCAAAACTTGTATTCTGGTGCAAGGGAAAGGTGAGGGTTCTTGGCTTTAAAGAATCTACAGTAGAACCTGTCTTAAGCGGCCAATCAAAAGCAGACCAAAAATAGGTTTTCAAGACCTATAATCGCTTAATGCAGGTCAAAAGTAATGCAGAATGGAGCATTCAGTGTAACTTTTGACTTGCATTAAACAACCAAATGGCTTTCAGGCCTTTGTTTTGTCTATTTTTGAGGGACGCGTAAGACAGGTTTCACTGTAATAAAATAAAACAAATGGATCCTTTAGAAATAGAGAGAACCTACACAATTGGAAAACAGATGCAATTTGATTGAATCTGGTTATGAGAGTTGATGGAATGTGCAACTGTTTTTCATGCCTGCATTACACACGATTCGTACAGGCTTGAAAAGTACCTGAATATGAAGGCAAGGTGGCCAATCACGTGGTCAGCATGATTGGGTTCACAGATTTCCTGAACCAGTAATCATGATACTAAAACAAATTTCATGCGGTAAAATGCAAAAAACCCTTATATTTTTCTGCACATGACTGTATCAAAGTTTCTCCTGGGTTTGCTGTAGTTCCCCAGATTACCTCGAACAACTGAAGAAAAGACGGAAATTTCTCCGTGATTGGGTACACACTTCAGTTGTTTGAGGTAATCTGGAAAACTGCAGCAAACCAGGAGAAACTTTTATACAGTCTTGTGCAGAAATATATGAGGGTTTTTTGGCACTTTACTGCATGAAATTTGACTTAGTGTAACTAAAGTTATGAACTATTTTCCTTACCTGTGATGTCTGATAACTGGTTCGTAAAGTCTGTTAACCCGATCAGGCAGACCATGTGATCGGCCACCTTGATGAAGGGCTTTCTTGAAAAGTACTTGATAATAAAATCTTTCTTGCAAAGTGCTTGAGAATCAAACTAAGACCTTGAAAAGCACTTGAATTTTTACTAAATTCTAAAAGGCATATCTCTTTTACACAGGTAGGAAACTTCATAAACAGCTTAATTCACAATACCGTACACAATTTGCAGCTCGCATCAGCTTACATAAGAAGTTAATTGACCACAGAGGAGCACTACATTCTCCTTTTTTCGTTATTTTACACCATAAATAACAGAACCAAATGGATAACTTTTTTTTTTCCAGCCTTCATATACAGAATTGGAAAGACCCTCATATTATCTTTTTTTAGAGGGGCAGCTCCGTTTATGATAGTTCCTACCCGTGTGTTAATGGAGACTGAAATCAGTATAAAATTATTGTGTCTATTTGGTGCAGCAGATACTGCACTAAATAATGGCACAACAATTTTATGCTAATTATCCCACCATTTTTAATGGGAGTGGGGATATAGCATCACCCTTGTCCGTACGTCCCGTATGTACAAAAATGGTTTCCGGGCGATATCTTTTGAATACATTGGTGTATTGGATTCATATTTCATACACAGGTACAATCAAATAATACAGGTCAAGTTCAATTACGGATAAAATCCACCCATTTTTATCAGAGTTATGGCCCTTGATCTACGTTAGAAAAATGGTTTCCGGGCAATATCTTTTGAATACATTGGCGTATCGGATTCAAATTTGATACACAGGTATATAATCATAAAAAACAGGTCAAGTTCAATCATGGATAAAATTCACGGATTATTATCAGAGTTATGGCCCTTGATCTCTGTTACAAAAAATGGTTTCAGGGCAATATCTTTTGGAAACATCGAAGTATCGGATTCATATTTCATACACAGGTATACAATCATAAAATACAGGTCAAGTTCGATTACAGATAAAATCCACCAATTATTTTTAGAGTTATGGACCTTGATCTCCGTTGGAAAAATGGTTTCCGGGTGATATCTTTTGAAAACATCGATGTATTGGATTCATATTTCATATACAGGTATATAATCATAAAATACAGGTCAAGGTCGATTATGGATAAAATCCACTAATTATTATCAGAGTTATGGCCCTTGATCTCCGTCTGGGCGATATCTTTTGAAAAAACTGATGTATTGGATTCATATTTCATACACAGGTATATAATCATAAAACACAGGTCAAGTTTGATTAAGGATAAAATCCACCGATTATTATCAGAGTTATGGCCCTTGACCTCAGTCAGAATTTTGTTTCCGCTCAATTTCTTCAGAATGAGTGGATGGAATTTAAAAAGATTTTGCATACACTTTGATATTGACGAGATCTAGGTCGGGATAGTTTTGCTTCATATATGCAAATTTATAAAAGAGTTATGGCCCTTGACTCGTGTAAGAATTTTGTATCGGCTCAATATCTCAAGACTGAATGAAGGGAATTTGATAAAATTTTGCATCTGGATATTGACAAGCTCTGGGTTGGTATTGTTATGCATCAATTGATGCAAATTTATAACAGAGTTATGGCCTTTAAATCGGGTTAGAATTTTGTTTCTGCTCCTTTATTAAAAGAATGAATTGATGGAACTTGGCAAACTCTGTAAAAAATGTCAATATATTGACATGTTACAAAACCAGCCTAGATTTTGTCAATATTAGTGAATTAGTTATATCTGGGAGACTTTTTCTCTCATACAATGGCCCCGGGCGGGGGCATCTGTGTCACACTGACATATTTCTAGTTTTCTTATTTATGTTGGTTTACATTTGTGAAGTTGAACTTTAAAGTGTAAATAAATATTTTTCGTTAATGTTTAGTCCTTGAAAATTGTAGGGTATTTTTTTTTTAAAGTACTTGAATATTACACAGACTTGCCTTTATGAATCCTGTTCTAATGCATTTGTGCATACTGTACAAGGTCACATCTGATAGGAAAGCATTAAAAATTGTAATAGTGAATCCTGTTGTTTATCTTTCAGAAACCTGAGATCATTTTATTACTGATTTTCATTGGTTGATGTCTTGCTGTGTACAGCAGTCAGTGCATGGTTTCACAAAAGAAAACAGTTTGCTATGAAAATAATTCTGTAAAGAAATCATGAACTCTTTTTGACTATTAGCCATAAATGGTTTTGTTTGAGTTGATGGTTTATGTCCGTCAACTTTTTCTTGTGAATTACAAACGTTTGATGTCATCTTATGTAGTAGGGAGCTCAGTGGTAGAGTGCTTGACTTGAGACAGAGGGGCGGTGGGTGCGAGCCTCACTGGCGTCACTGCGTTGTGGTCCTTGAGCAAGACACAATTATCCTAGCTTAGTACTGGTTCAACCAAGGAAGACCCGGCCCTGTTTAACTGAAAGATTGTTGATGGGACGTAAAGAATTAAATCAAACAAAATCTTATGTAATGTCATACAACTGCAACATGGGAAGGCATCCGAGTAAGGGTGCAATATCAGTGTTGCGATATTGAGTGATATTGGCACACTTGTTACTCGGCTTTTATCCTCCAGTTTTAATCATTTGAACCAGTGCATGAGATTTCCAACAATGTGGTATGTGCAACCAGCAAAGCCTCAGATCAGTCTGCACATACGCGCAGTCTGATCAGAGCATTTGCTAGTCGCTTGAGTATTCTATGATTGTTAAGCTACTGACTGAACACTTTGGAGTTTCTAAGCTTAAAAGCGGGCTGCAGAGGCTCGTCCGAGTCTACACATGTCAAAATGCCACATTGTTGGAAATCTCATGCCACGGCTCATTTGATATTTATGGCTATATAATAATTTGGCCTTGATGCGAAGAAACCTGTCTTTGGGGGTTTGGCAGCAAAGGCACAGACCAGCCTGCGCATATGCGCAGTCTGATCAGCACCTTTGTTGTTCCCTTAATGGAAAGTATAATGTCTAGACATTCTACAAGCCAAATTTCAATGTTCTAGCTCGTCTCTTTAGCTGAGAAGGATAATTTGAATATCACTTTGTCGGAAACCCCGAAGACAGGTTTTGTCGCGATGCGGCCCAATTAATTAGTTATTCTTCTTTTACAGAATGTTATCATAACAAGTGGATGTATGAAAGTAAGTATTTGTGGGTCTTGGATTAACTTTTTTTTAGAAAAGAATATGTTCATATTCAAAAGGCAAAGGATATTAAGCCATGTTTTTTTTTACCTCGGCTGCAAAGAGCAAGGTTGAGCTATTGTAGTTGCTATGATGTCAGCTTCTGTTTCACATCTACATCTATGGTTTACACGCGGTCCATCACACTTGACTGTTATAGCCCGGGGGGTTGCGTCTTTTAAGAGAAAGTAGTAGCTGATAGGACAGTTTGGAAGTGAAAAAAACCCCACAAAGATGTGATAGGAAAGATAGAAGAAAAGCAGATAGATTAGTCAAGTGCATTTTCAGCCCTTCAGTCCATGTCCAATCTCGCTACCTAGGAGGTACCAGGGCTCACGAAGTCCCCGCCAGCATAGCACAAGGAAATCACTAGGACGTACTTACACTGACCGGCCCTATACAGTATTAGATCATTAGACTGGAGAGCTCCCGTACCAAACCGGGAGCCTCGGCCAAGGTGGCCGGGAGGGTATTCCAAAGGCGAATAGTTTTGGAAAAAAGCTGTTTTTGTAGTAGTCAGTTGATGCTGGGATGTGGCTGAACTTATGAGAGTGATGTGCTCTGGTCCTAGTGGAGGCGGCTGTAAGATGGTCATCTGCTGGAATGTCAACAAGTTTCAATGTCGGGGTTGCTTTAGGTTTTGAAAAGTTAAAGCACTCGAGTCGGTGAATCAAACTGCAAGACAGTGCCCTTGGTCAAAGTCACCTATAAATTTTGTTTAAAAGTTTTTTAAAGGTTATATCTCCTGAAGCTCTCTTTCAATCAAGTTCATACATTCAAACTAAAATCCTGTTTGATATGTTTCATATCTATTGCTGCTCTGCCTGCATGCAAAATTTCAGCCAAAAATATTGACAATTGCCTTAGTTATTGCGAAATTTAAATATTTGAGCTTTGACCCCTTAGGTGGGTCAAAGGGGGTGGGGTAAAACTTTGACACTGCCATGCTTATAAACAGGCACTGGGTAATCATGGCCTATGGTGAGAAATTGTTAAATGAAATGTTTGATGAAATGTGAAGATCATCACACAATAAAGTTAATATAGGTTTTGCATTATAATTGCCTATACTAAAACAAGGGCAATAACTCAAGTGTTGAGGGGTCGATTTTGACGAAACTGTAAAGGATATCAAGAGTCCATGGTACTAATCATTTGTACCAAATATGAATCAAATCTGACCAATGGGTGCTGAGATATGGTTCCGGACGGACGGAAATTGAGGACGGAGGGACAACACCAAAACAATATCCCTCCGACTTTGTCCGGGGTTAATTACCCAGCATGCAATGAGGTAAGATATGTTAAGATGGATGAATTCATTGAGAGTTAACTGTATGTTGTCTCTTTTCTAGCCCATAGAGTTACGAGGACCACATGATGTTGCAAACTTGTATCCTTTTGTCCTACTATGAAATGTTAAGTCAGACTTTCAGGTCATGCTTAAAAAATAGTTGCTTTTCCACTTGCTACTGGTAGATTTTAGAGAAGAGATGATTTTTTTTCAGTGCATATTCCTTACATGATACTAATGATCAAGTTAACTCTTTGCCCTCATGGTAATTTTTCATGCCTTTTTTGTCATCTGCTGATTTTTTTCAAAATAAACTTTTTCGAAAAATCCTTTCAGGAATACCATCAGAGTGTCAAACAGTTTGGATCCTGATCAGACCTGACATTTTGTCGGGCCTGATCAGGATCCCAACTGTTTGCAAAAGTTATCAGCAGACGACACTAGAAGGTAATGAGTTAACTTGATTTGTCGGGCCTGATCAGGATCCAAACTATTTGCAAAAGTTATCAGCAGACGACACTATAGCTATTAGGTAATGAGTTAACTTGAATACTCAAAACAATGTTTTAATATTCTATTGCCAAATATCATCAGAAAAAATAATGAAATAACACAAGTGTAACAGTTATTAGAATGAAACGTAAGACATAATACAAGTTTTCCTTCCTACATGGATGAAAGTTTTCAGGATTAATCCTGAATTCAGGATTTTGAGGCTGACTCCATAGAAAGTCAGCCTCAAAATGCTGAATTAGGGAGATTACAATAGCTTCTATGATTAGTTTTGTGATTATCTTAACTCAATTTAACATTTAAACTTGAAATTATTCATTTTTGTAGGCATCCTGCAAGTAGTAGGGGAGCCAGAGATTCAAAAATTGGAAAAAAGTGGCCGGAAAGTAGCAGATTTTTAGACTATATCCTCAGTTAGTATGGTGTTTCAGAAGTGTGAAAACAGATATTGCACAAATTTTAAGTCTTGCAAAAGATGTTTATTTATGGGGTAACTATAGCTACCCTCATGCAGGCTTCATGTAGTAGGCTATTCGCTACATTACTGAAAAGAAAAGTTATTTTGACCAGATAGGTCACATTTCCTACTATCTGCATATTGCTTTACAGTAACTTAATTAAAAGCACCAAACTGACAATAAGTTTAAATGACTTACGCTTACGTAATTGTTATATACGTTACTTACATTCAAATATATTACTTTTGTTTACTTGGCCATGGGCTGCCAAGACTTGTGAAAGGAGATTTTTGTACATTAAGATTTTCTTAGCTACTTTATATATTATAAAATGTCTGTTAGCTTTTGATGAACATGTGCATTTACCATGCAATAGCCAAGTCTAATACGTTACCATTAGATAATAAGGTAACTCCTAGTATAGTGTTATTATCATTTGCATCGTTTTCTAACATATCGTTATGATTGATATTTTAATTAGATGCAGCTTAATAGCAGAATAATAATATTAGTTTAGGCACCTGGAAGTTCTGTTATATACGTTACTTTCTTTTAAAGTAGTATTTTGTGCAATGTTATGTGTATATGCGTTCAAACAGCTAGTAGGTGAAAATGAAATTGACTACCATCTTAGTGTTCAAAATTAAATTGGAAATATTGTATTTGTAAACATTTAATATGAATGAGATACAACGTCAACAAAATCATCTTTTGGTTTAAAGGGAAAACTTGAAAATAAAGCACATAAATGCTATTAAGTGTATGTTTTAGGAATCATGTAAATAGGATAATTAATACCTATTTATTATTCATAACTAAATTGTTTCAAAAAGCTTAAATGATTCTTTAAAATCTGAGCCACTACCATGTATTTGCTTCTTTTTATGCATTAAATGGCATTAAATGACATATACAAGACATATTCTTTCACCGTCAACAGCTCAATGAATAAAAAAACACACGCAGTAACGTAGTCAGATCCATCACACATAGTAAAAGCCATCAAATATATGCATTTATACACAGTAATTCGCTACAGCAGCTATATTTAAAACAATAAGGCACAAAATATACCTTAAAACTCTAAAAAATGTAAGATATTCCAAGCAGAAGTCCATATCAAGAAGTGAAACATTAAAGATACCTTCATAGGTGTCATATGAAACAAATCTGAAGTTTGTGTAAATCGTGATGATTTCTGTCTCTGATTTAGCACCAGCCTTAGCTGTCCTTAGGGTTATAACATTTTAGTATCTACAGCGTGTCCGCTTTGGAAAAAGAGTATTATCTATGTTGGTAACGTATATAACAAAAAAACATAAAGATCATTACTTTAATCATAGTGTTGCCTGGTGCTTCATGTTTGTGAAGCAATGAAACAGGACAGCATTATTCTAGATTACCATTTTAATACGTTAGAAACAGACACATGTCTGTTAATAAGTTGGAAAAGCTCCCTGCATTATTAGCATTGATTAGACTTCGATGATCAGGACATTGAGAAAAAAAAAAATCTAGAATAGGACTTGATTGATCATATATTCTAGAATGTTTGCAGACGTTTGCTTTTTAGCTATATAGCTTATCAGCATACCTGATAGAATCTGCTTTAATGTTTTTTTTGTTCAGCAGGACACTATTTACTTTTTAAACTCACAATAAGTAATCATAACAACCGTCATTCAGTCCTTTAAACTAACTAATTAATACCCATAAAACATGTGCCAACTTGTTAAAAGATGCTATATTTATGGTACATTGATAGTTCATGTAATAGAAACAAAATCCATTCATATACTACTTTCAGAGATTACTTTCAGATAGTATACTCAACAAATGCTATGCTGTATCATACTTTCATATAGTGCAATTGGCAATAGAGACAATGTTATTACTATCTGAGATGTATCATGATACTTTTACAAATCGAAAGAAATACAATTTCTTATGCAGACAATTGATATAAAAGAGCGACAGACAAATTAAACAGGCATACATACAATTTATTAAGTTTATATTGCACTCTTTCTTAGCGTAACATGTAAATCTATTATTTGTGTAAGTAATGATACAAACTATTGTGCCTTCTCTATTGTCCATATAGTTATTATTTTATTAACACAGTAGATAAGTTAATGTATGCCTTTTTGTCTCTATACCCTGATGTGTTTACAACTTATCTATTATTTACTGCACATAAAATAAATCAACTGAAAGGATTCCTGCAACAGTTTGTTTAAAGTGGGGTCCAATGACTGCTATGGTATTATGATAGAACTTAACATCAGCTATATTGGCATTAATTGCTAAAAGTTTGATATTATGACTGCTATTTTTACTCTAAGATAGCTATTCCTATCAACATTCTGATTAACGTAAATAATCTTTTAAACGGCAATTTTAATGCGTCTTAGAGTTAAATTTGGCTGAAACATTTTCTCTCTGTTGAAATTTTATAAAATAAATTTGGTATCGTAAATTACAACTGAAGAAATCTAGATTTCTTGGATATGATAACTGCCTTGCAACGTAAAACCCATCCTCAGGGACGATTTCCTTAATTTCAACGGCAATAATTCATTTTGAATAACCCATTCAGTTTTAAAGTCTGCATTGCTTTGATAAATGATTAGTAGTGTTAAGTTACTGTTAGAAGGACTATCAGTTACATTAATCAAACAATGAAAGCCATGTTAAAAATGAGCTGAAATTAAAGTTCATAACTAGAATAAATTTAAAAGTCACCTTCTGAGTTCTGATATATGCATAAATAGATGAAGCTTAAACAATTTGCATAACAAAGCCACTCTATTAAAGAATAAATGATAACAAACACTTATGTTTCCTTAAATCTAATGTAACGTAAACAACATTTTATTATATATATTCATAAGGAGTGATGCTGTCTAGATTGCCAGCAAACGTCTTCTTTCTATAAGTGAACATGACTTGTAATTGTAACAATCACAGACTCCTGACTGACCCACTGCACCACTAGAAAGAAACACGGAACACAGAGATCCACAATACAATGAAAATGAAGCAACCAACTCTCTTCCTTGTCAAGATGATTGCTGAACTAGAAACAAATTAGAGTACAAAGGCCTGATACAAAACTCCCACAACCAATAGGAACAACAACAAAGTTTCCAACAACCACACATCATTTCAGAAATTCTTAGATATTTTATCATAAATGAATCTGATTTGATAGAACTGATATGTTATTTACTATTTTATATAGTGTGATGAGTATGAACCGGTTCGACATAAAGCTTTGGCTGCTTCTGAATAGCTTATTAGATTGTTTTGTTCAATTGATAGAAAAAAAATGCGCAAATATATAAATTTGTTTTAGGTTTTCAGGCTCAGTTGAAAATGGAAAACGGTTGAGACAAATATATATTGATGGTATATAATTTAATTTATCTATAGTTATATATGTTACTTTAGCAAATTTAACTGAATAAGCTTAAGGAAATGTATCCTAGTTGAGATGTTGCACCAGACTTATCATTTTATAAGTTTATAAATTGCATAACATAACATAGAAAAATTAGCAAACAATGTGTCTTGTTTTTAAGACAAGAAGTATACCATTTCTTAATAGAAAAAAATACAACCATATACACAGTCTCCTAATTAGTACTGATAACTTATTCTTTTGGAGCAAATGCTTTTTTATGCCTATCAAACACAGCCCCTCCCCCTTTTTAATGAAATAAACTTTTCAGTGATGTATAATTTAAGCTATTAAGTAATATTTGTTTCTCTTCAACTTTGTTTTATACGTTACATATTGAAAATCGAACAGCAAAATGATATTTTACCTCAGAAATGTTGTTAAGTATTACTCTAAAGTCAGTTATATCAAAACAATTATCATAATGTGTTAAAAAGCTAACAGAAAAAATTGCATGCTTATTTCCAAACTTAAGAGGTTCTAAACTTATATCAAGTTTTATCTATGGTCATCTAATTAAACAGCTTATAACTGACAAAGTATTTATGTTATAACGTATCTGTTTGCAGGTTTGAAATGGTCAGTTAATGCTCTTTTAAATACATGTTATCCTGATGTTAAACACATATTGAAAATTTTGTCAAATGAAACTTTTTAACAAAATATCAATAATTTTAAGGGTATAGTTGACAATGTAATGTAAATGACATTATAATGGACCCAAACAACTTTTAAAAACATCAATATGTGTAGAGAATAGCATGTTCTTACAGATTGCATAAATGTTTTGTTGATTTAAACATTTCAATTATTACCTAAATAGACTTAATTACATATTTTTGTTTTTAAGAAAATGAGGGGTAACGTATTAAACACACTGTTACGGGTATGTTTGCAAGACTTAAATTGAGTGCAATATCTGGTTTCATACTGTCTATACTATGTACTAAAGGATAAAACAGGTGAAAATTCTGCTAAAAAGGGGACATACCTAAATGCTTATTTTTGATATTTTTGAACACTGGCTCCTCTACTAAAGTTTTAAAATATGAATTTCAAAAGTTCAGGATTTTTGGAAATTTTGAACTTTCACCCATGTTCCTACAATATTTATAGCTACAGAATGAGATTTCTTTTCATAATGCATTTTTCTCAATAGGAAGACATGAAAAGAATCTCGGGCTGGCTTGCCCTAATTATCTCATGGGCTGGGCTGGCCCATTTTGAATTTTGACTATTCTAAATGTGAGGAGCGTGGTGGCTGTGTGGTAGAGTGCTTGGCTCGATTGAGGGGTTGTGGGTTCGAGCCTCACTGGAGGCACTACATTGTATCCTTGAGCAAGACACGTTATCCTCTGCTTAGTACTGGTTCAACCCAAGAAGACCCGTCCCAACATGACTGAAAAAATGTTGACTGGGATGTAAAGAATCAAAACAAACAAACACAACCATTCTAAATGCAATCAGGTTCAAACAACAGATGAAATTACATTTAACTGTTATCCTGCCAATATTTTTGTCCTGAAAATGTAGTCTGCTGTTTACGCATGCTGCATATTTTCAAATGCACCCAAGGCCATCAAACGTTAAGAACGCTGATCAGACTGGTCCTATGGGAGCAGTTTAATCTGGGCTCATATTGTTTGCAAGATATGTTACCAAAGTACATAAGCAGATGAGAGAGCAGACATTTGTCAAGAATGACCGGAAAAAGGTTAAAAAAATAATGGAAGCTTTTTCCTTAACAAAGTATAGAGGGCTGCTGTTTAACCTGTCAGAATCTCAGGCCAAAGAAGCTATCGGAAGAAACTGTCATGCTGTTTTAAAACACACAGGTGAGTTTTTACTGTCTATATAGAGGATCTTACCTGAGGGCTCATGTTTAATTGAATTTATTAAACGAGTTGGGGAAAAGAGATAAAATGCGAGGCTTGCCAAGCATTTTATCTCTTTTTCGCAACTCGTTTAATAAATTCAATAATACAAGAGCACGAATGTTAAATTCTATTTATCATATGACAAACACTTTGAAATCTCATTTCTGGCGTAAAAACGTTATAATTTTGTCATTATGTACGTAACGTTGTTATGGACGTCATAACGTTTCCCGTAAATCTATAAACCACTAGTGGTTTATCAATTTTATTGCATGGTGTTATTTCACTCCCGCGACGTCATATGATAAACCAAAATTAACAACATCAGAATCCATATGGCTGGCTAAAGTGGCCTATCTTTGTTGATTCTTGGAGAAAATGACTTGATATTTTATGATTTACAAGAAACTGTTGGGAGCGCAGTGGCTCAGTGGTAGAGTGCTTGTCTCAAGATTGAGGGGTTCGAGCCTCACCGACATCACTGTGTTGTGTCCTTGAGCAAGACACATTAATCCTTGCTTAGTATTGGTTCAACCCAGGAAGACCCATCCCGACATAACTGAAAAATTGTTGACTAGGACATAATCAAATCAAACAAAAACAACAACAACTGATCCTAGGGACAGATTTTTCTATCCCATCCTCACACTCGTGATAGATTCTTATATTCTTATATTGATACCCAATATCAGCTTTGTATTCTGGCAGCTCATAAACATATACCTTTGCAAACAGTGTAGACTTAGATGAAAAGCCACATTCTGTGGTATTTCAGCTAGGTCTTCATTGTTTGCTTAGATAGAAACAATCTTCAGCTTAATATGGAAATCCTAATCTGTGACACCTTGATATGTACAAAGAGCCATCCCAGGTTCATCATATCAAACTAGATGGAAGAATTGTTTAGTAAACAAAGAGTTAACTGGCCATCAAACCTGGAAAAATGAGTCTAATTCATGACTTTTGGGTCTGACTTTTAATAGAATTGGCATAATCCTGAATTATTTCAAAAACAGCCACTCTCAAAAAGAATGAAAATTGGTTTTCAAAACCAATTATCACTTAATGCAGGTCAAAAGTATTGCAGAATGCTCCAAGGGGAGCATTCTGCAATACTTGCAACCTTCATTAACCTACCATGTGTCATAAAGATCTTTGTTTTGTCTTGTTTTGAGTGGCAGTTTTACACAGGTTTTACCTTACAAGTAAGGGTTTTCTTGGTTGATGCTTTTAAATTGTAAAGCATAGCTTCATAAAACATTAGATGTGTCTATAAATGTGGCACAAGTAATGAAATTAATACTGAAAACTCTGGCTCTATTGATTTTACAGTTATTACTCTTAATGCCAGAAATCTTGAACTAGTTTAAGCCGCAATCCTTGCTGTGCTGGACCTGGAACCAGCTGATCAGGATCCACACTGTTTTTTCTACTCTGTAAAAAATTGTTAATAGCTTGTATCTTGCCAGGTAATAAGAAAAAGATTGGGGAGGAGTGTAGTGTATAAAATATCCAGCATGGTAAGGGTTTACTACAAGCAGCTGTTATTTTTTTCAGAGGCAAGAAGAATAGTGCGATCAGTACTAACAGTATCCAAAACTGATCAAGTTCCCATGGAGGATAACTGGATACTGGACAAATGTAATGCAGAGACAGAGTCAAGGCTAGAAGAGGAGGATGATAGTTGTAGTGATTCTGAGGAAGACTCCGATATAGAGCCAGATGTGAAAAGAAAGAAAATGACTAAGAATGGTTTATTATCTGAAGATCTACACTGTGGGTCTCCTATTAAAAGAATGAAAACTGAAGACACTTGAAAGAGTAGCAGATTTAAAAATGTTTGTGAATCAATTCATTGCACTCAGGCAGTAATACAGCTCTGGCATGAAAATGACCATGCTGCTTACTCTTGGGGTTCAATCCTTAGTGCAGAACTGTTAGAACTCAGGCAAAATAAAATAACTCTAGATTTGGCTGCATCTTGAGGAGGGGCAGTGTCATCAGGAACTTTGCATTCTTTGGCAAATCAATAATTTTTGTCACACAAGCATTTTTATGCCCCCAACTTTGGAAAAGTTGAAGGGGCATATTGCTTTGGGCTTGTCCGTACGTCCTTTCGTCCATTCAAAATTTATTAAGATGCGGTTTTGAAATTTCATCCTCATAAAAAAATAATTGACACATATTTTTTTTAAGTCTAGATTATCTCCCTTTGTGGAGTTTCTTGTTTCTCAGTATTTCAATCCATCAGTGGAACAACTTTTTTCTTTACTGTTTTTAGCTGACCTGAGCAAAACATGATCAAGGTGAGTTTTTATGATCCTTGGATGTTGGTCATTCTTGGACTGTCAGCCGTAAACAATTGCTTCAGGCTACATTTTCTCCTAAACCACTGGAGTGTCTGGCAACAGATGTGAGTCTGACTGCAGATCCAGGGGTCGCGAGTTTGATTCCGGCCAGGTCCCATACTTTCATGGAGATTGATCATGAAATAATTTCTACTGTCATTCTCGTCCCTTCCGCTCAGTTACAAGCAAAAGTATGTGCACAAGTACTGGTTAACTGCTTGTTCAAGCTTGCCCAGGAAAAAGTGTGATTAGATGAACTGAATATCCCTCCATGACCATAGCTGTTTACTTGTGACATAAAGCAACAAAAAAAAAAAAAAAAAAAGAAAAAAAAATGCACTGGGTGGAATTTTCCCTTGGGTGGTCCTCTTTCAAAGTTGTTCAAAGAATTTAAATCCATGCATAATTCTGGCAATACAGGGCCTAGCTGTTCGAAAGCATCTTAAGATTAACAAATTAGTGGATACATTATGTTGTTAGTAGATATTCTAAACTTTCAAACACTAGTTGTTCAAAAAGGTCTGTAAAAAGGTCTAGACAAACAGCACAGAAGAATCAATCTGATCAGCATCTTCCCTATTGTGAATTCCAGCTCTGATAACCAAACTTTTATTTGAGGACAGAGCGAGAAAAGAGTTTGAAATTTTAGAACATTTACCATATATTTTGTTGAAAAATGTTAGTAGATTGGTCAGGGCATTTCCCATCAAAAAATCATTGTATTTCATCGTAAAACTTTAATGCCACATAAAGGGGAATTTTATATTCCTAACCCACTGTAGTCATACCACTACGGCAATTTGGGTCTCGTCACTTATTTCGGTGTTAAGGTAACTTTCTCATCATGTTCAATTTCTTCATTTTATCACAGATAAACGCCCCAAAATGCTTGGGTTCCGATTGATTTTTTGTTCATCAAATTCACAAGGTATCTTATAGCTTTAAAATTAAATGAAAACTTGAACGTTTGATGTCTAGGTATGAAACAACTAATTACGGTTTCGTCTTTGCGGATAATTAAACAATGACGAAACCGTATAATTATGACTAAACCGTAATTGACATTTTTTTAATATAACTTTAAAAAAACACATCGAAAATCTGATTTTATCCCCGTTTTGGCAAGACAACACAGAGGTTGTTAACTAGAGGATGCAACCTCGAAGCAAACGTATTCGAAAGTTCTCATTTTTGTCAGCCTTCATTTGAAGGTAATTTTACTATAACACCGGAGTGGGTGACGAGACCCAAATTGCCGTAGTGGTATGACCACAGTGTAACCAATGTAGAAATAAAAGACTTTATCAGAGTGAGCATTTTAGAGCAAATTTGATCAAAATTGGACGTAAAAAAAAGGTTATAGCAATTCAAAAAACTCTAAAATCTGAGGTCTATTCAGCCAATGGAGGTAGCCATTTTGCAAACTTCCTGTAAATTTTGAAAGCCCAATAAAATCCCATACCAAAACTTACAGATTTTTGTTCAAAAATCAACTATTTTCAATAGAAAAATCAAAAGAAATACTTTAAAAGTTCACTGAAAAACAGGCAATTAGATATTCTATTTATAAGAGGATAAAACATTATCGTCATTGTTATATATCTTTCTTTCAAGCACAAACAGTTCCAAATAATTTTATTCAATTGTATGCAGAAATGTCCACAGTAACACCATGAAGGGTACAGCGAATTCATACCGGAGAGGCAGCAATTAAAAACGTCGATATTATCGTCGAACGTAGATCAAAAATAGTTAGAAACAGAGTTTTTGATTGCCATTAGTGGCCTGACTGGCGACAATTGGCAATCGAAAACACTGATTGAAGCAATTTATGATATGGGTTTGTTGTTTGTTAAGAGAGTTTTTGATTGCCGCATATCTGGTGTGGAAACAAAATAATTTTATTCAACAGAAACATGAAAAATGTAAATTATTGGCTATGTATTCAGTAGGTCTATATTCAATAAACACTTCAGATAGGCGGCAATCGAAAACGTTAATACTTTGGACGGACGTAGATCTAAGATCGTTGGAAACAGAGTTTTTGATTGCCGTTTGTCGCCTCACTGTAAATTATTCCTAGTAGCCCATGTTTCTGATTGGTTTGATTGCCCGACTGGCGACAAATGGCAATCAAAAACACTGTTTCTTGCGATTTGTGATCCGCGTTCATCGATTGTTCAGAGCGTTTCGATTGCCGCCTGTCTGATATAGTAAAGGAGCGTTTTTTATGGTAATTGAAATAGTTTGGTCATTTCTCCATAAAACATTAGCGACGATATATCTTAACTTGCAGAGGATGTCCTTGAGCGGGCTTAAATGGCATAAAGCCCTCTGCTGCCATGTATTAATGGGAATGAAGCCCACGGACAGTGATTTGTCGCATTGCGACACATTAAATTTAGATGAAAAGTACATCTGTCAGCGATTGAAACACATCAAGTTTCTATAGTAAACACTCATAAGGTATATACCAATGCATATTTAATTAGGGCTGTGTGACATTACACAGCCTAAAAATGGCTGCCTTCTGTGACTCCCATTTTCTACAATACAAATATCTGTAACTCTTATTTTCGTCCTATTTTGATTGGGTTTGAGGCAGAATGCATGGTTTAATAAGGGCTTGCATTTCAGGTTCGTTCATATGATTTCAATGTTCCTACCCCTACAAGTTCATTAGTTTTGAACAATCAGCCTCAGAATGTGAAAACTTATCCACATCTATGTTGAAAGGAAATAATTAGAGATGATTATAATTATACATTGGCTACCACTTGATTATATCCCCCAAAATGGGCAAATGATGGTGAATGATTGATAAAGACTTTGAGAACAATACCTGGAACTTCATGTATATTTATCAAATACATGATAATACATTAATTATATACAGTAAAACCTGTGTAAAACGGCCACTCTAAAAAAGACCAAAAAATGTTTTTCAAGACTAATTATCGCTTAATGCAGGTCAAAAGTATTGCAGAATGCTCCATATAAAAAATTTAAAAAGGATTATAAGCTCTTTTTGACACTGTATTATACTTATAGTTGTTTAATCTATGCAAAACATATGAAATGATACATTTAGAGAAATCAAGTTTCATGTTTGTTTTACAAAATATGAAGAAAGAACCCAAAGCACTTAACATTCTTTCCTTTGCAAATAGTTTGCATCCAGATCAGTCTCCACAATCAGGCCTGATCTGGATCTAAACTGATTGACAGTCTGGTGCAATTCCCAAAAGAATTTTCCAAAAAAGTTGATTTTGAAAAATCTGCAATTGAACATTTTCTCAGTAGGCAAAGAGCTAATCCTTAGCCCGCCACTACTGTTTTGTCCTGAAAATGTCATCTGCTTTTAACATCTGTTGCGAATACTCGAGTGCACTTCAGACTAGATTTTTTCATGGAAGCAAACAAAATGAACCCTGATAAAACTGCTCCAAAGTGGAGCAGTCTCATCTGGGTCCATATTGTTTGCAAAATAGGCTACCTAAGAACAAGCAGACCAGAGGAGCAGACAACAATAGTCGTGACTGGCTTGAAAAGGGTTATGTTGGGGCAAGGGTTAACTCAGAGAGGATTTACACATTTTTTTATGGAAGCAAATACTATGCACCCTGATCAAACTGCTTCCAAGTGGAGCAGTCTGATCTGGGTCCATATTGTTGCCATATAGGCTACCTAAGATCAAGCAGACCAGAGAAGCAGACAACAAAAGTTGTGCCTGGCAGAAATGGATTCACACATGCTCTGAGTATATGGATTACAGTTAACTCACACATGCTCCGAGTACTGTAAATTCGGAAATTTTCGTGAGGATTTTATTTTCATGAAACTTCGCATATGCTTCGTGAAAATAAAACCCTCATGAAATATGTCTTTTCAGGCTATTCACAAAAATAAAATTCTCGCGAAAATTTCCGAGTTTACAGTACATGTATATGATACACAGTTAACTCTTTCTTTGCTGGAAGCGACATTTGTCATCATCATTAACAAAGGCATGAATAATTTCCCAAATTTTTCAAGAGTTAATTGTTAAAAGGGTTAACTCCAAAGTGAGGATTCACACATTTTCTCAGTATAGGGTATACAGTTCAAGAGTCTACAGAGTTCACAAGCCTCAAATGTCTGTACCTGGTAAAATCCATAAAAGAGAACAAACAGTACTAGAAATAAAGTCGGTAAGGCGACAGCAACAAGTATTAGTCTGACCTTGACATGCCATCGTCTAAAAGTGACATAAGGCAACAGTATAATGGCACACAACATTCCTAGCAAGAGGCCGGTGATCATGCCAAAGTTGTCGAGGTAAGGTAGTGTTCCAAGGCCAAGAAAGAAGGCAATCACCACAAGGATCTTCAGTAATTCTTGCACAGGGTGGGCCACTATTGCCCAGAACTGAAACAACTCCACCAACATGACTCCTATCATACCAAATACTGCCCCAACACCACCAACCACTGCTATACTGGGCTCAAATAAACTTGAGGTCTGAAAAAAAAATACATAGGGGATTCAAACTTTTTATGAATGAGGAGGGTCTTACACCAGTGAGCATGTAATATTGGATTTATTAAACACGTTGGCGAAGAGATAGAATATGAGGCTTGGTGAGCATTTTCTTGCATTTTTGCAATGAGTTTAACAAATTCAGTAAAATATGTGCACAATTTATCATATGACACTAAAATGACTTTAAAATCATATTTTATGGTTTAAAAATGTTAAGATTTTGTCATTATGTACACAGCATTGTTATGGACAGCAATACATAACATTACTAAATATGTAAACCACTAACAGTCTGATCTGGGTTCAAATTGTTTGCAATATAGGCACCCAAAGTGGACCACCAAATATTGTCATGAATGGCAGGAAAAAGGTTATCTTTTAATGATTGTCCTCTCCACTCATCAACTGTCACAGAATTGGATCAAATACATTTTCTATTTAATAATCTGTGTTCCTTATAATGCACAGTATTTTAACTAACAATTGTCATAGCAACCACCCATAAAACTCCTCCAAAATGTGCATACTCTCCATACCCCTGTCTATCCACATTTGAAGTTTTATGAATCTACCTTTTTGAGATATCATAGGCTCTAGAAATTGCAGAGGAAAGGATACGGTAAATTTTCTAACATGCCGAACACTTTTCTACTTCTGTTCTCAAATAAAATGTTGGTTTTCATGGCTGTAAAATGCTTGCCAGCATAGCAAACAGGGAAGTCCCTTTCAGAAGCAGTCTGATCAGGGTCTGCCCTTTTGGTTGCACTCCACTATTAGGTTTTCCATAGATGACAATGTTAACATTTTTAACACCTTTTGAAAACTATACATACAAAATTTACCAAACCGGCCTCATTTTAAAATATCATCCTTGCCGGTGAGTTTCAATGAATAATGACTACATGTTTCCCAGCTCAATCCCGCACTATATCCTTGCAAACTGACGTACTACAAAACAACATGTTTCCTAATATAGATAGCTCTTCAAGGGGGTCCAAGAAGCAAAACCCATCTGGTATCAACATGGTACATGTACCAGAATTTACCACCTTGGCCTTCTCCATTAAAACGGACTATGACTGGATTCTTTTAATCAAACTCGCCATAACACCTGTCAATCAAGGAGAATGACATCATCTTAGCTCTAATGTAAAGTATATGCTCCCCCACAAAAGGCAGGGCCAAATTTCATGAATATTTAGTGCAGTGTACCCTGTTTGTCTGAGCCATTTTGACAAATAACTAACATTCAAAGTTTTAATACATTAACTGTAGACAGATTGATTGATAGTAAACATAGATCCATTCAGGAGCCAGTAGGGGACTATGAATCACAATTTTACTTTTGAACTTTCTGCTTATCTCTTTCTTTGTCTACTGGGTAATTTTTCATGCTTTTTTGTCGTCTTCTGATTTTTTCAAAATCAACTTTTTCGAAAAATTCTTTAAGGAATACCATCACTGTCTATCAGGGTGTCAAACAGTTTGAATCCAGATCAGGCCCAACATTTTGTCGAGCCTGATCTGAGTCCAAAACTGTTGGCAAAGGCTATCAGCAGATAACACCAGACGGCAAAGAGTTATCTGGCTAAATGTTAAAAAGAGGTACTGTACTTACAAGAAGACTACCCATTCCTGATATAAAATAGATTAAGACCATTCTAAGCCATCCTGCTGTCTGTTCGATCTGTCTCATGATCAGCCATTGTATCACTGTTACCATGGCAACATGTACAAAGCCATGATGATACAGAAGAGAGAGGGGTAATCGCCACCACTGGTCTGGTCTATTTGGTATCCAGGGTTGGTCAGCACTAGCAACCAGGTTGCCAATATTACAGATGCCAGCAAGACAATTAACCTGAAACACAGTTTTACCAGAGCATAAGCTGTTTACATAAGCTTTGAAAGTAGAGGAAGCATTGTCTCACCAGAGCTTCAGATGCTTACAATATGAATGTGTATGAAGCAGTATGAAAGTATGTAAGTGTAGGAAGCACGTTCTTCCCAGAGCATTGGCAATGCCCAGTACAGTCCCCTTTTTAGCACACTTCATTATCACAAGGATTTGGATATAACAATGTCACACTGTGGCTCCGATTTTTATAGCCCCACTTTGAAAAGAAGGGGGGGGGATATAGGATTTGGGTTGTCTGCCATTACGTCCGTCCGTCAGTCCGTTTGTTCATCTGTCATAATTTCGTTTCTGCTCAATATCTGAGAACTCTTCTTGAATTTATCCAAATTTTGCATGTGCATCGATATTGACATGATCTAGCTTGGGATTGTATATGTCATTTTTCCCCAATTTGTACCAGAGTCATGGCCCTTGATTTACCGCAAAATTTTGTTACCGCTCAATATCTTGAGAACAAATTAACATAATTTCACCAAATTTTACATATGCATTCATATTTACAAGATCTAGCTTGTGATTGTTGCATGTCATTTTCCCAAATTTTTACTAGAGTTATGGCCCTTGATTTATCCCAAGATTTTGTTTCTGCTGAATATCTTGAGAACCAAATGATAGAATTTCACCAAATTTTTATATATGCATTCATATTGAGATTTTTCCCAAATTTGTACCAGAGTTACGGCCCTTGATTTATGCCAAAATTCCTTTCTGCTCAATATCTTGAGAACACATTGACATAATTTCACCAAATTTTTTATATGCATTCATATTGACAAGATCTAGCTTGGGACTGTTACACGTCATTTTTCCCAAATTTGAACCAAAGTTATGGCCCTTGAATTAAGCCAAAATTTTGTTTCCGCTAAATAGCTTGAAAGCAATTTGACAGAATCTAACCAAATTTTGTAAATGTGTTGATATTGACAAGACTTAGCTTGGGATTGTTACACATCATTTTTTGCACATTTGTACCAGAGTTTTGGCCTGTGATTTATGCCAAAATGTTTGTTTCCGCTCAATATCTTGAGAACAAATGGACATTTTTTTCACTAACTTTTATATATTGATTCATATTGACAAGATCCAGCTTGGGATTGTTACATGTCATTTTCCCCCACATTTGTACCTGAGTAATGGCCCTTGATTTATGCCAAAATTTTGTTAACGCTCAATATCTTCAGAACCAACTGATAGAATTTCACAAAATTTTATATATGCATTCATATTGACAAGATATAGCTTGGGATTGTTACATGTCAATTTCCAAATTTGTGCCAGAGTTATGTCTGTTGTTTTACACCAGAATTTGGTTTCTGCTCAATATCTTGAGAACAAATTGACAGAATTTCACCAAATCTAATATATGCATTGATATTGACAAGATCTAGCTTGGGATTGTTCAAATCATTTTTTGCACAGTTGTACCAGAGTTAAGGCCCTTGATTTACGCCAGAAATACACTTCAGTTCAATATCTTGAGAACAAATTGACAGAATTTCACCAAATTTAATATATGCATTGATATTGACGAGATCTAGCTTGGGATTGTTACACATCATTTTTTGCACATTTGTACCAGAGTTATGGCCCTTGATTTATGCCAGAATTTCATTTCAGCTCAATATCTTGAGAACAAACTGACAGAATTCACCAAATTTTAAATATGCATTCATATTGACAAGATCTAGGTAGGAATTGTTACCTGTTATTTTTTGCTTATTTGAGCAATGGCCCTTGTTTGATGTCAGAATTTAGTTCCTTCTCAATGCCTTCAGATTTTCGAGCATGAAAAGCGCTACAGCGGGGCTATAGTCAGATTCTCTCACAATTCTAGTTGTATTAAGCTTGATGTAAGAATCTACTAGTAAAGTGCTGATTGAATAAGATATACAGTACCTGCCTACAGTGTTCTGGACCAGTTCTGTGGAAAATGCCACCAATGAATAGACAGTGTGCGTGGGAGACCAACTCACAGGTTCCCTTCAAATCAACACAGCAAGGTTTCAATACATGGGCTACGCTGTTGTCCCATGATGCCCTCTTTCCACACACGGAGCTAGAACGCCAGGAACCAATACCTGTTAGAAAAATAAAAGAGGTTTGTTTCAGTGCACAAATATTTGTAGATTATCACACAAGTGTAAAGTCACTATTGAAACAAGCCTCCACAGCTACACAGTGGAGCTACTTGCTTAATTTTAGTCAGAGTTTTAATCAACTTTCATATTTTGTAAATTGGGGTGGTAAAATCAAAGCATATACAAAGTTTGGTCAAATTTTGTCCATTTGTTCCAAAGATGTTGACGGAAATGAAATTCTGACTTCAATCAAGGGCCATAACACCATTATAAATAAGCAAAATACAACAGATAACAATCCTAATCAAGATCTTGTCAATAAAAATGCATATATAAAATTTGGTGGTTTTCTGTCCATATTTTCTCAAAATATGGTCCTTGAGCAAGACACATTTATCCTAGCTTAGTACTGGTTTAACCCAGGAAGACCCGTCCCTATACAACTGAAAGGTTGTTGATGGGATGTAAAGAAACAAATCAAACAAACAAAACAAATAAACAAAATCAAAATATTGTCAGAGCAGCACATAATTAGCGAAAAATGACAGGTATCCCTAGACCTGTCAATAATAGGTCCAGATAAGGACATTTTATGAGCGTAAAATTGTAATAATTTTCTTACCAATCAATTTAAACAGGGCTGTGGAAATACCATGCCCGACTTGTCCGACCTGGTCCCATTTCATTCAGGACAATTTGAAAATTTCAATTTACTTGCCCTTGGACAAGTGCAAAATTTGTTATAAAGTTAATAAAATTTTGTATTTCATATTTAGATTAATTATTATGAGTTCACATGTTGCATTGAAAACAGTGTGGATCCTGATCAGCTGGCTTCTTCAGAAGCCAGCTGATCTGGATCTACACTGTTTACAAGAGAGTTGATACCTGCATGGTTTCATACTTTTTTCGAAAGTGTAAATTGTTTAAGCACAGAAAGGAAAAAGCTAATCTGTACTATCGGACAAGTAAAATTTTCTTTGGACAAGTACATTATGGCCATTTACTTGTCCCTGGACAAGTAGAAAATTTAACTATTTCCACACCCCTGATTTAAACATGTGTTTTGGGTTATTAAAAGAACCGTCTCATTGAGACGGTTCTTTTGAGTACCCATTACATATGTTTTGGATGAGAAATAAAGACAAAGTTTTCCAATACATTCTCTTATCTGGAGCCCTGCGTCAATATCGAAGAACATACAGAATTTGGTCAAATTCCATCAATATGTTCTCAAGATATTAAGGGGAAACGAAATTATGATAGAAAGACAGAATGAAGGACAACCCAAATCTAGTATAACCCCATGCACTTTTTCAAAGCCGGTCTATAAAAACAAACTTAACAAACCAACACATAAGATTTTGGTATTTATCCCATATGCCCAAAATCCTCCTTTAGACATCTTTGCCAGTATCCAATAGGACTAGAGGTCTAAAATTTGGTCACAAGTTCATCCACATACATCCTTTGAGCCATTCGGGAAAGTCCGCCACAATTCGAGAATCCAATCATGGCTCGGGTGTGTGTAAGGAGCATTATGCGTAGTACTATGTACCAAATAGCTGCATTTTGTTCGCCGGAAATGGCGCAGTGAAAATTAGTTCTGTAGCATGTGGGTTCAGCCCTGTTAAAATTGATTATTCTGATTATCCCAAAAAGTTTTATCAGCAGGATAAATGCAGTTTATTTTTTTCCATAAAATATTGCTATAGCATCTTCTTTTTTACGACGTTTATTATACCCCCGCAAAATTTGTTTGTGGTGGGTATACTGTTTTCACGTTGTCCGTGCGTGCGTGCGTCCGTGCATGCGTCCGTCCGTAACATTTTGTTTTTTTAATATCTTAAAGAGTCATTGCTGGATTTTCATCAAACCTTGCAAACATGTTCATATATGCAAGACAAATACTTTAGACAAAAAAGTAAGGGCTAGGGACCAATTCTATTAGAGTTATTTCCCTTTGTAGTTCTAAATGGCTTTTAATATAGGGTTTTTTGCTTATGCTATTATAGGCCATACACGGGCCGATCAACTCCTACCACAGCTTTTGATGGAACACTTTGATACTTTGCCTATACAATGTAGACACATTGAACATATGCATGAAGTTTGGTTCAGAAAAAATATTTTTTGACAAAATGACAGCTGTGAGAACTTAGACAATTTTACCCTAATAGGGCTTTTGTATATGCATAGATGGTGCCTTCATGGGCCGATCAACTCCTAGTACAGCTTTTGATGGAACAGTTTGATACTTTGCCTATACAATGTAGACACATTGAACATATGCATGAAGGAGTTTGGCTCAGAAAAAATAAATTTTGACACTATGACAGCTGTGAGAACTTAGACAATTTTTCCCTAATAAGGTTTTTGTATATGCATAGATGGTGCCTTCATGGGCCGATCAAATCCTACCACAGCTTTTAATGTAGCAATTTGATACTTTTCCTATACAATATAGACACATTGAACATATGCATTAAGGAGTCTGGTTGAAAAAAAAATTTTTTTTGACAAAATGACAGCTATTAGAACTTAGACAATTATTACCTTATATGACTTTTGTATATGCATGGATAGTGCCTTTATGGGACGCTCAACTCCTACCACAGCTTTTGATGGAGCAATTTGATACTTTGCGGATACAATGTAGACACATTAAACATATGCATGAAGGAGTTTATAATTTTTGTTTGCACAGATTCTGCTGAAATCTTCTTTTCAAAACTTAGGTCTGCTGGTTTGAACTATAACTTGCCAAGTTTTACTGTGCGGGGGGTATCTAATAAGCATTGCTTATTAACTTTTTTCATTATGGAATGTTAAAACTGTTACGCTGTAATCAAACTTAGAATTGTGCTGGCATGGTTTCCGTGACAACATCACAATATCAAAGTCCATGAAAAGTAGACCCTCTATGTATGGCAGAGGTTGATTCCACGGAATGTGGGCAGCTAAGGCTCTGGCAAGTCTATGAATTTTAGCAGATTTGCCTGAGCCTTTGCTCGACAATGAGATAGGAGCCAAAATCTCATATAGTGGCCCAACTTTATTTACCTGTATATAGATTATAAAATGCCTATGTTATATTGTTAGCTAAATTTGCATCCTGCAGGATTCCACTATTTTAGTGAACTGGCCTTGATCAAGCTTATAAAACTTTTTTATGCTCAACAATTACATATACATCTGAGAGTTTTAAAGTATACAATGCCTTTTTTCAGCATTTTAGTTTTTATAAGCAGTTGAATGAGTTGAGCATGAACAGTTTTATAACCTCATACCTGGTCTCTGTAGCCGGGCAGGCTGTATTAATCAAACAGTTCTTGTGTCAGATCTCACTAGGTAGTCAAACATTATGAAGAGATGTCAAAACAAATAGACCAGTCAAGATGTTGGTGCTTAAATTATATGTAAAGGATTAATTTATCTTGTACATGGCCACAACACATTGACGCCGGTGAGGCTCGAACCCATCACTACACTCCCTGCTCGACAATGGGATAAGGACCAAAACCTCAAGTGCTGGCTCATTTAGGGTTAATAGAGTAGGTAACAGACTTTCTGTAATATCATGGCATTCCTGTTCTGTTGTGGTTCCAGCAGTATTCCTTTACAAGGTTCATACAGGCAAGTTTGAGTAAAATTCAAGGACTTTTCAAGGACTTCTAAAGACTATCCTACAGATTTCAAGGACTAAATGTTTAGGAAAAATCCTGATTTAAGTGCTAAAATTCTACTTCAGAAATGCTAGACTAAGAGAATGGAGACATTAGTACTGGAAAATAAATAAAGGTACAACAATTTTATACTGATTAGTTCTCTATCAACAGTGCTTAGTCATACGGAAAATAGTTAAATTAAAGGACTTTTCAAGGCTTTTGAGTGATTTTCCAGTACTTTTCAAGGCAGATTTAATTTTCAAAAACTTTTCAAGGAAGGCCTCAAAATTCAAAAACTTTTCAAGCCTGTGCGAACCCTGATTTAGGGTTAATAGGGTAGGTAACAGACCTTCTGTAATATCATGGCATTCCTGTTCTGTAGTGGTTCCAGCAGTATTCCTGCTGGTGATCTCACAACATCCGAGAGGCTCATCAATGTCGAAGTTGTAGTGACTGTACAGATATTGAACAGATAAGTCTTCCCTCATGCATGGTGGATAAAGGGCTCCAATGCCTACAGTATACATGATAGAAGTGAATACAATGCTCCAGCTAGAGAGGCTTGCCCATGCTAAAAATTAAGTGACAATACAGAAACTGAATAGTCTATAGTCTTCTCTAATTTGGGCCTCGTTGCTTTAAAACCTGTCTTCGGGGGTTTGTGAACATCAAAGGCACAGACAGTTTGCCCATTCACGCAGACTGATCAGCGCCTTTTTTATTCGCTTACTGGAAAGTAACATATCTCAACTTGCTTCATGAGAAATTTCAATTTTCTAGCTAGTCTCTGTAGCTGAGGAGACTGGTTTGAGTCTCGCTTTGTCAGAAACCCCAAAGACAGGTTTTGTTGCGACGATGCCCCTTTATGAGGAATACAGGATCCCAATACCTACATAGTCAACAGAAATAATAAATACAGTGATCCCCAAGAGGCTTGTTTATATTGAAGCCGCGCTTTTTTAACATAATCTGAATAGAAGGAGGATTTTTCTCACAGTGGACAGAGGGCCTGAAGTATATAAAGCAATAATTACCTGTGTCGCTTAAGCAAACGCAGGTCTAGTATTGGGTCACCTCTGTCCGTCCATCCATCTGTCCGTCTGCAACACTTTTGGGGTGCCTAGTTTGTGTAATCTGTAACTCCAAAAGTTTTCATTCCTTTTAATTCAAACTTTGCATAATGATTGTACACATATTGAAGATGTGCCTTTCTATTTTGTGCACATTTCATGAATTTTTTTTTCTCATTTTTGAGAAACACTTAGACATTTTTTCATCAGAAATGCATAGGGGGTGCCTAGTTTGCATAATCTGTAACTCCAACAGTATTCATTCCTTCTATTCAAACTTTGCATAATGATTGTTCACACATTGAAGATGTGCATCTCCTATTTTATGCACATTTCACAAAGATTTTTTTCATTTTGGGGAGTCTTGAACTTGGACATTTTTCTGTTCAAAATGCTTAGATGGTGTCTGGTTTGTGTAATGTTTAACTCAAACATTTTTCATTCCTTATTATTTAAACTTTGCATAATCATTGTTCATACATTGAACATGTACACCTCCTTTTTTATGCACATTTGATAATTATTGCTGTTGAACTTAGATATTTTTTCCATCTGAAATGTTTAGGGGGTGTCTGGTTTGTATAATCTGTAACTCAAGCAGTTTTCATTCCTTTATCTTCCAATTTTGTATTATGATTGTTCACACATTGATCACGTGCACCCTATTTTTTTGTGCACATTTGATAATATATTTTTGAGTGTTGAACTTAGACTTTGCTACGTCTAAACCACCTCCTGTAGATTACATTGTGTAATTTGTGTGTAATCTGTAGCTTAAACAGATTTTGAACTTTGCATATTGATTGTTCACACATTGAAGATGTGCACTGGCGACACAGGTCCAGAGCAGAGTTTGGTCTTGTTATCCCCCGACGAAGTCGAAGGGATATAGTTTTGGCGTCGTCGGACACAGGTCCAGAGCAGAGTTTGGTCTTGTTGTCCCCCGACGAAGTCGGAGGGATATAGTTTTGGCGTCGTCCGTGCGTCTGTCCACACTTTTTGTCTGTCCGGAACCATATCTCAGTACCTATTGGTCAGATTTAATTCATTCTTGGTACAAATGATTAGTACCATGGACTCTCGATATCCTATAAGTTTGGTCAAAATCCACCCCTTAACACTTGAGTTATTGCCCTTGTTTAAGTATAGGCCATTATAAGGCAAAACCTATATTAGCTTTTTTGTGTGATGATCTTCCCATTTCATCAAAGCTATTATATCTAACAACTTCAAACTATAGACCATGATTGCCAAGTTCCTGTAGATAAGAATGGCAGTGTCAAAGTTTACCCCACCCCCTTTGACCCCACCCAAGGGGTCAAAGGTCAAATATTTAAATTTCGCAATAACTAAGGCAATTATTAATATTTTTTGCTGAAATTTGCATGCAGGCAGAGCAGCAATAGATATGAAACATATCAAACGGGATTTCAGTTTGAAGGCATGGGCCGAGCTCCTTGGGTGGACTTAGGTGGGGGGACCGAGGCCAAAATTAAACTTTTTAAGAATATGGTCATGTTGCATATCAAATTAAAGCTGACGACGCTGGCAGCAACATGTAGCAAATATTTTGCCCCCAGACACACCCTCTACCCAGGGGGTGGGGTCAAAAGGTCAAACTATATCTTTTTTCTGAAAGTAGTCATGTTGCATATCAAATTAAAGTTGAGGACGCTGGCAGCAACATGGTAGCAAATATTTTGCCCACAGACACACCCTTGACCCAGGGGGTGGGGTCAAAAGTCAAACTATATCTTTTACTGAAAGTAGTCATGTTGCATATCAAATTAAAGGAATTGAGCACAGAGCACCATGAAAGCAAGTATGCTGTCATTACACACACCAACGGCCCCTGGGGTTGGGTCAAAAGGTCATTTTTTGTTCTTTTCTAAAAGTAGTCATGTTGCATATCAAAGTAAAGCTGACGACGCTGGCAGCAACATGGTAGCAAATATTTTGCCCCCAGACAGACCCTCGACCCAGGGGGTGGGGTCAAAAGGTCATTTTTCGTTCTTTTCTAAAAGTGGTCATGTTGCATATCAAATTAAAGCTGACGACGCTGGCAGCAATATGGTAGCAAATATTTTGCCCCCAGACACACCCTCGACCCAGGGGGTTGGGTCAAAAGGTCATTTTTTGTTCTTTTCTAAAAGTGGTCATGTTGCATATCAAATTAAAGCTGACGATGCTGGCAGCAACATGGTAGCAAATATTTTGCCCCCAGACACACCCTCGACCCAGGGGGTGGGGTCAAAAGGTCAAACTATATCTTTTTTCTGAAAGTAGTCATGTTGCATATCAAATTAAAGCTGACGACGCTGGCAGCAACATGGTAGCAAATATTTTGCCCACAGACACACCCTTGACCCAGGGGGCGGGGTCAAAAGTCAAACTATATCTTTCACTGAAAGTAGTCATGTTGCATATAAAATTAAAGGAATTGAGCACAGAGCACCATGAAAGCAAGTATGCTGTCAAAAAATTCAATAATACATTTGCATGAATGTTAGATTCTATTTATCATATGCCATTAAGGTTATGTTGAAATCTCTTTTCTGCCAAAAAAAACATTATAGTTTTGTCATTATGTAGGCAACATGGCTATGGACATCATAACATTTCCCGAAAATCTGTAATCCACTAGTGGTTTATCGATTTTATTGCATGGTGTTATTCCACTGCCAGACGCAACATCATATGATAAAACAGCATATGCACTTATTAGGTTGAGTACCATAAGCCCACAGATCCAGATGAGGAAATTTTATTAGCGTATAACTGTAATTATTTTCTTACCCATCAATTTAAACATGTGTTTTGGGTTGAGTACCCACAACTAATGTTTTGTATGAGAAATAAAGATAGTAGTTTTCCAACATGCACATTTAATTGGAGGCCTGTTAAAGCCGTTACCTATAAGGAACCTTTGATCAGGACCAATCCATATGTTAGGAGGTGTCCACTTGTGTATGGTTTCCATTCCCAGGAACGTCTTGATATCATTCTGAAGAGACAGACGGGGCTCCACTCCAATATATGTCACACCGCCAAACCCACATAAAACAGCAAACACAAGTAGCTGTACCTGCAAATAAACATGTTCTTGCACACCAGTTAAGGTTTTCTGGGATTTTACCTATTTACAAAAAGCTTATCTTGTTCACCTGTACAATAATAATAAGTTAAAGTTGTAGATGTATTATGTTACATTGCATTAAATGTAGTGAACCTGAGATGCTTGGTTGTAATTCACTGGTCATTTCAGATATGGGCCTCAACGCGAGAAAACCTGTCTTCGGGGTTTCCAAAAAGCTCATTCCAAACCAGCCTGCTCAGCTACAGAGACTAACTCAAAAATTGAAATTTTGCTTGAAAGAAGTTTCGATATGATACTTTCCAAAAAGCAAATAACAAAGGCGCTGATCAGCCTGCAGGAAGGTGCAGGCTGGTCTGCACCTTTGTTGTTCGCAAACCCGGGCCCATATGATAGTAGATCTGTGGAGCGGATAAAAATGTGACTGGTAACATGTGAAAGTGACATCACAATGTTATGTCACATTTCCCCATCATATTTTAGGAACTTCTGGGAGCCTTTCACCCTTAAAGCGCCAATCATGACTGCAGCAGACGACAAATTTTTGCGACATCTTTCCCAATTTTCGACAAAAATAAGGTATGATATTACATGAGAATCGTCTGCCAGTAGACAATTCTCATGAAATATCATGGCTCATTTGTTATTTTTGAAAAAGTGGCAAAATTTGAAATTGTCGTCTGCTGCAAAATATAGGTGGCGCTTTAAGGGTTAAAAAATTATACATGCAGAATTTAATGGTAAGCAAGGAAAAGATTCCATTACGGTATTTGTGTGAGAATGGGTTAGAAAAATCATTCCAGTCAACAAATGTCCACAGTCTGATCAGAGTCTTGGAACATGTCATTTTGTTGGTTTTGTCATAAGGTGGCTCATCTATTAACCCTTAAAGCGCCAATCGCAACAAGTCGTCTGCTTTTCTCGATTGCTGAAATGTTAAGAAGCCTCTATGGCAAATAGTGTGGACCCAGATCAGACTGCTCCTATAGGAGCAGTCTGTTCTGGGTCCATGCTGTTTGCTTCTATACTTAATTGGTCAGTAATTTTAGGCAATTATTTGCAGCAGACAACACTAGCAGACGACATTTTCAGATGATTTTTTTTCTTGGCACTTTAAGGGTTAATCTAGCTTTTTAGTTTTGTGTCCAATAGACTATTACTACTCAAAAAGAGAAGAAAACATCTCAGTTTAAAAAAACCCAAAAAACAATGCCAGTGAAAAAGCAAGTTGAACAGCAACTTTAGCAAGTAAGAAAAAAACAATGTTTTCTATTACAGCAAATGAGTCTTATCCTAAATAAGATGCCTGAAAGATGAATGGACTTACAATGATGATGATGTCGGAAGATGGGGAGTTTACTAAGTTCATGACTAACAGATGAATGGACTTACAATGATGATTATGTCGGAGAGATGGGGAGTTTACTAAGTTCATGTCTGAAAAATGAATGGACTTACAATGTTGATGATGTCGGAAGATGGGGAGTTTACTAAGTTCATGTCTGAAAGATGAATGGACTTAACAATGATGATGATGTCGGAAGATGGGGAGTTTACTAAGTTTATGTCTGAAAGATGAATGGACTTACAATGATGATGATGTCTGAAGATGGGAAGTTTACTAAGTTCATGTCTGAAAGATGAATGGACTTACAATGATGATGATGTCTGAAGATGGGGAGTTTACTAAGTTCATGTCGAAAGATGAATGGACTTACAATGATGATGAAGCAGGTGAATATGGGTCTGAAGATAGGGAGTTTACTAAGTTCATGTCTGATGACTGTCTCAGAGATCTTCTTTTGACTCTTCTGTCTCACCAACTGCTTAAGATCTCTCCATTCTTCTCCTTGTTCACTGTGAGGGTTGTTGTAGTACGCTGAAAAATAGATTAATGGGCAGACATATTAGTTTTGATCTTATTACATATATACCATAGGCAAAAGCCACTTTTATTGTTGTTTTGTTTTGTGTTTAATGTCCCACCAACAGGTAAGGTCATATGGAGACAGGGCCATGTCTACTACCCAAATGCCCTCTTAGTTGGAAGCGCCCATTTGCCTAGCTATTTCATGAATGGGTCTGCTTATTGATCTCACCACTCCCATATGAAAACAGGCATATTTTTCCATCATATAATGAAGCAGTAAAAGTTAAATATAAAATGAAATGTAGTACATGTAAGTACCTGTACATCTGTGACCATATTCATATTTTCACGACTGTGTATTTCTAGTTGTTTGCTCGCACATATATACACATGAACAAACATACAGATAGGTAGACAGACGGAAGCAGGCAAAATGATGGTACTTGGTAGGCATGAAACGCGTAAATAACCCATTTTCTATAGAACTATATAAGCAGCTTGGATTGCATCGTAAACCACACCATTTGACTTTTTATAGCTGAGCAAATACTATGATATCTATCCCAGGTGTATTGCACTGACAGTACAAATATGGGTACTAAACAGGTATTTATATTCCAACAAAAACTGAGTTATTTATTTTTACAAGATATCAGAGAAGTAAGATTGATATCATTCCCCACCAAAATTTAAATCTAGTTAGGGTTTTGCTATATCTATGGGCATGCAAATTTTCAGGGTGAAGAAACCTTCATGTTAAATTTTAAAAACGAAAAACTGTGTTCCATTTGAAGTGCAATACTACAGTAGTGTCTTCTGTTGTTAACCTTTGCAAACAGTTTGGAATCAAATCAGGTCCCACAAAATGTCAGGCCTGATCTGAATCCATACTGTTAACACTGATGGTATTCCTGAAAGAACTAAAAACAAGTAGCCCAATGGGCAAGGATCGCTCACCATGGAGCATAATGTTTGGAGACACCATAATTTACGATGCTCAAAGGCAGATAACTCTGAACTTAAACATGGACCAGGAATTAATTCAAACACATAAGATATTATGCTGGTTCTAGTTATCTGCAAGTAGTAAAAAGATCTGAATAAAAATTGCATGGGAAACCAGGTGAAGGTGTAGTTTTCAGATACTCAAGGGCAGCTAACTCCGTAGTCAGTTATGGGATCTAACCGAAATTCAAACTCATCAATACTTTTATGTATGTCCTGGTAACCTACAGGGATGAAGACAATCAAATGAAAAATGAAGGTGCTAGAGTGGTCACAACATTATATAGTTATATTTTAGATGCTCAAGGGCAGCTAACTCTGCAGCTGGTGGATGGACGTGGCGGACAAACTCCTTCAAACTCTTATGGAAGTCCTTGTTACCTACAAATGAGGAAGATCCATTCAAAAGTGAAGGTGCTAGAGTGGTCACAACAGATCTCTCATTGTAAGTCTATGCAGATTTTTATGATGCTCAAGGGAAGTTAACTCCAGTCTAAAGTTGGTTATACTTTAAATTAAACTCATCCAAGCTTTTATGGTTGTCCTTGTTACCTGAAAGAATGAAGAAGATCCAATCAAAAATGAAGGCGCTAGAGTGGTCACAACATTACTTATCAATTTTTAAAATGCTCAAGGGCAGCCAACTCCATAATAGGTGATGGGATCTTGACTGAATTCAAACTCATCCAAGCTTTTATAGTTGACCTTGTTACCTGCAAGAATGAAGAAGATCCAATCAAAAATGAAAGCGCTAGAGTGGTCACAACATTATCCATTAATTTTTAAGATGATCAAGGAGAGCTAACTCCATAATAGGTGATGGGATCTTGACGAAATTCAAACTCATTCAAGCTTTTATAGTTGTCCTTCTTATCTGCAAGAATAAAGAAGATCCATTCTAAATTGAGAGCACTAGAGTGGTCACAACGTTTCTCCCATTATTAGTCTATGGGGATTTTTCCAGATGCTCAAGGGGAGCTAACTCATAAGTCCTTGGTCGGATCCTGCAGAATTTCTAACTCATCCAAGCTTTTATGAGTGTCCTTGTTAGATGAAAGAATAAAGAAGATCCAATCAAAAATGTAGATGCTAGAGCGGTCACAACATTATCCATCAATTTTTAAGATGCTCAAGGGGAGCTAACTCCAAAATAGGTGATGGGATCTTGACCAAATTCAAACTCATCCAAGCTTTAATAGTTGTCCTTATTGTATGCAAGAATGAAGAAGATTCATTCAAAATTGAAAGCACTAGAGTGGTCACAACATTTCTCCAATTATAAGTCTATAGGGATTTTTCCAAACTCTCAAGGGCAAGTAACTCATAAGTCCCTTGTCAGATCCTGCTGAATTTCGAACCCATCCGAGATATTATGGGTTTACTTGTGGCCTGCAAAAATGAAGAAGATCCAATCAAAAATGAAGGAGCTAGAGTGGTCACAACATTTTCATTAATTTTTAAGATGCTCAAGGGGAGCTAACTCCAAAACGTGTGATGGGATCTTGACGAAATTCAAACCTATCCAAGCTTTAATAGTTGTTCTTATTGTATGCAAGAATGCAGAAGATCCATTCAAAATTGAAAGCACTAAAGTGGTCACGACATTTCTCCCATTATAAGTTTATGGGGATTTTTCCAAACGCTCAAGGGCAGGTAACTCATAAGTCCCTAGTCGGATCCAGCTGAATTACGAAGTCATTCGAGATATAATGGGTTAACTTGTTGCCTGCAAGAATGAAGAAGATCCAATCAAAAATGTAGGAGCTAGAGTGGTCACAACATTAATCATTAATTTTTCTGACGCTCAAAAGCAGCTAACTCCGAAGTCAGTAATGGAATCTTGCCGAAATTCAAACCCATCCAAGCTTTAATAGTTGCCCTTATTGTATGCAGGAATGAGGAAGATCCATTCAAAATTGAAAGCACTGGAGTGTTTACATTATTTCTCCAATTATAAGTCTATAGGGATTTTTCCAAACGCTCAAGGGCAGGTAACTTATAAGTCCCTGGTCCGATCCTGCTGAATTTCGAACCCATCCGAGATAATATGGATTTACTTGTTGCCTGCAAGAATGAAAAAAAATCCAAACAAAAATGAAGGAGCTAGAGTGGTCACAACATTATACATTAATTTTTCTGACGCTCAAGGACAGCTAACTTCGAAGTCAGTGATGGAATCTTACTGAAATTCAAACTCATCCGAGCTTTTATGGTTGGTCTTGTTATCTGCAAGAATGAAGAAGATCCATCCAAAAATAAAGGTACTAGAGTGGTCACAACATTTCTCCCATTATAAGTCTATGGGGATTTTTCCAGACGCTCAAGGGCAGCTAGCTCATAAGTCCCTGGTCAGATCCTGCTGAATTTCAAACCCATCCGAGATTTTATGGTTGTCCTTGTTACCTGCAAGAATAAAGAAGAACAAATCAAAAATGAAGGAGCTAGAGTGGTCACAAGATTTTCCCCATTATAACCCTATGGGAGATCTGTTGCCATGGAAACCAGAGTTCTGATCGGGTCTTACCCAAAACCTAATGCAGTCAATCCCCCAGCCCAAGGATGCTCCTGATGAAATTTGATTATGATTGGCCAGCTGGTTTCAGAGATATTCACGTTTGAAAGTGTGGACAGACTGATGGACGCACGGACGGATGCCGGCTCCAGTCCCATACCATAAGCTCACCCTAAGCCTTCAGCTCTGGTGAGCTAAAAAAGTTAATCAGTATATTGCAAAAAAGCATGAATAATCACCTGTAGGCAAAGAGTTCAGGTGTTAAGAGTATTTAAGGAAAATATGAGTCAGCTCATGAGATATGATATTTATGCGATAAACATAAAATCACTCTTTAAATGTGCATACCCTGCTACCTAGTGGGGCCAGAGGCCTAATTTTGGGTCTGAGCCTTCAGTTTCTTTCATTTTCTATGTACAGGTATGTGAGCAGGGAAGGCTCTTGCAAGACTGCTCCATAGCACAGGCTCGTCTAAGTAGGGGCTGCTCCTAGATGCAATAATATCAAAACCTCATGTGCTGACTCAAAATTATGGTACATTAACCCTTTGTGGTCCAGAAACCCCTAAATTGGTACTTTGGCAAACAGTAAAGACCCAGATGAAATGCCACATAACATGGCATTTCATCAGGGTCTGCACTGTTTGCTAAGGCAAAATCGATCTTCAGAGAAAGAAATATATATTTTTTAATTATAACCTGTGACCACTCAATATATACAATGGACCATCCTGACTTAACCAAATCATACATAATGGAAAATTCCACTGGTACACAATGGGTTAAGAGACAGAGTTTTATTTTTTCATGTGAAATGATGGCAACAGGTTTATTTCTGAATTTACTAGTGAAATAAATACAAATTTTACTCTTTCACTTTCAACCTAGTACAAATACTATAAATATGGTTGAAATTAACAAATTTTCTAAACAGAACCAAGAAGAAACAGTAAAGAAGTGGAAGTAAACATATATTAAAACAACATAAATGCCAGAAGCTGGTAGAATCAGAGTATGCTCCCTGGACAGTTCATACTCATTGAAACAGTAGTTGCTAACAATAAGTGAAAAAAAAAACCATATTTCTCAAAATACAAAGTAAAATTTATCGAAGGGCTATAAGTACTGATATGATACTGAAGTTTCCTGTAAAGTTTTTTGAACTTGTAGATGCTAATAATTAACATATCCATCAATCATGGGACTTATAAAGACTTTATTCTTAGTCTACCGGTGACTACATATACAGAGAAACATGTCCTAAGCCGCCACTTAAAAATAGACAAAACAAAGGTCTTAGAGTCATGTGGTAGCTTAATGCAGGTCAAAAGAACTGCAGAATGCTCCACGGGAGCATTCTGCAATACTTTTGATCTGCATTAAACGATTATTGGTCTTGAAAACATATTTTTTGGTCTTTTTTTTAGTTACCGCTTAAGACAGGTTTTACTGTACATGTATATACTTTACCATTCAGAGAGCATAAAATGGGCCAGTTCATGAGATAATTACATTGCATAGGCACACAATAATTCCTTAACCCTTTTTATAATGGATACCTGCAAACAGGTATTTTGGTAAACGGTGATGACCCATATGACCTGTTGCATTAGGTGGTATTTCATCAGGGTCTGCACTGTTTGCAAAAAGATAGAAAAATCTTCAGAGACAGATAAACATAATTTTATAGAAATTTTGACCTCCATCCTTTAAAATACAAAAATGGACAATCCCATGTGTATTGTATCAATATGTATGAGATAATCCATCAGAATGAAAACGGTTAAACCTGCATATACAAGGGTACATGCAGGGGTGGTAAACCTAGGAACTACCACGAAATTGTGTTAACGCAAATTTGTTCCCAAGCCACATCCGGGACACGTCATGGTAGTTTCCAGGCCGAAAATTGGATATAGAAAGGTTGGTGTCACGTTCATTTTTGTTTTATTTTACAACTAAGAACAAACAATGGTGAAATCCGACAATGCAGTTCCGTGTAAATGTGTTTCAGCGTCCCCTCTAGCCCAAAATTTTGTATGGAAAGTTATTTTCTTTCTTTTGATTTGTGTTTCCCCACTGAGCATCGGACCAACTTTCCCCAAAGTTCGAAAGATTTTAGCCCATATCTGTCAAATTAAATGGAATTTGATACCATTTGACGATGAAAACGATTAAAAGACCCTCAATAAACGTTCCTACACAGAAAAAACATCTGAGTATTTACTCGTTAACGATTCATGCCCAGTTCGTCCTGTGTGGTAGTTTCCAGCTCATCGTGGTAGTTAAAATGCTATTGTGGTAGTTTCCAAGAGTTTGTAGGATACGTTTCTGAAGTGGTACAAAACATATTAGTGGTTGCTTGTTTTGCATGACAACCCTCGAATTCGTCAATTAATTGCCACGGTAAACAATTAAATCACATTTTAACTCCATGAAGAAGCTAAGCTGAAGACTCAACATATTCGATGTAATGCGTGACAGGTGGAGATCATGTCCTGGACTACCAAACAACATCTCTTGAAATCTAAAGCAAAAGAAGGTCATCAGTTGAGTCCCGGTGGACCAAGTAACAGACAAAAAAATGATATTAATTATTTCGTCACTCGCTACGTTGTTCCATGTTCAGTCAACTCTAAGATAAAATGGCAGGCTAAGACTACTGGCCCAGAGTATCGTTAGTACTTGCGCTTCAGAAAAAAGAGGAATATCCTTGGGTTGGGTCACTTTTGAAATACATGTGAGTGCGACTATGAATGGGCATGTTATTTGATAATTAAAAAGCATAGATATTCAAAAACAAAATATGTGAATTCTCTTCTTTTCATTCTTCTCATCATTCAATAGCCCACTAAATTTAAAATTCAGGCAGTCGACATTTGTTATCTGACAAAAGGTTGTTTGAAAAGGTCTCTGTAGGAATAAGAGGGGTATTCAAGGTTCAGTCCGCACACCCTGTCTTTAAAAAAATGAAGTAGCCCCTGAATAGAAAACATCTGCTGATGCGAACTACTACTTAATTCCTACAAAGTCTTGGAAACTACTACAATAGCATTTTAACTACCACGATGACCTGGAAACTACCACGCAGGACGAGCGGGGCATAAATTGTTTACGAGTAAATGCTCAGATGTTTTTTTTCTGTGTAGGACCGTTTATTGAGAGTCTTTTTATCATTTTCATCGTCAAATGATATCAAATTCCATTTGATTTGACAGATATGGGCTAAAATCTTTCGAACTTTGGGGGAAGTTTGTCCGATGCTCAGTGGGGAAACACGAATCAAAAGAAAGAAAATAACTTTTCATACAAAATTTTGGGCTAGAGGGGACGCTGAAACATATTTACACGGAACTGCATTGTCGGATTTCACCTTTGTTTGTTCTTAGTTGTAAAATAAAACAAAAATGACTGTGACACCAACCTTTCTTTATCCAATTTTCGGCCTGGAAACTACCACGACGTGTCCCGGATGTGGCTTGGGAACAAATTTGCGTTAACACAATTTCGTGGTAGTTCCTAGGTTTACCACCCGTGACATGGTATAAATGTTGGTCTGAATCGTCTTTTTATCCAATGGAAGTCTGTGGAAAGACTACTAGGATGGGCATGCTTGCCTGAGCCTTGCCATGCTCCAAGTTATAAAACTTTTTCATGCTCAACTCTACTGAGCATGAAATATCAACTGCTCATGAAAACTAAAATGCTTAAAAATGCAAGACATTTCTTGCTTTCAAACTCTATGTTGTATTTATCCTGTTGGCATTTAAACATATATGAGCAGGATAAATTTCATGCTCAGTTGAGATGAGCATGAAAAAAGTTTTATAACCTCAAATATACAATAAGAATCAAACCTCATGAGCTGGCTCAAATAAACATCAAACTAACTGGTAAATTAGAGGAAAAAACAATTATATGGCATGGATTCTTATTAAGATAATATCCAGAATATGAATATATAGATTATATATTTTATTTTGTTTCGGATTTTCAGCCCTTTCAATATCAAATAATAAACCTTGTTTGTACAGGTACTGCAGTAATCAAAACATCTACAGATTACGGCTTTGGTGCTGAATAACTTGATCAAGCAAGTTAACATATTACCACAAAGAGGTAAATATCTCATTCAAAATGACTTCAACTCTAGGCACCAACTGCCCATTCTGTTCGGGCACATTGCATTTGTGCTCTTTTTGTATTTAGCACTGGTATCTTTTCAGCACCTTCTGAGATATATTTTCCATACTTTCTGAAATATCTTTTCAGCACTTTTGTCACACCCCTTATCAGGAGCAATTAGTGATTTCTCGCCATGAAGCAATGTCTTATACAGGTAACCATATATCAGTAACTTTTGAATAATTAAAGATAAATGTGAATTGGTATTACAATAGAAACATGGATTATGAACCAAGGAAACAGCTATCTGACACACTGAGATCAGCTATCCAATTTTTTAAAATCCTACTCAACAAACTTAAATGTACCACTGCGTATAACGTTAAGTTTGGTACTTATTTGTTTTCATTGCCTTAATAACCGCTAATTACTGTATAATTATGTGTGAAAAAAGTCTGCAAATGATATGTGGAAATGTCTGCAAAGGTGCAGGAAAGATATACTGAATTGTGTGAATGCAATGTTCAGTTTTGTTCCTGGGCAGACTTCTATTAAGGGGTTAACCTGTGTATTTAACCTTCACTATTCAGACAGATCAGCATGATCAAATAGTAAAAAAACCCAGATCAATCTGCTTCTCAAGGGGCATAATTAGAGTGTAAATGGTTCAACCCACAAGCTCACAATCCACAGGTTGGTTCTGATTGTGCTAAATGTTTCGCATTGACTGAAGCTGTCTTAATTTGTGGAAACATGCCAGTAATTATGATTTTCCCCAAACATCCAACTCAACTTATCAAACCTTTAGCTAAATTAACCAGATCATCTATAGCCTTAAGTTTCCATTCATAATCAAGCATTTTATCCTCTAGGATTTCCTTCAATTCTATTATCTTTCTTTCATTTTCTATCTGTAGATACACATACTTTACTTACCCAACATGCTATGCATGACCTAATGCTCCTATATGTGGACACTGAGCAATTTAACCCTATACTCCATAATAACACCTTTTGACACCTTTGAAATAACATGTATTTGAAAATATTATGGAAAATGGAATATTTGCTCAAACGGAGCAAATGCTCCATTTTCCATAATGTTTTCAAAACTTTACTTAATTTTTTCAATGTTGTCTAAAAAAAGAAAATGATGTCATGATTTAAAAATAGTGTATGGAGTAAAGGGTTAAAGGTTGTTTACACAAAATTTTCATTACTCATATGGATGCATCATGCAATAATATATAACAATGAAATAATATACTATACAATATAAGACTATATTTACATTTCCACTGCGAGTCTTTAAATGAACCTTTACATTTGAGATGTGGTTCATACCTTTATGAACAAATTAATTTAAGCCACACCGAAAAACTCGCCATTTGAGTGGGCTAGCATCAAGTCCATCCAATAACTTTGCTTGTTTACTGACATTTGCATGACGTTGAACACATATCGCCATGACGTTAAGCGCGGAAATTTGGCGTTTTGGCTATTCCAAACCCTACGTTATGTCTGATTTAATTCAAAATATCTGGAAAACCAGCCAAGTTAGATGAAAATTGATACTTGACTTATAATATAAAATGTAAATATAAGTAATAAATTCAATTTTTGGAATGTTCATGGAATCATGAATACTTCTGGTCTCTTGAAAAGTTAACTTGAAGCCACTTGGCAAGAGACCCGAAGTATTCATGATTCCATGAACATTCCAAAGATTGAATTCATTTCTTAAATAATATGAACATCTGATTTGGTGTTATTCACATTTCATTTTCAATATATGTATTCAATGTGCAGATGAAAAACAGTGCTGATCCAGATCAGCTGGCTTCATTTGAAGCCTGCTGATCTGGATCTACACTATTTTCAAAAGAAGTATAGCATTTTGAAAAAGTTAAGTGCACAGTGCAGTTAGTAAGTAGGTAAAATATGGACACATACAATTCTTACCTTATTTAACCTATTTGAGGGGCGGATCCAGGATTTCTTGATAGGGGGTTAAAATTTACAAAGGGTGGGTCCATTTGTTAATTTTACCTGAAAATTTAATATTTTTTCCTTATTTTTCTGAAAATTCTCCATAGAAATGAAACAGTTATGCCTCAAAGGGGGGTCAAGGGAACCCCCCTACGGATCCACAACTGCATTTGACTACCTCTTAAGGTGTTTCAAATGTCAAGTTTGAGTGACAAACCATGTAAACCCAGATCAGACTGATCCTGAATGAGCGGTCTGGCCTGGGTTTATGCTGTTTGGTCTGGCATATCTGTCAGAACATTTAGGATAAATATGGTAATCCATACTGTGAAAAAAATGTCCTTTTAGCATGTAGCCTGGCCCACCATATTCTCACGGTACTAACAGTTCAGTGATCAATATTTATGTGCTTACTGAAAATACAAAGCTTATTATCAAGTCCTTCAATACATATCATCTATTAACAGTTATCACCTAGAAGTTCCATCTGGCTTCCAATGTAAACATGCCCTCTTACAGCAGCCATATTGTATTTTGGCTTCATATTCTCATGGTAACTAGTTTGTTTTTGGATTGCAGGGAGTTCCTGACAGGGTCATGTAATTTTTCCTTCAAATTCATAAATATCAATATGTTACTCGCTTTGCACTGTCAAAGCTGGGGGGATTAACTAAAAATATTTCGAGAAATATGTAATTTATATGCTATGGGTTGGAAGACAGATGAAATTTGCATTGTTAAAGTGATAAAAAATATTTTTCATTCACAACTTAGCATTGTGAGTGGTTTGTAACCTTCAGTTCACTAATTTGCATATGAAAATGGCTGATATATGGCGTGGTGATTTATTTATACTGGAACAGTTGTTAAACCTTGAGAATAATGATGCCGTGAGAATATGGTGCTTCAGTATACTTACCCAAATCAGCCTGTGCCTTTTATCAGCACATGGCTTCTCAGGGCCTTTAATGTCCTTTGATGTTAAATAACACATAAATTTTATCAAGTCAAAATTTTTTATTTTCCTACATCTGACTATTTTTCAATAGGATTTTCAAAAGAGGTAATGAATGTAAAAAGACAAGACAATGCAAAGACATTCCACAAAAAGAAGCAGTTTATAAGTGACATAAAAGCATATAGTTATATAAATACCCTTTCTAGGCTAAGGCGAGAAAATCTTTGGGGTTTGTGACTAGGTAAGGTTTTATCAAACCTGCTCTGCTACAGGGACTATCTAGAACATATCAATGCTTTGCAGATTTTTTTCCTAAACAGTGGTTATGCATAAATGTGACCAGCTATGAAATATGCAACATAATTCAGACATCTTAAAGTTGCTTTTTATACAGAAATAAGAAAACGTCTGAACATGTTAAATGATCAAAAATTTTGAACACTTTATCCTGTTCTTTTCTCAAATGAAAAGATGGTTATCCAGGACTGAAATTCACAAAATACTTGTCAGAAATGCAAACAGAGATGACCAAGATCAGACTGCTTCTTCAGAAGCAGTCTGATCTGGGTTTGCCCTGTTTGTCTGGGCCTTCTGTTTTTATTAGTGTAGGAAATTTTAGCATATCTACCATATAGAAGTGTTGTTCGAGTATAGAATTTTTCATAATCAATCACCGAAAGTAATCAGTCAGGATGTTTTGAATGACGAAGGATTATAATCAAATGTTATTAAATGAAAGGGAACCCATAGAATGTCTACCTATGTACTGCTTGAAACTCTTAAAACCTTTATATAAAGTCAATAGCGTCAGTTTAATGTCAATCACAGCTATTTTATTTACAGTACCTTACCACAACCAGTTCTGACAGCAATCTCAATTTAACAGCTATTAACATTGTAAGGTGTGCATTGACGATTTCTAATTCTTAGTTGCTGTAATTACAGTTTATTTCTTTATTCCTCACAATCTATAAATCTTTTAAGTTAGGGATTACACTTTTCTTGAAGCAAAGATGCAAATTTAGAAAAGCTGCTTATAATTAATGCAAGAGGATCAGGTGTAAATATTTTTGATTATAATTGATTATTACCAAACACAATCAAATGGTAGAATCAAATGAAATTTTCCACTGATCAGCCATACAACACTTCCTTATAGAGTTTTAAAACTGTCAGTGAAATTAAATTATAAAACTATTTACCGCCATGAAGAACTTGTAATGTTTGAAAGCATCTTTCCCATAGACAAGCTCAGCTTTACCAAAGCGCTGTGACACCTGTCAATTTAGAAAAAAAACAAGTATAGTGTCATATTAAAATGGCAGCTTTTAGTAAAAGTACAATCATCAAATAAATATATTCAAAAAGTAGTTTTGTTTCAACTTGCTTTGAAAAAGAAATTTCATAAAAAAGAAAACAACAACACATCATCCTGCTTAGCGGTAGATCATCAGCCTGTGGCAACATTTCCTGCTGATAACCCTTGTAAGCAGTTTAGACCCAGATCAGGCAGACTTTAGTCAGGCCACATCAGAATCCAAACTGTTTGATTCCCTTATGGTAAGATTTTTTAGAAAGAAGAGCTTAAACTGAAAAGCCCCAGATCACACACACACACACAAAAATATGCAAAGTTTCCCAGAATGCAAACAGTTAAACCATACAAACCTTACACCCTTTTTGTGGGATATAGGCAAACAGTGCAGAGCCAGATCAGACATCGCAGAAACAGAAATGGACTGGCCAAATTGATAGGAGTAGGAAATTCCATTAGGCTTAAATGGGTTGAGGGATAATACATACATGTGTAGATGAAAGTCCTAAAACTCAATAAGCCAGATATTCAAATCTTAAAACATTTAATATGCTTTAACCCTTTACTCCATATGCTATTTTTAGATCATTATATCATTTTCTTTTTTATACAACATTGAAAAATTCAAGAAAAGTTAAAGTAAAGTTTTGAAAACTTATGAAAATATTATGGAAAATGGAGCATTTGCTCCAATGGAGCAAATCGCAAATGCTCCATTTTCCGTAATATTTTCAAATATTTGATATTTAAAAGGTAGCAAAAGGTGTAATTATGGAGTAAAGGGTTAATACTTTATTTTAGAATAAAGGGATTTATTCTCCTTCAAAATCAATTGCTGGAACAATGAAAATAGTACATTCTGCCGAAATCTTGATTTTTGATTTCGTCTCAGCTCAAGCTAGTCACCTATGCCATTAGTACCGAAATCTCATGTTCTGGCTTAACTGATTTTCAAATGAAATAGGTCGTAGAGAGCAAAACAAGTAAAGTAACTCAAATGGTAACAATATGCTCAGGCCCATGAGCAAGCATCTGATCAGATGGCTTAGTAAGACCAGCTTAAGTATCTGGTTCTTAAAAAAAGGATAAATCTGGTTTCAACAGGACGAGGGTTTAAACTAGTCTTATCTCTTAAAAACTGTAGACAATTTCAAGGTTAAAAAGTCAACTGTCATAAGGTAAATTCAAAATAAATCAGAGAAACCTAAAATTTATAATTTGCCCAATTCAGTATTTTGAGGCAAACATTCTCAAACGTCGTCCTCAATATCCTGAAAAGCCTTCAGAATAATTTCTAATGGAAAGTCAGCCTAAATATCCTGAAATTAGGAATAATCCTAAAAGCCTTCAGGGTTAACCAAGATAAATACCCTCTTTGTATTATCTTTCTCTTTTGTCATTTTTAAAACTGTCTCATCACTTGTAGAAGGCTTCTTTACCATATCTGACGTGGACGGACTGGAACCATCTATTTCTTTTAGATTGTCTTCAGAACCACATATAACAGGTGTATCTACCAGTATCACTTTCACTTTACTTGGACTGTCTGGTTGGCTTCTGATATCTACCTCTACACCTAAAAAAATGAGGACTAGATGCAAAAAGAAACTTCAAAATCAATTTCATCTCAGAGGGTGCATGTATACTGCCAAGTATATCCCACTACACTGCTACATGTACCACTTTTTTTAGAACAAGAGGGCCCTAGGATCCTAGATGGCTCACTTGAGCTCTGAGGAACATTCATGCAACATTATTTTAAATTTGGACTAGCGGTTTAGGAGATGTGGCTTTAAGATTTTACTATTTTTAGCTTTGGCAGCCATTTTGTTCAGCAGAGTACAACAATTTGTGCAATTTTGGTAGAAGGCATTACAGGCCAATCCAATTATGTTGAACTTGTCAAATATCTTGAATACATGGTTTGTCGATGTGATCATACATTCCCGAACATTTCCCTTATATATTGCATTGTATTTCGAAATTGTTTACGTCAAAAAGTAAGTGAGTATGATCAGGAAATACCACAATCACAAACTGCTGACCAACCCACGGCACCGTGATGTAGAGCAAAAGAACATTTATAGTAACAATACATCTGTAAGACAATAAAAGCAAAGCAACCAGCTTTCTCTTCCTCTTCAAGAATTCTGTTTCACAAAAACTCATCTACACAGTATATCGAAGAGGTTTCTTCACTCCCGAAAATTATTTTCCGCTTGTTTACCACTGCTTGTGTCAAAGTAAAACTTTGTATTGGTCAAAAAGTTAAACATTATGAACGTCAAAAAAAGCAATTTACCTTCTTTCATCGAACAAAAGCCTTAACCCATTCCAGTTTATATATTAATTCAGTTGTAGTACACATGTAGACAAAGAGATATCTTCCAATACAAATTCGTTAAAATTACTTACTATCTAGGGTGTTAAACAGTTTGGATCCAGATCAGACCAGATGTTTTGTCAGGCCTGATCTGGGTCCAAACTGTTTGCAAAAGTCATCAGTAGACGACACTTGTAGGCAAAAAGATAAGCTCCAATACATCAAATTCATTAAAATTACTTACTCTCTTGGGTGTTAAACATTTTGGATCCAGAGCAGACCAGATGTTTTGTCAGGCCTGATCTGGGTCCAAACTGTTTGCAAAGGTCATCAGCAGATAACACTAGTTGGCAAATAGTTGAGCTCCAATAGCGTAAAGTCAGGTAACTTCAGACATCAAATAAATTCAGACATACATCTGTAAACAGTGGAAATCCGGATGAGACAGCTCCTTATGAGCCATCTCATCAGGGTTTTCACTGTTTGCTTTGTTAATACATTTATGTATTGCAATGATTTAACTATGAAACAAACAAGGCCACTGTCCAAATTTACCTGATGTCCGAAGTTACCTGACTTAACCCTACAACAAACTCAATTTCTTACTCTCTGGGATGTTGTCACTTTGTCCCGTGTCTGATACAACATAATCTTTAACAACTTCTTTCTCTTGTTCATCATCATCATCATCATCATCATCAGTCTCTTCTTTTTCACTTTCATCTGTTTCTCCTTCTTTCTTCTCTTCTTCTTCTTCCTATATGTTAAAGAGAAAGCTCAAGATAAGGCCAAATAAAAACATATGTTTGTTCAGGTCTGAAACTTTTAGGTACGGTATGCACACATATTTTTTTTAATTATTTTTTTCTAGGAACAAAAGTTAAATTCAAAATGCATAAAATCATATTTTTTCCAGAAAACCTGAAAAAAATTCTTGGTTTCACTAGTAAATTTAGGTAGGGTTGGGTTACCCTTAACACAGGTATTTTTTATTTGGCCTTAGAGGGGCTTGATAGGTGCTTAACCCTTACCATGCTGAACCGGGATACATTCTGCTTTGAAAACAGTGCAGCTCCAGATCAGCTGGCTTCTAAGAAGCCAGTTGTTCTGGATCTGCACTGTTTTCCACTCTGTCCATGTATGCTAAAAAATGTAATCCTCCAAGTTATAGTTTGAACTGGGAAGGATGTCCAATTTGAGAATTGGAAATTAGTGTAGTAGGCTTCCAGATAAAAGTGCCTATAAATTGAAAATTATTTTTCTTATTTCTCAAACAAAACATATGTTTTGGGTACTCAAAAGAGCAATCTGATAATATCTTAATGAGATGTCAAAGTACAATATAATTTGAGTTATCAGAACTTGGAAAGGCCTACAGATAAAAGTACCCATCAAAAATTATTTTTCTTGCATAATTGAAAATTATTTTTCTTATTTCTCAAAACATATGTAGTGGGTACTCAAAAGAGCCGCATCAATGAGGAGGTTCAGGGGTCAGGGGGTCCCAGACAAGGTTTTTGGAGTCTAGGACTAAATATCCTGTGGCAGGGAAAACCATGTATTAGGCCAATTAAAAAAAATAAGTGTGTTTCGGATAACAGAACTGAAAATTTTAGGTAGGGTAGGCACACATTTTTAAAAAAAAAAAAAAATCTGGAAAAAAATATAATTTTACACATTTTGAAAGGCATTTCAAAATGCATAAAATTATAGTTTTTCCAGAAAACCAGAAAAAAATTCTTGGTTTCACAAGTAAATTTAGGTAGGGTAACACAGCTATTTTTTTTATTTGTTTTTTTATATATTTTTATTTTTTATTTACTCTTAGAAAATATAGCACCATTTTACTACCTTTCTATCCCTCATCAGAGACAGTGAGATTGTTTTCAGCAAGTTATCAGCTCTCTTCACCATCTTGTCATCAGAACTTCTATTTGTGACAGACTGGGCCATATGGATACCGTACTGACCATCCTGAAATTACATAGGGCTTTAACTCTTTGCATGCTGGGTAATTTTTCAGGATTTATTTGTCATCTGCTGACTTTTTCAAAAATATTTTTCAGGAACACATATTATCAGAGTGTCAAACAGTTTGGATCCAGATCAGGACCGACATTCTGTTGGTCCTGATCTGGGTCCAAACTGTTTGCAAAGGTTATCAGCAGACAACAAACGTAGCTGCTATATACAGGACTTTAGTTGCGTAACGAACATTTATTTTTCTTATTTCTCAACCAAAACATATGTTGTGGGTACTCAAAAGAACCATCTCAATGAGATGATTCTTTTGAGCACCCAAAACGGATGTTAAAATTGATGGGTAAGAAAATTTTTACAATTTTACCCTGAAATGTTTGTTTATCTAAACCTGTGATACAGAAAGGAAAGAGTTAACAAAAAGTGCACATGAAGCTTTGGTTTTAATCGCAAATGCCTCCTTTATATTATACCCAGCTGGACTAGAGGTCTAGATTTTGATCGTTATCTTCATCCATACTTTGTGCATGCGAGCAGCAAAGGCTCTGGTGAGTCAGCACATTTGCACATCTATGGGGCAATTTAACGGCTAGCCTAATCTGAGTTCCTTAAAAGTAACTACATCCCTAATATCACAAAGAAAAGTCTATTATCTGCAAAGTTTTGAATAAATCAGCATTCAAAGCTAAGTTCAAAACTTAAACTTGACTTGAATCTGAGCTTAAATTACCTGCTACATGGTGCCTGATATCGGGGTAGATAAAAAATAATCTGATGGAACCTACAGACCAAATGCACATTCTCCTACATGTTACAGTAACCATCAAGAAATCACCTGCAAAGTTTCAAAAAGATCAGTATAAAACTGTAGAAGATGCTATTGCCTTTTATATCAATATTACTGTAAAAAGCCGCTAAAGTTTACAACTTGAAAGATGACATTTTGAAAGTAAATTTCCTGCATCTTAAAAAAATTACATTGCTCAATAATCTGATTTTGAAATTAACTCTTTGCATGCTCAATGCTGGGCAATTTTTCATGCTTTTATGTTGGCTGCTTATTTCAGTAACACTAATAAAGTGTTAAACTATTTGGACCTAGGCCAGGACCAACCTTTTGTCAGTCCTGCCTTGGGTCCAAACTGTTTGCATTTGCTTATCATGCAGCAGAGGACAAAAGTTGCTGCTAGCAAGGAAAGAGTTATGGACTTAATTAAATAAGAATGAAACCTTAAACTTTTTTTCAGCTGATTTCTTCCAATTTTCTAAGACATCAGGCTGGCTAGGTGATACCCCCAAAAAGCTACCAACCGCTTTGGCTACAGCTGACATCTTAATTTGGCTTGATGTTCTGAAAAAAGGAAAATCACATGATGCGCTAAAATTACAAATAGCCTTTACGTTTTAGGTCTGCCAAAACGCCTAGACAAACAGGGTAGAACCAGATCAGACAGCATCTGAATCAAGATGCAAATGTTAGAATAGTATTACTTGAAAGGCAGGTTTGGAAACTTTATACATAGTCAGTGCATGCGCATGTTGTTTGATTTTATTCATGATGGTTCCATACATCCAAGTTTTGGGGTGGTTAATTAATATCTATAGCATTTGATATTTGATTATTCGTACAACAACCAAGTTCTGCATGTGGCTGCTCTACTGAAAGCATTAACACCTGTACCACCGATGAAAAATATGAAAATGCAGAGGAACAGATAAGCCACTTTTTGGGGTATTTAAGCAATTAAATTTGTGTAAAAAGCAATTGTTTTCAAATGAAGGGGTAACAAAAAGCAATTAAATTTTTGAAAAAGCCATTGTTTTATAAATGAAGGGGTAACAAAAAGCAATTAAATTTTGTAAAAAGCAAAAGAAAAAATTAACTGATCAAATTAGAATATATCACAGGGTAGCACACTTAGAGTGGTAGCCAGTTCAAGCCTTTCTTTTGTTGTGATGTTACTTAGTCTCCTTTGATACATTAAGCAAGTCATTTGTCAGTTACTGGCTAAAAGTAAAGTATTTGCACAAAGTACTTAAAGTCACTTTGATCTGTGTGTTTCTTCCATAACTAAGATTATAATTTATATTATTAACTAAGATTATTAGATACTTTATAAATAAGCAATTTCAAAAATCTAAGTGGGGTTAAAAAAAATATTTTTAAGCAATTGTTTTTGGAAAAAAGCAATTCATAAAATCTTGTGGGGTAAATACCCAATGGAACTGAAAGCTTATCTGGACCTCTGAAAATGAACCAATGTATAGCCTTAAAATACCAAGCAAGATGGGTAAAAAAAATATATTCAATTTTGATGGCTTTATTTGGCTTAGTCCGAGTTTTCTCTGACATTTTAGTGGCTTTTCTTAATTTTGATATTTGCCACTAGTCCGAGTTTTCTCTGATGTTTTAGTGGCTTTTCTTAATTTTGATATTTGCCACTACCGTCGTTAGTGGCAAATATCAAAATATGGAAAAAGCCACTTAAACATCAGAGAAGGCTCGGATTATATTTGGCTGTGCACGACTTTTGAAGTTTGTTTCTTTCTTGTTATTATATCCAAAGGAGGTTAAAAGGCTTCTGGGCAATGTAAGGGGCATACACTGTACTGTCATTAACACAGGTGTAAATCAGTTTCATAATCATGTTTTATAATAACTGTCTTTTAGTGACACCTTAAGGCAGATGAAGAATTGACTTAAATTATAATGCTTCAGTTTAAAATACTTGTTACTAAAACTTTGATTGCGTTAAAAAACTAGAGGGAAATTGACCCGTCAATCAAAAATTATATTCGATGTTTGTCTATGGCGACCTTGAAATCAAAGGTTCTCACTGTGTTTACACTGCGCTGTATCAAAGCACGACCTTATGCTTATGATGGATAGCGAAATGACAAGGGTACGAAACGTTCACTGAGCGAATCGATTTGCAGACGGTTTTCAGTTTGAGTTCTTAATCAAGATTATTCAGGGCCTAGATGCATGTAAGCTAGATCTACGTTATATAAGTCATCTTTATTTATAGAAGGTCTAGTTTGAAAAGTGTACAAAGCAGAGTTCAAAGAAGTGAAAGTTAAATTAAAATTTCCGTGTTGTTGTCGACCGTTTTCTGTGAACCGGAAGTAGGAGATCGATTGACAAAAAAGTGAAAAGAAAACCCAGAAAGAAAATGGACTTTGATTCGCCTAATCATGCACCAATTTCCCCTCCAAAAACTTATCAGACGGTATGAAAATCAGTAGAGATACATACTTAATGACCGTAATTTTCAAAAAATGGCAACGCTGTTTATGACGGTTAAAAATGTCATTACACTGTAAGCATTTGGTACGATACTCGCACAGGTCTTAATTTCGGAACAACAACAACAGCGAAGTCTTAATGTTTTATTTCGAAATTACATAACTAGCATAGATCTGTGCACTCACAGTGCAGATAGATAAACATATTCTTCCCGTTAAAGTGCAAAACCGGTGAATCCAGCATTGTCTGAAAATATTTCCGGAGATGGGTTGAACACCTTCCCCCCCCACTAGTCGTAACACACACACTCTAACCACATGCCGGGCAGTCCTGTCCAAGCCACTGCCTACCTGTAGACAGAACACTGCACACAAAACGGTGGTCTGGCCTAAACATTTAAGTATGCAGCGCCTATTTAGAATCCCTACTCTGATTTGTCATAATCAAATTGAGAAAGTACAGAGGATGGCTAGACCTTTCCGAGAACTGTCTACAACCACAATTTTGGTGTAGTTTCTACGCATTTATGCTTTGAAATATGCTCTATCTATTGACCAGCTTTAGCCACAATCACAGATCTAAGACAAACCTATGGCACAATGAGGAAGACACAAGACCATGTGTAGAGAAAAGACAAACACACAAAAGGAAGAAGACAATTAAAGCAAATCAACCAGCTCTTTCTATCCAAGCAAGATAATTGCAAAACTAGAAAGGACAAAAAGAACTATACCACAAAACCAGGACCAAACACAGAATCATAATTGGAGCAACAACAAACAATGAACTGATAACAACAGAATCTCCGCCTTAGAAGGGACAGTAGCCGAAGCCACTTGGGGCTTAATTTGTATACATTTGAGTAGTCTAAATGCATTTGACAATGTGTGATTTCTATTATTGAGATCAGGCGAATTGTGCCACAAGACCACGATCAGATAGAACCTGGTTTCAGGCCATGTACAACAGCGGAAGTCTTAATGTTTTATTTCAAAATTACATAACTAGCATAGATCTGTGCACTCACAGTGCAGATTGAAAAACATATTCTTCTTCCTGTTAAAGTGTAAAACCGGTGAATCCAGCATTGTCTGTAATATCTCCAGAGATGGGATGAACACAGTAAACCCTGTGTAAAATGGCCACTCTCAAAAAGGCCGAAAATTGTTTTTAAGACCAATTTTCGCTTAATGCAGGTCAAAAGTATTGCAGAATGCTCCAAGCGGAGCATTCTGCAATACTTTCGACCTTCATTAAGCTACCATTTGTCATAAAGATCTTTGTTTATTTTTGTGTGGCAGTTTTACACAGGATTTACTGTACTTACTGAAAGGTCTATATAACTGCTACAGAGTTAAATCTATGATACTTTATTACTTCCCCATTGACCAAAATAAATATTTTACTATTGCTCTAATTTACTGATTTGATACCAGTCTAGACCAGATAGGGAAATACTCATTGTCTGCGCAGGCGCGATACTAAAGAATCAACCTGTCTGCTAAGGCACATCACGACTGAAAAGTCGGGTTTGTGTCAATATGCGGTGTGCATTAGCCGAAACACTATGTCAAAAAAGTAACAAGCCCTGAATGGCTATAAATAATCTGTTTGTGGAGACATCAAGTATTTTTGGTAGTTAAACAATAATAATGATTGGTATTACAGTTTTTAGCGAAACAATGATAAGATATTCTACACTAAAACATTTTTGGGTCAAAAAAGTGGTTTCAGTGACACGTGAGGATGCAGATTGATATCAAGTTTGAATCAACCAATAGGATGGATCATATGATTTGCTGATGCATTCAGTTAACAAATATGACACATGTACTCACAATGCTCAAATCAGAGAGGTTAGTATTTGAAAAATGCTTCACGGCGGAGACAATGGGAAAATACTTACATCATGTATTCATGATTCATTAACCAATCAGAATCCAGCATAGCCTTCATTGTTATATCCAGCTTGACACCTTGGGATCCCTGCATGGTGTGAAAAGATAGCTACATAGGTGTCAAACACACCTTATTAACCCTTAGCCTGCTTATATTTTTTTCGTCCTGCAATTGTGATCTGATTTATACATCTGCTGCGTATATTCTGGTTCACTTCAGACTAGATTTTATCAAGGAGGCAAATTCTAATAACCCATATGTTCTTAGGTAGCCAATATGGACCCAGATCAGACTTCTCCCTTGGACTGCTCCCGAGGGAGCAGTCTGATCTGGGTCCATATTGGCTACCTAAGAACGGGTCCGTGTAAACACCGGATCGGACCTAATCACCGGATCTGACCGAATCGGACCGGATCGGGCCCGAAATTGGCCCATTCCTTTGCTTAACTGATTGTTTTTTCTTTACAAGAATGATGTGCATAAAAGATTATGTATTTAGTGCAATTTTTATGCACTTGAATATATTAATATTGATATAAACGGCAAAAAAAAACATATTCAACAGACCGTTTTTGCAATGGTCAGCTATCAATTCACACCTGTTGTTTTACATAAAATGACATGTGCAGGTCTACTCTTTGTTCAGTACAAAGAAACCAATTTTCCTCAAATTAAAACAAGCCATTTTTGGTACAGACGTCATTAATTTGATCCTTAAAATACTTTACAACATAAGATAATTATATCATAGCGTTATTTGACCATTTTAGGGCCCGATCCGGTCAGATAGTAGCTATCGTCTCCGACCTTGATGATCCAGACATCATTATTATGATCATATATACATACTTTATAAACATAATAATAATAAAAAAAATGTTTTTAAAATGAGCTAAATAGCCAATTTCGGGCTCGATCCGGTCAGATCCGGTCAGATCCGGTGATTAGGTCCGATCCGGTGAATACACGGACCGCCTAAGAACATATTAAGCAAACAAGAGGAGCAACACCAAAAAAGTTGTGACTGGTGGGGAAAGGGTTAAATTATTTCTTAGAAGAATATGTTTTTTGGATATAGATGGATACTTTATATTCAATCTTTGCTGACTTTGCAGCCAAATTCTATGGCCTCATATTAAGTTTGGTATAATCCTTGATGTTTCTTTTTCAGTCTGGTTTTCTGATGTCAATTGTCAGGACACTGTCAGCCAGGTAAATAAATGCTTAAAAAACCAACCCCAAAACAGATTGTCATCCTTAAAACAAAATATTAAGTCATTTGAATAATCAAAAGTATTATTAAGTATAGGAATAAATTTATTTAGTTACCATATAAAGTTGATTTTATTGGGATGACCATCAGCCACTAGGTTTTCATGAAGTTTAAGCATGTTTTTTGTAATATATTATTATATTTACTCTTTACACCTGCATTTTAGAAGATTCAAAAAAGGCTGGATCAATAAGCTGTTATCAGATATACATGTATTTAGATTTTTTAAAACTAATTTTCAAAAGTTAGTACTCCCTGGCAAAATGATCACAAGTGATCATGCCAGTTGCAAGAGATTTAGTCCAAAGCACATGATGTTGTACGGTAAATCTTGTATTAGTTTGTACACTCGAATAGTTCGTACACCATGAATTATTCCCGACCTGTCAGCTCAAAATGTCATGTATAAGTTCGTACAGTGATCATTTTTCTGATATATAATTTTTATAAGTTAGTAAATATTGTTTTTTCCTTCGTTGGTGCTAGATTTTTAATCAGCGTAGCTGTCTACGATATTTTCTTTTTTTAATATGTCTTAAACCTTGAATTTTTTAAATTTGTAAAATGTAGTTGCTGTGTGAAAATTGAAAATGGGCTCAATTTCTTAGGGATCTATTTGCATCACATACATTTATGTAAAGCTGCATTATCAAGTTCTTTCAAGGGAATCTATTTGCATCACAAACATTTACAAAAAATCAAGGATATGAAAACACAAATCTTGCATTTAAATAAATGTACCTTCATTTGTTTGTCTCTTCATTGCACATTGCAGTCTATGTGATGAAATTGTTGATGAATAATTAATTACCATATGCAATCTAATAAGGGCACTGTGTACATAATTCTTAAAATTTTAGGCCCGTTATACATTGTTATAGAAAACATTGTTGATCAAGATCAGCTGGCTTCTGATGAAGCCAGCTGATCAGGATCCACACTGTTTTTCATCCACACAATGGTTCCCGGCCTTTCATTATCTTTTAAAGTAGGAGGCTGAAAATCTCAAGGTGAAGGTTGATTACATGGTGACTTTAAAACTTTGTTATATTTGCTAGAAAGTAGTCTTAAGTAGATGGCTCTGCTAGAAGAGTAGAAGGCAATTTAGCCTCCTGTCCCCTGCTAATGAAAAGGCTGAAATTCATAATGTTAATGTAATGAAATTGAGCCACATTGACCTGAAAACTAGAAGTTCATATAGTATAAACAACTCAAAAAGTACCCAGTGTGAACTTAAAGGAGCATGTGCAGTTATTAGGTAGTATACAGTAAATTTATTGCCATTGACTATTTATCTGTTAAATTTCAGTGCTGATTTTGAACAGAGGGAGAAAGAGAAAGCAAGGATAGAGAAAGCTTTCAAGAACTGTGACAAAAGTTTAGGAGAGGCAGTAAAAGGTATAAAACTCAATGCTACAAATTAGAGGGGAGGAGCTCCGTGGCTCAGTGGCTAGTTGTTAGACTTGTGATCGAATGATCACTAGTTTGAGTCTCATCATAGGCACTGCATTGTGTCCATGAGCAAGACATTTTATCCTCTGGTTCAATCCAGGAAGACAGGAAATCGTCCTGACATGACTGAAAAATTATTGACTTGTATTTAAAGCATCAACACAAACATAATAACAGGTTGAATATTTTCTGAATCAATTTTCTTATTTCTCAACCTGAACATGCGGTTCTTAACCCTTAAAGTGACATCACAACTGCAGCAGACGACAAATTTTGGGACATTTTTGCAGTTTCATGAGGACAAACAGACACGCCGCGATGTTAAAATCAGTGTTCCATGTTGAGGAATTTGATGTTTTTGATCGAAAGGAATAGCCATTATTACATGTACTTAGAAAACCGCCGACAAGTATTTCAAAGGCAACGTACGTAGATGTCTAGAATTTTTTTTTTTGGCTAAAGTCTTCCTCCACTTTAAACTTTGTTAGTGAGCGAGACCTGACGAGATTGTGCAAACACACATGCTCTCCTGAGCCTTCGTTGATCACATCTGTCATAAGTACCAGCAGGGTCTTTACCAGCTCATATGGGGCTCCGCGCAAGTTGATTTCATGCTCGGGTCCGAGTTGTGTTCAAGTAAAGAGCACACAAATCAGCATAGAATGATAAAAGTGCCCTCCGTGTCGCACTTGGCTTGGGCATATTGCCGAACTGGGAAATCCTTTAAAATGTTCCAAAGGGAGGGGGGGGGAGTAGTGGGTGTCAGTCGGATAACCTGAGATTCACACATATTTCAGCCTTAAGTTAACGGTAATGTACCGTGAATAAAAATGAGATGATGACCACATGTGAGTTCTTGCAGGCATGTCTGTAAATATACGGTGGCTTTATTTTCCCCATTGGATGTCTCGGTGTGAAAAAAAACATGCGACTAGCACGATTTTCTCTGCATTTTGCAGGAAACCGAATGACCCCTTGTGTTGCAAAGGTCCACGTGTCAGAATTGCTCTGCGTGTGTCAAAGTGCATAAATTGCGACCTGAAGGTCAATGTTTAATGATCTCAGCCGTTTGGGTGGACATATACTCAATAGGGTTAGTCAAAGCAGTTTCGGAATTGTTGCAGGAACTTGTCAGTGCATCAAGTTCGTCAATGCTGGTGACCTTGAATAATGTATAACGTGGGGCACTGGTATGCTAAATAGAACGTCACGTGCCAGATTACCCATCTAAGTAGAAAAATGGAACCTCCCAAATGTCGCTACCGCTCATGTGCTGTACAGTAGAAGTATACCGAACACAGATGGGACAAATAGATAAACGGGCATCGATTTTCCGCCGAAAACACGTTGTGTTCGTAATTTAAGAAATTCACTTTTCCGAAAAAGGGCAGTGTTCGATTTTTTTAGGATATTTTAAAAATTATTTCAGACGATAATTTTAGGTGTTCGTAATTTTAGAGTGTTCGAAATTTTAGAACATTTACCGTATTTGTTATTTTTGAAAAAGCTGCAAAATTTTAAATTGTCATCTGCTCCAAATTATAAGTGGCGCTGTATGGGTTAATAATGATATTGCACCACTGGGTTGACTGGAATCAGAAGTTTATGTAGTGTAAACAACCCATATTTAGTATTCTGACAGGTGCTTTTTAGGTTTAGATAAACAAAATTTTTGAGTGTAAAATGGTAAATATTTTCTTACCCATCAGTGTTAACATAAGTTTTGGGTGCTCAAAAGAACCGTCTCATTGAGAGGGTTCTTTTGAGTACCCACAACATATGTTTTGGTAAAGAAATAAAAAAAAATAGTTTTTCGATACACACTATTAACTGAAGTTCTGTGCTTATTTAATTAAGTGGACAGTACAATTCCGTTCCTTTTATAGCACACTTTGTTATAACATGTGGCTCCCAAATCTTGTTTTCCATATAATTCCTTTGTAAAATTGTCCCTTTATAACACAATTTAGTTATATAACATCTCACCGACAGCAGAGTTTTTGTGTTGTGTCTGAGCAAGAAACTTTATCTGCTGTTTAGTACTAGTGCAACTCAGGAAAACCCTTCGCGACATGACTGAAAAATTGTTGACTGGGGCATAAAGAATCAAACCAAACAAAACTGATATATCACGGTGCATCCGTATGGAACCCAAACATAGGGTTGTGAAGAGACATCACTGTACTTTATTTGATTTCTTTCTTGCAGATAATTACCAAGATTTGACATCTATACTTACATCCTTCAGTGCCATAAGTGACAAAGTTAAAGGTAAGCTGGCTGTGTAACAATCGAATAATTACCAAGATTTGACATCTATACTCACATCCTTCAGTGCCATAAGTGACAAAGTTAAAGGTAAGCTTGCTGCATAACTATCAGATAATTACCAAGATTTGACATCTATACTCACATCCTTCAGTGCCATAAGTGACAAAGTTAAAGGTAAACTTGCTGTGTAACTATTAGATAATTATCAAGATTTGACATCTATACTCACATCCTTCAGTGCCATAAGTGACAAAGTTAAAGGTAAGCTTGCTGTGTAACTATCAGATAATTACCAAGATTTGACATCTATACTCACATCCTTCAGTGCCATAAGTGACAAAGTTAAAGGTAAGCTTGCTGCATAACTATCAGATAATTACCAAGATTTGACATCTATACTCACATCCTTCAGTGCCATAAGTGACAAAGTTAAAGGTAAACTTGCTGTGTAACTATTAGATAATTATCAAGATTTGACATCTATACTCACATCCTTCAGTGCCATAAGTGACAAAGTTAAAGGTAAGCTTGCTGTGTAACTATCAGATAATTACCAAGATTTGACATCTATACTCACATACTTCAGTGCGATAAGTGACAAAGTAAAAGGTAAGCTTGCTCTGTAACAACAGGATAATTACCAAGATTTGACATCTATACTCACATCCTTCAGTGCCATAAGTGACAAAGTTAAAGGTAAGCTGGCTGTGTAACTATCAGATAATTATCAAGATTTGACATCTATACTCACATCCTTCAGTGCCATAAGTGACAAAGTTAAAGGTATGCTTGCTGTGTAACTATAAGATAATTATCAAGATTTGACATCTATACTCACATCCTTCAGTGCCATAGGTGACAAAGTTAAAGGTAAGCTTGCTGTGTAACTATTAGATAATTATCAAGATTTGACATCTATACTCACATCCTTCAGTGCCATAAGTGACAAAGTTAAAGGTAAGCTTGCTGTGTAACTATCAGATAATTACCAAGATTTGACATCTATACTCACATACTTCAGTGTGATAAGTGACCAAGCTAAAGGTAAGCTTGCTCTGTAACAACAGGATAATTACCAAGATTTGACATCTATACTCACATCCTTCAGTGCCATAAGTGACAAAGTTAAAGGTAAGCTTGCTGTGTAACTATCAGATAATTACCAAGATTTGTCATCTATACTCACATCCTTCAGTGCCATAAGTGACAAAGTTAAAGGTAAGCTTGCTGTGTAACTATCAGATAATTACCAAGATTTGTCATCTATACTCACATCCTTCAGTGCCATAAGTGACAAAGTTAAAGGTAAGCTTGCTGTGTAACTATTAGATAATTACCAAGATTTGACATCTATTCTCACATCCTTCAGTGCCATAAGTGACAAAGTTAAAGGTAAGCTTGCTGTGTTACTATCAGATAATTACCAAGATTTGACATCTTTACTCACATACTTCAGTGCGATAAGTGACAAAGTTAAAGGTAAGCTTGCTGTGTAACAACAGGATAATTACCAAGATTTGACATCTATACTCACATCCTTCAGTGCCATAAGTGACAAAGTTAAAGGTAAGCTTGCTGTGTAACTATCAGATAATTTCCAAGATTTGACATCTATACTCACATACTTCAGTGCCATAAGTGACAAAGTTAAAGGTAAGCTTGCTGTGTAACAATCAGATAATTACCAAGATTTGACATCTATACTCACATCCTTCAGTGTCATAAGTGACAAAGTTAAAGGTAAGCTTGCTGTGTAACTATCAGAAAATTACCAAGATTTGACATCTTTACTGACATCCTTCAGTGCGATAAGTGACAAAGTTAAAGGTAAGCTTGCTGTGTAACTATCAGATAATTACCAAGATTTGGCATCTATACTCACACCCTTCAGTGCCATAAGTGACAAAGTTAAAGGTAAGCTTGCTGTGTAACTATCAGATAATTTCCAAGATTTGACATCTATACTCACATCCTTCAGTGCCATAAGTGACAAAGGTGAAGGTAAGCTTGCTGTGAAACTATCAGATAATTACCAAGATTTGACATCTATACTCACACCCTTCAGTGCGATAAGTGACAAAGGTAAAGGTAAGCTTGCTGTGTAACTATAAGATAATTACCAAGATTTGACATCTATACTCATATCCTTCAGTGCGATAAGTGACAAAGTTAAAGGTAAGCTTGCTGTGTAACTATCAGATAATTTCCAAGATTTGACATCTATACTCACATCCTTCAGTGCCATAAGTGACAAAGTTAAAGGTAAGCTTGCTGTGTAACTATAAGATAATTATCAAGATTTGACATCTATACTCACATCCTTCAGTGCCATAAGTGACAAAGGTAAAGGTAAGCTTGCTGTGTAACTATCAGATAATTACCAAGATTTGACATCTATACTCACATACTTCAGTGCGATAAGTGACAATGTTAAAGGTAAGCTTGCTGTGTAACTATCAGAAAATTACCAAGATTTGACATCTATACTCACATCCTTCAGTGCGATAAGTGACAAAGTTACAAAGGTGAAGGTAAGCTTGCTGTGAAACTATCAGATAATTACCAAGATTTGACATCTATACTCACACCCTTCAGTGCGATAAGTGACAAAGGTAAAGGTAAGCTTGCTGTGTAACTATAAGATAATTACCAAGATTTGACATCTTTACTCATATCCTTCAGTGCGATAAGTGACAAAGTTAAAGGTAAGCTTGCTGTGTAACTATCAGATAATTTCCAAGATTTGACATCTATACTCACATCCTTCAGTGCCATAAGTGACAAAGTTAAAGGTAAGCTTGCTGTGTAACTATAAGATAATTATCAAGATTTGACATCTATACTCACATCCTTCAGTGCCATAAGTGACAAAGGTAAAGGTAAGCTTGCTGTGTAACTATCAGATAATTACCAAGATTTGACATCTATACTCACATCCTTCAGTGCGATAAGTGACAAAGTTAAAGGTAAGCTTGCTGTATAACTATCAGAAAATTACCAAGATTTGACATCTATACTCACATCCTTCAGTGCCATAAGTGACAAAGTTAAAGGTAAGCTTGCTGTGTAACTATTAGATAATTATCAAGATTTGACATCTATACTCACATCCTTCAGTGCCATAAGTGACAAAGTTAAAGGTAAGCTTGCTGTGTAACTATCAGATAATTACCAAGATTTGACATCTATACTCACATACTTCAGTGCGATAAGTGACAAAGTAAAAGGTAAGCTTGCTCTGTAACAACAGGATAATTACCAAGATTTGACATCTATACTCACATCCTTCAGTGCCATAAGTGACAAAGTTAAAGGTAAGCTGGCTGTGTAACTATCAGATAATTATCAAGATTTGACATCTATACTCACATCCTTCAGTGCCATAAGTGACAAAGTTAAAGGTATGCTTGCTGTGTAACTATAAGATAATTATCAAGATTTGACATCTATACTCACATCCTTCAGTGCCATAGGTGACAAAGTTAAAGGTAAGCTTGCTGTGTAACTATTAGATAATTATCAAGATTTGACATCTATACTCACATCCTTCAGTGCCATAAGTGACAAAGTTAAAGGTAAGCTTGCTGTGTAACTATCAGATAATTACCAAGATTTGACATCTATACTCACATACTTCAGTGCGATAAGTGACAAAGTCAAAGGTAAGCTTGCTCTGTAACAACAGGACAATTACCAAGATTTGACATCTATACTCACATCCTTCAGTGCCATAAGTGACAAAGTTAAAGGTAAGCTTGCTGTGTAACTATCAGATAATTACCAAGATTTGTCATCTATACTCACATCCTTCAGTGCCATAAGTGACAAAGTTAAAGGTAAGCTTGCTGTGTAACTATCAGATAATTACCAAGATTTGTCATCTATACTCACATCCTTCAGTGCCATAAGTGACAAAGTTAAAGGTAAGCTTGCTGTGTAACTATTAGATAATTACCAAGATTTGACATCTATTCTCACATCCTTCAGTGCCATAAGTGACAAAGTTAAAGGTAAGCTTGCTGTGTTACTATCAGATAATTACCAAGATTTGACATCTATACTCACATACTTCAGTGCCATAAGTGACAAAGTCAAAGGTAAGCTTGCTGTGTAACAACAGGATAATTACCAAGATTTGACATCTATACTCACATCCTTCAGTGCCATAAGTGACAAAGTTAAAGGTAAGCTTGCTGTGAAACTATCAGATAATTTCCAAGATTTGACATCTATACTCACATACTTCAGTGCCATAAGTGACAAAGTTAAAGGTAAGCTTGCTGTGTAACAATCAGATAATTACCAAGATTTGACATCTATACTCACATCCTTCAGTGTCATAAGTGACAAAGTTAAAGGTAAGCTTGCTGTGTAACTAACAGATAATTATCAAGATTTGACATCTATACTCACATCCTTCAGTGCCATAAGTGACAAAGTTAAAGGTAAGCTTGCTGTGAAACTATCAGATAATTACCAAGATTTAACATCTATACTCACACCCTTCAGTGCCATAAGTGACAAAGTATACTCACATCCTTCAGTGCCATAAGTGACAAAGGTGAAGGTAAGCTTGCTGTGAAACTATCAGATAATTACCAAGATTTGACATCTATACTCACACCCTTCAGTGCGATAAGTGACAAAGGTAAAGGTAAGCTTGCTGTGTAACTATAAGATAATTACCAAGATTTGACATCTATACTCATATCCTTCAGTGCGATAAGTGACAAAGTTAAAGGTAAGCTTGCTGTGTAACTATCAGATAATTTCCAAGATTTGACATCTATACTCACATCCTTCAGTGCCATAAGTGACAAAGTTAAAGGTAAGCTTGCTGTGTAACTATAAGATAATTATCAAGATTTGACATCTATACTCACATCCTTCAGTGCCATAAGTGACAAAGGTAAAGGTAAGCTTGCTGTGTAACTATCAGAAAATTACCAAGATTTGACATCTATACTCACATACTTCAGTGCGATAAGTGACAATGTTAAAGGTAAGCTTGCTGTGTAACTATCAGAAAATTACCAAGATTTGACATCTATACTCACATCCTTCAGTGCGATAAGTGACAAAGTTAAAGGTAAGCTTGCTGTATAACTTTCAGAAAATTACCAAGATTTGACATCTATACTCACATCCTTCAGTGCCATAAGTGACAAAGTTAAAGGTAAGCTTGCTGTGTAACTATCAGATAATTATCAAGATTTGACATCTAAACTCACATCCTTCAGTGCCATAAGTGACAAAGTTAAAGGTAAGCTTGCTGTGTAACTATCAGATAATTACCAAGATTTGACATCTATACTCATATCCTTCAGTGCCATAAGTGACAAAGTTAAAGGTAAGCTTGCTGTGTAACTATAAGATAATTATCAAGATTTGACATCTATACTCACATCCTTCAGTGCCATAAGTGACAAAATTAAAGGTAAGCTTGCTGTGTAACTATCAGATAATTACCAAGATTTGACATCTATTCTCACATCCTTCAGTGCCATAAGTGACAAAGTTAAAGGTAAGCTTGCTGTGTAACAATCAGATAATTACCAAGATTTGACATCTATACTCACATCCTTCAGTGTCATAAGTGACAAAGTTAAAGGTAAGCTTGCTGTGTAACTATCAGAAAATTACCAAGATTTGACATCTTTACTGACATCCTTCAGTGCGATAAGTGACAAAGTTAAAGGTAAGCTTGCTGTGTAACTATCAGATAATTACCAAGATTTGGCATCTATACTCACACCCTTCAGTGCCATAAGTGACAAAGTTAAAGGTAAGCTTGCTGTGTAACTATCAGATAATTTCCAAGATTTGACATCTATACTCACATCCTTCAGTGCCATAAGTGACAAAGGTGAAGGTAAGCTTGCTGTGAAACTATCAGATAATTACCAAGATTTGACATCTATACTCACACCCTTCAGTGCGATAAGTGACAAAGGTAAAGGTAAGCTTGCTGTGTAACTATAAGATAATTACCAAGATTTGACATCTATACTCATATCCTTCAGTGCGATAAGTGACAAAGTTAAAGGTAAGCTTGCTGTGTAACTATCAGATAATTTCCAAGATTTGACATCTATACTCACATCCTTCAGTGCCATAAGTGACAAAGTTAAAGGTAAGCTTGCTGTGTAACTATAAGATAATTATCAAGATTTGACATCTATACTCACATCCTTCAGTGCCATAAGTGACAAAGGTAAAGGTAAGCTTGCTGTGTAACTATCAGATAATTACCAAGATTTGACATCTATACTCACATACTTCAGTGCGATAAGTGACAATGTTAAAGGTAAGCTTGCTGTGTAACTATCAGAAAATTACCAAGATTTGACATCTATACTCACATCCTTCAGTGCGATAAGTGACAAAGTTACAAAGGTGAAGGTAAGCTTGCTGTGAAACTATCAGATAATTACCAAGATTTGACATCTATACTCACACCCTTCAGTGCGATAAGTGACAAAGGTAAAGGTAAGCTTGCTGTGTAACTATAAGATAATTACCAAGATTTGACATCTATACTCATATCCTTCAGTGCGATAAGTGACAAAGTTAAAGGTAAGCTTGCTGTGTAACTATCAGATAATTTCCAAGATTTGACATCTATACTCACATCCTTCAGTGCCATAAGTGACAAAGTTAAAGGTAAGCTTGCTGTGTAACTATAAGATAATTATCAAGATTTGACATCTATACTCACATCCTTCAGTGCCATAAGTGACAAAGGTAAAGGTAAGCTTGCTGTGTAACTATCAGATAATTACCAAGATTTGACATCTATACTCACATCCTTCAGTGCGATAAGTGACAAAGTTAAAGGTAAGCTTGCTGTATAACTATCAGAAAATTACCAAGATTTGACATCTATACTCACATCCTTCAGTGCCATAAGTGACAAAGTTAAAGGTAAGCTTGCTGTGTAACTATTAGATAATTATCAAGATTTGACATCTATACTCACATCCTTCAGTGCCATAAGTGACAAAGTTAAAGGTAAGCTTGCTGTGTAACTATCAGATAATTACCAAGATTTGACATCTATACTCACATACTTCAGTGCGATAAGTGACAAAGTAAAAGGTAAGCTTGCTCTGTAACAACAGGATAATTACCAAGAGTTGACATCTATACTCACATCCTTCAGTGCCATAAGTGACAAAGTTAAAGGTAAGCTGGCTGTGTAACTATCAGATAATTATCAAGATTTGACATCTATACTCACATCCTTCAGTGCCATAAGTGACAAAGTTAAAGGTATGCTTGCTGTGTAACTATAAGATAATTATCAAGATTTGACATCTATACTCACATCCTTCAGTGCCATAGGTGACAAAGTTAAAGGTAAGCTTGCTGTGTAACTATTAGATAATTATCAAGATTTGACATCTATACTCACATCCTTCAGTGCCATAAGTGACAAAGTTAAAGGTAAGCTTGCTGTGTAACTATCAGATAATTACCAAGATTTGACATCTATACTCACATACTTCAGTGCGATAAGTGACAAAGTCAAAGGTAAGCTTGCTCTGTAACAACAGGACAATAACCAAGATTTGACATCTATACTCACATCCTTCAGTGCCATAAGTGACAAAGTTAAAGGTAAGCTTGCTGTGTAACTATCAGATAATTACCAAGATTTGTCATCTATACTCACATCCTTCAGTGCCATAAGTGACAAAGTTAAAGGTAAGCTTGCTGTGTAACTATCAGATAATTACCAAGATTTGTCATCTATACTCACATCCTTCAGTGCCATAAGTGACAAAGTTAAAGGTAAGCTTGCTGTGTAACTATTAGATAATTACCAAGATTTGACATCTATTCTCACATCCTTCAGTGCCATAAGTGACAAAGTTAAAGGTAAGCTTGCTGTGTTACTATCAGATAATTACCAAGATTTGACATCTATACTCACATACTTCAGTGCCATAAGTGACAAAGTCAAAGGTAAGCTTGCTGTGTAACAACAGGATAATTACCAAGATTTGACATCTATACTCACATCCTTCAGTGCCATAAGTGACAAAGTTAAAGGTAAGCTTGCTGTGAAACTATCAGATAATTTCCAAGATTTGACATCTATACTCACATACTTCAGTGCCATAAGTGACAAAGTTAAAGGTAAGCTTGCTGTGTAACAATCAGATAATTACCAAGATTTGACATCTATACTCACATCCTTCAGTGTCATAAGTGACAAAGTTAAAGGTAAGCTTGCTGTGTAACTAACAGATAATTATCAAGATTTGACATCTATACTCACATCCTTCAGTGCCATAAGTGACAAAGTTAAAGGTAAGCTTGCTGTGAAACTATCAGATAATTACCAAGATTTAACATCTATACTCACACCCTTCAGTGCCATAAGTGACAAAGTATACTCACATCCTTCAGTGCCATAAGTGACAAAGGTGAAGGTAAGCTTGCTGTGAAACTATCAGATAATTACCAAGATTTGACATCTATACTCACACCCTTCAGTGCGATAAGTGACAAAGGTAAAGGTAAGCTTGCTGTGTAACTATAAGATAATTACCAAGATTTGACATCTATACTCATATCCTTCAGTGCGATAAGTGACAAAGTTAAAGGTAAGCTTGCTGTGTAACTATCAGATAATTTCCAAGATTTGACATCTATACTCACATCCTTCAGTGCCATAAGTGACAAAGTTAAAGGTAAGCTTGCTGTGTAACTATAAGATAATTATCAAGATTTGACATCTATACTCACATCCTTCAGTGCCATAAGTGACAAAGGTAAAGGTAAGCTTGCTGTGTAACTATCAGAAAATTACCAAGATTTGACATCTATACTCACATACTTCAGTGCGATAAGTGACAATGTTAAAGGTAAGCTTGCTGTGTAACTATCAGAAAATTACCAAGATTTGACATCTATACTCACATCCTTCAGTGCGATAAGTGACAAAGTTAAAGGTAAGCTTGCTGTATAACTTTCAGAAAATTACCAAGATTTGACATCTATACTCACATCCTTCAGTGCCATAAGTGACAAAGTTAAAGGTAAGCTTGCTGTGTAACTATCAGATAATTATCAAGATTTGACATCTAAACTCACATCCTTCAGTGCCATAAGTGACAAAGTTAAAGGTAAGCTTGCTGTGTAACTATCAGATAATTACCAAGATTTGACATCTATACTCATATCCTTCAGTGCCATAAGTGACAAAGTTAAAGGTAAGCTTGCTGTGTAACTATAAGATAATTATCAAGATTTGACATCTATACTCACATCCTTCAGTGCCATAAGTGACAAAATTAAAGGTAAGCTTGCTGTGTAACTATCAGATAATTACCAAGATTTGACATCTATTCTCACATCCTTCAGTGCCATAAGTGACAAAGGTAAAGGTAAGCTTGCTGTGTAACTATCAGATAATTACCAAGATTTGACATCTATTCTCACATCCTTCAGTGCCATAAGTGACAAAGTTAAAGGTAAGCTTGCTGTGTAACTATCAGATAATTACCAAGATTTGACATCTATACTCACATCCTTCAGTGCCATAAGTGACAAAGTTAAAGGTTAGCTTGCTGTGTAACTATCAGATAATTACCAAGATTTGACATCTATTCTCACATCCTTCAGTGCCATAAGTGACAAAGTTAAAGGTAAGCTTGCTGTGTAACTATCAGATAATTACCAAGATTTGACATAACAACAGGATAATTACCAAGATTTGACATCTATACTCACATCCTTCAGTGCCATAAGTGACAAATTTAAAGGTAAGCTTGCTGTATAACTTTCAGAAAATTACCAAGATTTGACATCTATACTCACATCCTTCAGTGCCATAAGTGACAAAGTTAAAGGTAAGCTTGCTGTGTAACCATCAGATAATTATCAAGATTTGACATCTAAACTCACATCCTTCAGTGCCATAAGTGACAAAGTTAAAGGTAAGCTTGCTGTGTAACTATCAGATAATTACCAAGATTTGACATCTATACTCATATCCTTCAGTGCCATAAGTGACAAAGTTAAAGGTAAGCTTGCTGTGTAACTATAAGATAATTATCAAGATTTGACATCTATACTCACATCCTTCAGTGCCATAAGTGACAAAATTAAAGGTAAGCTTGCTGTGTAACTATCAGATAATTACCTAGATTTGACATCTATTCTCACATCCTTCAGTGCCATAAGTGACAAAGGGTAAAGGTAAGCTTGCTGTGTAACTATCAGATAATTACCAAGATTTGACATCTATTCTCACATCCTTCAGTGCCATAAGTGACAAAGTTAAAGGTAAGCTTGCTGTGTAACTATCAGATAATTACCAAGATTTGACATCTATACTCACATCCTTCAGTGCCATAAGTGACAAAGTTAAAGGTTAGCTTGCTGTGTAACTATCAGATAATTACCAAGATTTGACATCTATTCTCACATCCTTCAGTGCCATAAGTGACAAAGTTAAAGGTAAGCTTGCTGTGTAACTATCAGATAATTACCAAGATTTGACATCTATACTCACATACTTCAGTGCCATAAGTGACAAAGTCAAAGGTAAGCTTGCTGTGTAACAACAGGATAATTACCAAGATTTGACATCTATACTCACATCCTTCAGTGCCATAAGTGACAAAGTTAAAGGTAAGCTTGCTGTGTAACTATCAAATAATTACCAAGATTTGACATCTATTCTCACATCCTTCAGTGCCATAAGTGACAAAGTTAAAGGTAAGCTTGCTGTGTAACTATCAGATAATTACCAAGATTTGACATCTATACTCACATACTTCAGTGCCATAAGTGACAAAGTCAAAGGTAAGCTTGCTGTGTAACAACAGGATAATTACCAAGATTTGACATCTATACTCACATCCTTCAGTGCCATAAGTGACAAAGTTAAAGGTAAGCTTGCTGTGTAACAATCAGATAATTACCAAGATTTGACATCTATACTCACATCCTTCAGTGCCATAAGTGACAAAGGTAAAGGTAAGCTTGCTGTGTATCTATCAGATAATTACCAAGATTTGACATCTATACTCACATCCTTCAGTGCCATAAGTGACAAAGTTAAAGGTAAGCTTGCTGTGAAACTATTAGATAATATCAAGATTTGACATCTATACTCACATCCTTCAGTGCCATAAGTGACAAAGTTAAAGGTAAGCTTACTGTGTAACTATCAGATAATTACCAAGATTTGACATCTATACTCATATCCTTCAGTACCATAAGTGACAAAGTTAAAGGTAAGCTTGCTGTGTAACAACAGGATAATTACCAAGATTTGACATCTATACTCACATCCTTCAGTGCCATAAGTGACAAAGTTAAAGGTAAGCTAACTGCAAAACTATCAGATAATTATCAAGATTTGACATCTATACTCACATCCTTCAGTGCCATAAGTGACAAAGTTAAAGGTAAGCTTGCTGTGTAACTATCAGATAATTACCAAGATTTGGCATCTTTACTCACATCCTTCAGTGCGATAAGTGACAAAGTTAAAGGTAATCTTGCTGTGTAACTATCAGATAATTACCAAGATTTGACATCTATACTCACATCCTTCAGTGGGATAAGTGACAAAGTTAAAGGTAAGCTTGCTGTGTAACTATCAGAAAATTACCAAGATTTGACATCTATACTCACATACTTCAGTGCGATAAGTGACAAAGTTAAAGGTAAGCTTGCTGTGTAACTATCAGATAATTACCAGGATTTGACATCTATACTCACATCCTTCAGTGCCATAAGTGACAAAGTTAAAGGTAAGCTTGCTGTGTAACTATCAGATAATTACCAAGATTTGACATCTTTACTCACATCCTTCAGTGCCATAAGTGACAAAGTTAAAGGTAAGCTCCCACTATGATAGTGTAACTATCAGTATCACAATAATGTAAAGTGCATGAAATCAGGCCAACCTTTAAATTATTTTGGTTTCCCCTTACCCGACCCTGTTTGACCGGTATGGGTCGGTCGGTTGGAATTTTTTTTTTTGTAAATTGGATACCCATTAAACTTAATTGTATACAGTTAAACCTGTATTAAGAGGCCACTCAAAAAAAGACAAAATATTGTTGTTGTTTTTTTCAAGACTGATTTTCGCATAACGCAGGTCAAAAGTATTGCAGAATGCCCCCAGGGAGCATTCTGCAATACTTTCGACCTGCATTTAGTGCCCATTTGTCTTAACAAACTTTGTTGTGTATATTTTTGAGTGACCATTTTAGGCAGGTTTTACTGTAGAGTCCTACTATAGGCAATAAAATTTAATACACAAACAATTTGCTTAGATACATAACATTGTTTAAATTGTACAATTCTCTAAGTTTGCAATGAAATTTAAAAAAAATAAATTCTTGACTGAAAATTGAAATACATTTTTTTGAGTAGGGCTTTTTTTTTCAGGGTCAGTTGGGTAAGGGGAAACAAATAAAATTTTAATTTAGGCCTCAGTTACTGTAAATCTTGTTTTACTGTAGTTCATAAACTGCAATAGTTTGTACACCATAGATTATTCGCATCAATCAACTTTAAAAGTTGGTACAGTTACTTTTTTTCTAGAACGAAGTTTTTGTTAGCTCATACACTAACCTTTTTTCTCGATCATACTTTTGAATCTATCATCAGAGCTGTCTATGATACTTTCATGTTCCCTATAATGAGTATGCTAAATTATAAACATTTGTGGAACAGTGTTGCATATGCCAACGCAATTTTAAAACTCACAAACATGCATCTATCATAAGCACACTCAATCTAATGGATGAGCATATTGGATTATTTGTAACTGGTTCTATGATAAACGCAAGCTTTAAAGAACAAATAATTAGCACAGATGCAACCAAGTCATCAGAGATGGTTTTGTCATTTCATGTAAACAGTGTGGATCCTGATCAGCTGGCTTGAAGAGATGCCAGCTGATCACAATTCATATATAATATTTTGAAAAAGCTATGCACACAGTGAGGTCAAATAGACAAATACAGTAATTGTTATATTGGTGCGTTTATCTTTTCAGAATCTCGTGAAAAGATTAAGAAGATAAAAGATGATTTAAGTAGCTGTAAGACACTGTTACACTGTAAAAGAGATGAACTTAGGAGACTATGGATAGAGGGGGTAGAACAGAAGACCATTGCTGGACTTCTGGATCAAATGTAAGTAAGCATATTAAAATTGGCAGCAAATTTTTTCTTGATTTGTTTTGGTTGATTATTTAAGTCCCATCAACAATCTTTCAGTGATAAAGGAATGGGTCTTCCTGGGTTGAACCAGTACTAAGCTAGGATAAATGTTCTTGCTCAAGGACACAACACAGTGACGCCAGTGAGGCTCGAACCCGCGGCCCTTCTGTTTCGAGCCTCAACGGCTTCACTGCGTTGTGTCCTTGAGCAAGTTTTCTTGTTTTGAAGAAAATAATACTAATTATAGTATTTATGCATTTTCATGCTAGGGGCAACTTGTATCATTTGCTGATAATCTTTGTAAACAGTTTATATTCAGATCAGTCCTTACAAAATGTCTGGCCTGATCTGGATAAAAAAAATCTGCAGACATCCAAAAAGCAAGGAAAATTATCCAGCATGCAAAGAATTGACTTACATTCATAATAAAATCATTGTGCTTTTTTTGTTCAACCTTCAAAATGCCACCAAAAATTAGCAGCAGGCAGCATTTTCAAATTTCATCTGCTTCAAAAAACTTGATATTTTAAGTGGGTAAAAGCGCTGGCTCAGTTGGTAGAGCATTAGACTGGGGATTTAAGGGATGCTAATTCAAAACTCACTGCACGCAGATTTTCTGTGTCCTTGAGCAAGACACTTCATCTGCTGCTTAGTACTGATTCAACCCAGGAAGACAAGAAAGTGTCCTGATTATGATATGACTAAAAAATTGTTGACTTGAATGTAAAGTTTGTTTGATTTGATTCTTTACGTCCCATCAACAATCTTTCATTTAAACAGGGACGGGTCTTCCTGGGTTGACCCAGTATTAAGCTAGGATACAAATGTAAAGCATCAAACAAACAAAATTTTATGTGTATCATCTGCTAGCAGATATTTACACAAACATGAAGCCTTATCCTCCACCGGTCATAATGTATTATTTCTAAATAAACTTTTTTAAAAAAAAATCCCTCAGAAAAACATGTTAAACAGTTTGGATCCAGATCAATCCATACTACGTCGGCCCTGATTGCCGTCCAAACTGTTTCCAAAGGTTATCAGCAGATGCCACTAGCAGAGTGTTAAATATTTTATCTGTTCTATTACAGTGAACATGTGAAGGAGGTTCCTGACAAATTAGACAGCTACCTTGCCAAGAAACAGTATCTTCCAGCCACAAACCTTATAGTAAATGCAGGTAAATATGGGTCTAGATGTGAGAAAATAGGGCTGGCTAATCGAAGCCAAAATGCTAATCGATAATCAGTCCTTGAATTTCGATTTATAACCAATTAATAATCGCTCAAACTTTAAAGAAGGTCTCAGAAACTTTTGCATGGCTAACGGCATTGATTTCTACATCATTTCGCTATGCAACACTAAACAGTGTGTGTTATATATTCAAAAGACAATAGGTTTCAATTAAAAGTTGGCACCTTTGCTCAAAACAAGTCTTCATCCACTCTGTTGGAAGGAAACTGACTTGCTAATTGGCAAAGTCGGCATTTAAACTCAGTCGGCCATTGTTGTTGTGATGTCATACAAAAAGAATGTCAAGTATGCATGACACAAATACCTTTGTGTAAAATGAAAACCGTTATAAATTGTCGGTAAAATTTAAAGCTTCTAAGCCCAAATTTACCGCGGAGAAAAAAACTGCCATACTAGATTGTTAATCTGACAATTATTTTATAATCTTGTACTACTTTAAAACAGAGAAGCGCAAGTACAATTTTTTCTAACAATTAGTTGTTGAGTTAGCCTGTAGAGTATAACGTTTTTATTACTTTATTACAGCAATTTATACCCGCCTACTGTTGCAAGGCGCTTCTGGTCTAAACAAAACGTCACGCAATTACGCTTTAATTTTGATTGAATAAATGAACAGAACAGCCATTGAAAGTAACCGATTTTTGAATTTTCATATCGATAATTGTTTTTCTAATGTATATCGACCGATTAACCGATATTTCGATTAATCATGCCAACCCTATGAGAAAACCTGACTTTGGTGTATGCAAACAACAAAGGCGCAGACCAGCATGCGCATCCGTGCAGTCTGATCAGATGTTATTCATTCCATGCAAAGTATAGTTATGTATAAACTTGCTTCATGCAAAATTTAAATACTCTAGCTAGTCTCTGTAGCTGAGCAGGCTGGTTTGAGCCTTACTAAGTCAGAAAACCCTGAAGACAGGGTTTCTCACTTAGTGGCCCGTTTTATTAGTGCCGCTCTTCCTTTTACTTAGGTTCAGATAAGACACCTTTTTAAGTGTTAAGTTTCGATCATTTTCTAATCAGTCAGCTAATTTCTGAGCTAAAATTTGTGGTTTGGTACTTTAGAAAACCTTGTTAATTTTTAATTACAAACTTTTATTTGGGGTTACAAAGGATGCACAAAAATTGTAGTACTGTAGACCGTTCAGTACAAATTAAATACACAGTTTTCTATAAGTAAAACTTGTTGCTCATTTAAAAGAAAAAAAACACTCCATATTTTAATACTCTATGATAACAAACATTGTAGACCCTGATCAGATGCAACATTTATGCATAAATGGGTTATGTGAAGGACTTGGAAGTTATAAACATGTATAAGGGATATTCTTCACAGAAAAAAACTTTAATAATACAGGAAGTTGGAGAAGCTGTGTCCCCTTGTCAGCACATGAAATGTATTGATTTGTCTGTATATTTTTCTTTTATAGTGGCAAAATGTGAGAGCAATCTCTGCAATGTGGAAGCCTTAAGGGATCTGAAAGTTGAACTAATTGCAAGAAAAGATGTAAGTATGATTATATTGGCCTCAGTGCGAGAAAACCTGTCTTCAGTGTTTGCGAACAACAAAAGTGCAGACCAGCCTGCCCATCTGCACAGACTGATCAGCACCTTTGTTGTTCACTTTTTGGAAAGTATGATATCGAAACTTGCATCAGGTGAAATTAAATTTTTTCTATCTAGTCTCTGTAGCTGAGAAGACTGGTTTGAGTCTCGCCTGGTTGGAAACCCTGAAGACCGTTTTTTTGCTTTGAGGCCCATATGGTTCCTGTTGCAAGGAAATATGTCTTCTGGGTTTGCAACCAGGTAGGGCTCAATCTGGCCCCAAGATTATTCAACTTTTTTCATGCTCAACTCAAATGAGCATCAACTTTCCACAGCTCATAAAAATTAAAATGCTGATAAATAACAATTTTCTTACTTTAATACTCTCAACATATGATAATTTTACTCTTAATTCAATATTTCGGCCAAAGGCCTTTATCAAGAAAACACATGCACTTCAATATCAACTACATAGTCTCTGTTCCACCATTTCAGGGCTTCCATTAACTTTCAAATCCAGAAAGTCCAGACTTCCTACCCTTGAAATTTGGAAGTCCCATTGAATTTTTTTGGAAGTCCCACTTTTTTTCTGTGATACCGTCGCAGTGTGGCGGATTGTCAAACTTGCTTTGAAAAATAAGATATATATTTCAGAGATCATTCTTTGTTCCTTACAAGATGGGTAGAGTAGGGTAGGGTAGGTTTAGGTAGGGTAGGGTTAGGTAGGGTAGGGTTAGGTAGGGTAGGGTAGAGAGATAGATTTGTTTGGGAGGGTGTTTGTGTAGCAATTTTTATTTTAAAAGCTTGTACTTATTTGTGTAACAATTATTTTTTATAAGCTTGTACTTATACAGAATGAGATCATTCTTTGTTCCTGACAATGCATAGATAGGTAGGGTAGGGTATGGTAGAGTAAGGTAGGGTAGAGTAGAGTAGGGTAAGGTAGGGTAGGGTCGGGTAGGGTCAGGTTAGGTAGGGTGGGGAAGGGAAGGGAAGGGTAGGGTAGGGTAGGGTAGGGTAGGGTAGGGTAGGGTAGGGTAGGGTAGGGTAGGGTAGGGTAGGGTAGATAGATTTGTTTGGGAGAGTGTGTAGCAATTTTTATTTTAAAAGCTTGTACTTATTTTGTGTAACAATTATTTTTTATAAGCTTGTACTTGTACAGCGTAAAAATTGCAACAAAACAACATTCGTTTTTAATATGTTGTATGTTCGTTGGTGTAGTGCCTGTGTAGAAGGAGCGTTCAAGTACTAAATTATCGCATGCGCAGGATCTACACAATTAATTAAGACGCAGACATGTAGAGTTTATAAAAGTTATTTCACAAGGGTGCAAAGTGTCACGTCGGCACTTCAAAGAAAACAGATAGTGATTGGGCTGTTGGCCGTTTCCCTTTATTGCTCAGGGACTGGACGTCCGTCTCGCGGGAATGGTTTCTAAGGCCGTTGTCAAGATGTGTCGATGTACAATTTCACACCTGTTGGATGACACGCTTTTATAATTACGCTTCCGACTGAAGCCTACATGTGACACTGGCTGTCAATAAAACTCTCGAAATCAGACAAATGGGACGTCCTAGCGTGGTCAATAAACAAAATAAATGAGTTTCCAATACGAAGGCGGGACATAAATCACGTAATCTGGTAAATGTGGGCGGGTTTTTTCTGCAGACAGGACGTCTCGATATCCATTTTCGGCCGTAGTAAGGAATTTTCAGAAGTCCGCGGTATGTCTTTGATGTGTAATTTCGGCGTACGCAGCCGATTTTTGGAAGTTATATATGGCGTAAGTCCCCCTAACGGAAGCCCTGACCATTTTGTACTTGTTTCTATTGGCTGAAATATTGAATTATATAGGCCTTTGGCCAAAATATTGAATAATAAAGGCCTTTGGCCAAAATATTGAATTATAAAGGCCTTTGGTCGAAATATTGAATTAAGAGTAAAAATTATCATATGTGTTTAACATTGTTCCCTATGGAATATAAATGAATATTAGTTGTTGAATACATCAATGATTTGTCAAGTTTGATGTTTTACATACCAGTTAACAGCTATGGTCATGTCAAGAGTGTCAGTTCACCTAACCACACTTTCCTGAGCAAGCTTGACTAAGCATTTAACTAGTACTTTTAACACATACTTTCGCTTGTAACTGACAACAACCCTTCTTGAATCAGCAGAAAGAGGAAATGATTGTAGAAATTTAATCATGATCAATCTCCACGAAAGTATGGGGCTGGGCCGGGATCCAACTTGCAGTCCCTGGATCTGCAGTCAGACTTGCAACTGACTGCGCTACGGGGCCCGGTAACAAACATGGATGATACCTGGTAAGATTTGTTAATAGATGGTTTCGTTTTCAAGGTCACAGCAAGGCTGAATCTCATGGTTTCATTTACATTCGCTTTCTGTTTGTTACAGAGAATGCATGAAATACTTATTGAGGAGTTAAATCGCCAGATCTATGTTGTGTCCTCCCAAGTCTCACAAGGTCTTCAGTGGGGTGGCTCAGCCAGGCGTGGAGAACTTTCTATGAAAGCAGTACAGGAGATGGGAAATATGCATGTCAAATCTGTAACAAGTAAGATTTTGTTTGTTTTGATGCTTTACAACCCAGTCAATAAATTTTCAGTCATGTAGCGACAATTAACTGTTTTCCTGGGTTGAACCAGTACTAAGCAGCTGATAAAGTGTCATGCTCAAGGATACAACACAGTGATCCTGCCGGTGATGTGTCTTGAACTGGCAGCTCTACAATCCCCAGTCTTACACTCTACCAACTGAGCCACTGTGTTCTGCTAACAAGTAAGGAATTTAGGTGATACTACTATAATTCATTGGGATTTTTGGCTATTCTTAGTATGCATGTGATCTATCTATAATGTCCAGTATATCCAATTCATAATCTTTACACACATAACTGCGTTTTTGATTGGTTAATGGCCATTTTGATGAAGTTTTCTACTTCAATAAATTCCTCAGACTTCTGTTTTACTTTTAAAAAATCACATTCATGGCATCCATCCAACTATCAGCTCAACCATTGCTTGAATTAAGCGCTAGTGAGCAGTTCATAGCTCCATTCACCCAAGAAAACATTCACTGATAAGAATAACAATATTATCAGCCTACCTGTAAGTGTAAATCATTACAGTAGATCATTTAGTTCAGATAAGGACAATTTTTGACTGTAAATTAGTTATTAAATAATTATTTTCTTAACGTGCGTTTTGCATGCTCATTGAGACGGCTGTTTGGAGTACCCGCAACATATGATTTGGTTGAATAATTATGCACTCTTATCTGGAGGCCTGAGGTCTAGCTGCTTTTCATGATTGATCTCGAAGTTTAAGACTTACCAAGGTGAAGCCCATCTCTTAACTATTTGGGGTAAATCATACTGGCTTCTTCATAAGACATTAACTTCAATTATAACTGAGTGAGTATCATGTCATTATTATTACAGAAAGCCTATCTGGCCAGACCCAGTTGTCTGATGACCTGGTAGACCCTGAAGATAATCCTCAGAAGTTTATCTCCTTGCTACTGGAATCCCTATTTGTTCTCCGTAAGATACCAGAAACTGCTGAGGTAGGCACAGTTTCATATTCATGCACCTCATTCATATTCAGAATTTGGATTGGATGAGAGCATATCACATGTAGGTAAACATGTTACAATATCACTCTGCATAGTTCACCTCTCTGAAAACCTTACCTACTTTAAACAGGAAAACATCCATCAACTAACTGTAAGATTAACGTCAGATTACTTGTGGGAGAATGAAACATACAATTTTGTTTGTTGGACTATGTCACATGTTGAGTTCTAGTTGCATTGGTAAGTTATACACTATCATATAATTTTTGAGTGGCATTCGGAAATGTCTATTATCAGTATCTCATGGACTGGCCTATATATCCCTTTCCTTGCTAGTGGCAACATTTGACATCTGCTGGTAACCCTTCCAAACAGTTTGAATCCAGAGCAGGACCGACAGAATTTTGGTCCTGATCTGGATCCAAACCATTTGTCACTCTGATAGGGTTCTTAAAAGATTTTTTCTGAAAAGTTAATTTTGAAAAAAGTCAGCAGACGCCAACAAAAGCATGAAAAATTACCAGATAAACAAAATCATGAGTGTAAAAAGGTGATTTTCTCTTAGATCTTCAGCTAAACATATTGGCCAGTCCTCAGCCATGTGCAAAGTCACTATAGGTAGCTGGCTAGCTGCATGCACAGCAGAAGATCTTACATGAATTCTCCAAATGTTCCTTTTTTAAGGGTAGACTATCCTGAGCTTGTACTCACAGCAGTGTCTCCCAAATTCAAATCAACTTTAGCAGGTACAGTAAAACCTGTCTAAAACAGCCGCTTTCAAAAAGACCAAAAATTGATTTTCAAGACCAATTATAGCTATATGCAGGTCAAAAGTATTGCAGAATACTCCAATGAGAGCACTTTCCTCCTTCAATAAGCTACTATTTGTCATTAAGATCTTTGTTTTGTCTATTTTTGAGTGGCCTTCTTAGACGGGTTTTATTGTACTTTGATTAATCAAGATTTGAGTTTTTGTGAGTTCACTATATATAAAACAGGCTTACCAGGGTATCTGGGTATGGAAAACATACCTCAGGTCCAGATTGGTCTTGCGGTCAGGACCAGATTGGTCTTTTTCTCAAGATTGATCTTGCTACTGGTAACTATGTAAGCCAGTACCACCTGTAACATGTGGGTAGATTGGGCTCATTAACCCTGGAGGGTCACCCATCTAAGAGTTTTCTCTAGGCCTCTACATAAAACTAGAAAGTTGCAGCTATGCCAGAAACTAGCTGTCACAATCTGGAGTCAAACAGGCCGACTTCCCAGTGCTGTAGCGGTGGTCCAACGGTAGAGCACTACTAATTCATGGTGCCAAGGGTGGAGCACTCAGCCTAAGTTAGTAGGGTACAGGCAGAGGTCTTGGACTGCCGAAAGTGTCTGAGTTGGTGAAAGGAAGAGCATCTACAAACTTAGCTACAAATACACAAATGGCAGTCTTACCCAAAGTGAGATCTACTCTGCTCTGTGTGCAGCTGGCCAGTTACCTGGAGGGAGGCCCTCTGATGTGGAAGATGCTCCTTCACCTGCATACTAATCAAAACATGATGATGATGATGATGATGATGATGATGATGATGATGATGATGATGATGATGATGATGATGATGATGATGATGATAATGTTGATGATACCTGCTGATCGCTCAAAATTTAGATTGTTAGTTCTTGTACTTGTAAGAATTATATTGAGGATCGCGGTGGCTCAGTGGTTGAGTGCTTGACTCGAGGTCGAGGAGTTGAGGGTTCAAGCCACACCCGAGGCACTGTGTTGTGTCCTTGAGCAAGACACTTTATCCTCTGCTTAGTACTGGTTCAACTCGGGAAGACCCATTCCAACATGACTGGAAAATTGTTGACTGGGATGTAAAGAATCAAAACAATAAAAAAAAAAAAGAACTGTGTCCATGTAACAGTATGAGAGCTTTGTCTGATATTAGCAGTCAATGAGTGATAAAAAACAATAACCTATTCTTAAACATGTCATTTAATTCTAGGCAATCAAAATGCGAATGCACCCAGAGCTGATAGCTATTGTGGCCAGAGCTTCTAACCAAGTCATGGACAGGTACTTTTGTCTTTTTTAAAAATTATTACATGTTTTACTAAAAAAAGTAAGAATAAGCTTAGTTACCCTGGCTGATGCCGCCTGTTATTCTAACTCCATAATGGCCCACTTATCTGAGCCAATAAAATTCATATTCACGGGTGGTAATGTCATAAGGGGCGATCAAAAGTTATGCAAACGGTCGCCTTACGAGAGCATCCAGATATGAGTGACGGGATGAAAATAAAACGAGTACCACAAGTACGTTAGCGACTTCTACTTTTATTTCAATGTTTGCAGATTAATATTCAGAAATAAAGCAATGCTATTCCCAATAGTTGTCATTTTTGTATAATTGGAAGCGATAGCGAAAGTGGAAAACCGAGTAGTTAGTCTAAAAATCACTTTCTCCTGGATGAGGGTGTGTTGATATCTTGGTTTTGATCTCAAATAAACATGGTTTAGGGGCCTTTTAACATGTTTAGTGGCAGGTTTAGTGACACAAATATTCCTTACATGAATTTTCTTTTATGCCTTAATAGCGTTTAGTCAAAATCGGGCTTAAAATGTTGACATAGACTAAATAGAAAAAAAAATCATGACTTACGACATTGACTCCCCCTTACGAGTTAGTTAGCCCTTACGAGCTAGTATGGTAAACGCTATTTACCTGATAGACAACGAATAACTCTTAAGTGTCTGCTAGAAAATTATTGGTCTAGCACTTGCACATTATCTACATGATAGAGGGTCTCAATGGGGTACCTTTGAAATCGCTAATCAGTAAAATTTTGGCCCTATAGATCACTAATTTGTAAAGTTATGCCCACAAATCGCCAACTAGTAAAATTGAGGCCCCCAAATCGCTAATCAGTTAAATTTTAGGACCAAAACTCAGTAACCTGTCTGGAGGCATACAAAAATTTACCAGGTGGAATAGCGGAATGGCGTTTTTCCATCAAGTTGTTAACTGATTAAATGCGCCACTGTGCTATTCGGTATTTCTTTGCCCCCAAATCGCTTATCATTATATTTTATGCCTTAATGGGCTAACCGCTAGAAGATCTCATTCCGCTATTGGTTAAATTTACCCTAAAAATTCGCTAACCGTTAAATTTTAGGGCCATATTTCGTTAATAAGTAAACCCCATTGATACCCTCATGATATGCACTTGAAATTAATCATCTCATCTTTAAAGCCTTCGGCAAAGAATAAAATGCTTTTGAGACTGTTTTCTGTTGTTCTTCGTTTAAGGAAGAGTAAATACGGACAGCAGTACCGCATGGTTTGAAACCATTACGAGAGCAACCATGTGATCAGAATTCAAAATAATTTAGAGGAATTGGTTACTGAATGATCTGGTTCCAAACTAGCGAAAACATTACACATCAAAGATATGGCAACCAGGGTGCTTATTTACCTATATAAGAATCTTAAAGCATCTTCTTTGAAATAATGATCAGAATTTGAAAAAATAACACTAATTCACCCTCTACAAAATAGTGGAAACGCTATAAACGAATATGACCTGTCAAAAACATGGCCACCAGGAGGCGTGACTTATTGAAGAAAGGAAAATCATATATCTTCCCTTAAAGCAACTCACATTTACAAAAGTCGTGAAAACTTGGATTTTATAACCCCCTCCCATTTATTTTCAGTTTTCATCTTTAAACTGGGTACCCACTTCAGACAAAACTGAGTGAATGAATAGAATTTTTTTCGAAGAGTAAGATGCGTTAAAATTTTAGGGTAGGTGGGCCCGTTAAATCCAAATGATAAACGCATTCTTACTGCGCATGCGTACGAACAATGCTAAGATATGCGACGTGTGACCTAAGATATGTTTTACATATGTTGTGTATGAATGTAGCGACATTTCATTGTCCGAATGCTATCTTGGATCAATGGAGAGGTGGAGGAGAGAAGCATCTAAAACTGAACTGAATGACATGTTTCAACACAAACGTTATGTATCTTAGCATTTTCGTACACATGCGCAGAGAGAAGATATAACAGTTTGTGTTTAAAAGAGCACTTCTATCCATTCCTTAATGATTCAGCACGTTTACATTTTGAAAAAATAGCACTGCATTCATGGTCGAAAGGCACCAGGCTTAAGGATGACACATTAGGTGCGGGGGTAGAAAATGCAAGTTTTCACAAATTTGTAAACGGCGAGTTGCTTTGAAACATATTCTGATGGTTGACTCAGCGAGGACGAAGACCTCGCGCATACCAAAAGGGCAATTTGTTCGAAATAAGAACTATCAATATAGGAATCAAGATTGATTTTTGTTTGATTTTGTTTGATTTGATTCTTTTCGACCAATCAATAATCTTTCAGTTAAACAGGGACAGGTCTTCCTGGGTTGAACCAGTACTAAGCTAGGTTAAACGTGCAGTGACGCCGGTGAGGCTCGAACCCGCGGTCCCCCTGTCTCGAGTCGAGCACTCTACCACTGCTCTCTCAAATCAAGATTGAAGTAGAATTGAACGTTTCAACAACATTTGCTTGATCTTGTCAGAAAGGGACAGCATGAAGTCCTTCTTACACACGTCCCTTTGATAGATGTATGCGCAGTGTTTAAAAGGTCCCACCAACAATTACTGTCATATGGAGACTGGAATAAATTCTCATCCGACAGACTGGTGAAGTCTAGGATCTAACCCGCCACCCCTGTTCATCTGCTACACCACAGCAGCTCCTAGATGTATGAGTTGATGTTTAAGCAGACCCTGGGAAAAATATAAACGAAACTGTAGCCCTAGGCAAGTGCTAGCAGAGGAGTTGGGGTAAAGGAAAGAGTTTGGTTGTGGTGGTGCACTCAGATTCGCTACAATTGCATTTTAGCTCTATTCAAATCCTTGCATGTTAAAATAGCAGGTTACCTAGCGAAATCGCTTGGGATACACCACCACCCGATAATGACCCACACGTCCAGTGGAAGGTGTGTGAGGGGGGCGTCTATGTTCACTGTTTTCTGGCTAAATTATCAGGTCGGCTTACAATCCACTGACTACTTTGCTCCACACCCCTTCCTTAAGATATATGTATCAAACATGCCCTCAAAACATTTAAATTTGAGTATAAACCATCCCAAAACTATCCCAGTCTTAGCCTTAGCCTAAGAGTGGCCCAAACATGCCCCCATAAAAAAATCCCATTTAGAAGCAACCCACACACCCCTCTCTCCCCCAGCAAAAAGAAAAGAATAAATAAAGAAAATCACCAAGTGAGACCATGCGCATTGGTTGGGGTGGTGGAGGGGGGCTATATTCAAATGTTTCCCCGTCTACAGTATTAGTTCCCCCCTCAACTATAAATTTCTAACACACACACACACACACACACACACACACACACACACACACACACACACACACACACACACACACACACACACACACACACACACACACACACACACACACACACACACACACACACACACACACACACACACACACACACACACACACACACACACACACACACACACACACACAATTATAGCTTACCACCTTCCCCAAAGTATTAATATCTTACCTTATCCTTAATGAGAGCCTAAAATGACCAAACTTCCCCATTCAATGGCAAATACCTCCCCCACCCCACACACGCACAATTATAATACTATTCAAAACTTTGTTGATCTCAAAATCGGGTCGAACCAGTACCAATCAATTAATCAAGTATTTGCTTGAAGCCACAATGCACCACCTTTGCTGAGGCTTGAACCAGCAACCCCACGAGCTCGCCAATTAGTCACCGCGCTCCTCCATATAATCAACTTGGAATTGAGCCATACCATGCGAAAATGCGTCTTAGGGATTTCTAGTCCGACCAGGTAAAATTCAAACCAGCCTCCTCTGCCACAGGAACTAGCTGCATCATTGACATTCTAGTTTAAATATGATAAGGCTGGCTTTAACATCAGTAGATATCCTGCTTTCAAAGAAGCGAAATAATGGATGCTGATCAGACTGTGCAGGCAGGCTGATCTGCGCATTTGTTGACCGCAATTGACATTAAGCCGGTTTTCACTTGATGAGGATAAATTGAATTTATATCAGTGACACGTCATGCATCACAACAAGAATATTTCCTAAAACTTATCTGTTTTACTTTTCTCTTTGAATAATCCAAGTTTATTCGTCTTGTAAGGGGCAATCGTACCGTTAGGGGCAACCAATGTCGTAAGGGGTAATGGGCACCAAAAACTTGTCATAGACACAAAGTGACGTCAAGAATATGGTTATACGGCTTATGCTTGCAAAATAAGTTGGAAATGATGTTGTTTGTTGCAAAAATAAAGCATTTAAGAACATTTCTTCAACAGAACACCTTCATAAGCAACCACTAAATTGATATATTGCGTACACCTTACTCAGGAGAAAGTATATCATTCGTTAGATGTCAACTTTCTTACGTCAGATTCTTTCGCCTCTTGTACAGAAATGGATATTATTGGGAATAGCATTCTCCGTTTCCTTACATTATGCTCCAAAACTGTAAAAACAGTTAAAACAGGACTGCTCACATAGCTGATTCCATTGTTTATTGCTCCCGTAGCTCATGTCCGGATGATCTCGTAAAGATTTCATTTGCATAACCGTTCGATTGCCCCTTACGACATTACCACCCGTGTATTTATGCTCCCGTAACGCCCCCAGCATGCTCCAATAACAGCCCACATCCGCATCTTATATGATGTAATTATGGTCCTCACAGTGTAATAGCCGGTGGGTGCACCCATTACATTTAATAAAAAATTTAAAACATGGCCATCTTCATTTTACCAGGCTTGGGCCAAGCAATCCATATTTGCCATTGGACCTAAAGGCCCTCTTGCAAATTTAGAGAATATAACTAAATGAAAACTACATGACCTCTATCCCTTTTAACCTATTCTTGCAATGAAGGTCCAGACCAGCCTGTGTATCTTTAATACAGGACTGAACAGGCCTTCTTTGGCCATCAAAATGAAGTTTACTTTCCTGTGAAATTGTAAGAACAAAAAGTCAAAACCATGTCTCGAGGTTATAAGTATGACCCTTTTTATACAGATGGATACTCCATTCATACAATACAATACATATTTGGAAGGTCCAAAGCATACATTGAAAGCGGTATCAGATCAGATTTAATAGCTAAAATTATAATTTATCATTTCTCGAATTCTGTAATGTCACAGTAAAAAGTACAGATCCAGCTTGATATGTCTGCCAGCATTTTTTTGTCAAACTGCACTACATGCATGATCTGACACATAGAGGCTGTTGGACTGAGTTCTGGCCTCGAGGTTATAAAACTTGAGTACAGTCTCAAACTCAAATAAAGCGCAATGATTGGCTGTTTGCAGACATATGTCTCAGCTATTGCATTTCACCACCTTTAGAAATTATTCAAAAATTAGTACGGTGCGGCGTAGCGCAGTCATTAACGTGTCTGGCTACAGATACCTGTCTGACTGCAGATCCAGGGGTCGCGAGTTTGATCCCGGCCCGGTCCCATACTTTCGTGGAGTTTGATCATGAAATAATTTCTATGGTCATTCTCCTCCCTTCTGCTGATGCATTCAAGAAGAGTTGTTGTCAGTTACAAGCGAAAGTATGTGCACGAATTACTGGCTAACTTCTTGTTCAAGCTTGCCCAGGAAAAAGTGTGGCTAGGTGAACTGACCTTCCGGTCATGACCAAAGCTGTTGATTGGGACGTAAAGCAACAAAACAAACAAACAAAAATTTCGCAGTTTATGTTATCTGCTGTATATTTTTGCCTGAACACAGTAGATGATTTTCAAAGTGCAGGCAGTTTAGACCAGGTCAGGCTGCTCCCTATGGATCTGGATCCACACTTTTTGCAATTTTGGCTTCCAGAGTGTGAAAGTATGTGCTTGTGAAAGAGTTAGTATAATTATTGTTGTTCTATTTTCTTATTTCAGCCTTGGTTTGCAAGGAGAGAACTTGTCGACTCAGTATCAGCCAAGACACCTGCTAGAACTGCTAGAGGTGATCTTTTGTCAGTTCAGATGTGTTGCCAACATACACAAGATTGTTCTACAAAATCTACACAGAATCATTGTAAGTTTTGTTTGTTTGTTTTTTGTTGCTTTACATCCCAAGTCAACAGCTATGGTCATGGCGGGACGGTCAGTTCACCTAACCACAGTTTTTCCTGGGTAGGCTTGAACAAGCGGTTAACCAGTAATTCATACACATACTTTCGCTTGTAACTGACAAATACCCTTCTTGAATGAATCAGCGGAAGGGTTGAGAATGACCGTAAAAATTATTTCATGATCAATCTCCACGAAAGTATGGGACCAGACCAGGATCGAACTCGGGACCCCTGGATCTGCAGTCAGACACGCATCTGTAGCCAGACATGTTACCGACTGCGCTATGCGGCCCGGTAAAAATCAATGTAAGTGTATGAGCTTTTATTTACAGCCATATATGCATCCAAAAAAACAAAAATATTATAGGTCCAGATAAGGAAATTTTATGAGGATTAAAATGAATATATTTTCTTACCCATTAATTTTAAACACATGTTTTGGGTGCTCAATAGAACCATCTCATTGAGATGGTTCTTTTGAGTACCCACAACATATGTTTTGGATGAGAAATAAAGAAAAAATTGTAAATATTTTCTTACCCATCAATTTAAACATGTGTTTTGGGTGCTCAAAAGAACCATCTCATTGAGACGGTTCTTTTGAGTACCCACAACATATGTTTTGGATGAGAAATAAAGTTTCTAATACACACTCTTATCCCGAGACCTGAATATAGAGCATAAAGTTTGACTATGCTCCTATCTTGAGCCTTTTCTTGTCACAAATTCAAGCGGCAGTAACACTTTAGCTTCCATTGGTGACTACTCACATATGCTTTGTCGTCTGGTGTTGTATAATGCAAGTCTCTATAGCCAACTGTAGACTCAGATCTCAGATCTGACTGCTCTGGAGCAGTCTAATCCGGGTCCATGCTGTTTACATGCAAGTTAAAACTGATATTTTGTTAAAATGAAAAATTGCAGCAGATGTCACCAGCATTTTCAGTTGGCTTTTTGGCTGGCTAATTAAGTGTTTACCTGAATCATTATAATCTGGATTGTATATAAGTCACCTCTTGGCTTCCAAACAATTTTAAAAAAACACCTGTTTAATTCCAATCAGTCATACCACAAGCAAAGTGTTATAAAAAGACTGTGCATTTTATTTCCTTGAAATGGATCCAGTGCTGAATATGGCTGGGGCCTGTGGGACTACCACAGGTTTAGATTAGCAAAATTTTTAAGCGTAAACTTGTAAACATTTTCTTACCCATCAGTTTTATCATATCTTTTGGGTGCTCAAAAGAATGGTCTCATTGAGAAGGTTCTTTTGAGTACCCACAACATATGTTTTGAATGAGAAATAAGAAAAATAGTTTTTTGGTACGCACTCATTTTAAGTCCTGAACTACGCTGGATCGACATACTAACTGAAAATCAAATCAAATTTCCTTGAAATGGACAAGTGTGTGTTAAAGGGTAATGCATCAACATGAACAATCCATTTCAAATTTTGTACAATTAGCAGCAAGCATGTTGTTGCAAATTTAAGTAAATTGGACTAAAGGTATGGAAGCAATAGGTACTTGAATGTTGAGAGAAAATAAGTTGTATGTGCTGAATTGTTCTTTTCATCCCTGACTGTAAGTATAAATTAAGAATAAAAATATTTGGTCACCATTGTATATATAGTATAAACAAAATCTTACATTTGTTAGGCCAGATTTTTTTATTAGTTGAATTATGGGAATTTTTTTTTCAGATTTCAGACTGGTCATTTTCAGAGTGTTCTTTTTTTTTTTCATTTTCACAGTTGTTTTTTTGTTGTTTTTTTTTTTAAATATCTCCAGAACAAACAGTTAAACTAGTAAAGTAAACCAACATTCTGTATTAAATCTTTAGATATTTCATAATTTTCCTGCATAGGACAATCACTTTTAACAGTGTCATTCTCAAAAATACACAAATGGAACCTCAAAAATATATTATTTTTTTCAACAAAGCAAATAATATTTAGAGTAGGCTGATAAAATAAAAAAATAATTTTAGAAATTAAATTTGATTTTTTTCTACTTTCTGGAAAATTACAGTAGGAGGTTTCGTAAATCAACTATTAAAAGAATTCTGGCCTTTAATATCTATTTTCATTTCTTTTATCACTATCATCTTTTGCCATTTTGTAGCAAGAACGAGAAGGAGAGGTAAATTTCTATCTGAGTGAGTGAGTGCAGCATAAGAATTGGATACTTTTGAGTGTGTGCAGACAACCAATGTTTACCTGTTAATCCTGCATCTGTACAGTTTGATAAGGCTTCCATTGGATCCCTAATGCACCAGTCATATTATTATTTGCCCCATTTATTTCCATGCAAATCCTCAGTAATCAGCCTGCACCACCTTATCAATCTCAGAATCGAAGTCCTGTCAAAATCCTGCTTTAATCATGGCAGTAAATGATAATTCTGTCCAAATATCATTATATGAGCCAATCTATGTGATATCAGTACTTATAGACATTTAGTCCTACTTTAACTCTTTGCATGCTAGGTAATTTTGCATGTTTTTTGTCGACTGCTGATTTAAAAAAAAAATCTTACGCGAATATCATTAGAGTGTGAAACAGTTTGGATCCAGATCAGGCCCGACAATTTGTGGGGCCTGATCTCGATCCACACTGTATACAAAGGCCATCAGAAGATTGCAAGAATTGCCACTGGCAGGGAAAGAGTTGAACATGCATTGGAAACTTTCTATTGTGACTAATTGTTTAGTACATTTTGTACTTCACCAGAACTTTCATCTTCTTTCAAAATTTACATGTGCAACAAGAAAGGCTCTGATGAGACTGGGCAGATGGGCAGGCTTGCAGAGCCTTCCCTGTTTGTCTATGCATTTAGTACCAAAATGGCATGTACTGGCTCATAGTGATTGTGAGTAATTAGAATTACACAGTCCATATTAAGAAGAGAAATCATGTGCACCCCTGGCAACCCTAGTATATGTACATACTCACTGAATATTGCACCATCCTTATGGTAATGCCTTCAGTGCTCCTGCTTCAAGCCTTAACCCCTGCACTGTACAGATGTCCATGATGGAGAAATCTTGAAGATTAAATCCTGCTTTTATCCTGCTGTCCAAGTCCCCCCACCAGGGGGCAGGTCTTAAGTTGAATTGAGCATCAACTATACTATATAACAGATGAAAAAACATTTTGAATCCCAGTTTTTCTTTTTCTTTCTTCATCTTACAACAATAACTCATTGTAATGGGTAACAAAATCATGATCATAAGGTGGTTCCAATAATGTGCTATAGTTTTGATTTAGAAATCAGTAACCTAATTCAGAAATATGCCCCAATGTCTTGAGCATTATATTGTTTATATTGATAGACATTCAAAGGCTCAGATAAGCTGGTGTATCTGAGAGTTCATTGTCTGCATATGCAGAGAGGAATTTTCTTTGCTGCTACTCTGTTACCCTGAGGTTATAAAACTCATACTCAACTCAAATGAGCATGAAATTTCAATTGCTTTTGAAATTCTTTGGAATAAAGATTGCTTTTGCTTTCAAACTATCAGATGTTGTATTTATCATGGTAACAAATGTTAAAATGCCAACAACTGTTGGCATTTTAACATTTATGAGCCTGATAAATTTCATGCTCAAATGAGTTGAGCATGAAAAAGGTTTTATAACCTTGAGGCCAGGTTATCTTGTCATCTCTACATTCAAATGCATGATGTAAATATGAGCAGACACATGAGATTTTGGTACTTATTGTCAAGGCAACCAAGGAAGGTTGAGGTGAGGCTGCACATACATGCAGTTTGGCCTGAGCCTTCATTGGTTACACACACAAAGTAAAGAGATAGAGAAAGGTTCAGATAAAGCTGGACACATAGCCACTCTGATTAGCTGTGAATGCATGATTAACTCTTTCCATGCTAGCAGTTACTTCTGTCGTCTGGTGATAACCTTTTCAAACAGTTTGGACCCAGATCAGGACTGACAAAATGTCGGTCCTGATCTGGATCCAAAGTGTTTGACACTCTGATAGTGTTCCTGAAAATTTTTTATGAAAGAGTTAGACGACAACAAAAGCATGAAAAATTACCCAGCATGCAAAGAGTTAAAGATTAACTTTACACAATGTCATATGATTGAATAAGGACCATAATCTCATAGACTACCCCTTATCATTTTTCTAAGTTTACTTTATGAACCCCTGAAGGTTTATTTTGTAGTTTTGCGAAATAGAGCATGGTTTGTTTATTTTTGATTGTCTGTGAATATGTTTAGAAAGAGGGTAACAAAAGCAACAATTTGACATGCACCCTTAAGACTTGTATTACCTTAGCCATACCCCCCACACTGATCAGTCTACCATGCCCATTCTGTGGGTAGCTAAAAACTGAAAGCTACTTAAGGCACACAGCAAAGACCCTGATCAGGCGGGCAGATGAACAAGCTTAATATATGAGGGTGATCAGAACGGTCGCTATAAATAGTTGTCATTCCTACATTGTTTGATCAATAGAGCTGGAATTACAGCTTTTAATATTGCAACACATGCAGTTGGTCGGTCAAACCATGAATTATGTTAGTCATCAAAGCTCCTTACATCTGTTGCAAGGCAATGTTGCATAACCTGAACCGGCGCATTTTACATTGCTATTTGATGGTTTACTACATAATCAATCAAACCTCAACGTCTTGTAATATTTTGTTATGCTGTGATAGCCCATAATGCATTATATACATATTAAACGACATGTTTGCTTCTCTTCTATGCAAAATTTCAAAGAATTTTTTCTAAGGGATTGTGTTCTAGATCAAAACAAATAATAGTACTGCCAAGAAGTTAAAATATCAAACTTCTATGAGCACATTGCCTGTTTCGACAAGTTAATTTTTAAAAAATAAACTATCAACATACTTCATAAAACATCCTGTTTCTCAACAGTAGATCTAATATTGATATTTATGAGGGTCAGTAAAAAGTAACTGAGAGTTTGTTAATATCTTTTTACTGGTTCGGCAGTTTTGGCTGAAACTTGATATCCATATAGAATGAACCTTTGGGCTTCATTACATATAGAATTTGACGTCTTATCATCTTCAATGCGCTGTTGGTAGGCAACCGAAGACCGTCTCTCAGCGATGTGCATTCGAGCTGACGGCACTTCTGACTAAGCAGTCATGTATTTAAAATCATTTCAAAACTAAAACAGTATAACAACGGACCTTTTATCTCTCTAATTGTATCAAACAATATGTTAGCAATGTTTTGAAGAAGTGTAATAGATAGTAAATACAATACATGCAATGTTCGTTGCTTAGCAACCAAAATCTATGAATATTTCAATTTTAACTAAAAGACCAGATTTTGTTGCTATGGCAACCGTTTATTCCCGGGAATATTCAAGATATACATACAGATTGCAAAACCAATTACTAAATACAATTAAATGGTCATATGATATGATACTTAGTTGATAATATTTTGTCTAAAATGAACTGTAATTGGTGGCTGGGGTATATTTTGGGGTGAAATTTTCAGAAAATTTAGTTAGTTTTCCTCTTATTTATGTAATAAAATTCCAACCCCTCAATCTCAGTTGCTGCATTTCACTAAATACATTCACATATTGTGTTTGCAACAAATGCACAAGTTGATGTAACTTAAATTTTGTATAGTGTTTCCATGGCAACGCTATATTCCAGCGTGAACGCATGACTTTATTTCACATTCTTCGGTTGCTAAGCAACAACAATCTATACTTTGCATGGTCTTGTATATTGCATATTCAGGCGCAGGACAGTTCATTGCATGCATGTGCAAAATTTCACTAGCCTACGTAAGAGATATGAATCAACTCTCAGTTACTTTTGACTAACCCTCGTAAGTCGAAAACAATAATTATTGCAATAAACACTGACTAGAAAATAAGTTTTTATTTAATATTTACAAAATGCGGAAAAAATTGATGCATTTTATGCCTGCCCTTTGATCTCAAACTTGTTAATGTGAATACATTTAGCGCATCAGAATAGCATAAGACCCTCATATTATGTTCAAAGAATGATGGAACATTACTTTCCACGAAAACAACAATCAATTCAAGCACAACTACAAGTGTTAGACCGGAGAGGTAACCCAGGGGTCAAGATGGGCCAATTCCAGTGAAATGACGTCACAACAGCATCACATGCTCATACATCTGAGGTCACATTTTCTAAATTTTAATCTTAGTCAACTTGCAAAGACATTTTCATTGCAATCGATAAAGGTAATACGATTTAATAGCACTTTTCTGCGAACTTTCTGATCACCCCTGGTACAAGCTGATAGTAAGTTTGTTGTTTTTGTCACACTCCAGCTCTTACTTTTTTGATTATTATACATTTTTATTTTAATTTTCTTTGTACAGATGCAACCTATCCGGGCCAGCCTATGTGTTGAATATGCATAGAGGATCACATATATGAGCAGGCATTTAATATGAAATTAGCATAGTTTGTTTCATAAATTTCATATGAAATGACCATATGTGAAGGCTCTGTTTATTATATGACAGTTTTAACCAGGGTTTCATACTTTCATAGAAGGCAATAATTTCAACAGAAAATGTTACATTGTCATGGAGATCACTATGATATTACAGTTACGTTGAAAAATGTTTTGAAACTTTTTTTCATGACATGACGTTATCAACTGAAAAGCAGGGTCATTGTATGATGAAGGTGTTCTTAAACAAAACATGTCCAATTGGACTAAATATCTAGTTTTTGGTGTGAACCTTTATTTTTACCAGACTTTGTGTATGTAAAGTGAAGGCTCTTGAATGATTAAATTTATGCAGCAACAAGAGATTTCCAATTTCCATACCAATGTGGTATGCATGACCAGCAAAAGCTCAGATCAGACTGCGCATAGTCTGATCAGAGCCTTTACCAGTCGCTTGAATATTCTATGAGTGATAAGCTACCAACCCAACAACATAAGGAGTTTCTTAGCTTAAAAGGAGGCTGCACAGGCTCCTCTAACTCTACACTTGTCAAAATGCCACAATGTTGGAAATCACATGCCGCGGCTCATTTATGCAATAAATACCAACATTTCATTTGCTGGCTCATTTGTTTCCCTTATTCTTGTATATCAATCATTTTTGTTGACTTTGATTTTCGTCTAGCATGCTAGTTAGCAGATCTGCTGAATGATATAATTTTTGTGTCTCCCAAAACTATTGCTCGATTTCTTGTTGTCTCTAACATGAACCTTTGTTATGCTCGATATTTTTATGTGCTACACTCCTTAACAATTTTAATCCTATTGTCTTGCAGGATTCCAGGTATTACCATGCATCTACAAGCGAAGTGGAAAACACTATTGATCCTGGTCAGTTGGCTTCTCAGAAGCCAGCCTATCTGGATCAACACTGTTTTCAAATCAGGCCTCACGGTTGTAAAACATTTTTCATACTCAACTCAACTGCGTTTATAATTTATCCTGCTTATAAATGTTAAAATGCCAACAAACATTTGTTGGCATTTTAACATTTATTAGCATGTAAAATACAATTTCTGATAGTTTTATAGCATGAAAAATCTTAATTTTTAAACATTTTAGTTGTTATGAGCAGTTGCAATTTAATGCTCAGTTGAGTTAAGCATGAAAAAAGTTTTATAACCTCTGGAGAGTATTAAATTATATGCAGCAGATGTAGAAAGCAGGTGATACTGGCAGAATAATGATTATAACTTCTCATCACATTGTATGTTTTATTTCATCTATTAGTAGTTCAGATGTGTTGATTCCAAACTAGTAGCGACCGAGGGTAGATTGACATCTTGAATTGTCAAAATTATCTGTGTTTTATGATCATGTCGTATGCCTCCATCATTTAAAGGATGAGGATTAAACTTTGGTTTAGAATATATTTTTTGTTGGTTACAGATCTGCTTGTGGCAGTCCTTGGCTACCCATAGAGCATACATTAGTAGCATTATATTCAATGGCTTCTTTTATTAAAATCAGTGAAAATTAGTTTGAACCTTTTTTGTAATCTAATTTCTTTACAAGGGCTGTTCAAATATGAATGCAAGTAGCTTCATAACTTTCGTCACATATATGCTACGACAAAATGGTAAACGTTTCTATAAAGGATTGTATGTCACTTTTAAACTGGCACTAGACCTAAAGAAAAATACAGTATACTTATCGAGTTATAGCCCTTTGATTGAGGGTCACATTAGTATACTAATAGACTCAGTGCTTTAAACATACCAGTGATATAGACGAGCGTATAATTCTTCGATAAATTGGTGAAATTTCTTGAATTTTTTAAGGAAGTATTCCCATATACTTATATAATGATTCTGTGAAAGTTGCGATAATCCGTCGCGTTTTTGTTAAATTACATCGAATTGTTTTCACAAAAGTCTCTCATATTTGCAAATAAATAGTAAATAAAGCACCACCTTTCAGTTTTCAGTCAAACTTTTCTCTAACAAATACACAAAGCAACATTTAAACTAGTTTTAACTCAAAGACAACATGTTGATTGCTCATACTGAGTTGTTGCTACAAATCATTGAAGGATAGTGGGTAATTTTAAACGCTGAAAATCATTTTTATTAAGTCAAAACTGCCTTAAGTGAAGGGGTTATTGAACTTATACTTAATTTTTGTTGCCATAAAATTGCGGTTTAATCTAAATTTGAACATTAACTTTAAGTTTTACCAAAATAGGCATTATTTACAATAAAATTACTCACCTGGTCTTAAGGACGAGACAAATTGAACATATTTCAATTAATGTAAACATGTCATTAAGAAGCAGAAAAATGCTTGAAAAAAATGATATAAAATGTTATAACTCTGTAAATAGAGGTCAGAGCATTTTGAAAACTTCCTTATGAGATATCAATCATGTTTTAAGCAAAGCGCAAAGAAAATGACACGGCGATGTTCATTATTGCATCACCAGTAGATAACTCAAAATGATGTTTATCATAAAATTAATGATGTCACAAACGTGCCTGTTTACTCGAGATTGAAACAGGATTATATAACTTTTTCCTGCAAGCAACTTTGTCAATGTACCTTAAACTTGCATCTAAAATTTGGTGCCATTTTGTCTCAAACTTACAAAGATATGACACTATATCCGCACATGTACCAAAAAGTGTATGGCAACTTGCTTCAGAAAAAATTCAGTTTACAGGAATGTCTTTTAAAAAGCGTCTGTAACTCGAGACATATAGTGAGTGTTTCTTCATGTTTTGTGCCATTTTAAAGGCGACAAATAGTTCTTTCCTGAAAGGTATGACATTTTGTCGTAGCATATATGTGAAGAAAGTTATGAAGCTACTTGCATTCATATTTGAACAGCCCTCGTACCAATGCAGAAGATCAATGAATTAGGTTTTCAATACATTTATATTCTATCTTGACATCTTACCTACTAGAGCTGTAGCATTTCACAAGAATGTTTTATATGACAAAATGAAGTACCATAAAAGTATCATAGAATTGGATTAGAATTTATTTTACATGTACAGGGTGTCCAAAACAAATGATAACACTTTGAAAATGCTTTAACTTTTTTTTGTTTTTTAAATATAATACTTCCATATTTTACATTGGCATACTCAAACTTCATTTATACATATGTTTGAGACTCATTTCTTTATTAATTACCTAATATCCACAATGACCACCATTTTGTAAAATATCAACACTGTATCTTTATCAGTAAAGAAGTTATTGCATTTTTAAAGTGTTATCATTTTTTTGGACACCCTGTATATAATTTTATTATATAAATTACCATATTCAACATGATAAGCATGTAGGCTCTTGTAAGTACACGCTGAGCTCTTTTTGAGTTGTGACTAATTTCCAGCCAGTCCAGTTGAACAATTTCATTTGTGGATGAAAAACAGTGCGGGTCCTGATCAGCTGGCTTCATTAGAAGCCAGCTGATCTGGATCTACACTGTTTTCAAAATAGTATAAGTTTTGATAAAAGTAGTGCTTACAGAGTTCTTATTATGGTATATAAGAATAGCCATGTGATGACAAACGGTGATCCTGAGGGACAGATTTTTCTATCCCATCCTTGCACAATTAATGGATTCTTTTTCTTGCTCACCATTAAATACCGTGTTTCATGTGGAAAAAAGGCTCCCAGAAGTTCCAAAGTATGCTGAGATGCGACATGATACGATGAGGTCACTTGACCATATTAGTGATGTCACTTGGCGACCATATGCCTGAGTTCCAATACAATGAATGCACAGCCCTCACATGATAGCCTGGGTAAGATAACATGGGAAAGATAAGATTTTCTATTCCAGGATAAAATATCAGATAACCTTATCTGGTGTGCAAGAAAATACAGTAAACACCCACAAACCCCTGATTTATCGTTGGATATTGAGGGGAAGCAATTTATGGGCTCGCTTCTTAGAGCTGTATAAGGTTTTATTATATTACAGTCTATATTTTTTCAGAACTCAGGTGTCCATGTTCGTTCAGAATTGATGTATGACATGAAGGATGTTTGGTCCAAAATACAAGCTGTGGTAAGTAATTGTTTTGTAGGCATGTACAGAGCTTTTGGAATGATACTTATTGCTAAGGTAGAAGTCTCAAATAGGGAGATTTTTTGCAGCTTTTAAGAAGTTTTGGTTAGAATTTTGGATTCCCTCTCATGTTATTGTCATATTTTTTTCACCTTATAGTTCAAAGGTACTACAGTATAACCTGTGTAAAATGGCCACTCAAAAATAGACAAAACGAAGATCTTAATGACAAATGGTAGCTTAATGAAGGTCTAAAGTATTGCAGAATGCTCCCCTTGGAGCATTCTGCAATACTTTTGACCTGCATTAAGCAATAATTGGTCTTGAAACCCAAATTTTGGTCTTTATGAGAATGGCCATTTTACACAGGTTTTACTGTAACCTGTGCTATTTTATCTTCCAGTCTGTTATTGATAGTTATCGCCAAATATATACGGAAATAGATTAGGTTCAACTTATCTGAAATGGAATGTATAACAACTGTAGCAGTGCAACATATATATCGTCAGCTGTAGTGCAGCGACACATCATAGCATGGAGGAGGTAAATTTGAATCTCGGAAGGAGCATTTTAATCATATGGTAAATGTTCTAAAATTTTGAACTCTTTACTCTCTCTGTTTTCAACTAACATGTTAGTTACCATGGCTGGAATTCACAAAATGCTTGTCAGATTAGCAAACAGGGAAGACCCTGATCAGATTGCTTCTTGAGAAGCAGTCTGATCTGGGTCTGCAATGTTTAACTAGGCCTTTTTGCCAGGCAACTAGTGTTCGAAAATTTAGAACATTTACTGTAAATATTTTTTTCCTGTAAAACAGGTTTGTATGCACTGAAAACACTTGGAATGGTGAAAATGGTTTATTTTTGTATGAATTGAGTATATGTTTATTTGTATGTTCATGTGGTCACACTGCTTTAGCTAGTGAGCCGAGAATGTTTTGCCTTTTAGCCAAGCCTCCATAAAGATTGGTTGTCCGACATTTTCACCTCACTAGCAACTGCAGTGTGACCACATGTATGTAGTAAATATACTAAGAAAAACAATTGAAGGATATTAAAATTCTTTTGACTTTATAACATTTAGGAATATAATTTTCAAATAAATTATTTTTGTCATTGATTGAATTATCACTATGCAATTCACCAAAATACAAAATGATATTCACGGGTCATTGGTTACGATACCGTACTACACCAATTGTACCGACTCTCTCTACCCAAAGTTCACAAGCAAAAAATTTAGCGCTCTCAATTTTTGCTGCAACCTTTACCAGGTCATTGCTTATGTTCTAATTGCGACCACAGACAAAAGTTAACACCAATTTATCAGTCATTGCCCCTAATAATGGGACAACTTCTTCAACAAAAATACAGGGATATGGCATACCCCAGCAAATTTGGCCACAAATTTGCAGTTAAACACTTACAACAGCTTCAAAATTAGGTGCTATTTTTTGGAGGGAGAACCAAAGAAGATTTTGGAGCCAGTCATTATGGAATACAAACGATAAAAATGGGTTTCAGTCATTTTTGAACGCTTGTGACTTTTCAGTATAGAGGGTTGAACCATTTGGATTTGTACTGTACCTAAACCATTGATGCGTGACTAAAATAAAGCATCAATTTTGATTGCAGATGTCTGGAACTGTGAAATACATGCATATTTAGTAAAGTTTTTATTGTATTGGATGTAAGAGATGGGACTGAATCTGAATATCCTTCAATTGTTTTTCTGAGTATATATACACAATATGGACAAAAATCACCAACCTTTTCATGCTTTTCTAGTGTTTTCAGTGCATACAAACCTTTTTTTTACAAAAAAATGGTTCTTGTGAGTTACGATCCTACCTCTTCTAAACTACCAGTCCATCCCTTAGCCCATTGCACTACAGCTGACAATATAGTAGCACTGCTACAATTGTGATACATTAAATTTAAAATAGCTAATTTATTTCCAAAAATTTGGCGAAAACTATCGATAACTTATCAGAGATAAAAATATCAACGGTTGCTACCTTTGAACTACAGTAAAACCTGTCTAAAACAGCCACTCTCAAAAAAGACGGAAAATTGGTTTTCAAGACTAATTATCGCTTAATGTAGGTCAAAAGTGTTGCAGAATGCTCCAAGGGGAGCATTCTGCAATAATTTTGACCTTCATTAAGCTACTTTTGTCATTAAAATCTTTATTTTGTCTAGTTTTGATTGACTGTCTTGCACAGGTTTTACTGTATAGGGTAAAAAAATATGACAATGAATACATAAAAATTGTCTCCCTTTGCTTAAAATATGGAGAATGGGCCAAATAAGGGAGACTTTCTCTCTCTTGAGCCCTGGCCCAAATGTGTTAATAAGTCTTGTGCAATTCAGTTGTAAGATGGGCTTTTGTGTTAAAAACAATCGTCTTGGAAAGGATCCCACTGCCTCTGTACTGAAATAATGAGTGTTACTTTCTCTTAAAAAGTTCCTTTTACCTAATAGAAGTAAGAATTTGAACAGCTTGTCTTAACTCTTTTCTTGCTAGTGGCGACTTTTGTCATCTGTTGATAACCTTGCAAACAGTTTGGATCCAGATCAGGACCGACAGAACGTCGATTATGATCTGGATTTAAACCATTTGACACTCTGATAGTATTCCTGAAATAATTTTTTTTTAAAAACTCAGCAGACGGAAATAAAAGCATTAAAAATTACCAAGCATGCAAAGAGTTAAATGTAGATTTGTTAACCCTTAAAGCACCAGCAAAAAAATGCATCCAAAATGTTGTCTGCACATATTTGATAATTTTATTGGATAATGTGAGTAAAGGGGCAAACAGTGTGGACCCAGATCAGACTGCTCCTACAGGAGCAGTCTGATCTGGATCGACACTGTTTATTGAAGAGGCTTCTCAAACAATTCAGCAGACGACAAAAGCAGATGACTTATGTTGTGATTGGTGCTTTAAGAGTTACACTTTCCATTAGTTGTTCTCATGAACAGACTCAATAAATCCGAGTCTGCTGTTTTCTTATATTGTAGATTCCCTCTATTTCTGAAGGATCCATTTTTCCAGATTATTTAATGTTCCATTTCAGACCCAGTTGTTACTGACAGAGTACCTAGATGTTAAGAATACAGAGAAGTCCAGACAGCAGGTTCCCAGCAGCTTTGATGAGCCTAATGTCGACATTGGAGTCTACTTTGCCAAGAAAAAACAACTCAAGTCGAAAAAAGTAGGATCTCTATCATTTATGTATATAAAGATAGTTTCAGAAAATAGTAATGCTTTACAAGCAATTATGGTTGTGCCTAAAGAATTTTATCTTCAGTCACAAATTATCAATAAATATAATAATACTGCACATTTTAACCATTCATGATTCAATATTTATATTTTCAAAGCAAGCCTTTAATTAATCTTTAGATTTTTGCGACTGTTCATAGCCTGGTGAATGACATAAGCTCACTTGCCTGTGCAATACACTTCGAACATTGAATTCATTTGCCAGAAGTGACACTGATGTTGTGATTCACAGCGAGCCACACCTGAGTCGCACATGCTAAACAAGCTTCTTGTTTGCTCCATTGGCTGTCTGTGTTCACACTGGCTGTTCCACTTTTCCATTTTACACTCCAACTAAACCTTTAATATGATTACATATTTTTATACAAAACTGTTTTTTTTTTAAATCATAAATAATTTCTATATTTTAGATATTTATAATAAAATGTAAATATAATCAATAGATGCAATTTTTGGTCTGTTCATGGAATCATGAATACTTCGGGTCTCTTGCAACAGAATGATTAAAACTACACCCACATACACACCATTTGGGCGGACCAACGTCAACGCCAACAAATAACGTTGTTTGTTTACTGACGTTTGAGTGATGTTGAACACATATCGCCATGACATTCAGCACGTTATTTGGCATTTTGGCTGTTCTGAAACCTCCATTATGATCTTATTCAAAATAGCCAGAAAAGCAGCCAAGTTAGGTGAAAATTGACACTTGATTGATAATATAAATGTAAATATAAGTAATAAATTCAATTTTTGGTCTGTACATGGAATCATGAATACTTCGGGTCTCTTGCAAAGTTAACATGAAGCCCTTTTGGCTTCACTTACTTAGCAAGATACCGAAAGTGGTCATGATCTCATGAACAGACCAAAAATTGATTTCTTAAATAATAATATGTTATAATAATCTTGAAGCAATTTTATTTCTTAAATTTGACTGATAATATAGAGATAGGTTGTCATAGTGTTATCAGCCTTTAAAATGAGCAGTTTTCATCCCACACAAATAATCAAATAAACATTTTATATCATTTAAAAGAGTATTAATAGTTCTAAAGTAAAATAGATCTAGCAGAAAAAAAAGCTTAGCAACAAAACTAAAACAAATGATTTTTTCTCTAATATGATAATTCATTGTTGGACTAATAATAGTAAAATATGTTAGAAACATTATCAACAGGTTGTAACTTTTGATTTTGTAGAGTCTAACAAAGCGAACATTTAAATGGGTAAGATACAACAAGCTGTGTGCAGCAGGTCTAATCTTTTATGCAGATCAACAAGATTTCTGGTGGAACATTAACACTATCTTCCACATTGCTTAAATTTTCTTCTAATCAGTGGCTCTGTCCTTAGATCTAGATAGAATGGGTGATCCTGAGCTCTGTTCTTCATGTTTCTCCAATAAAACCTGTTTTGTGGGTGTTCATGGAGATGATTTCAATGAGCAACAAAATGAATGTTAACACGAAGAAATAAGAAAAAAAATCTTGGCCAGAGCTGTGGAAATATTATGCCTTACTTGTCCAATCTGGTCCCAATTCATTCAGTACTAGTTAGAAATTTCTATTTTCTTGTCCTTGGACAAGTTTAAAGAAAGTTAATACAATTCTATATTTCTAATTAGATACATTGCAATATTTAAATGATGAACTTGCATGTTGTGGGGAAACAGTATGGGTCCTGATCAGCTGGCTTCAGATTCAGAAGCAAGCTGATCTTGATCTACACTGTTTTCAGTAGAGTTTATTTCTGGTTCCATTCTGTTTTTTAGAGTTTAAACATGTTTATTGTTTAAGCACATTATGGACTGAGCTAAGTTCTTTGTGCATTATCTGTTCTTTGGGACAAGTAAAATTTCTTTGGACAAGTATCTTATGGCAATTTACTTGTCCCTGAGCAAGTATCAACTTTTGCTATTTCCACACCCCTGGTTTAGCACTTCCCCACTCCATTCTAAGGCTAAAGGATCACTGAACTTAATTGCTAGATACATGTTGATGTCCTTTACTTTATGATTGAGTCTTGAAGTGGGGGAGCAGGTCATACAACAGGGTGCAGATCAGCCTGCATTAGGGACACAAAGCAAGAAAATGTACCGCTAGGTTTATGCTAACTAACAAGATATGATCAGCAGGCCCAGATTTAGCCCTCTAGCTAAGGCCTTTAGTTTGTGTCTACATATGTATGAGATATAGCATAGGTGCAGTTAAAGGACATTTTTTAGCTTAAATTTGTAATTATTTTCTTACCCGTCAATTTAAACATTATATGTTTTTGGTGCTCAAAAGAGCCGTCTCATTGAGACGGTTATTTTAAGTACTCACAACATGTTTGGTTGAGAAACAAGAAAATTAATTTTCAATAACGCACTCCTATCTGGAGATCTGTATAGTATGCTGCATTCATTGACAATGAAGACCAAGGTCAGCCCTTCATAGATATGCAAGCTGATCTTGATCTTTGTTGACCACATATTCGCTAAGGAATGTTTTCTTATTTTGTTATTGTTGCTCAATATACTCAGAGCAGAGATCATCATCCTTCTTATCAATACATTGATTAATAAAGTAGTTAATTAGTTGGATTTTGATGTAGAGTATATGTCCTAGAATTTTCTGCACTAGTTACCTGACTTTGAATCCTTGGCTAACTGTACAGACCCAAATCAGACTGCTAAAGGAGCAGTCTGTTCTAGATCATCACTTTTTGCTTTTATAAGAAGTATTTAATGAATCATGGACTACAATTTTGGATGAGAACAGCAAAAGAAAAATGTTATAACTTTTAGAACAGTTACTGTTTATATTTTAACAAAATGCAAGTTGGCAGATTGTTAGTGGTTTCCTTTATGTGCTGAAGGGCCGCTTTTCCTACATCAAGACTCCAGCGTATTGTGTGTGAATCCACTTGATATTGGCTTTAATGTTGATTGTTTAGCTCATTGATGCAAGATATGTGTGTCTTTAGTGCTACCATTCCATTTCTTGCAAACAATTTACTTCGAATTACATATAAAGATTATTATGAAGAGGAATTTTGGGTTCATATGGGACCTGAAAAATAAGCAGACCCCTTCATATCCACATTTATAGATATCTCAAAGAGATTATTCTTTTGATCACCCGCAGCATATCTTGTGACAGGAAATAAAACTTATTTTAACTCAAATTCCTGTGAAATTAGTCAACCCTTTACTTGTTAGCAGCGACTTTTGTTGTCGACTGGTAACCTTTGCAGACAGTTTGGACCCAGATCAGGACTGACAGAATGTTGGTTCTGATCTGGATCTAAACGGTTTGACATTCTGATAGTGTTCCTGAATGATTTTTTTAAAAAGTTAATTTTGAAAAAAATCAGCAGACGACAATAAAACATGAAATATTACCCAGGATACAAAGAGTAAGAACTCTTGCCCATTGACTTGGAATTTATGTGAGTCAACTGTAAAGGTAATGTACCCATCCATCTTCAGTTTCAAAAATCTGCCTTCTGCCTAATGACATCATCAGCAGTTTCTTGTTGCATCTGATCTTGAGAAATACTAAAAAGAATAAAATGATTGACAGGCTCTTTGCTTCCTCTAAGCTTTATATGTTTTTGTGTGTGTGTTAAAATGTTGTTTAATCAATTCTGATTTACCTTGTTAATAGGTTAACTTATTGCAGCAGATTATTTACAATATTTCATACAGATTATCAAATATTTAAAAAAATAGATCATTTTAACTAACAATCCTCTCTTTATGGTAGTGCTTGTAACAAAAAAAACAACAACAAAAAACACACAGATAAAATGACCTCTATTGTACATGTCAGAAAGATAAATGTCTACCATCTGAGGGCTTTACTTAGCATGAAATTTATCCTGCTCATAAATGTTTAACTACCAACAATTGTTGGCATTTGAACATTTATAAGCAGGATAATATACAAATTGCTGGATGGAGGCTCTGTGGTGTAGTAGGTAAACCACACACCTTGTAAACCAGGGATTGCTTGTTCAATCCTCGGCTTCTCCAGTCTGTTGGATGAGACTTTAAGCTGTGGCCCCTCTCCATATGACCTTAGCAGTTGGTGAGACATTTAACACAAACAAACAAGTAAATTGTTGGCAAGCATGATAAATACAAATTGTTGGTATTTGATCATTCATAAACAAAATAAATACATCCTCTGAGAATTTTAATGGCAAAAAATCTTTTCAGCATTTTACCTTCCATTAGTTTTTGGAATTTTATTCTCAGTTGAGTTGAGCATGCGAAAACAGTTTTATAATCTCAAAGCCAGGATGTCCTCATGATTTCGTTTAGGCCATTTTGTCAGGTTGCTTATTTTCTTAGTTAGCAACATTAACCTCAAAAGACATATTTTGATTGAGTCTGCTCATGAGTTGATTGCATTTTTTGCAACAAATATGTATACATTTAATACCACGCCATTGACAGCTTAAGTTTAACTTAGCGTTTTTCCCACCAGTTTTTGTCATCGGCTCTTTAGTCTGATGCACTTACAGAGCCTATATTGCGAACAATATGGACCATCTAATCAGGGTCTATAGTGTTTGCTTCCATGATAAATTCTAGTCTGAAGTGCTTTTGAATATATATACAGCAGACGTAAAAAGCAGACAACATTTTCAGGACAAAAACATTGGCGTTTTAATGGTTACATGGAAGAGTTAAGTAAGTTATCTCTGTAATTATTTAGACAATAAACTGTTAACATCTTCCTTTATTACCTAATTAACTCTAATTACTAATCTGATTGATTAGGAGGAAGGACTCATTCTAGGAATGATTGACACCTCTTTTCAGCTAAAAGTCACCAATAGCCTTGGCTATTGGATCAATTTTTATCAGCTGCAGCACAGTAGCTAAGCTCTGCTCATATATATATCAAACAGGTACATAGGTACATAACTCTTTGCCTCCTAGTGTCATCTACTGACAAAACGTCGGGCCTGATCTGGATCCATACTGTTTGACACTCTGATGTTATTGCTGAAAGAATTATTCAAAAAGATTGATTTTGAAAAAAATCAGCAGACGCCAAAAAAGCTTGAAAAATTTCCCAGGGGGCAAAGAGTTAAGGAACATATTTGAGCTTTAAAAGTGTGATATTTTTCTTATCCTCAGTTTTTAATATGCACTGTGGGTACTCAAAAGAGCAATCTCATTGAGATAGTTCTTTTGAGTATCTGCAACATATGTTTTGGTCGAGAAATAAGAAAAATAATTTTCAGTTACGTACGCACCCTTTAGGCTTATTTGTAGGCCTGTGGGTGGCATGGACACTTCCTCTTTAGCCCCTAAAGCACCAATCATGGTATCTTCTTTGATTTATGGACAAATATGTTAGACAGTTCACAAGAAGTATAAAGCCTTATAAAAAAAAACTAAATAAACAACAACCAAACAACAAACAGCAACAAAATTTGTAAATGACATCTGCTAAATGTTCTAGGTTAAGGAAAAGTCAGGAAGGTTAAATGTAAAGAAGTTGTATAAGACTGTGGAGGCTCTTTTTATATCTGACTGGTTTTTGTTTCAGGCGTCCCTGTTCAGGTTTGATGCATCCATACATGCCTTGAGTACAAACAGTTACATAGAGGATACACGGCAGTTTGAGGTAAGCCAGTTTTAGGGAAATTAATTTTTGGGGTAAAAATTGTCAAATTAATTCTGTCTGAGAATCCTAAACTTTCTTTGATATCATTTTTATGTGATAATATACTAATTTGTGCCTTTTGGGGATTACTCACACAAAGCACAGTTCATTGCTATATATCCCATGTAAAGCATTTATTTATAAATGGATCATCATCATCACCACCACCACCATCATCATCATCTCATCATTTTTGGTTAACATGCTGCAGGTGCAGGGGCATCATCCACATCAGTGCCCCACCCCCTTCATGTTGCTGGCCAGCTGCATGCATAGCCTATCACATACCTGATCTCCGGGTGTTCCCTTCGATGGGGTCAAGCACTGAGAGCTTCCATTCATTGTGCTCATTCTTTGTCAAATCTTCTGTGTCATCTTGGGCCTCCCTGGCTGACGCGTTTCAACAGTCTGTACAAGAGGTGTTTCATGTTTATTTGAACAAATTTGAAACTGCCGTTACTCATTTATTTCTCATTATATTTTGTAATAATTGAATTACATAGGTTAATCTGATCTCTAAGAATACGCAATCACAAAGAAAATAGTGCTTTTAATTTTAATTGCTGGTATGAAACCGTCTCTGAAGATGAGTAATCAAATTTTAAGCGTTTAAAAATACTGTCTGAAGCGAAATGTTCAGAATCGTTCTCGAATGATTTCTCTTAAAGAAATGAAATTTCTCTTTTGGAACCCATCATAAATTGAAAATAGATAATTAAAGTGTGTTCTGTTAGATAATAAAGCATTTCAGTTGCATATTTACTTTTTGGAAGCAACTCGAACATCAAATTTTAGAGCTTACATTACCATGGCAACACTTGATTGTATGCTAAATAAACGGATGCAATATTTGGTATTCAGTTTTATCGGTGATAAGTATTTAAGAATTTGAGTCGGCAGTGAGTTTTGAGAATTTGTTTTTCACAATTCTCCCAGGGCACATTTTATACATGGAATACGCATTTGGGCAGGTGTATGGTAGAACTTATTAAGCCTACCAGGAGCACAGAAGCTGTTTTTCATTTTAATAGTAGACTTAATGTTCCTCTAAAGTTAAAAGAAAATTATACACTTAAAGATGCACTTTCATGAAAGATACACTTGTTTTAGCTCTTAAAATCACTTAAAGGGGGTGGGCATGTTTTTTGGACTGCTGTGTTATGGTTATGCTTTAAATTGCCATTTAGTCTATTTGGCCATACCAGGATAATTATACACTATCCAAGACACAGACTTTCAAAATTTGGGCAGATGTGAAATTTACATCTGTTCAAATAACCATGAAACAGGTCTCATATATAATACCCCTATTCCACACAGGCCCCGAATCCCACAAATTGACACGAATTGACAAATATTTGGATTCGTGGCTGAATTGTACTCAGTTTGTGAAGATCTTAACTGATTTGCACAGTCCGTAGTGAGTTCTTGCAATTCGTAGGTCTATCGGGAATTTGACTCAAAAGTTTTGAACTGTTCAAAACATTGGCCACGAATTCCTCGATTCGAAAAATCATATGTGATTCATACCAAATTCCTAAGGCATTCTTGGACATGGTAACTTAATCGTAATCGATTCGGAGGCGTTTTTGGGCATTCGTAGCTACTCTTAGCTCATTTGTGGGGAATTGGGAGATTAAGCCAAGCAATAAAACCAAGGAGGAGATAGTAGAAGGGGTTTCTCTTAGAGTAACTACCCCGTCATGCGCATGTGAGCAAGTCCTAGAAGTGGAAACAGATTTGGCAGATTCAGGAGCACAATCAGTCAGTAACTCCTGGCTGGTGATTTTGCCAATGGCAAACTACCATATTTTTCCAAGTCAAAGAGTCAGGGCCAGGGCCTCTTGACTTTTATGTTGTAGTTTTCTTCTTGCTCTATAAGTAGCTGTTTTCAACACCCAAGTTGCAGGATCAATTCTACAGCTGCTTTACGAGGAACATTCATTTTGGAACTGATGTCCCCAAAGCATGTGTGGGCCTTTTTTATAACTATCGTGAGAGAAAATCTCGCGAATCGTGGCGATTCGTCGCAGATTTCTGTTAATTCGTGCACAATTCGTGCTGCATTCGGCATATTCTTAACTGATTAGTTATTGATTCCTTAACTTTCGCACAGCATGTTCTAATGTTATTTTGCTAATCGTAATAAATTCTTGCGCGATTCCAGCCGAATTGAGCTGATTCCCCCGAAAATTCATAACGACATCGTACTTCAACATTGGAGAAAAAAAATAATGAAACCTCACGAATCCCCCCCCCCCCCCCGAATCAAAAATAAAGCAATTCGTGGCGATTCGTGGCCTGTGTGGAATAGGGGTATGAGATGGGGTTCTAACTGCATCACTAGAGCTTTCCGCATATCCACACCAGGGAAGTCTTCTCTCTCTCAAGATGAGGTCAAGGTTGAATACCTGGTTCAAGGTTAAATACCTGGATATAGACGATCATACGCAAATGATCATTTCATATGAAATGATCATGTGTGTAAAATTCTGTGTTTATCATACAGCCTTTTGTTTGTGATTTAACACCTTCAAAGTTTGCTTATTTCAATGAGAATTTGCATTGTTGTCATGGACATTGTCATGATGTGATTTGTTCCCGCCCAAAGTGTTATGTAACGTGTGGTCATAACATCATTGATGAAATGAGTTTATCCACTGAATAACAGTAACGTCATACGATAAAACAAGTTATTTATAATCCTTTAATTGTATAATCTTCATATATTACAGAGTGAACTATTTGGTGGAACAGATGCAGTCATGGGAGCTCCAAAACATCAGTTTGTCTGTAAACCATCAGTTGATAATATTAAAGGTATTATATTTTACAAAAGCTAAATTTGCAGAAAGGAGGCTTTGTGATGTTGTTATTTAAACCAGATACATGTCAATTGGATCAGTTCATTTCCAGTGACCGTACAGTGCAGTCTCTTTATAATGCTATGTTTGGGGTCCAAACGAACGGACCATGTTATATGTGACATGTGTTATAAAGGCAAATTATGGGAAAGTGACCATTTTATGGTCATTTTCCTATAATTTCATTGTAAATTTGCATGGTAAAATTTTTTGGAGCCCCAAACATGACTGTGTTATAACCAAATCTGCGTTATAATGACGTGTGTTATAAAGGGACTGTTCTGTTTTGTAAATATTCTAAAACTTTGAACATTTATTCTTACAGCCTTATTTGGCCTTAACTCTTCACCAGATTTATTATAAATTTCAAGCTATAACTACTAGAGCCCTGAGTTGTGTGAAAGGTTGTAATAGACTGGAATTAATACAAAAAATCTGCTCAGATCATTCCTTCAGAGTGTGCACAATTTGCTCAGCCTATATCAGTGCTTGCACTAACTTTTTGAAACAGGAAGTCATGACTTCCACCCTTTGAGATTTGGAAGTCACAGGCCTAATTTGTGGAGGTCAAATTGTGTGTGCGCCGTGCGGTGCCAAAAATGCTACTCCTTTTCTTTTTTAAACAGAATGTTGTTTGCAATGCTTAGTTTCATGTACACATGTTTTTAGTGTGTATTTTTAAACATGTTTATGTTCAACTCTGTTAAACAATGTTAAAGTTGGAACTGATGAAATATATTTTATTGTGTCCTTCAGATATCTATTCAATGATCCAAAGTTTGCAAACAGGTATGGGCAAAAACATTGCGGACCTATATCAGACTGCCATCATTAATTGACTATTCCTAAGCAATAATGTTTCATTTTTCTTGTTCAAAGATAAGTGTTTCAGCAATTTGTCTATCATCCAATGCCTCAAGATTGTGAACACTGATCAGTTTATTCTATTAGAAGTCTGATCTGGGCCCACAATTTTGGGGTCCTGGACAAAAATAGATGACAGTCTTACAAATTCTATTTCAAATGTGGCAAAACATCTCCATATGGGTTGGGCTGTCCATTGGTTTCTGAAAAATTTCAGCATAGGTTCTCCTTGCCAAAGCTCTTTCAGACTGTTTGTTTTTTTTTCTGTAAAAAGTGTTGGGTAATACAGAGAGAACAGGCAAGTTTGGCAAGATTTCCCTTATGGTCTAAGGTAATCTTTCTTGCGCTGTAATATGGATAGGATTTATTTACAACTCAAAATACCTGCTTTGCCTCGAGGCCTATTGGCTTTTGCATAATCCTTTTAAAAGCTCATACTTGTTTAAAAAATCTGCAAATTTTAAATAACTCACAAAAATATTTAAGCTAAATTTGGTAGCTCTTTATGATGTTAAAAGACCTTGTCTTTATTGCATAAATTTACGTTGGTAATGATTTTTAAATCTCAGGTTCCTAAATGCAACTGTCTCATTATTTTCTTCGTAATGCGGGCCTAGTGGGTGGGGTTAGTACGGAGATTGATAGTTTCTAATTTTTCTTATATTTTTGCATTTGATTCCGATAGAAAAACATGTCTACTGTAGAAATGTAACATTTTGTATAAAACATTGTTCTCTAGTTTTTCAAACAAAAATTAAACAAATATTGGAATAATATTTGGAAGAAAATGCAACAAAGTTTTTGACAGAAAAAAAAACGGAAGGGTTTCCCGACACAGATCTATTTTTTCTAAAATATTACTCATGTGGTCATCCCAATAATTATTTAACACCTGTCAACTAAATCTGCACAGCAGGCAGTGAGCGGTCTGATGTTGTCCTGAGCGCCCATTGGTCAATTACTGGATGAATTCTTTATCAAGTATAACTGCCGTTACACACACTTGACTTTCTGAAGTCGGCGGCGAGATCAAAGGGCCAAATTCTCAATAGCGATATGTACGTCACGGCTATTGCAGACGGGTGTACAAGATTTTATGGGGAAGTCAGAGTACGTTCGATCTTTGGATTTTCGACGTATGGAAGCCAATTTCAGATGTAAAAACGCCCAAAACGTCCACTAATACAAGCACTGCCTATATGTGTCCAAATCTTATGGGATTATTTAATGCAGTATTTTCAACTAAAATCTAATTGCTAGCTCTTATATTCAAAATGCTTGCTAGAACTAAATAAATATGGTTGTTGATGATGATGATGATGACGATGATATCAAACAGAACACATTTCCACAGTTTATTCAGGCAAGATAGTGTTAGAATATTTAACATACACAAAGTTAATTATTTTATGTTAGTAATTGAATTGAAGTCTGAATTTAATGTGCAATCTAGAAAGCTGGGGTAAATCAGACTTCTATTATCAAAAGCGTTTAATGACTAATGTTCAAAAGCCTTCCTCGATTGATAATGGAATATGTACCAAATTGATATGTACGGGCCCAATTATTGTAGTATGCTCACTGAATTTCCTTCATGATGTCAATTTCAGCTGTATACAAGCCACTGCAGGAATTTATAAAAGAAATAGAATTTGCCTCTGGATCGGGACCAAGGTAAGACATAAATCTTTTATTTGACAGAATATACATAAAAAATGCCAAAGAAAAAAACATGTCCCCAGTTACTTTTCTAATTTCTGAACCAAAGTGGGACCTCAAAAGAAGCTCAATAAGATGGTTCTTTTGGGCATCCACTACATAAGTTAAGACTGATGGAAAAGCAAATAATAGTATTTTGACAGTCATTTTTGCTTACCTGGATCTCTGAAAAAAGTATAAATAGCAATTTACACATAGAGTTAAATAAAATACCATCAATAAACTTTCTAAGGAAAATATGTTTTCCACAGATTTCACTGTGAAATAGCGGAAAATTAAACACTTTCGATTGAGATATTAATTAATTGCACTCTGTAAAAATTGGCCATTATATGGGCCTCGTCGCGACAAAACCTGTCTTCGGGGTTTCCAACAAAGTGAGATTCAAACCAGCCTGCTCAGCTACAGAGACTAGCTAGAAAAATGAAATTTGGCTTGTAGCAAGCTTAGATATTGTACTTTACAAAATGTGAATAACAAAGGCGCTGATCAGACTGCGGGGATGCGCAGGCTGGTCTGCGCCTTTGTTGTTCGCAAACCCCCGAAGACAGGTTTTCTCGCGTAGAGGCCCATATCATGGTAAAGAAGTACATGCCAGCAGTGAAGGTTTCAGACAAGATTTGGTAAATGTGAAGGTTCATCTGGGCCTTACCTGCTAGCCGTTGTAATAAGTATCTATATCTCAAGTGCTGGCTTATATATTGTGAGTATTCATTTGAATAATCTCATTGAGATGCTTCAAATGAGCCCTATGACAAATGTTTGAATGCATAAATAAGAAAAAAATATTCGCCAGCACGAGAACTTGGTACTTACAGTATTGGTGAGCAGGGAATGCTCACATGAGCCTGTGCATCCGCCCAGTATTGCCAGAGCCTTTGTTTCTTGCATACACAAAGTATGAATGTAGCCAAAGGTTCAGACCAAATATGACCGCTAGCCTCACTGGGTATGTCAGGATGGCATTTAAAATAGGTTTTACATGTATGCAATCAGTAGCAAAATCTCATGTGCTGGCCCATTTGGCTACTTTTCCTCTAAATAAAACAAACACATTGTTTTCATCATAATCATAATCGGATTTTTGATTAATGTGCAGGTTCAGGGGCATCATCCACATCAGTGGGCCCCCTCCCATGTAATTGGCTAGCTGCATGCATAGCATATCTTACACCTGATCTCCAGGTGCTGCTTTCTTGAGGGTCAATTGTCGTGAGCTTCCACTCACGGCAGTCTTTCTCCATCAGTTTCTTCCATGTTAGCTTGGGCCTCCCTGCTCCCCGCTTGCCATCAATCTGTATATCACATACTGTTCTGACTGCACCACTAGAATGCTCCACATGGCCAAACCAGTGAAGCCTTCTCTCTCTCAAAATGAGGTTGAGGTCCTCAAGCTCAAGCTTTGTCAGTAGTTCGCTTGACCTTATTTAGGGCAATATAAAATTATCTTCGTATGTTTACAGTACCACCAGTCTACAAGAGTTCCTGAAAGACTTTATTGAGAAGATCTACCTTGGTCATGTGCACTTTTCAGTATCTAACAATATCAATCTGGCAACTAAAGGTAAGTACCTTCTCAAAATAGAGTCTCACTATGAGGCAGGGGATCTTATAATTTCTAGACTCACATTTATAAGAGTGCTTTCTGGTTGAGGTATTTGCAATTACCCTTTCTAGACCAATGGAATTTTCCATAAAGCTAAATTTAATAAAGTCAGGATGGTCAATTGTATATATTGAGGGGTCACAGATTATTATTCCCCCCAAAATAATGTTTTTCATTCTGAAGATGGCTATTGTCCTAGCAAACAGTGCAGACCCAGATGAAATGCCTCCTCATGCGGCTGTTCATCTGGGTCTTCATTGTTTGCCTTAGTACTGGTTTAGGAGTCTTAATTAGGTCCTCAAAGGGTTAGAATAGCTACATATGTGAATGTATTGGTTTACCACGGGCAAATGATCTGGTTCTTCATTGACCTCATATTGTACTGTCGTGCTAACCAAAAGTGACAGTGACGAAAAATTTTGTTTACAACTGTTAAATTAAACATTATATTAACTTGTACACTCCACTCGAGCTAAAGCCAATCGAGAGATCACTTGTGTATTAATCCTATCCTGCAGATAGGATTAATAAACAAGTGATCTATCGATTCTAAGTCACTAACAACTTTGTAAACAAAACATGATGTCACTGTCACTCTTGGCTGGCAGGACGGTAACTGTATAGCTATTTTCAGTATAGTAGTGGCCATAAATTTGGCTGTCACTCAGCTAGATATTAGGAAGCTCTATTACTCATAAGAACTGCCTTGTTGAGCTGGTTGTATTTGGTACACAGGGTCTATAGTTATATTTCAAAAATTAGCTCCTCTGGGTTCTGCTATTTTTTTTGTAGAATAGTGAATATCAGATAGGTGAAACTTTTTCAGGATTGTGCCTGAATTCAAGAAATTTGGGACTGACTTTCTGCTACAGAAAGTCAGTCCAAAAATCCTGAATTAGGCACAATCTTTAAGGTTTTTTTTCTCTCAGAATTTGAGAGTTAGCCTATATATCAGGGAACTTGTCATTATCTGTTTGTATATAGGTAGTTCTAGGATTTAAATCTCGGAATTTCAGGATTTTAATTGTAGAGCTTTCTCCTATTATACTGATTACATGGGCTTGGCAATGTAATGAATGGTTTTGTAAAGAGATTATGATACTTGTAGATACTATATGCTTAGGATTCTAATCATATGAACCCCCTTGAAAGTGTATCTCATCCTGTTAATGTGTATATTTGTGTACTAAACAGTGGATAAGGAGGAAGGCAGTAAGTGATTGGTGTTGTCTCATTACTCTCACTGTTTCATTCTCATCCTGCCAGAAATAACAAGTGATTCGCGACATGTGATTTCCAGCAATGTGGCTTTTTGACAAGTGGAGACTCAGATGAGCCTGTGCAGTCTCCTTTAACCCTTAATGTGCCAATCACAACAAAAGTTGTCTGCTATTCTCGTCTGCTGAAATGTTTAAGAAGCCTTTATGACAAACAGTGTGGACCCAGATCAGACTGCTCCTATAGGAGCAGTCTGTTCTGGGCCCACGCTGTGTGCTTCTATACATAATTCATCAGTAATGTTAGGCAATTATTTGCAGCAGACAACTTCAGCAGACGGCATTTTCAGATGCATTTTTTTCTTGGCACTTTAAGGGTTAAGCCTAGAAACTCTAAATAATGTTCAGTCAGTAGCTCAACACTAATAGAATATTAAAGCGACTAGCAAAGGCTCTGATCAGACTGCGCATATGCGCAGGCTGATCTGAGGCTTTGCTGGTGGCACATACTACATTGTTGGAAATCTTATGTTACGGCTCAAGTATAAACTGGGCCTTAATGTCACGCGAAAACTTGATTTTGCTGCACACAAATAATAAATGACTGTGTCGCTGCCCAGGCAGATCTGTGCTTTTGTTGTTTGCATTTAACAAAACCAGGTTTACTCATGACAAGACAGTTTTATGTAGTCATCTCTTTCCTTGCTAGCGGAGACTTTTGTCATCTGTTGATAACCTTTGCAAACAGTTTGGACTCAGATCAGGACCGACAGAAAGTCGGTCCTGATCTGGATCTAAACTGTTTGACACTCTGATAGTGTTCCTGAAAGATTTTTTGAAAAAGATAATTTTGAAGAAAAAAAGTCAGCAGACGACAAGAGCTTGAAAAATTACCCAGCATGCAAAGAAATAAAGAACTGTCACACTTGGAGGATGACTTGAAACAATGATATGTTTTTTTGAAGATCCAGTTTGGCTTATCATTTCATTTGGATTGTTTTATGCCATTCTGTTTACTGTTGTCATGCCAGTTAAAGCTTTATTGCTCTTTTTTCCCTTTAGCCTCAACATCCAAAATGATTGTGTCTTAATTGATGAAAGTCAAACTTGTCTTAAATAGGGTTAGCACAGGTTTGAAAAATAGATGAAAATGGATAACTTTCTCTTGAAAAGGCCTTGAAAACAAAATATCCTATAAACAGTGCTTGAAAACAACTTTAAGGTCTTGAAACATACTTGAATTCTACTACTTTCTGTAAGAATTTGCTCTGTAAATAGTGACCAACATACAAGGTACAAGCATTATCTCAGTTGTCTTACAATTGAGAAATTTTAACCCATTTATGCCTAATGGAATTTCCCACCCATATCATTTGGATGAATTCATTTCGAAATGAAGGTATTTTGGGTAGTTATTTGCAATTTTTTTCAAATTTTAAACGTACATTCTGTAAGCAAATAGTTTTTTCATGCTCAACTCAGCTGAGCAAAAAATTTATCCTGCTCATAAATGTTAAAATGCCAACAATTGTTGGCATTTTAACATTTATTAGCAGGATAAATACAACCTATGAGAGCCTTAAAGCATTGAACTTTTTCATTTGTTGGAATTTTAGTTTTTATGAGCAGTTGAAATTTCGTGCTTAATTGAGTTGAGCATGAAAAAAGTTTTATAACCTCAGGCCCCGACACTGCATTCTGCAGTGTCTGATCTGATTCTGCACTGTTTGCCAATGTCCCATGAAATGGATGCTAGGCTTAAATGGGTTAAACAAGTATGTATCATAAACTGGTGAGTCCTTGAAAAATGCAGATGTCCACGTGGTTCTTGAAAAACTCTTAGATTTTAAAGAGACTTGCCTGTATGAACCATGAAAAAAGATAGGCTGTATGAAAGTAAGAAAGAGGGTAAAGATCAGGAATCAATACAATCAAGCACCACACCTGACCCAGGATACCAATGGGAAAGTGACAACTTCACAATTAGATATCACAAACGAGAGCCAAGAGGTCAGCCCTTTCTGAGCAGGTAACCACAAGGCATCAATAAACAGAGAGCGCACAAAAGCATAACAAAAACAAGAAAGAAATAACATAAATGATCCACAAAAGAAGCACCGCCTTGGAACAGTCAGTAAAGATATATTACTGGAGGGCTTAAACCGGTTTCACGGTGCGCCAACCTCACCCTTAGTTCAGATGTGGATCAAAACACATAGAAGTTTGGTTTGCATGAAAGACCCCTACCTTACCAATGCATTATCTCCTAGTACATATAAACCAAGTTAAAAAAATGGAGATAAAGCAAAGATAGGACTCAACAGTAAATAAAACTGAATACCGGAGCAAAAGAAATCCAACGGGTAAACCTTGGTAGGCCTGACAACAGCCAAAGCATCAGGCCCCTACCATCTCATGAAATTAGAAGCATTATTCAGGCTGAAGAGTTTCATTCTGTAGTAGTTACAAATGAACAACTGTTAAACTGTTACCCGTCTTGGACAAGAAATAGGCCAGCTAATGAGAATTTGGTACCTATCACATATGGGAAATGTTAAGGCTCAGTTTAACCTTCACATCCACACAGATTCCTCAGAGCCTTTACTTCTAGCAGACATAGGTAATGGCTGTGGCCAAAATTTAGGCCTCTAACTTCAATAGATAGCTGCAAATGCATATTTTAAAAATGACTTTATGCAGGTGTGTTAAGTACAAAAATCTCAATCCTAAACTGCCAGGCCGCCTAGGGCAGTCGGTAACATGTCTGACTGCAGATCCAGGGGTCGCGGGTTAGATCACAGCCCGGTCCCATACTTTCATGTGGATTGATAATGAAATGATTTCTACCGCCATTCTCCTCCCTTGTGCTGATTCAAAAAGGGTTGTTGTCAGTTTCAAGGGAAAGTATGTGCTAATCACTTACTAATAATAGTCAAGCTTGCCCAGGAAAAAAATGTGGTTAGGGGAACTGACCCTCCCTACATGACCATAGCTGTTACTTCGACGTTAAGCATCAAACCAAACAAACAAATAAATCCTGAACTAAAGAGCAAACCTGAGTTCAAGATTTTGATTTTTTTAAAACTTTCACCCATGTTTATCCAGCATGACAAGGATTAACATGTTTTAACGTTAATGGTAAAGTCCATTCACGAATGTTATGCTCTCCTGTGACAGCTCTTGTTGCATTGAGGATCTGATATGTTCAAAATACCTGTGTTCACATGTTTTATTTGTGTTGAGTGTTATATATGATTTAGCATGAAGATACAGACATTATTTTGAGTTGAAGAAATGGGCCAACACATGTTTTAATGGTATCTATTGCATTTCTGTAAATGCATTCTTTACATTAAATATTCTAAAATTTCCGACACTTTTCACTTTCTGTTCTCAAAGAAAATGTCGGTTATCAGGGCTGGAATTAATAAAATACTTGTCAAGATGGCAAACAGGGAAGAGCCTGCTCAGACTGCTTCTTCAGAAACAGTCAAGAAGCAGTCTGATCTGGGTCTGCTCTGTTTGCCTAGGCCTTTCTGGTAGGCAACTAGTGTTCAAAATTTTAGAACATTTACCGTATATGAACATGCACTAGTGGAGCTAGATATTTTTTCTTAGGTCTGAACCGCCATGTACCTCCATACTTTGTGTGTGTGGGAGTAGGGAGGCTCTGACAAGATTGCAGGAATGCATATGTTTAGATAAAACAAAAAAAATTGTGTGTAAAAATATAAATATGTTCTTATCCATAAGTTTTAACATATGTTTTGGGTGCTCAAAAGAACTGTTTCATTGAGACAGTTCTTTTGAGTACCCACAACATATGTTTTGGTTGAGAAATAATAAAAGTATTAATATAATCTTATCCATAAGTTTTAACATATGTATTGGGTGTTTAAAATAATTGTCTCATTGAGACAGTTCTTTTGAGTACCCACAACATATGTTTTGGTTGAGAAATAAGAAAAGTATTAATATAATCTTATCCATAAGTTTTAACATATATATTGGGTGCTCAAAACAACTGTCTGAATGGGACAGTTCTTTTGAGTACACACAACATATGTTTTGGTTGAGAAATGGGAAAAATATTAATACATTTGTATTTTCTTATCCATAAGTTTTAACATATGTTTTGGGTTCTCAAAAGAACCGTCTCAATGAGACGGTTCTTTTGAGTACCCGCAACATATGTTTTGCTTGAAATAAAAAATTATTATTTTTTGATTATGAGCTCTTATATAGAGACCTGGGAATGAGCAGTCTGGTCACCTTTGTGATAAGTACCAATAGCCCGTGAGTTGGCTCAGATGTTTTGAAAGATATGTGCATGTATTTGTGCAGTTCAACTGAAACAGAAACTCCTCATGTTGTTTATCATTTTGATTGTGTCTTTAGAAGATTTTGTAAGCAATTTTGAAATACAGTGCAGTCCCTTTATAACACCCCGTTGTAACACAGATTTGGATGTAACACGGTCCTGTGGATCCCAAAGTTTTTTACCATAGAATTTTACAAAGGAATTATAGGAAAATGACCATGAAATGGTCATTTTCCTATAACTCATTTGTAAAGTTATCCCACTATAACTTGGTTCATTTATACCACAACCCAAACATAGCGTTATAAAGGAACTGCACTTTATATATTTGACCTAAGAAGCCCCTATACTGCTATAAGCAAACACTGTGTACTTTATATGATTGTTCAGTTGATATGAACTTCTGATTTTCAGTTTAGAGTTAAATTGAACTGCCACAGTAAAAGTTCCTCTATGCTCAAATAGAAAAAAAAGTCCAGAAAGATTTGGAAAGCTAAAGTTTCTTAAATGGCTTCTTTGACAGATAATTTTGACCCAAATATATGTTGCAATTTGGAGATGCTGCATCTAATCAGGGTCTGTATTGTAATCGTAATGATCTTTCAGTCAAGAAAAGAACTTCTCTTCTAACATATACACCGAGACAAAAGCAAAACAAAAATTAGAATGCTGATAAACCTAAATAGAGGCTTTCACTCAAACACCAAAAACCAGCGTGGAAATGAGAAAATGCACAACTTGCATGTCAATATAAAGACTACGCCTAAAGGAAGTGACAACAAACACTATCAGGAGGTCTGTAGAACTCCCAAAGAATTAGACAATACATAAAGTATTAAATAAATTTCATCCGCTGAATCAGGCCTATGTAAAATGAAATGATGCAGATAGGTTTTGATTTAGTTTTGATATATGGAAATGCCTAAAAGGTAAATTATTACACAATCACAATTTTCGCATGTACATTGTATTGGCTTTGTTCAGTTTTATCCAGCATTCATATATATCTTGTGTTGAATTTCAGCTAATGAGCGTCGTGATTCATTTTTTGGTATAGATTTTCAGTGTATGTTTTCTTATGTTCTTGTACATTATTTATTATATGCACTCTTGTTGTATTAGATTTATCTTTAAATGGGCCAGCCTATCTAGAAATGGTACATATTACATATCATATAGGTTCTTATTATCCCTTAACATGCTAGATATTTTTATGTAACACTCTGCTGCAATTTTTATCCAGTTAACTCACAGGATTCTTTTTATCAGTAGGATTCCATGTATTTACAAACAGAGTGGAAAACTGCGGATCCTGATCAGCTGGCTTCTCAGAAGCCTACATTATATTACAGGATATTTACATTTCCACTGTGAGTTTTTTTAAAAATGAACCTTTACATTTGAGAAGCCCTTCATACCTTCATGAACAAATCAATTTTAAGCCACACCCACATACCCGCCATTTGAGCGGGCCAACGTCAACCACATCCAATAACATTGCTTGTTTACTGACGTTTCAATGACGTTGAACACATATCGCCATGCCGTTAAGCGCGGAAATTTGGTGTCTTGGTTATTCCAAACCCTCTGTTATGTCTGATTTAATTCAAAATATCCGGAAAACCAGCCAAGTTAGGTGAAATTAAAACTGATACTTGACTGATGATACATAATGTCAATATAAGTAATAAATTCCAGTTTGGTCTATTCATGGAATCATGAATACGCCGGGTCTCTTGCAAAGTTAACTTTGCAAGAGACCCGAAGTGTTCATGATTCCATGAACAGACCAAAAATCGAATTTATTTCTTAAATATATCCAGGTTCAGAATGGTAGAAGTGTTTTCCATTGTCTTGCTGAACCTGCATTTTTAAACACTGTGGATCCAGATCAGATGGCTTCAAATGAAGCCATCTGATCAGGATCCACAGTGTTTTCCACTCTTCTTGTAAATACATGTTAGTAACTGAAATCCTGCTAGTTTATTGGAAAGAAATTAGGGAGGAGTGTAGTACATAGAATATTAAGCATGACAAGGGGGGTTAATAGTGTATGCACAGTTACCCAGTGGGACTAGCTTTCAACTACTTCCATGCTTTGTGTCTGTGAGCCATGAAGGCTGGGACCTAACTGTGTGGATGTGCAAGTTTGTTGAAGCGGGCTTTGCTTGTTGCCCATATGCTATGTACCAGAATATCATAGGCTGGCTCAGATATTTCTGTTCTAGGTTTCAGAAAATAAGTTTTGGGATTCTTACATATTTTTCTCATAAAAAAATACTGCTTTGAAGATAGTTTGTGAAAGTATATTCTTCAGATCATTATGACTGTCATAATGAAGAACATGTACATGCATACTTATAAATTGGAAATTTTCAATTACAATAAGGAAATTGCATTTACAAAATTTCATATCACAAAGGAGCTCTTTAAACTCGCATGTACAGCTTTAATCTGAGCCTTTGTCTAATTCTAGAATTAGTCTTGAATTTATGTGGTTGAGCAGTGAATGCTTTTGAGCAACTGCAAAAATGAGTAAGCACATCTGAGTATTTTGGAAAATGAAATTTTATAATGTACCTATTCCCACTTTGCCCAAACTAATTGTTTTTTCTCACTTGTATATGTATATTTTACACATTACCGGTATATTGAAATACTGTAGCTGTATTTTACTGTTTGGGCACAGAGGGGAACAATCTATTAATTCTTTGCCTACTGGGTAATTTTGCATGCTTTTTTGTCGTTTGCTGATTTTTTTCAAAATCAACTTTTTCAAAAAATTCTTTCAGGACTATCATCAGAGTGTCAAACAGTTTGGGTCCAGATCAGATCTGACATTCTATCGGGCCTGATCTGGGTCCAAACTGTTTGCAAAAGCTATCAGCAGATGGCACTAGTAGACACAGAGTTATTTTTGTCTCTCATCGTGCAGGATGGAGGTTGGGAGGTGATAGAGTAAGAATCCAGAAACTATGTTTCTTATTCCTTTTCTGATTATGAATGACGAATTGAATGAGCCTTACTTTAGTAGCACCCCTGTATTTGATCTGTAGACCACAATGTGCTATGATAACCGACCATCACAGTGAGTCTTGTTTACCTTGGCATGTGCATTTTGGCGGAAAGTAAAAATGCTTAATTTTATTAATTAAATTTTCCATTGTTCTACTTCATCAAAACTTTGTAAAAAGTTTTCCATTATACTCTGCTTATGTCCTGTGTATGCAGATTGTGTTCAAACATTATCATTGTTGATGAATTTCTTAAAATATGTTTTGTGGTAGTTTGCTACCGTGGTTTCAGACAGCAAGGTACCGTAGCCAAACATTTGATTGGACTGGCTGTCTTTCTAAGCATACTACATACTTATATCATTCTTCAATGAGCATGCTTGTCAATGAATTGTATTTTACAAAATGGCGGACTACAACAGGATTATTTCAACTCTTCTGTTTCCCACAAGGATTCGTTAAACAGCTGAAAAATGGCTAAATTGAATTTCCACCAAAATGTGCATGCCCAGGTAAACAAGACTGTTGGTTATCATAGCGGACTGTGAGCTATGGTTTGAATACAGGGGGGAATAGGCAGCCCTGGATTATTAGTCATGAAAGGAGCATTTCAGCATCTACAGTAAAACCTGTCTTAAGCCCCCACTCAAAAGAAGATAAAAAAATTGGTTTTCAAGACCAATTATTGCTTAATGCAGGTCAAAAGTATCGCAGAATGCTCCCCCTTGGAGCATTCTGCAATACTTTTGACCTGCATTATCACTTAAGGGGGAGCATTCTGCAATACTCAATAATCAGTAGTGAATCTGATTGCGGATCCAGGGGTTGTGAGTTGTGTACCATCTTGGCCTGGACCCATACTTTCATGGAGATTGATCGTGAAATATTTTCTATTATCATTCTCCTCCTTCTGCTGATTCAAGAAGGGCTGTTGTCAGTTACAAGCGAAAGTATGTGCACTGAGTACTGATCAACTGCTACGGCAAAGCTTGCCAAGAAAAAGTGTGGTTAGGCTAACTGACTATCTCGACATGACCACAGCTATTGACTGGGATGTTAAACCTCAAACAAAACAAAACAAGGGTTTATATTAGTTGTTCTGATATACCGTTTTGCAGAAGCATGTCTTTAAAAATGGGCTGAATCACAGTTTCATCTTAGGGAGCGCAGTGGCTCAGTGGTAGAGTGCTTGACTCGAGACGGAAGGGCCGCGGGTTCGAGCCTCACCGGTGTCACTGCGTTGTGGTTCTTGAGCAAGACACATTTATTCTAGCTTAGTACTGGTCCAACCCAGGAAGAACGGTCCCTATATAACTGATGATTGTTGATGGGACGTAAAGTATCAAATAAAAAAAAAACATTTCATCTTTTGATTGGCAATTTTATAATGAATTTATTTCCTTTTGTTACAGTCTGTCTTAACCCTTTTGACCTGAGGCAGCAAGTTCCTCTGAGTACAAATTTGTTAAATTGAAATTACTAGACAGTCACTAAGACTGCCTCCATTGGGACAGTCACTAAGACTGCCTCCATGGGGACAGTCACTAAGACTGCCTCCATAAATTTCTTTTGACTTGATATTTAAAATGCATATAATATTTATATTGACCAAATATTAATTTATCCTTGATCTTTTTAGTAATACATGTATTTAGTTCTTTCTCATGCTTTAATTCTATAAATATTTGAAAAGCATGATTTTTCTTTCCAACCCTCACATATACACCTTGATATGCACACATAGAAAATATTCTCTTCTACAGAGGATTCAAGTGGAGCAGTTGTCAGTTACTAATGAAAGAATGCATACACTATGGGAAATGTTCTAAAATTTTGAACTTTTTTTTTCTGTTCTCAATTAAAATGTAGGTTCTCATGGCTGAAATTGATAAAATGCTTGTTGGAATAGCAAACAGGGAAGACCCTGATCAGACTGCTTCTTCAGAAGCAGTCTGATCTGGGTCTGCCCTGTTTGTCTAGACTTTTTTGGCAGGGAACTATTGTTGAAAAATTTTGAACATATACGCTAAGTAAAGAACTGGTGAATGGCTTGGGAGCAATTTGAAATGACTGACTGTAGTGATATGACTAAACGACTTCACACCCCAACACAACAATCCCGTGGGGACGGTGGTCTAGTGGTAAGACTCAGGACTCGGGATCAAGGGGTCCCGGGTTCGAATCCCGCCCAGACCATCATAGAAAATTTGTCCCACGTTTGCTCCTCTTCACCCAGGTGTATAAATGGGTACCCTGATAGGGTGGTGTTTGTTCAAGTATGCTATTCCCTAAGCGCGATATCTCAATATATGCTGCTTGAAAAGGGGAGAGAAATAGTTTCCCTGGGAGACTCGACTGTAGATTACAAAAGGTAGCCCAATGATCAGGGGGAGTTGTGTTAAAGGGTAGCTGAATGGCTGAAGAGCTGAAAGTAGCCCTGGAAAATTGGCATTTAACTTTTAACAACACAAAATTCTTAGAACTTAATTTTTAGATGAAGGTAGTATGCCTAATGCAATTCAGTACATGTATCAACCTGTGTTGCTTTGTGTATACATGTATTGCTACAAATATACAAATGGCAGTCTTAACCAAAGTAAGATTTGCTCTGTGTGCAGCTAGCCAGTTACCTGGAGAGGGGCCTGGAAGATGCTCCTGCACAAGCATGTTAATCAAAACACGACTATGATGATGATGATGATGATGATGATGATGATGATGATGATGATGATGATGATGATGATGATGATGATGATGATGATGATGTATTAGCCATAGGCCTATTACATGTACTTGTTAAAGAATAATGCATACATAATCTGTTTCCATGTTTTCTAATGTTGAAGGATCACATGGATAGGCGGAAATCGAAAAGTTACTGCTATTGACAAATGTAGATAAAAATAGGTAGAAAACAGAGTTTTCGCTTGCCATTTGTCGCCTGACTGGAGACAAATGGCAATCGAAAACACTGTTTCTAGCGATTTTTGATCCTCCCTCATGGATGATTAAGAGCATTTTCCATTGCTGCCAATCAGGTGTGAGAATGTATGGACCTCGTCAGGAGAAAATCTGTTTTCTGGGTTTGTGACCAGGTGATGCTGAAACCAGCCTTGGCCAGTTCAGCTACAGAGAGTAGCTAGAATGGTGAAATTATTGAACACGCAGCCTGGTCTGCAGCTTTGTTGTTCACAAGCAACAATATCAGGTTTTCTGGCATTGAGGCCCATATAGTACTATCATTAGTTGTTCTGTTATTTTCTTCATTTCTTTTTCCCTTTATCATGTTAAAGATATAATTATGTTGATCTTGTCGCATCTTACCATTTGTTCCAGCTCATTTAATAAATTCATTAATGACCGTGTATGTGGACCTCTGTTTCTCAGGTTTGCTTCTAAAAGAAGAAAATTGAAGGGGTATACACCTTGTAGAACTATAATGTAATTTCTTTTAGGTTACAGAATTTGTGCCAAAGACACTGATGAAATTTAAAAAAGTTAAAACTGATAAGTCTGTTTATGAACAGCCAAACCTGGGCCTTATTGTTTGTCTTAATCATAAACTTTGTTCTTGTACTACTAACTTAATTGAAGCTGGAATTGTTGTCTGTAATATGCTGCATCTTGATGAAGGGCATTATTGGGCCCCCCCAGGGGTTTTAGGGATCTGGGGAGAATGGCTATTTATTTTCAGGGAGCTAGGGAGCACTGGTGATTATTTAAGGGGATCTAGGGAGCAAGCTAATAATTTTGGGGATATAGGGAGCCTTGCCAAAAAGCAAAAAATATAAGGGAAAGCCTCCATTTTGTTAGATTTTTTTTAAAAAAAATCTTCTGCTTCTGGGGGGCTAGCCCCCCAGACCCCCCTTGTAAAATCTAAATATATTTTTTTTCATACTAACATGCTCATCAAGATTGATCGGAAAGAAGAGAATAGGGTAATTAAGTTATCTTGTTGATTTCTCCCCTTAAAATTGATGATTTCTAAGCTGGTAATAACATAAGTTGGGACATCCCAGATTGCACCAGATCACACCATTTTTTTCAAAAAATTTCAGGGGGAGCATGCCCCGGGACCCCCCTAGCAACAGTGTGACTACACAATGTTACAGGGCCACCTACACACCTGCTGTTATTATATTTATAGGTAATTAGCCCTTTCTAAGGGAATTTTAGAAGACTGCTTATCAGATATTTACTTACTTGATTTAACTGAAGTTAAACAAGCATATAGGCATTAATGAGCAATTATAGAAAAAGACTTTTTATAGTTTAATGCTTTCATTAAAGTGTCTAGAAAAATGTAGTTTAAGCTGTTGGTAAAAATCAGCCCCTGTTCCCAAAAAGAAAAAAAGAATGGTATGTCTCTAAACCTCCAAGCCTACTCTACTAGGTACAGCAACAACATTTTAAGGATGACCTCATACTTTGAGCCATATATAATGCATTTCATTGAAATTAATTATGTTTCATGCATTCTATGGCTTTTAAATGTCATGTATTCCATGGCAAAGACCTGTCTTTACATGTATAAGACAAAATATTAAGTGAGCATTAAGTAATGCGCAGTTATATAGCTTCATAGTTTTTATGTATGTGATTTTAATTCTACGGAAAGATAAATACATTTTAGGGAGAATTAGCTTATATTTTTGGGGATTTGGGGAGAAACTGAACTATTTTTAGGGATTTGGGGAGCAAAGGCAAATACTTTTAGGGAGACAAGGACATTATTTGCAGGGAGATGGGGAGATCAATGCATTATTTTCAGGGATCTAGGGAGCACAGACCCCCCCTGGGGGGCCTATTATTTTAACATGAGAAGTCTTAACTTGGATGCCTGTTGTCAGGGGTTTATGGTATATAAACTGCAAACTATGCAATTCAACTAAGAATAGAAGATTTTTAGATCTGAAGTTTACCCATCGGGCCAGTTAAGCAAAAATAATTTGTGTAAAATTGTGATTATTTTTTTATCCATCCGTTTAAACATGTGTTTTGGGTGCTCAAAAGAACCGTCTCATCAAGACGCTTCTTTTGAGTACCCACAACATATGTTTTGGTTAAGAAATTAGAAAAATATTTTCAGTTACGCACTCTTATCTGGGGGCCTGGTTTACCTTTGAAGTCTTTACACACTAGTGACAACTTTTGCTGTCTGCTGATAACCTTTGCAAACAGTTCTGGATGGTATTCCTAAAAGAAATTTTTTGCAAAAGTTTATTTTGAAAAAGAATCAGCAGACGACAAAAAACCTTGTAAAATCACCCATCATGCAAAGAATTCATGATGAATTTGTTATATCTTATTATGTTCAGGCTTTGATGCATTGAGAAATGTGATAGACCACAAGACACAGAAGGAGCTGAACGTTCCAAGGCCACTACTGCAGGTAACTTGAAGATTATTATATGTTCAGGTTTTGATGCATTGAGAAATGTGATAGACCATAAGACACAGAAGGAGCTGAATGTTCCAAGGCCACTACTGCAGGTAACTTGAAGATTATTATATGTTCAGGTTTTGATGCATTGAGAAATGTGATAGACCATAAGACACAGAAGGAGCTGAATGTTCCAAGGCCACTACTGCAGGTAACTTGAAGATTATTATATGTTCAGGTTTTGATGCATTGAGAAATGTGATAGACCACAAGATACAGAAGGAGCTGAATGTTCCAAGGCCACTACTGCAGGTAACACTTGTAGATTCAGTGTAAATGTAAGATTCGATCATGTATAGGTTTGAGGTGTTTAAGATTTGTTGCTTCGCTCAATAGAAGTTAGACTTGTTTGTTCATGACAGCCCTAGGTCGAGTGAAAGTTGAGGATGTGACCTTTGACCAAGCTAGCATGAGATGTTAAGCAATGGAAAACATATGGTTGAATTTTGTTATAACACACAAAGATTTTATTATTCACTTTATATACTGACATTTTACTATTTTGCTTTTCCATGATGTGCTAGATGATTTGCACTTCTAATGATTTTGCTTTTGTAACTCGACATCTGATTGGATAATATTAGAAATTTGCAACAGTATATCCGCAATATACTGTCTGAACTAGTTTCACAACATTAATTACTTCATTTTTGGTAGGATGCCATGGGCTTGCATGTGCAGATTTCAGATCAAACAAAGTTTATAATGGTAAACAACTGCAGAAATATATTAGAATGGAGGTAACCTTATTTTGGGGATGTATATCATCTGATATGTTGCAAATCATGTTTTATGGCTCCATTCACTCGTCGCCATAAATCTAAATTTCCGACCACATGTGCGACAATATACCGCCTAAAATACGCCTTTTGAATACAGTTATCCTCTAAACACAGTTATCCTCTAAATATTTTCTCTGATCTATACTTATTGTGTCCCAAATTTACTTCAGCTTAACCCTTCTCATGCTAAAGCTGATACATCCTAATTTGAAAACAGTGCAGATCTAAACTGGCTTCTTAGAAGCCAGCTGATCAGGATTCACGCTGATTTCCACACTGCTTGTAAATACATGCTAATAATTTGAATCCTGCAAGTTAATTGGATAAGAACTGGGGAGGAATGTAATACAATAAATTCTAATGCACTTGCTTTTGTAACGTGACGTTTGATTGGATAACGTCAGAAATTTGCGACAGTATATCCTGTGATATACTGTCGGAACCAGTTTGGGGTCATTAATAACATCATATTTCTTTGGATGACGTGCGGCTTTATGTGGCTTGCAAGGCTCTAATTTTAGACGAAACTACATTTAGTGCATTAGAATGGGGATAACCATATTCAAAATTTTCATTTGGTGAGGTACGTTCGGAAATCACGTTTTACGGCTCCACTAACGCGACCCCGTAAAATTAAATTTCCGACCGTATATCCGACGATAGGGGATATATCTCCCCAAATGAAACTTTTGAATACAGTTATCCCCTAAATATCTAGCGTGATTGGGGTTTTGAAGCAGGAAGTGCCAGTTATTAGAATTCAGGATTATCATGTCCATTGTAGTATTGCCGGTTAGACCAGCTCAAAGACTTATCACAGAAGCATAACATCACTCTACATGTACAGCTGAATAGGTGGGCTAGAGGCCTAAATGTTGGTCTGAGCCTGCATCTGCTTCTATACTTTGTAAGAAGTGAATGCTCTGAAGAAACTGCACAGAAGTGCAGGCTCATCTCAGCTTTGGCTGCTTGTTGATGTGGTTACCAAAATCTCATGTGCTTGCTGGGATTCAAGATTGTCCAGAATCCTCTATACTACAGTAGTTATGGTAGCTGTTCTAAAATTTCACACACAGTTGCTTGCCAAAAAGGCCTAGACAATTAGTAAACACAGATCAGGCAGCTTCTTCAGAAGCATTCTGATCAGGGTCTTCCTTGTTTGCTGTTGTGACAAGCGGTTTGTAAATTCCAGCCCTGATAAATAACAATTTGAGAACAGAAAGGGAAAAGTTTACATTTACCATACTATACTATTGTGAATTTGCCATTTCAGAGTACAGTAACAGTAGACAAGTGTGTGTTAGAGTTACATGACCTGATGAATGAGCTACCAGACTATGCTGACCAGTTCCTCAACATGATCTGTAGCATACTGCGAGGTTACCGAGACACTTGCCATTCTGCCTATAGAGGTATTCTATGTTAATGCTTACAAAAATTTTCTTTCATTGTTTTGATATTTTTTTTAATTTTTTTTTAAGCTAAGGCTATTTTTACTCCATATTTTATATTCCCTCTTAAAAAATGAAATGATCATTATTGGTCATGCCTCTGGTGTCTGATTTATATTCAGTTTATCTAAAGACAATTGACAACTTAAGCTTGAATTTGTTTTAAAAAAAATTAGTCATACAGCATGTTTTAGGATTTGAATTTTTAAAGTTCATGATTTTGGGAATTTTGAACTTTCACTCTCACTTCTTTGTACAGGTATTGTACAGTATGATACAGATGAAAAGAGGGTAATCAGTGCCATGTGGGCCAAAGATGAAGATATCAGTAGATTTCTAAGGTAAGTCAGAACATATCTTTTGAAATAAAAATATGAAGGGGAAAAAAACTCCACAAAAAAAACCCTCTGATATGAATCCATATTTGGACATAGCCAGGTACATGTCCGTTAAGCTATCGGGAGTACTGTAGCTTGGTAAATTGCGAGACTCTGACCAAGAAGTCACTAGTTCGAATCTCACCTAGGGCATGGTGTTGGGTCATTGAGCAAGTCACTTTATTTATCTTCATTGCATAGTTCTGGTTCAACCCAAGAAAAATGTCCTGAGATGACTGAAAAATTGTTGACTTGAATATAAAGCATCAACTCAAACAGGCAAAACTTTGAGCTATCATGACTCAAGTTATCTAGATTACATTGTATGACTATGTGCTGGCTGTCTTAGCTTGCAGAATTTGTAAGTGCAAAATGACATGGGGCCTTGTTGAGAGAAAACCTGTCTTGGGATTCCCGACAAAGTAAGACTCAAACATAGCTTCACAGCTTAAGAAACTAGCCAGTGTGTTTATTTTGGGCTTAACTCATGGTTGACCAATGGAATTTCTTTTGAAGTCTGATACAGTTGAGTCAGAATGGTCCTTTGTATATTTTGAGGGCCAAAGGTTGAACTTTTCAAAATAATATTGTATTCTTTTCTCTGATGATCCATTTTGTCTAAGCTAACAGTGCAGACCCTGATGAAATGCCTCATTTTGTGGCATTTCATCTGGGTCTTTACTGTTTTACAAAAGTACCCATTTAGGTGTTTCTAGTCTACAATGGGTTAGAGCTGCTTTAAAAAAACTTGTCATATCATGTCAGTTGTCCAATTACACTGTTCATTAAGCAGTTTACCAGTTCTTAGTAGGTGACAAAAGTTACTGCCCTATTTTACTGCCCTATTTGAAACAGCAGTAGGTAAAGAATGATCTCAACAAAATTATTCCGTCAGACCCCTGGCTAGACCCAGTTTGAACTCACAACCCCCCTATAGCAATTCATTATTGTAATTTTGTATGTCACGTTTAGCTAACTCATTTTAAACAGGAATAGACAAAGGGCCTCATCAGTCTAAGCCTTTGTTATTCGCATACCTCATAAGCAAGTTTTCTCTTAATATGACTCTCCTGAACTCGAGGTTATAAAACTTTTTATACTCAACTAATCTGTGCATGAAATTTATACTGCCCATAAATGTTAAAATGTCAACAATTGTTGGCATTTTAACATTTATCAGCAGGATAAATACATTAACTAAGTTTTAACCAGTTACTCCATAGACTATTTTTAGACCATGACATCATTTCTATTTTTAGACAACATTGAAAAAAAATCAAGGAAAATATAAGTAAAGTTTTGAATACTTTTGAAAATATTATGAAAAATGGAGCATTGGCTCCAAAGAAGAAAAGGCTCCATTTTCCATAGTATTTTCAAATACATGATATTTCAAAGGCATCGAAAGGTGTTATTATGGAGTAAGGATTAAAGCAAGAAAAATATTTATATTTCAACATTTTAGTTTTTAAGAGCAATTGAAATTTCAAGCTCACTTAAGTTGAGAATGAAAAACAATTTATAACCTCCAGGCCAATTCTCAGGGTATGGCTCAATTTTTCAGATCCTTGCCAAGTTGGCGGACACTGCAGCCCACAGATGGGCAGGAGCTTAATCGCACAGTGTGTTCAGAGGAAGAGATGAGGGCATTAAACTCTAAGGAAGCTGTTATATTGATCACTAACTTGTCATCTGATGAAGCCTCGATACCACAGCATGAGATAATAACCGATGTGACACAGATGAGAACAGTCGCTAATGTCCATGAAAGTTTGGTAAATAACTCAGTATAATTTTAAATAAGCAAATATATATGCAATTTTAACTTAGTATCCCTGAGACATTTCTTTTGGGTACCAAACAACATGTATTGGTTGAGAAATATGAAACAGTGGATATCTCTCTTCAGAAGCTGATAAAAATTTTGACAAAAATCAACTAAGGTTATACAATAAAACCTTAATGTACAAAAGTCAGTGGTAGCCACAATTGGCAACCACTAACTGTACGGCCGTATATCATAAGGGCAGAAATCATACCGTGACGTATGAAAAGCGTGTGAAAATAAGGTATCATTTGCGCAGCTCGCCTTTAGGCTAGTTATCGATATAATAGCCCAGCTTACCTGTGTTCACAACCATCTTGCTCAGGTATAACTGTTATCTTAGTCATATTTTAGAAGGTTTTTAAAGGTTTTAGACGTTTTTGTATTTTTTTAAAACTTGTATTTTAACCAGGAATTTAAACTTAACCATGGATTATAAAATCTCTGATACGAATAAAGGAAAGAAAAGTTTGATTTATGATGGCTTTATATATAGAATTGACGGTGTTCTGAAATGCGGGGATATATCATGGCAGTGTACAAATAAGAAATGTAAGGGCCGCTTAAGAACAGACAGTGCCATGTCAACAATGAACGCAATAAGCAAGGAACACAATCATGAACAAGATGAAAAAAAAAGTTGAGAGACAGCAACTGCGATCTCAAGTCAAAAGGAAAGCAACGGACGATCTTACCTCCCGACCTTCAAAAATCATTAGGACTGAGCTACATAAATTTGCTTATAAGCTTATAGGGTCGGGAGATGTGCGTTCAACGCCTGGCGAACGGAAGCACTATAGTTGAATCTCGTTATCTTTTCTATGATTTTGATAACGAGATACGACTATAGTATGTCTAACCTGTCCAAGTGACATATAAAAGCAATAAAAAACCGCGCAATTTAAACGCGCATATGATAGTACTTTTTCTGCGCTTTCGTAGAAAAAAAACACGCGCATATGATATATCAATCCGCGCAAACGTAAAACAGCGAACTGTACCACTAGCAGGGAAAGAGTAATTAACCCTTTACTCCATAATAACGCCTTTTGACACTTTTGGAAATATCATGTATTTGAAAATGTTATGGAAAATGTAGCATTTGCTCCAAAAGAGCAAATGCTCCAGTTGCCATAATATTTTCAAAAGAATTTAAAACTTAGCTTTAATTTTCTTTAATTTTTTCTATGTTCTAAAATTAGAAATGATGTAATGATCTAAAAATAGCCTATGGAGTAAAGGGTTAAGGATATTGGTTCATTTTCTATGTTTACTTCCAGGAATGGTTTTCTACAAGATTGAAGAATTTTGCCCTGACCAAGAACAGTCAGAACATGTCACAGTTGACAGTTGAATCTCCCCTTTATGATGTAAGTCATTTTAATCTTCCTTCTTATAAAAACTGTATTGCATTCGCAGTGTGTTAGGGGGAAAAGAACAATAATCCTGAAACATCCTATCATCTCTCTACCGGGCTGAGTAGCGCAGTAGGTAGCATGTCTGGTTTCAATCCCAACCTGTCCCACACTTTTGTGGAGAGTGATCATGAAATAATAGCTACGGTCATTCTCCTCCCTTCCATTGATTCAATAAGGATTGTTGTCAGTTACAAGCAAAAGTATGTGCACGAAGTACTGGTTAACTGCTTAGTCAAGGTTGCCCAGGAAAAAAGTGTGGTTAGTTGAACTGATGGTCCCGGCATGACCATAGCTGTTGACTGGGACAAAAGAATCAAACTAAACCAAAAGAAAAATTATCTAGGTCCTTGCAAGATTTAGAGGCATATCATTAACTGATCTTTCAGTCACCTTTGTCACAGCATGACTAACACTTCCTCCACTGATCAGTACAGCTGTTATTCGATGTCAAGAATGGATAGTTACGTTAAAGCGCCTGCAAAACATTCATCTGAAAATGCCATCTGCTTAAAGTCATCTGCTGCATATTTTTGCTAACATTATTTGACTGGCAAACAACGTGGACCCAGATCAGAAAAAGCAGACAACTTTTGTTGTGATTGGCATGTGAAAAGGGTTACTATGCATAGTACAACAAACTTTACAAGATTCAAGCTAGTCTTTGTAGCTGAGCTAATAGGTTTGAGCCGTGCTTGGTGACAAGCCCTGTATGTAGTAGGTGCTCAAAAGAACTGTTTCTAGGAGATGGTTCTTTTGAGAACCTACAGCATCTACTTTTGTTAAAAGAGAAATAATTTTTTAGCTCAAATTCTTGTCTAAATAAGAGCTATGTGAAGGTTACTCAAGGTTAGGTTTGCACATGCTGGAAAAGTGCTTGAATATGAAGAATGATCTTGAAAAGTTTTGAACCTAAAATTTGCATAAATAATTCTGGCTCAGAATATCATGAGAGAAAATATATCATTCATCCAAAACGGATGTAAGAGCTATTATAAAATTGCTATGAGATTTTTCTCCCATTAAGCCAATTTCAACAAGATTTTTGTCAGAAAAATGAGCAAAATTCTCAATATTTCACCCAAAAATAATCCCCTGGATTTGCCTTGTTAAGTGCTGGTGAATCCATATAAGACCTTGAAAAGTACTTTAAATTTACTATTTTCTAAAAGACATAGCCCTGTTAAATGGAGACAATATCCAGCATAAAATATTGCACCAACTAAAGGTACAACAATTTTATGCTAATTTTCTTTAACTAATTTTTCTATTATTTCATTCAGCATTTGCAAAATTCAGTTTTAAAGTGTTAATCATTAACTTGTAGTCCTTTTAAAAACTGTAGGATACAGGTAGTCATTTAAAAAGTCCTTGAATTTTACAGAGACTTGACTATATGAACTCTGACTGTGTATCTTGAACTATCTTCTAATGATGTATGTTTCTTATCCATTGCAGGATGTTCCTAAAGTGGCACAGAAAACATTAGAGTAAGTAGTATATGTACTATTGTACAAATTATCCTTTAAAATAGGTCTAGATAAACAAAAAAAATGAGCAAAAAAAAAAAAATGGGAATATTTTCTTATCCACTTGTTTAAACATGTGTTTTGGGTGCTCAAAAGAAGCGTCCCATTGAGACGGTTCTTTTAAGTATCCACAGCATATTTTTTGGTTTAGCAATAGGAAATATATATTCTAATAATGCACTCTTATCTGGAGGCCTGTTGAATATATTTTCTTGCATCCAATCTGATCATATGAGGAGCTATAGTACTGTACATATTATGACTACAACAGAGGATTTTTAAGTTGTTGCTGGACTTTTTTTTCAATGTTAAATAATACTGGCAATACTGATTAGTCAATAATATTGCATTCATGTTGGGCTGTTAACTTTCCGGCAAAATAGTACCATTGCCAGGGCCAGACAGCAGTAAGTAACATTTTGTCCAATAGACTGAGCCTCATACTATTTTATTGCTTACATGAACATTTGCAAAAACTAAAATGCTGAAAACTAAAGAATTTTTTTGCTTTCAAACTCTCAGATGTTGTATTTATCCCGAGCTTAGATGTTAAAATGCCAACAGTTGTTGGCATTAAACATTTATGAGCAGGATAAATATCATGCTCAGTTGAGTTAGCACAAACATTTTTTATTACCTTGATGCCTGATCAAATTGTGTATGAATAATCTTGAATTACAGTGCCAAATATATAGGGTAAATATAGTTAATGGTATGTTCCCTTAGCCATATAGGCCTCGTTTTGAGAACACCTATCTTCGGGTTTTGAGACCAGCTTAGGATAACACCAGCATGCTCAGTTACAGAGACTAGCTAGAACCTAGAAAACTTCGATGTCTCAACTCCCGGAAAACAAATAACAAAGCTGAGCAGACTGTGTGTATACACAACACAGGCTGATCTGTAGCTTTCTTGTTTGCAGGCAACAAAATATGTTTTTCTCCTGACAAATCCAATTTTATGTAACTGAAATATTGTTTCAGAACTAAACCATTGGTATGGTTTTATAAAAGGTTTCCAAGAATTAGCCAAGCTCTGTTTACTATGGCTGATCTTAATAAAACAGTGCAGACCCTGCTCAGACTGCTCCTAGTAGTCTGATCAGGGTCTACACAATATACCCCTCTTTCGTTACTTGTAGGTAAGAAGTTAGAATGGCCAAATTCCTAGGGTAAATATGGCATATGTTCCCATAAAAGCTATACAATATAACCAAGGTCCGCACAGGCTTGAAAAGTACTTGAATTTATAGGGCTTTCTTGAAAGTCCTTGAAAATTAAATATGCCTTGAAAAGTACTGGAAAATCATGCAAAGGCCTGGAAAAGTCCTTGAATTCTTCTATTTTCTGTTGGAATTAACACTGTTGATAGAGATCTTAATCAGAATATAACTGTTGTGCCTTTATTTGGTGCAGTAAATGCTGCACCAAATAAAGGCACAACAATTTTATACTAATTTTCTAGTACTAATTTCTCCATTATCTCAGTCTAGCAGAACACTTTAATCAGGATTTTTCATAAACTTTTAGTCCTTGAAAAATGTAAGATAGTCTTAAGAAGTCCTTGAAAAGTCCTTGAATTTTACTCAAACTTGTCTGTATGAACCCTCCTGATAACGCAACTGAACTTTTGTAATATTCAGGTCTTTGAATGGTTTAGTAAAGGATTTCCAGGATTTAGCTGAGATCTGTTTATTGCTGTTACACCTGGAGGTCAGAGTTCACTGCTTCTACTACCTTCTCCCAGTAGCTAAACAGGTAATACTGCTAGATATTCATGTTATAAAGGGCTGGGAGCTTATAGCAATGTATAGATCTGTTAATTGCTGTTACACCTGGAGGTCAGAGTTCACTGCTTCTACTACCTTCTCCCAGTCACTTAACAGGTAATACTGCTAGATATTCAAGTTATAAAGGGCTGGCAGGTTATAGCAATGTAGAGATCTGTTAACTGCTGTTACACCTGGAGGTCAGAGTTCACTGCTTCTACTACCTTCTCCCAGTCGCTAAACAGGTAATACTGCTAGATAGTCAACTTATAAAGGGCTGGCAGGTTATAGCAATGTAGAGATCTGTTTACTGTTGTTACACCTGGAGGTCAGAGTTCACTGCTTCTACTACCTTCTCCCAGTTGCTAAACAGGTAATACTGCTAGATAGTCATGTTATAAAGGGCTGGCAGGTTATAGTTCACTGCTTCTACTACCTTCTCCCAGTTGCTAAACAGGTAATACTGCTAGATAGTCATGTTATAAAGGGCTGGCAGGTTATAGCAATGTAGAGATCTGTTAACTGCTTTTACAACTGGAGGTCAGAGTTCACTGCTTCTACTACCTTCTCCCAGTCACTTAACAGGTAATACTGCTAGATATTCATGTTATAAAGGGCTGGCAGGTTATAGCAATGTAGAGATCTGTTTACTGTTGTTACACCTGGAGGTCAGAGTTCACTGCTTCTACTACCTTCTCCCAGTTGCTAAACAGGTAATACTGCTAGATAGTCATGTTATAAAGGGCTGGCAGGTTATAGCAATGTAGAGATCTGTTAACTGCTGTTACACCTGGAGGTCAGAGTTCACTGCTTCTACTACCTTCTCCCACTTGCTAAACAGGTAATACTGCTAGATAGTCATGTTATAAAGGGCTGGCAGGTTATAGTTCACTGCTTCTACTACCTTCTCCCAGTTGCTAAACAGGTAATACTGCGAGATAGTCATGTTATAAAGGGCTGGCAGGTTATAGCAATGTAGAGATCTGTTTACTGTTGTTACACCTGGAGGTCAGAGTTCACTGCTTCTACTACCTTCTCCCAGTTGCTAAACAGGTAATACTGCGAGATAGTCATGTTATAAAGGGGTGGCAGATCAAAGCAATGTAGAGATCTGTTTACTGTTGTTACACCTGGAGGTCAGAGTTCACTGCTTCTACTACCTTCTCCCAGTTGCTAAACAGGTAATACTGCTAGATAGTCATGTTATAAAGGGCTGGCAGGTTATAGCAATGTAAAGATCTGTTTACTGTTGTTACACCTGGAGGTCAGAGTTCACTGCTTCTACTACCTTCTCCCAGTTGCTAAACAGGTAATACTGCTAGATAGTCATGTTATAAAGGGCTGGCAGGTTATAGCAATGTAGAGATCTGTTTACTGTTGTTACACCTGGAGGTCAGAGTTCACTGCTTCTACTACCTTCTCCCAGTTGCTAAACAGGTAATACTGCAATATGCTGCACTTCATCTGGGTCTTCACTGTTTGCAAAAGTACTCGTTTAGGGGTTTTCCGAATTTAAAGGGTTAATGAAAATAAAACTATTGGAATTTAAACAAATTACTGTTTTGAGTTTGAATCAGAATGAATTCATCTGGTTTGTGGGACAAGTTGATTGACCTGTTAATGTTTTACATGATGGATTATTCCATCTGGTTTGTTTGAAACTATAAACTTTGGATGGTTCATTTTCGCATCAAGAGGTCATAGCTTAGAATTTCCAAATTGAGATGTATTTCAGTCCATGAAGATTGTATTTGTCTTAGCAAACAATGCAGAGCCTGGTGAAATACGGCATTTCATTTGAGTCTTACCTGTTGGTTTTCTTTGCTCCTGTATTCAGTTTTATTTACTGTTGAGTCCTTATCATTGTTATACCCCCCGCAAACTTTGTTTGTGGTGGGTATACTGTTTTCACGTTGTCCGTCCGTCCATGTGTCTATAACGTTTTGTTTCCTTAATATCTTGAAGAGTCACTGCTGGATTTTCATCAAACCTTGCAAACATGTTCATATATGCAAGACAAATACTATTGACAAAAAAGTAAGGGCTAGGGGCCAATTCTATTAGAGTTATTTCCCTTTGTTATAGTTCTAAATGGCTTTTAATATAGGAATTTATGCTTATGCTATTATAGGCCATACACGGGCCGATCAACTACCACAGCTTTTGATGGAACAATTTGATACTTTGCCTATACAATGTAGACACATTGAACATATGCATGAAGGAGTTTGGTTCAGAAAAAAAAATAGACAAAATGAGTCATTGCTGGATTTTCATCAAACCTTGCAAACATGTTCATATATGCAAGACAAATACTTTTGACAAAAAAGTAAGGGCTAGGGGCCAATTCTATTAGAGTTATTTCCCTTTTTTATAGGTGTAAATGGCTTTTAATATAGGAATTTATGCTTATGCTATTTTAGGCCATACACGGGCCGATCAACTACCACAGCTTTTGATGGAACAATTTGATACTTTGCCTATACAATGTAGACACATTGAACATATGCATGAAGGAGTTTGGTTCAGAAAAAAAAATAGACAAAATGACAGCTGTGAGAACTTAGACAATTTTTCCCTAATAGTGCTTTTGTATATATGCAAAGATGGTGCCTTCATGGGCCGATCAACTCCTACCACAGCTTTAGATGGAACAATTTGATACTTTTCCTATATAATGTAGACACATTGAACATATGCATGAAGGAGTTTGGCTCAGAAAAAATAATTTTTGACAAAATGACAGCAGTGAGAACTTAGACAATTTTTCCCTAATATGGCTTTTGTATATGCATTGATGGTGCCTTTATTGGCCGATCAACTCCTACCACAGCTTTTAATGGAACAATTTGATACTTTGCTTATACAATGTAGACACACTGAACATATGCATGAAGGAGTTTGCTTCAGAAAAAATAATTTTTGACAAAATGACAGCTGTGAGAACTTTTTCCTAATAAGGTGTTTGTATATACATAGATGGTGCCTTCATGGGCCGATCAACTCCTACCACAGCTTTTGATGGAGCAATTTGATACTTTGCCTTTACAATGTAGACACATTGAACATATGCATGAAGGAGTTTGGTTCAGAAAAAAAAAAATTTTTTGACAAAATGACAGCAGTGAGAACTTAGACAATTTTTCACTAATAAGGCCTTTGTTTATGCATAGATGGTACCTTCATGGGCCGATCAACTCCTACCACAGCTTTTGATGGAACAATTAACTACTTTGCCTATACAATGTAGACACATTGAACATATGCATGAAGGAGTTTGGTTCAGAAAAAATAATTTTTGACAAAATGACAGCTGTGAGAACTTAGACAATTTTTCCCTAATTAGGCTTTTGTATATGCATAGATGGTGCCTTCATGGGCTGATCAACTCCTACCACAGCTTTTAATGGAGCAATTTGATACTTTGCCTATACAATATAGACACATTGAACTTATGCATGAAGGAGTCTGGTTGAAAAAAAATAATTTTTGACAAAATGACAGCAGTTAGAACTTAAACAATTATTCCCTTATATGGTTTTTGTATATGCATGAATAGTGCCTTTATGGGCTGATCAACTCCCACCACAGCTTTTGTTGGAGCAATTTGATACTTTGCCGATACAATGTAGACACATTGAACATATGTAAGAAGGATTTTACAATTTTTGTTTGCACATATTCTACAGAAATCTTCTTTTCAAAACTAAGGTCTGCTGGTCTGAACTAGAACTTGCCAAGTTTTTTCACTGACTTTTACTGTGCGGGGGGTATCTAATAAGCTTTGCTTATTGACTTTTTTCATTATATCTGATTTATATGTTCAAGGCAATGATAAGTTAGGGGTATTTCATGCAAACCAAACTTCTATATGTCTTGATCCACATCTGAACTAAGGGTGAGGTTGGCGCGCCATGAAACCGGTTTAAGCCCTCCAGTAAAATATTTTTACTGACAGTTCCAAGGCAGTGCTTCTTTTGTGGATCATTTATGTTATTTCTGTCTTGTTTTTGCTATGCTTTCGTGCATGTCTGTTTATTGATGCCTTGTGGTCACCTGCTGGGAAAGGGCTGACTTCTTGGCTCTCGTTTTTGTTGTCTAATTGTGAAGTTATCACTTTCCCATTGGTATCCTGGGTAAGGTGTGGTGTTTGATTGTATCTGTTCCTGATCTTTGCCCTCTTTCTTACTTTCATTAAATGCTACATTCTGTTGAATTTCATCTGGGCTTTCAATGATTGCTGAAGTTGCCATTGATGGGTATCCAGTATAAATAGGGTAAAATCACCAAACATGTTAGGTCAGTGGCATGTAAAAAAGTCCTCCCTGTTTAAAAAGAAGTAAGGTACATTGTAATATACCTCCTGGATTTTATCCTGGTGATATTTTTTAGAATTTTGCATCCTTATTATTTAAGTGGACTCCCCTCCCATCTTGAATAATGTGAAGGGGTGACTTAGCGGTCATTGATTGAAAAATGGTGTATGAGAAAAATGTTGGCAAATTCACAAAAAGACAGGCTGTTTATATAAGGCCTTGCAGCTTTTGTGTAGATATTCATCTATAAAGTCCAGATAAACATAAGTTAAGTTTTTGTTGTTGTTTACAGTCCAACTATGCTAGTCCAATAGATGACCTTGACCCAGATTCAAATGTATTAAAGTTAAACAAGGACCTTACGAGTATGGAAGAAGTCCTGTCACTGAGTCTACAGCCTAAGAAATTCAAGTAAGTAATCAGTGTGGTGGATTCTAGTATAATGTATACAGGGTAATTCCATCTCAATAGAATGCTTATTTCTTGCAATATGATTGGCTTAAGTTAATTTTATACTTGGAGAAATTACATGAGTATTAACCTCAGAAATACTGTAAAATCTCTATTAGAGGCCCATGCTCTAATAGAGGCCCAATCCCCAGTTTGAACGCCAAATTTACTGATTTTTCAAGCAAATTTCGCCAAAAATCGAGCCTCAAATAAAGGCCCACCCACGAATATTGACAAAAAATCAGTCCTGCCTTTTGCAGAAACAGCTCAAGTTTGTTATAAGCAGCGAATTTCTAGTCATCCGCCTCCAACGAATTGTCCCTCTAATTAAGGTACATTGTTTTGGACCCTAGGGAAGTACCAACCCTCGCTAGCAAGTTGTGAACCCCGTATTGTGTTATGCCCTGGACAGTGCTATTTATGTCTCCCCCTTCAGGGTCGGGAGACATATTGTTTTTCCCCGGGCGTCTGTCTGCCAGTCTGTCTGTCTGTCTGTCAGTCACAAATCGTGTCCGCTCTATAACTTGAAAACCGCTTAAGCTCTTTTCACGAAACTTTATACAAATATCAATCAGCATGAGATGACGTGCAGAGTGCAAGAATGGTAAATCTGCCTTTTATACTTTTTGAGTTATTTTCCTTGGAACTTTGTGCATCACAAAAATCGTGTCTGCTCTATAACTTGAAAACCGCTTAAAGAGACTAAATCTTCAACTGTGATCATTTTTCGAAAAATTTTATTTTCTTTTTAAATTGTTTGTAAAAGCAGAATTAAATTAAGTTTTCACAATAAATCTGTTCACTATAGCTGAAAACTGCATGGAAAAGTAAATAACTTATAAAAACAGGTGTTTTTCCTCTTGTTGGTAATTATTTGCGTCCCTCCAATAATTATAGACAGTCAAGTTTTAACATAAATGCTGTTGTTTTGATACTGATAATTTGTAAAGATTTACGAAATTGGTAATATGTATACCTGAATTTTAGTTTTTTACTCTGTTCTTGAAAAATAGAAACATTATTTCAAAAATTAAAAGATCAAAAGTTACAGACTATGCAGCTTTAAGCTATATTCACGAAACTTTATACAAATATCAACCAGCATGAGATGACATGCAGAGTGGTAACTCTGCCTTTTACACTTTTTGAGTTATTTTCCTTGGAACTTTGTCCATCACAAAAACCGCGTCTGCTCTATAACTTGAAAACCGCTTAAGCTATATTCACGAAACTTTATACAAGTATCAACCAACATAAGTCGACATGCAGAGTGCAAGAGTAGTAACTCTGTCTGAGTTATTTCCCTTGGAACTTTGTCCATCACAAAAAAAAAATTATGACTATTTATACCAGGTAATGATTGTGCAATAGTTAAGTACATTGACAGAAATGACTAGAATTTCCGTTAGAAATTGTATTTAATGTTTCTGTTTGAAATTGTATTTAATGACTCATGCTTTTGACATCAAAAGGGGGGAGACATCTGTTTTTTCGTAGAAAAACAATTCTAGTTAAAGTTTTATCGATACCTAGCGCGGAAATAACAGTTTATCGTGTCAATAATCTACTACCTACGGACTTTGCTACGCTAGCATTTCAAGATGGCAACCCTTATCGATAAATTGGCGCAACAGACTTTTCTTGCACTTGTAGCTTCTAATAGAGGCCCATCCCCATCTCCGTGAACAGTAATGATTCTAATTGACCCCCGGGCCTGTAATAGAGATATTACGGTACTTTTTCTAATCGTTCAAAAATGCAATAATGTAAGGAAAAGTAGCCCTTTTTAGACCAATGGATTTGTTTCAGACCAGTTGAATTTTCAATATAGTCGGGATGGTCCACTATATATATTGAAGGTTACAGGTTAAAATTTCAACTAAATATCACATTTCTGTCCTTGGAAATAATTTTTGTTTTAGGAAACAATGCTTATCCTTATGAAATGTCACTCTGAAAGGACCTCTGACACTTTGATAGGGTATCTGCCTATTTTTCAGATGCTTCACAAAACATCCCTACGCATAAGATATCACTGGTATTCTTTTTGATAGGACTATTGATGTATTAGGAACGAATTAAGGTTATGATTAGACAGGCAGATGCCTACGACAAAACAGGAGACACTACCAAAGGGGGTAGGGGTTGCAAAATTTGACTTCATCAAAACATTAAGAAATCAATTATTTCCACGTGTAATGGTATTATATCATCAATACTCGATCACAAATCACAGTGAGAGTATTTTAAAGTCCAAAATCATGAGCATTTTAATGATCATTTTTGTTGTTGTGTTTTCTTTCTGATTTGTTAAGAAATATTTTGAAGTGCATCTGTAGTCCATATTCAACCTTGATGACAATGTATTTACCTGGTGCAATATTATGCAGCAATATATCATAACCATTCATCCATGCGTAAAGTACACCTAGTCAGTGGCCATGTAGTTTATGTGTATTGGATAGATACAGTATATGTGCAAAATAATCCACCAACTAAATTAAGTAAAAGGACAAATTTCATAATCTAAAGAAAAAATACGCTAAAACCTTGTAATATTCCATGACTAATGGGTAATGAAAAGGAAGCTTACTTGTACTAATAATTTCCTTATACTGGAAAAAAAGATTTTCAAGAGAGCACACCAAAAATGCAAATGCTAACGTTCGGGCTCGCCCAGACGTCACATTTTGGACTGTGGGATATCATTCCCCCCCGAGTCCCAGCTAGCTTTTCACATATCTTATGTAAAATATGAGAACACACTTACGTGCAAAAGGATTGGGGAATGATGTTTCAAAAATATTTTTCTATTTCCTATATGTATAATACAAAAAGTGACCATTTTAGCCCCAAAATAAAGCCGTACATTTATGTAAATAGGAAATCAAATGCAAATTCATAAAATAGAGACCAACAGTGAGGTTATATATGAAGATGGAAGCATTTGATTGACTTTAATTTTTATCAAAAATATAGGCAGCGATACACTGTGATTCCCATTACCACCGTCAGAGGTCCTTTTACTGTTTGCCAGTAAAACATCGGTCCAGGATTGTGTCCAAACCGTTTGACACTCTGCTGAAAGAATGTTTTGAAAAGGTTAATTTCGAAAAAAAAAGTCAGAAGATGACAACAAAAGCATGAAAAATTACCCAGAATGCAGTTATACACCATTGTATTGTTATCACATTATCTTTTTAACAGGTATATCTTTGAGAGTCTGGGCTACTTGGTGGCATCTATATTAATGAACAGTATGCAGTTTATCAAGAAGATTAATGAAAATGGAACCAAAAAGATGTGAGTATTCTTACTATCGATCAGCTTGAGGAACAACTGGCCTATTCTTGCACAACAGATAAGAATATCTGAGGTTAGAATTCTTATCTTACCCAGGCTATCACTTGAGGGCTATCCATTGATTGTATTGTCATCAAGTTACTCATTATGTAATGTTACGTCTCAAGTTCAGGAACTTCTTGGAGCTTATTTTAAAGTAAAAATGCTAAATTCAATGGTTAACAAGAAAAGGAATCCATTATATGTATCGGGTTTGAGCCTCACCAGAGTCACTGCGTTGTGGTCATTGAGCAAGACTCATTTATCCTAGCTTAGTACTGGTTCAACCCAGGAAAACCCGTCCCTGTTTAACTGAAAGATTGTTGAGGGGATGTAAAGAATCAAATCAAACAAAAACCATTATTTGTATGAGGCTGGGATAGAAATATTGGTGCCTCAGGATCACAGTTTGTCATCACTCATCAAGCCTTGTGATGCCAGTGTTGTTTTCAACATAAATTGCTTTGCATGCCATTATAGTACATGTAATACAAAATGAAATTATCGAAGAGTTTTTCCCAAGTTTCAAGTGTCATAAATGCAATAATAACAATCAAACATGGTTTTCTGATACATTAACATCTGCTAGACCCCTCGGGGGTTGTTAAAACCCTCGCCTTGCACGCTCAGGTTTCAACATCACCCTCGGGGTCCAGCAGATGTTAATGCATAGAAAAGCAAGGCAGCACACAAGATGTTGGTACCTATAGCAAATGCATATAGCTATCTTGTGGGGCTACGTTTTGGACTGAGCCTACATCTATGTCCCTTTTCTATGTGTGCAAGCAGTGAAGACTTGTGTGAACCATAGCTGGTCGCCAATGCGATAAGTACCAAAATCTTGTTTGCTGGCTCATATAGTTATAGACACTAATCTTGAGACAAAAAAATTGTTCCTTAAATTGTATATTTCACTTACGTATGAACATATAAATTTTGGAAATCTACATTATATCCTACCAATAGCTTGTAGGGTTTCAATAATTTATAAATAATAGATTTTCCTAATTTCAGGTGCCGTAACTTATTTGCTCTGCAACAGAACCTGACCAATATAACAATGTCCCGAGAGTCGGACTTAGATCACGCTAGACAGTATTACGAGTTGTTATATCTTAACCCTGATGTAAGTAGCATATCAATTCGCAGATCCATAAAGGAACACCTTAATAATTTTTATCATAATCATCCTGACTCGAACAAGTCCATTTGACTACCAGGCCCTGAGTTTATTAAACTTTTTTTCGTGCTCAACTCAGCTGAGCACTAAATTTCAACTGCTCATAAAAACTAAAATACTGACAAATGAAGAAGTTTCTTGCTTTAAATCTCTCAGATGGTGTATTTATCATGCTATTAAATGTTAAAATGCCAACAATTGTTGGCATTTTAACATTTATGAGCAGGATAAATTTCGTGCTCAGCTGAGTTGAGCATAAAAAAGTTTTATAACCTCGGGGCCAGATGAGGTATGTAAAATGTACTGCTGGAAAGACAGTGTAAACTCTGATCAGGCTGGTCCTAAGGAACAGCTTGATCTGGGTTAATAAAACAGTTTGATCATCTCAAGAATATCTAGGAAAAGTATGGCAATTTCAGAGTTTCTCAACCAGCCTTATGCCAAAGAGGTCAGTGTATACTGTAGTAATATATGTACCTTATTTGACAAAATAAGTACACTGTCTTATTCATAATGAGCCAGTGCATGAGATTGTCAACAATGTGGCATTTTGACAAGTGTAGACTCAGATGAGCCTGTGCAGCTTCCTGTTAAGCTGAGGAACTCCAAATGATGTTCAGTCAGTAGCTTAACACTCATAGAATATTCAAGTGACTGGCAAAGGCTCTGATCAGACTGCGCTTATGCGCAGGCTGATCTGAGGCTTTGCTGGTAGCACATACCACATTGTTGGAAATCTCATGCACTGGCTCCATTTTCAAAACTCTATTCCTCACTTTTTTCATCCAAATTAATAAGACAGACTTATTTTTATACAAGACCCTTTATGCAGATGAACAATGGCTTTCTTTTGAATATGCCCTGGATACTGAAGATCTGCTGTGAATTGTTTTTGATCAGTGTGCATGTGTTTCTGTGTGGGCAACAAACTTGAATGTTGGTGAATTGTATCTCTACTCTTCCTATGAGAAAGTGTTGATATGCTGGTGGAGTCCTTTAGCAAGACATTTTATCTGCTGCTTGGTTTAAACATGTTATTCATTCTCTAGAATACAGACTATAAAGCACAATGATATAACAAGGCATGTGAATGAAAAGAACTTGACAGTAAGCATAAGCTTATAAGTGTCAGCTCCTGACTATCTATCTGCTGCTTAGTACTAGTTCAACCCAGGAAGAAAGGAAATTTTCCCGAGATGACCGAAAAATTGTTGACTGGGATGTAAAGCCGCGGGTATAAAGCATCAAACAAACACATAAAATTATCCAAGATTGCGGGCCACTCAACATTTGTTTTCAATAAGATACAGATTTCCAGATCTCAATTAGGATCAGCGTATCAATATAGATGTAGTATTTATAGATTAGACATGCTTTTCCTTCTGAAAAAATATCAGTGTGTCAAACCATTTGAACCCAGATCAGGAGCCACATTCTGTGGGTCCTGATCTGGTTTCAAACTGTTTGCAAAGGTTATCAGCAGACAGCAAACATACCTAAGTTAAACTTTCATTTCAGGATATCTTATCATCAATAGCGGAGAAGGGACCACAGTTCACCTACAGCGAGTATACCCAGTTATTACAGCTGTACCACCGGAGCCATGTCGGCATGGATGCCGTTGTTCTCGAGAGGAGAATACAGAGACTGAAGGACGTGATAGAAAAGGGACAAAATGAAACTATTTCATAAGACTTAGAAAGGATGAAGATGATATTGTTGTTTGCTCTCTCCCTCCCTGCTTGGTACAGTGTGGTCCCTTTATAATGCTATGTTTATTAATGGGGTCCAAAGGAATGGACTGTGTTATAAGGGAATGATGTTATCAAGTAACAATATTCCTTCGTGAATATTCATGCTAGGCTCCACCCACAATGAATAATTATATAAATAAACTTTCAATGTTGGTACATAATTTTTTTTTTTTATATATTTCCATACGCAAACAGAGTAGAGCCTTAACAGGCAGCTCTTATGCCAGATATGAGTCTGCTCCGTTTGCAAAAGCTGGGTCTGCTCCATTTAATATGATGTAAAGGGTTAAATAGGAAAATAACCCTGGAAATAACCCCAGCAATGATGGAAAGGGCAAACAAAGGTATCGTCTTGGAATTCTATACAAGATTACTAACAAGTGCAATATTTTATTTTAACATATGGACCAGTGCACAAGATCTCAGTACTCATCACATCAGTGAGCAGCAAGGCTTAGGGTGAGTAGACTGTAAGAATCTATCATGAGTGTGAGGGTAGGATAGAAAAATCTGTGCTGAGGATCGCCGTTTGGCATCATGAGGCTTGTTGAGTGATGACAAACCGTGATCCCGAGGGATGGATTTTTCTATCCTACCCTCACACGAATAATGGATTCTTTTTCTTACTCACCACTGCTCTTATTTACACTTGCCCAAAGTTCTAAGCGGTCACCTTAAAATCACCATAAATTTGTCCTATTAACACGGGCATTTTGTTCTTCATTTATTTCACGTGAAACATCATGGAATGAATTTTTTAATGACATCTCTCAATACAATATGTGAAAACATGAAATTAAAACTAGTTAAAAATGATTAAAAATTTTGTCAAAATTTTGAAATTGCTAGGTGACCGCTTAGAAGTTTGTGTGAGTGTATTTATTTTAAACTAGGCTTGCAGAAGTCCCTGAATGCGCTAAGATGCAATTTCACATGGTGACGCTAATTGACTTCCTGGGTAAGATAGCATGGGTAAGATAAGATTTTCTATCCCAGGGTAAAATCCGATATCCTTATTCGGTGTGCAAGAAAACCAGCTCTGCTGGATACGTCATCATGGGTGTTTATTAGAGGCATTTATGCATATGCGATGAGCATCGAAATCTCGTTTACTGGCCAATAAGGGTAAGCAAATGAGATAATGATACTTTAACCCTTTGTATTCTGATGGATTTTCCCATATATATTGATACAATGATTATGGGATTGCTCATTTTATACTAAGCGGTCACAGGTAGAAAACTAAGTTATGTATTTCCAACCCTGAGGGTTGTTTTATCCTAGCAAACATTGCAGAACCTGATGAAATGCAGCAGTATGCTGCATTTCATCTGGGTCTTCACTGTCTAAGTACCCGTTAAGGGGTTTTCAGTATGCAAAAGGTTAAAAAATGCATGTGTAAAATCATTTTTTAATATGGATGTTCGGCTATCTAGTGGTACTGAGCCTACATTGTATTTTCACTGTGTATGCCAGTAGCAAAGGTTCTGGTAATGACTCCAGGTTTCATACAGGCAAGTTTGAGTAAAATTCAAGGACCTTTCAAGGACTTCTCAGACTTTCCTACTGTTTTCAAGGACTGAAAACTTAATAAAAATACTGATTTACACCTTAAAATCCCCTTCCGCTGATTTATTCAAGAAGGGTTGTTGTCAGTTACAAGCGAAAGTATGTGCACGAATTACTGGTTAACCGCTTGTTCAAGCCTGCCCAGGAAAAAGTGTGGTTAGGTGAACTGACCGTCCCGCAATGACCATAGCTGTTGACTTGGGACGTAAAGCAACAAAACAAACAAACAAACACCTTAAAATTCTACTTCTGAAACGCTAGAGTCCATTACTAAAGATATTAGTTTATAGATAATTAGTATAAAATTGTGGTGCCTTTATTTGGTGCAGCATATGCTGCACTAAATAAAGGCACCACAATTTTATACTGATTTAGGTCTCCAAAAACACTGTTGAATCCTCCTGTAAATGGTAAAATTCAAGGACTTTTCAAGGCCTTGAGTGTTTTTAAAGTACTTTTCAAGGCAAATTTCATTTTCAAGGACTTTTCAAGACAGTCCTGTATATTCAAGTACTTTTCAAGCCTGTGCGAACCCTGGATGACCAGATGTGCAGGCTTATCCGAGCCTTGGCTGCTGGCCAATGAGAGAAGTACCAATATCTCATATGCTGGCTCATCTGTTGTTTGTTTGCTTATACATAATGAATGATTATATTGAATCAAGTTATTGGATATCGAAATACTGAATGTACATTAAACAGAATAAAGCTGCTTTTGCTCTTTGTTCCTTCAGTAAAAATCCTGGAAGTCAAATCTCTGACCTTGCCGTTAACTAGGTTAGACCATGATCAAAAGTACAATACCTAGACTTGCTAAGAGTGGAATTCAATGTTCTAGCTAGCCTATGTAGCGGACCAGGTTGGTTTGAATCTCACTTTGTTGGAAACCCTGAAGCTAGGTTTTCTCACGTCATGGCCCATATGTATTATGTGTGTAGGGTGTGGGTGTTCTTTATTGTTGGATATATGTATTTTCCTCATGTTTGAGGGCCCCAAGGAAGATTGATTCGTCAATTGGGTTACCCTCATTAAATAAAGTCGTTACTTACTTACTTATGATCAACCTAGGGTCATCTTTTAGCCCTTAAAGCGCCAATCACGACTGTAGCAAACGACAAATTTTGCGACATCTTTCCTAATTTATGAAAAAATAAGGTATGCTATTACATGAGAATCGTCTGCCAGCAGACGATTCTCATGAAATATCGTGCCTTATTTGTTATTTTTGAAAAAGCAGCAATCTTTGAAATTGTCGTCTGCTGCAAATTAAAGGTGGCGCTTTAAGGTTTTAAACAGAGTGAAGATCCCTTACGCCAAGTAATTAGCACTTTCATTCTGTTGATGAAGTTTTACCTTAAATGGGCATGGCAGCCATTTTGGTCATTGAACCTAGACAACATAGGCATATTTAGGTGATGTTCCATATGAAATTGGCATTGCGGTTTCTGAGAAAAAACATGCTTAAATATATAATGAGTCAAATATGAGCAACCTCTGCTGAAAGGTGAATCTTGACCTTGGTACTTATCTATAGTCATTGTCTCATAAGGTTAAACATATCTAGTGAGTATAATGACATTGTCTTTGTCAGTAATTATGTCCCCCCAACCGAAGGGAGGGTGACATATTGTTTTCGGTGTGGATTCCATTGGCATCCGCGTAGATTTATTTCTGAACGTTATCTTCTGAACCAGTGATGGATTTTAACCAAACTTGCATAGAGGGGGGAGGGGGGAAACAAGTTAGTTAGATTTTGGTGACCTTGAACTATTTTTCAACTTCACACCTGCACCTTGAAGTGTCCAGAATAAGGTTTCCGTGCGTTATCTTCTGAACCAGTGGATGGATTTTTATCAAACTTGTACAGATACATTGTTGGGAGGAGGGAAAGAGTTAAGATTTGGTGACCTGGCAGTGGCAGATTGAAATGTCCAAAATAGGGTTTCCATGTGTTAGCTTATGAACCAGTGGATGGATTTTAACCAAACTTGCATAGATACATTAATGGTAGGATTAGATTTTGGTGACCTTGACCTAATTTTCAAGGTCACACCAGCCCTTTGAAATGTCAAAATTTTGATCAAAATAGGGTTTTTGTATGAGATCTCAAATTGAACAATGGATTCCGGCTGAATGCTATGTAATGTATTATTGTGGCAAAATGAAGTTGATATAATTTTGACCTTGACCTAATTTTCAAGGTCACATCCATTAAAAACTGTAAAACCAGCCTTTTCTGAGCTCTGTCTTCTATACAAGTGGGTTGATTTCCACCAAACTTACATAGATACATTGTTTGGAGACAGAAAAGAGTTATTAGATTTTGATGACCTTGACCTTATCAGATTCAAGGTAACCACAGCACTTTGTAATTTCAGTTTGACCAAAATTTGTGTTTGTCCATGCTTTCACTTGAAATTATAGATGGATTTCAGCATGTATCATTTTGACACAATAAAGAGCAGTAAGTATACTGGAAATCGGGAAATTTTCGCGAGATTTTTATTTAAATAAATCTTCACAAATGAAGGGATCATTCTGTCGTTTTCTGATATTGGTAAATCATGGCCTAGTCATGAATTTAAAACGTCCCAAATATGTTTTTTAACGCCATTCACGAAAATATAATTTTCGCGAAAATTTGCGGATTTACAGTACTTGCTGACTCAATTTGCAGTTGGGGTGACATAGTTTTCCTCTGAAAACACTGCTTAATTGAAATATTAACTTCTATAGATTGTTCCCATTCAAATGCACCATAAAGTAGGTCAAGGTCAACCTAATATCATTTAAACAAACGTGGTAGGGCCCACATCCGCAATGCTACATACCATGGTCGAAGGTCTCTTGGTTCCAGAGATTCTTGAAGGTTTTTTTTTCAATATATATGGGTTACAGCCATCTTGGTCATGTGACCAGGACAATTTTTATATACTTTCATTTCCCCAGCCTGAGGCGTCTCAATATGAAAATTGATTTTAATTGGCCAAGTAGATTCTGAGAAAATCAGTTTCAATATATTAACCCTTAATGCCCCAATCGCAACAAAAGTCGTCTGCTTTTCTCGTCTGCTGAAATGTTTAAGAAGCCTCTATGGCATACAGTGTGGACCCAGATCAGACCGATCCTATAGGAGCAGTCTGTTCTGGGTCCAACCTGTTTGCTTCTATACTTAATTTGTCAGTAATGTTAGGCAATTATTTGCAGCAGACGACTTCATCAGACGAGTTTCAGATGCTTTTTTTTCTTGGCGCTTTAAGGGTTAATGGCAATTTAATATGACCTTTGATACTGTATTTTCGGAAATTTTCATGTGATGTTTATTTCCTGAATTTTCTATTTCCGAATTATTGGCGAAGTTTTGAATTCGCTAGCAAGTATTTGTGTGGTTGGCTATTTCCATGGGTTGAAACTAGTAAACGCGAATCGTAGTTTCCCAACCGTCAAAAGCTGTAGTGCTTAGAAAAGCAGTCCATTTTTGGCGAGCATAGTAATGTCATTTTCTCTTTGAACACACACTGAAAATCACTGATACATATCTGAATCATTGATCAGGTATTTTAAGTGTAATTGATTTCTTATCATTCGCTTGTCCAAGCCATCAATTCAACACTTTTTTGTGGTATCTAAAAACATCTATTGTGCTCACGTAAACGGTCTTGATTTGCATAATCTTTTCATGTTCAATAGCAGTTTAACTTGACCTGTAAACACTGGTCAATTCATGAGAAACGGCGTTTTATTTCTTTTTACTGAAACAAAAATATTGTTTCATCCTACACAGATACAGGTTTGTGGATAAAGTCAGTAATGGAGTGAAATACATTAAAGCAACAGTTTCTCTTTTAAGTATCCGTTTGCTCCATCGTCCATTTTCAAAAATCTTCAAAGATCAATGTAACTTGCTTCAAGTAAGTCAATATTAGCGAGAACTTTGAATTAGCGAGGCAACAAATTCGCGAATAATAGCAAAAATTAAGTTCTCGCAAACATTTCCGAATCTACAGTACTTATTTATGGTCATTGTGTCATTTGGTTAAGATATCTAGCAAGATAATGACTGGCTTCAATAGTTTTCAAAAAATCAACTTTTCCGGATTATTCCCATTAAAATGCATTGAGAGTCAAATTGACATTGCTGTGAAGTAGGTCAACCTAGGAACATTATTTGAACAAACTTGTAAGGCCCAATGCTAAATACCAAGGTCATCAGCCTTCTAAAGAAGATTTTAAACCCTTAAAGTGCCAAGAAAAAAATGCATCTGAAAATGTCGTCTGCTGAAGTCATCTGCTGCAAATAATTGCCTAGCATTACTGACGAGCAGTCTGATCTGGGTCCACACTGTCAAAGAGGCTTCTTAAACATTTCAGCAACGAGAAAAGCAGACGACTTTTGTTGTGATTGGCGCATTAAGGGCATTTACCATATATCGGTGTAGTACTGCTGATGTGGGTGTGTTTGTGGCTAGAGAAGGCATTTGAGGTAAAGTGAGTCTTACAAAGTATTATGCTGATGAAAATCATAGTCTGACAACTAGTGCTTTGCTTCCCAACTGTCTATGCCCAACAGTGTGTTCTCAGTGATATTGTAAAAGGATATATTCTATGACCAACTATATGTACTATACAATAATCTCAGCATCAGAATTCCTCATCCCTCGTGGTGTTTGGAATGACTTCAGAGGCAGCATAGGCTCAGGTTGCAAAGTGGATTTGGCAAGCCAGACCCAAATATATTTGGTGAGAGGATCATGGATTATGCACTGGCATATGACTTGCTCTTCCATAACACATGCTTCAAGAAACTCAATAGTCACATCACATACAAGTCGGGTAATATATAGCAACCCAGATAAACTTGTTATTTTTTTGAAAGAGCATGAGTAAGCTTGTTATGATGTGAAGGGGATGACTGGAGAGGAGGAGGATGCAAAGAATCGAGCATATCTTCGGCCAATCTGCTACTGTTTTCGGCTAACGACACCACGCACCAAAATAAAATTTTCCAGGAAAAAAACTTTAGCATCATTGCTATTGCAGTTGATTGACATTTCTGTGAAAAGTGACATCATTTAAATGGATCAACATGGAAGCGAATTGAAAAGTGATCAGAAGCCAGCCATTACAAAATTTAACTAAAAGAATGTTAGCAGCCGTAAAACTGCTGAATTGTTATGGTTTATCCAGATCTACAAATTGAATCCAGAAATTTTTGAAATTATTCGCCCAGATTTCCTTGGTTGTGATAGCCTCTGCAATTTACATGTGCCTTATATGCGTCCTGAAAGCGGCTATATGAGGATCTCTTGAGCTTCCACACTTTCGAATGTTCCCATAATGCCCTCTTTCAAGCATAAATGGTTCTGCTCCACCAAACCAGAGGACTCCAGATAAGAAATCTTTCAAACGACATCTCCTGAACCACTGACCCAAATTCAATATTTCACAGAATTGTTCCTCATGATGCACTCTACCAAAATTTCACAAATGGTTTCACTCCACTGATCAGTCATTCTCAGGTGAGCTACCCAGGGCCTTCTTGTTTGAGGTTACTGGTTCCTTACTGATGACTCGCTAGTGTACTTAAATTGTTTGTGGTAGCTCTCTTCTTTGTTGCAATTGCAAAATGCACAGGTTTCATATTTTGTATATTTCCTGCAATTATACACCTTTAAAGCTATATGAGCCGCGACACGTGCTTTTCAACAATGTGATATTTTGACAAGTGTAGACTCAGATGAGCCTGTGCAGCCTCCTGTTAAGCTTAGATACATCATATGGTGGTCAGTCGGTAGCTTAACACTTATAGAATATTCAAGCGACAAGCAAAGGCTCTGATCAGACTGCGCGTATGCGCAGGCTGATCTGAGGCATTGCTGGTCGCATATACCACATTGTTGTAAATCCCATGTCGCGGCTGATATATGTTGTGTGAGTTCACCGCAACAAATGCTTTCATGTAAAATGAAAACTACTATAATAAAGAAACGTCAATTTCCGGTCAAGAAAAGCATTCTTTCTGGGCTATGCCAGAGCAATAACAGATAGGACCAGTTAAGGATATTTGTGTGTGTAAAATTGTAATTATTTTCTTGCCCATGAACTTAAATGCATGTTTTGGGTGCTCAAAAGAAATGTCTCATTGAGACGGTTCTTTTGAGTACCCATAACATATGCTTGAGAAATAAGAAAAATAATTTTCAATTATGTACTCTTATCTTGAGGCCAGTAAACATCCTGCATAATAGGGATAATTGACAAATAACTATGAACTATAGCTTGTAGATTTTTTATTTTGCAAGCTCGTTTTAATCAAAAAAGAAAATTGGTTAAAAGAAAAGCCCCTTTTCTGCTATACAAAAGAAACCAGACTACAATTTAGCCCTGCTGATATAAAAGTAACAAAAAGGTGAAACGGGTCAACCTACACATAGTATGAAAAATTAACAAGCTTAACAGTTTAATGAGTACTAGCAGCATACGTTTGAGCCTCGACCAGGAAAATCTGTCTTTGGGGTTTTACGAACAACAAAGGCGCAGACCAGCCTGTGCATCCGCGCGGTCTGATCAGCGCCTTTGTTTTTTTGCTTATTGGAAACTAACATATCTAGACTTGCTATGAGCGAAATTTCAATTTTCTGGCTAGTCTCTGTAGCTGAGCAGGCTGGTTTGAATCTCACTTTGTCTGAACCCCGAAGACAGGTTTTGTCGCGTCGAGGCCCATTTAAATACATTAACTCTTTCCTTGCGGTCATCTGCTGATAACCTTTGCAACAGTTTGAACCCAGACCATGACAGATGTTCTGGATCCAAACTGTCTGACACTCAGAGAGTGTTTCCAAGAGATTTTAAAACATTAAAAGTCGGTAGACAACAACAAAAGTATGAAAAATTACCTTGCCTGCAAAGAGTGAACCCTTGCCTACCTCTACAGGGTTCATACAGGCAAGTATGAGTAAAATTCAAGGACTTCTAAAAGCCTCTCCAACAGTTTTCAAGGACTTAAAGTTAATGAAAAATACTGATCAAAGTGTTAAAATTCTTCCACAGAAATGCTAGACTCAGATAATGGAGACCTTAGTACTGGAAAATCAGTATAAAATTGTTGTGCTGCACTAAATAATGAGGCACAACAATTTTATATCAATTAAGGTCTCTATCTACAGTGCTAAGTCCTACAGAAAATAGTAGAATTCTAGGACTTTTATGTGTGATTTTCCAGTACTTTTCAAGGCAGATTTAATTTTCAAGGACTTTTGAAGAAAGCCCTCTAAATTCAAGTACTTTTCAAGCCTGTGCGAACCCTGCTCTATCAGCATTTTTTTTAACTCTTTGGCCCACCCCTTAGGCTTTTGCAAAACTGCTGAAAATCAAGGGAATGCAAGCTCAATTGTTGGCTAGATCTGTTTTACCTTTCATTTGGTTATAGACAACTTTCACTTCTAAACCACTAGGAAAATTGATTTAGCCCAGTGGCTTAAAAACATGATTTCTGAAGAAAGTGGACTCCGAAGATCTAGGTACTAGTTTTGTCCATCCTGATATGGGTCCAAACTGTTTGCAAATTATAAGCAGACCACAAAAGAAGCCGCTAGCAAGGAAATGAGTTGACTGAGATTTCTGTATTCATCCTTAAACCTGAACAAGTCCACAGACTACCTGATGACAGGGCTTCAGTTAAGAGTGATTTTCTTATTTCTCAACCAAAACATATGTTGTGGGTACTCAAAAGAACCATCTCAATGAGGCGGTTCTTTGGAGCACCCAAAACATATGCTAAAAGTTATTGGTAAGAAAATATTTACAAGTTTACACTGAAATTTTTTGTTTATCTAAACCTATATGTTGATTAAACAAGCAAAATATAGAAAATACTTAAATTGTGGGCATCTGTCTTCTAAGCAAATACACTTATATGTTTGTGTTAATTATTAAAGTGGGTATTTTTTATCATGTCTATTATTTTAAGGTTTGTTTGTTTGTTTGTTTGTTTCTTTACGTCCACTCAACAATCTTTCAGTTATGCGGGACGGTCTTCCTGGGTTGAACCAGTACTAAGCTAGGATAAATGTATTATTTTAAGGTAATATATATATTATTTTTTTTATTAATTATTTTTTTTTTTTAATTTTTTTAAATTCGGCTTCCTATTTAAGGTTTGTGCATCTATACATCTAATATATAGCTTAGTTTTGACCACTTGCATTGGAATTTTTCATGCTTATTATGAAGTCTTGATATATACTTTTCAGTTTGATATTTTCTTCTTAGATAGCTGAGAAAGGTTTCTAATGTAATATAATTGGTTATGAATTTTGTTTTATAAATGAAATACCTGGCTAGTATAAGTAAGTGATTGAGTAGTTTATTTTCTTTGTTTTTAAAAAATAAAACTGTTTTAATTGTCAAGTCAAGATTTATATTTCCATTTACTTGTAACCAGTTTTTAAGAGCTGACCAGAATTCTTTAGCCTTATCACAATGGTAAAACAAATGACTAATTGTTTCTGAATCTCGGTCACATAAGGAACATCTGTCATTATCTGTTTTATTAATTTTATAAAGAAATGATTTTGTTACTAAGATATGATTATTGATTTTAAACTGGAAATCCTTTAGTTTTACCTCCTGTGTATTTCTTACAATACCATTAAAGAAGTTCCATTCCTCTGGTGTTATACCGATGGTGTTCATCCATTTTGGAGGAGGTGTAGTTGGGATATTGTTTCCAATAAGGATATCATAGAGTTTTCTACAACCTTTTTTATCAGAGCATAAAATTTGAATGTAATAATTTTGGGCAACATTATGTTTTAACAATTGACATACTTGAAGGTTCTGATTAATCTTTGTTTTCCAAATGGCAGGTATTCGTCTCAAAACTGATAAATAGTCTAAAAAGGTACCTTGTATATTATAATTATGTTTCAGGTCCTCAAAATGATAAAATTGTCCATTTAAATCAAGCAAATCTATAATATTTCTTATGCCTTTTCTGTGCCATTCTTTTATGAAAAGATTTTGTCCTTGGGTTATATTAGAATTAAACCATATTGGACTGAACAGAATATGCTCTACTTTTTCAATGGGAACCGAATTACAGAATTTTTTCCAACTAACAAGTATATCTTTCCAAAACAGGTTTCTTAGTTCCTTGGATTTAGTTTCTGGATAATTTTCTCCCATAGAGAAGATTCTATTTATATTTATGTTTGAAAGGGAACTCCATGAACAATCAGGATGTGTAATCATCTTTCTCAGCCAAGTGACTTTTAAAGCTGTTATAAAATTATCAATATGAACCATTCTCAACCCTCCTTTTTCTATATCTTTTATAATATATTTTCTTTTTATTCTGTCTGGACCAGAATTCCATAAAAAAGTGTAGAATAATTTATTTAGTCTTTTCACCAAAATGCCTGGTGGATTTGGAAGTCCCATGAACAGATGCACAAACTTTGATAGCGCCAATGATTTTATTATAGTTATCTTTCCTGGTAATGTTAATTTTCTTTTAGACCATGTCTTAATAATATTTTCCACTTTTTGCTCTATGCCAGTAGTATTTTTGTCCCATATGTCAAAGACCTCAGCAGTGAAAGATACACCTAATATTTTAAAGGGTCCCTGATTCCAATCTAGTTTAAAATCATTACATAAAATACGGTTAGATTTATTCATGGATCCAATCCATATTGCTCTAGTTTTTTCAATATTTAATTTTAGACCCGACATTATGTAAAATGAATTTAATTTTTCTAATGTTTTTCTCAAAGACATTTCTGAACCGTCTAGAAATATTTGTGTGTCATCTGCATATTGACTTAGTGTGAATTCTTTATTATTTATAATTATGCCTTTTATATTTATATCTTTTTTAATCATATGGCTTAATACCTCTGCACAAAGAATAAAAATATATGGTGAGATAGGATCTCCTTGACGGCAGCCTCTTAACAAACTAAAATATTCTGTCATATGGCCATTTTGCAATATACAAGACTCTGAACCAGTTTGAAATAATTTAATCCAGCGCTTAAAAGAAGGTCCAAAATTAAAATAATCTAGTGTTTTATGGATAAATTTCCATGATATTGAATCAAATGCTTGTTGGAAGTCAATAGAGAGGAGTAGCCCTGGAATTTCTTGTTATTTTGCCTCAAAAAGAATATCATATATAAACCTTACATTTTCACTTATACATCTTCCTGAAATAAAGCCTTTCTGGTCTTCATGGATTAATTTAGGCAGGAAAGATTTTAGTCGAGAGGCAATCACAGAAGATGCCATCTTATATATGACATTAAGAAGAGAAATCGGGCGCCAGTTTTTCAGAAGAAAGGGGGATTTATTTGGTTTAGGAAGACAGGTAATTATACCTTGCCTTTGTGTTATGGATAAGGAACCTGATTTATATCCATAATTTAATGACTTAAAAATAAAAAATTTAAGATCGATCCAGAAGAACTTAAAAAATTCTGCTGGAAAACCATCATTTCCTGGGGTTTTTGAGTTTTTCATATTCTTTAAAGCTTCCGCTAGTTCTGAATATTTAATATCCCCTTCCAAAGACTCAGATTCGTTCTCAGACAATTTTATGTGGTTTTCTCCTATAGCAGATGAAATTGGGTTATCATTTGTAACATTTTTTTCACTATATAGTGTTTTATAATATGTTTTCTGACTATTTAGGATTTCGTTGGTAGTTGTGCATTCATGTCCATCATTCTCTATTATTTTTGTAATTACTTTATTTGTATAATTTCTCTTTTCAAGGCCAAAAAAATAACTTGATGGTTTTTCCCCAAGGTCTTCGTATCTACAGCGTGATCGTATTATGACTCCATCTATAGTATTTGCTCTTATTTCCTGTAATCTTGTTTTCTTTTCTTCTAATAAATTAACCTCTTCAATGTTTGCATTTTGTAAGTCGGCTGAGATACTGTTTTCTAATTTCGAAATTTCATTTTCTAAGATTTTTTCCTCTTTTTGTTTTAATTTCTTTTTTCTTGAACTATATTTTATTGTCTCTCCTCTTATTCCCAGTAGTATCATTTCTAACAATAACTGATCATTTATTGAGTATGCATTTTCATTATCTGTATTATCATCATCATTATTATTATTGTTATTATTATTGTTATTATTATTATTATTATTATTATTATTATTATTATTTAAATTTTCCCTGTGTTGTTGATTATTATTTACTCTGTATGTATCTGTAACATCTACTATTACTTTTTTCACAAGCTGAATATATTCTCTGTCTTTTAGAAGTGAGTTATTGAACTTCCAATAGCTTCTTCCTCTATCATTTTGATTTAAATGTAGTTGTAGGGTAACTCCAGAATGATCAGTTCTATACCCTGAAACAGTTTTACAGTCATTAACAAATCCCAAAAGATCTTCACTAATTAAAAAATAATCTAAACGAGCTTGTTTTTTATCTGGGTTATGTCTCCTCCATGTAAAACCTTTACTTTCATTTATACACCTATAAATATCAATATAATTATCATTTTCAATTAGTTTTAAAACTTCACGTCTAGCTGTTGGGTTATTAACATGTCGGTAATTTTCAGTATCTATTTCTGGATTAATAACTAGATTCCAGTCCCCACATATAATAACCTCATCATTTCCAAAATCTAATATTTTTTGTTTAAGATTGTTATAAAATTGTGGACGGTCCTCATTAGGGCCATATATACTTGCTAGAGTGATTTTTTTCCCTTGGATTTTTAATTCTAACAGAACAAAATTTCCCTCTTTATCTGTTAAAATCTGTCCAATGTCACATGGAAAATTATTATTTATTAATATCATTACCCCCCTGCTTGCATTAATACCCGGTTTTGCACTGAGGACAAGGTTGTAACCCCACTCTGCTTTAACATGTGAAAACATATTATTGTCAATGTGAACATCTTGCAAACATGCTATATTATACTTCTTTGATCTTATATATTGAAATAAATCTCTCCTCTTTTGCATATTCTTGAGGCCTCGACAATTCTGGGATAAAATAGTTATGAAATCAGCCATAGTCTTTGAATGTTGCAATTTCAAATGAAAGCCCTATTTTATCAATTTCACAGACTGGGAAGTCATACACATATACAAAAACATAATATTTTCCAAAAGGAAAAAAAAGAAATACAGTAAAGCAAAAAAATGACATGTATAACATGAAACAAAATATAACAAACATCAATTAGCACTTGAAAGTAAATGCAAGAAACATTTAATTTCTATTTCGATGCAGAGAGATTACTGTAAATTGTTTGCTAATATATTGCCAATTTCAGCTTGGGAGTCTATTTTGGTACACATTTCCTCATTCAACCTAATAAGAGTGTTGTGTGTAAAGAAAAAGAAACAAGACTCAACACCCCTTTTTGAAACAATATAGATCCAGATCAGCTGGCTCCGTTGAAAGCAGGCTGATCTGAATTTATACATTTATATAGGGTAATCTACCCTTAAAGTACTAATTTTAAATGTGCGCTTGCATGTATAGCGGCATGTGTGTTTATCAGATTGAATATGGTAAGCAGTTCTCTTTAACTCATATAAACCTAGCATCCTTTTGGTGTGGCAAAGGCAAACAGTGCAGCCTCAGATTTAATTTTGCCTGTTTTACTGACTGGGAAGGCTTGCACATAAAGCAGTAAGAATAATGATAAAAAATCTCCATCTATAGATACAGTTCTGAATCTAGTAGCAAGCATGATTGCATTTCATTATTTTGTGAAATTGTAAATTTGTAATAATATGTTCTGTATTTGTAATATATAAAATAAAGATGGAGAAACTGGAAAAAAAAAAAAAAAAAAAAAAGAAAAAGAAAAGATTTAAAAAAAAAAAAAAAAAAAAAAAAAAAAACCTATATGTTGATGAGTTGTGTTTAATGTAGGGATGGAACAGTAAACAGTGTCAACCCAGATCAGACTGCTCCTATAGGAGCAGTTTGATCTGGGTTTACTGTTTTATATATGCCTGTCTGTTAGTAGATTTCTCTACTCAAAAGTGGGAAAGCAATTAAAAATGGGCCCACACCTGGGCTTAAATTCATGAAATTAGGGTGTTTACTAGTGTTGGGTATCGGACAGGAAATCAGTATCGATTATCGGAAAACACTCCCCGATTGATTATCGATTTTACAATCGAAAACTATATTCACTTTACAAAAAACAGTAATTTCCATAAAACAAACTTGTTATATGTGCACATGGCCATGCTTTAGTCCCTTTTGAGTCTTTAGCATTATTTTCTGCATTATGTATAACTTTTATGCATATTTGTTCTATTAAATAAGGCATTTACTGCATTTAAAGAGCCCTAAGTCCATTAATGAAGTTATCAGGACCAGTGTATGTGATGGTCTTATTATTAGGGCTGCCACGTTTACGAAATTTGGTAAACGTTTACAGTTTACATGAGTTCCTAAAACCGAAATGATGCCCTTTACACGTTACTTCCAGATTGATTTCTTTCCATTATGCAGCTCTGTAAAATCACCGATACATGTATTTCTCATAAAAAAAACCTTTCAAAAATGTACCTTGTACGAATATTCAAAATTGTTTTTGGTTGGTTGTTGTGATAGAACTCATATCAAGTAATTGGAAAGTGATTGCATCATGCCCAGATTACATCATGCCCACATTAGTGAAATTTTCCTTCAATTGCAAGCGTGTAATTAATGAGTGGACACACACAAGACATAACTGCGAATCGTCATGTACTTATCAAAACACACGCCGATAGGAAGTAAAAAAAAAACCTCTCCTCTTTAGTAACTGTTAAAAATGCAACAATATAATTGTCCCAAGCAGTGGCTGAGTGAAACAATATTTGGGACATTGTCATTGTCCGTTGAGCATGTCCGCCGTAATCTCTAATTGCAGCGGAAGATACATTATCAAATACAGCCGAATCTTAGAAAACAAACAATCTAATTGATTATACAGATGGAGATGTGACGTATTACTGTTAAAAAGACTATTTTTCATTAGGAAATGCAATTTATAAACCACGACGCTGGTCACGTGCTAAACACGGCTGACAATCTGTCGAATGTGAAACCGGCCGTTCAGCAAAGACATCCGGGCGATTAATTTCCGGTTTCGCAAAGAGGATCCGCAAGAGGTAAGCAAAGTGTACCTGTTCCAATTTTAATGATGGATATTTACTTATACAGAAAGTAAATCAAAAATCTAAGAATGCTATTTTGTCAGTTAATAATTAGTGTTTTGACACGCCAAAGTAATTTACTTGATTTCGGCAAGGTTTTCAAGGAATTTATTCCCTCCCCCTAACTCCTGTTTCTACACAGTCAAGGTCGCCAAAAATACAAAGGAGAATAAAGCATTTTGCCATTATCAGTGAGTCTCGATGAAAAAAATCACTGTCCAATTGTTTGAATTATATTTTCGTAAGTCGGCGATTGCGCACCAACTAACACAGCGTTTAGCATATTTTAGAATATTGATTGAAAGGGAAGATTGTTCCTGGTTCGGCATGTAATCATTAAAATATGAAGGAATTATTTCAACCCTTATTTGTTTAGTTTGTACTGTTACACACTAAAGTATTGGTACGTAACAGACTATTAGATGACAGAAAGTTGTAAAACGCATACACTATAATTTTTGCGTAAAGAAAAGATAAATTTCAGCTTATCTATATGCTAGACACCACTCTCCATTTCACGATTGTTTTACAGCATAAATTGCTTAAGTTTAGAGAATTAATTAACACACATACATCGTACATGCGTTATAATGCCCCTCTCTAATGATTTTATCCCCAGTTGAACATGCCTGTCCGATTTTTCCTGGTTAGGCTTTAGATCACTCGGTTGAGCATTGGAAGATACATCATATGAGCTGCGATGTCAGAAAACCGTTCTTCGGGGTTTCTGACCAGGTCCGACACAGATCCGGCTGCATAATTACTGAATATGGCTAGAGGCTTGAAATTGTGATTTTAAGAAGTAGAGGGATTGTACTATCTGTGTTGCAAAAACAAAGGCGACTTTGTTTTCGCATGTGCAAAATTCCGGTTTTCTCACGTCGCGGCCCATATTATGTCCTACCTCTTTGCAAACACTTTATAGAATAAAAAGTGGGGTTTCCAGGAGTATAAGCTGTTTTCTGATTTTCGCTATATAACTTACAGACAATAATTACGCATTACACCACCTACTAACAGTCTGTGTTTTTTAAGCAAAATTAGAAAATAATATACTGACGTCAACTAAAAATGCCTCACTCATTATCCCTGATTTTATAGCGATTATATTTAAAAATGAACAGCCACGTACTGATTCGTTATGTAGAGGTTGGGCCATGTTGGAAAATGACTTTAATTTGATATGCAGGTGACGAGTTATTCCGATGACGCCATACAGGCTCAACATACACATGACGGCATTGTGCATCGATCGCCAATGATTTCAATTTGAATTTGCACCCATTTTGTGCCGCAATGTTTTGCTGATCAATGAACAAATTTTGGATCATTTATTCAAACAGTTATGCTTGGGAGTAATAACTTTATGAAATTATGACGTCATATTAAAGATAAAATGTAAGGTCCGTTTACGAAACTTGCCAACATTCTCGTTTTGCTTCAAGTAATGGAAAAAATTATAAGGGGGTACACTAGGTAATGTACACAGAATATGCCTACATAAAAATTACGTTATTTAAGATGAGCTGTAACGCCCAATGGCCAATTGTTGGTCTACGTCTGGAACACATGCCAGATTGCGTTTCTTCAGCAATCGTCGCTGGTTAGAGCCCAAAGACTTTTGCAAAAGATTAGTAACAATCTTTTCACCCTCTTTGCAGAGTCATGACATTTAAGTTTTACTGAAAAGCATGGCGAAAAGGTGGATGGGGTAAGTTGTTTCGTTAAGCAGATGCATACATTGTCTGAACATTATAAACGCATTTTTGGTAAAATAGAGAATGTTTTACAATGGTAAAACACGTTTTTCCTGTCAACGGATTGTGTCTCGAAACAAAGCAAATGTGGCTAAAATCTTGTGTTACAAGCGAAAGTATGTGCACAAATAACTGGTTAACCGCTTGTTCAAGCCTGCCCAGGAAAAAGTGTGGTTAGGTGAACTGACCATAGCTGTTGACTTGGGACGTAAAGCAACAAAACAACCAACCAAATCGCACGAAATGGTGACCCGTGTCTCAAACCGAGGTCGTTTTCTCAGCCTCAAATTTTCTTTCAGCAATTTTGTTTTCATGAGATATGCTTGGCTGATAAGATGTTATAATGCACTAAAATTCATAACTTTAGTCTGATCAGTCTAAGAGATATTCATGTTTATTTTTAGATGAGGCATTTTTTCTTGACGTCAGTATATATCATTTTCAAGTGAAATGGTCAATTTACAGCCATGAAAGTGTGATGTATATTGCATAGGTGTTTTATCTTACAAAATGTCAGGCCTGATCTGGGTCCGAATTGTTTGATCTGGGTCCGAATTGTTTAAAAGGGTTATCAGCAGATGACACTGTTGTGTAAAGGTTTAACGCAAAGTTAAAATACATCGCTTCAACTTCAACTTCTCATAACCTCTAAAGTGTCAAACAGTTTGGACCCCAATCAGGTCCAGACAGAATGTTGGGCTTGATCTGGGTCCAAAATTGTTTGAAAGGGTTATCAGCAGATGACAATGTCAGGTAATGGTTTAACGTAAAGTTAAAATATATCGGTTCAACTTCAACTTGTCATTACCTCTAAAGTGTCAAACGGTTTGGACCCCTATCTGGTCCAGACAGAATGTCGAGCCTGATCTGGGTCCAATTTTGTTTGAAAGGGTTATCAGCAGATGACAATGTCAGGTAAAGGTTTAATACAAAGTTAAAATTCATCGGTTCAAGTCCAACTTGTCATAACCTCTAAAGTGTCAAACAGTTTGGACCCCTATCAGGTCCAGACAGAATGTCCAGACTGATCTGGGCCCAATTTATTTGAAAGGGTTATCAGCAGATGACAATGTTGTGTAAAGGTTTAATGCAAAGTTAAAATACATCGGTTCAACTTCAACTTGTCGTAGCCTCTAAAGTGTCAAACAGTTTGGACCCCTATCAGGTCCAGCAAGATGTCAGGCCTAATCTGGGTCCAAATTGTTTGAAATGGTTATCAGCATGTAAAGGTTTAGAGCAAAAATAAAATACATTGGTTTAACTTCACATTGCCATCTGCTGATAACCTTTGCAAACAGTCTGGGCCCCGATCAGGCCTGAACAGAATGTTGGGCCTGATCTGGGTCCAAACCGTTTGCAAAGGTTACCAGCAGATGACATGTCAGGTAAAGTTTAAATGCAAAAGGTAAAATACAATGGATTTGACCCAATGTTGTCAGAACCTGGAAAGACATTTTTTTTTTTTTTTTTATTTGATTCTTTACGTCCCATCAACAATCTTTCAGTTATATAGAGACGGGTCTTCATGGGTTGAACCAGTACTAAGCTAGGATAAATGTGTCTTGCTCAAAGACCAAAACGCAGTGACGCCAGTGAGGATCGAACCCGTGGCCCTTCGGTTTTCAGTCAAGCACTTTACCACTGCGCTCCCATTAAAAAATTTATGGTTGTTTTCCCAGACACCATGTATACATGTAGGGATACCCAGGGGGGGGGGTCAAAATTGATAACTTTTTCTCATATCTTACTTTTGTCACAGCAAAATATTGCATGCACTGATCCAGAGGGGGGCAAGGGGCCCGGACCCCCCCCCCCCCCCCTGGAAAAACACAAGTTATATGGGATTCTATAGGGAATAAGCAATTGGACCCCCCCCCCTGAAAAAAGTTTTTACCCCATCCGCCCTGGAAAAAATGTTGGCGCCCCTCTTGAACCTCGGAAAATCATAATTTCCTTTGAAAAAACCCATTGGCATTCTGTAAAATAAGTGGAGTACTACTAAAAAGAACTAAAAGATCCGTTGTCAGGTTATGACAGATGGACCTGGACCCCCCCCCCCCTCCCCCCCCGACGAAAATTCCTGGATCCGTGCATGTCTTGATACAAATCTTGAGCTATTGTTGCTTCATCTATGCTGGAATGCCATATAATAATGCCTGAGGACTTTTCTTGAAAAGGATAGCGCTTATGACAGGCTGCAATTAAAGGTGTTGAGTGTCAAACTTGGAGGTGTGATGTGTCAGAATTCAGATTCAAAATAGTCATTTATCTATCTGGAATTGGTAATATCTCAAGGTTTATGGAATTTAAAGACCGTTTTATGTGTTAAAGCTCCTAAGATATAAAAGACACTCATTTCTTTCACGTCTAAATGATCGCAAACCGATGGCCGTTCACCCCACCCGAGTTTTTTTCAATAATTTGTGAAAAATCGGTGCTGTATAATAAAAATAATCGTGGCGGGACAAAAGACAATGATTTCCCTTCGAATGAGCGCAGACTGGTGAAAAATCGGAGTATTGGAATAATTACGGCCCATTTTTCATCATTTTCCCTTTACCCATAATGTTAAAATTCACCGTTCACATCACCGCAGTACATTTGTTTACCTATGTCGCGAAGGCTGTGACGTCACGGTGGTCCAGAGAATCAAAACCTTATCATATACATTTCAAGACAATCGTTCTTGAAGCTAAAGTCAGTATGTTGAAAATACATTGAATGCTAAACCGAATTATCACATGCGAAACTTACCCAAAAATGGAACATTTACATGCGAAACCAAAAACTTGAGACCGAATTAGCTTACAAATCTGCAAATTGTAATACCCTACGCCAATGTGGAGTTATTACAGACCCCCGCTTTATATACTCACTCATGGCGTTTTGTTTGTAGCCCACAAGGCAATAATTGTCAGAACTAGCAAAATATCGTCGTGTTTATCCCATATTTTCGGTGATTCACGGGACAGAAGAAAAATCACAACAACGAGGAAACACCTAACCATATCCTTTGGTGCACGAAGAAACCGATATAAAACTGACAAAATAGCATTCTTTAATTTCAAAAATATTCATTTTAGTTCAAATTAACAGCTTTCAAACGCGAGTACTCGTTGTTTGTTTACCTTTTGCGGATCCTCTTTGCGAAACCGGAAATTAATCGCCCGGATGTCTTTGCTGAACCGCCGCTTTCTCATTTGACAGATTGTCAGCCGTGCTAAAGCTCGTGTAAACGGTAGGTCAATTTTGTAAACGTTTATTGCAGAAACACGAAACGGTGCCGTTTACACGTGTAAACGTGGCAGTCCTACTTATTATGAATGCAATATTGATCTTAATCAATGCTTACTTGTGTAAAAATGATTCTACATATTCAAATATTTTTTAAACACATTTTATCCAAGGGGTCCCTTAGATTTGCTTACCAATGATAGAATTCCGATTTAATCGATTGTGGAAAATTTCAATCGATATCTTCCTATAGCAGCTCTACTAACTAATTAATCGATTATTTTGATTAATCGTCAAACACTAGTGTTTACTATAAAGGAAAATCCCCAATAGAACTGCCTCACAGAGGATATTCCAAGGAGTGACTACAAAATATTCTTAATGACCAAAACATAAACAATAACTTTCACTACTGCAATAATACATTTTGGCTTTCTTTGAATACTCTGGCATACATTTATTATCATTGCAGTGTTTGAAAAAAAAAGTTAGCATTTAAACCAAAACAGTATGATCTTAAACAGAGCATGGTTATGATGCTCATATCATGTATCAACATCAACCCCAAAGGGAGCGCAGTGGCTCAGTGGTAGAGTGCTTTACTCGAGACCGAAGGGTAGCGGGTTCGAGCCTCACCGGCGTCACTGCGTTGTGGTCCTTGAGCAAGACACATTTATCCTAGCTTAGTACTGGTTAAACCCAGGAAGAATCGTCCCGCATAACTGAAAGATTGTTGAGTGGACGTAAAGAATCAAATCAAACAAAACAAAAACATCAACCCCAAGTCTCTACCAAGTCTTTATCCTCACCAACATACATCAATGTCAACATGTGACATCTTAATCCGAGCCTTCTCTGATGTTTAAGTGGCTTTTCGATATTTTGATATTTGCCACTAACAGTGGCAAATATCAAAATAAAGAAACGTCACTAAAACATCAGAGAAAACTCAGACTAGTGACATGTATACCACATCTCTTTGTTCTCTCAACAACCAATTATGTCGCTGGTATAATGCAGCACCTATATCCTGCCTGTATGTACTCTAACCATCATGTCATTAACAAAGTGACACCTATATCATGTCTGTATGCATCCTCATCAACATATGTCATCACAATGGGATGCCAATGTACATCAACATTGTAACAAAACAACATCAATATCATGTTTGTATGTAACCTCACCAACATACATTAACACTGTTTGATAATTTATTTTTATCTGTATGTAACTTCACCAACATACATCAAAACAGCTTGATATCTAAATTCCATCTGTAAGTAACCTCACTAACATACATGAAAACATTTTGATATCTAAATTCCATCTGTAGGTAACCTCTTCAACATACATCAAAACAGTTTTTTCATCTGTATGTAAACCCACCAACTTACATCGAAACAGTTTGATATCTGAAGCTCATCTGCATGTAACCTCTTCCACATGTATCAACACAGTTTGATATCTAAATCTTGTCTGTATGAATAACATCTCCAACGTGCATCACCTCCGTTCGATATCTAAATCTCATTCTATATGTAACCTCACCAACATACATCATAACAGTATATATCTAATCTAGTCTGTATGTAACCTTACTACCATTCATTGACACAGTTCAATATGTAAATCTGATCTGTATGTAACCTCAACAACATACATTGACACAGTTTGATATCTAAATCTTGTCTCTTGTGTATTCAAAACACAACAACATACATCGACACAGTGTGATATCTATATCTTGTCAGTATGTAGCCTCACCAACATACATCGACACAGTATGATATCTATATCATGTCTGTATGTAACCTCACCAACATACATCGACACAGTGTGATATCTATATCATGTCTGTATGTAACCTCACCAACACACATTTGCAACTATGATATCTATGTCTGTATGTAGCCTCACCAACATACATCGACACAGTATGATATCTATATCATGTCTGTATGTAACCTCACCAACATACATCGACACAGTATGATATCTATATCATGTCTGTATGTAACCTCACCAACATACATCGACACAGTATGATATCTATATCATGTCTGTATGTAACCTCACCAACATACATCGACACAGTATGATATCTATATCATGTCTGTATGTAACCTCACCAACACACATTGGCAACTATGATATCTATGTCTGTATGTAGCCTCACCAACAAACATCCACACAGTATGATATCTATATCTTGTCTGTATGTAGCCTCACCAACATACATCGACACAGTATTATATCTTGTCTGTATGTAACCTCACCAACATATACATAGACACAGTATGATATCTCTATCTTGTCTGTATGTAACCTCACAAACATACATCAACACAGTTTGATATCTAAATCTAATCTGCTTAATTCAGCATTTTGAGGCTGACTTTCTATGAAAAGACAGCCTCAAAATTCTGAATTCCGGATGAATCCTGAAAACTTTCACCCATGAATTTGACATCAATATCTATTGTGTATATGATCTCACAAACTGTTGCTCTTTGAGTTTGTAGACATGTTTGTTAGGTTCACAGCTGGTAAACCTTGATCTGATGAAAGAGATAGTTGGAGATTAAGAGCTTCTTGTCAGCTGTCAAGTGAATCCCTGAAGGTTGTAGACATGTTCTTTAGGTTCACAGCTGGTAAACTTTGATCTGATAGAAGGTTGTAGACATGTTTGTTAGGTTCACAGCTGATAAACCTTGATCTGATGAAAGAGATAGTTGGAGATTAAGAGCTTCTTGTCAGCTGTCAAGTGAATCCCTGAAGGTTGTAGACATGTTCTTTAGGTTCACAGCTGGTAAACCTTGATCTGATGAAAGAGATAGTTGGAGATTAAGAGCTTCTTATCAGCTGTCAGGTCAATCCCTGATGGTTGTAGACATGTTCTTTAGGTTCACAGCTGGTAAACCTTGATCTGATGAAAGAGATAGTTGGAGATTAAGAGCTTCTTATCAGCTGTCAGGTCAATCCCTGATGGTTGTAGACATGTTCTTTAGGTTCACAGCTGGTAAACCTTGATCTGATGAAAGAGATAGTTGGAGATTAAGAGCTTCTTATCAGCTGTCAGGTCAATCCCTGATGGTTGTAGACATGTTCTTTAGGTTCACAGCTGGTAAACCTTGATCTGATGAAAGAGATAGTTGGAGATTAAGAGCTTCTTATCAGCTGTCAGGTCAATCCCTGAAGGTCGCACGATCTGATCATTAAACTCTACTGATCCAATGAAAGTTCCATCACACTGCCATACCTGCAATGAGAAGCAACAGAAGGTTGTACAGTAAAACCTGTGTCAAACAGCCACTCAAAAATAGACAAAACAGAGATCTTTATGACAAATGGTAGTTCATTGAAGGTCGAAAGTATTGTAGAATGCATTCTGCAATACTTTGACTTGCATTAAGCGATAATTGATCTTGAAAACCAATTTGTGGTCTTTTGAGAGTGGCCGTTTTACACAGGTTTTACTGTAGAGCCTCACTTAAATTTATCATTTAACCTTTATAAAAACATGTGACCCCTGGGGCACAGTAATTTTTTAGTCCCAGGGTCATGATTTAAACAAACTTGGTAGAGGTCCACAAGGTAATGCTACATAGGAAATATCAAGGCTGCCTTGTGGTTTCAGACAAGATTTTTAAAAATATTTTTTCTATATGTTTTTTCTTATAAATCTTTATGTACATCAACAAAAAGAGCCTCACCTGGATGTAAACATGAATATCTCTTAGAATGAAATGACCAAAGTTGTGAATTTTTGTGCATCATAATGTCATATTGGTTAAGTGTATTTCCTGAAAAAACCAGCTGTATGAATATTTCAAATTGAGACAGCAACAGAGTCATTAAACTCATGTGATATATGATTTTAGACCACAACCAAAACTAAACTTACCTTGACCTTATTATTCTTGCTGTCTCCCACTAAAATATGTCCCATCTGATCTACAGTTACTCCAGATGGTTCGTAAAACTCGTTCGGCCCACGACCATAGCGGCCAATCACACGCTCGAAGTTTCCTTCTAGGTCAGTAATGTATACATTACTCAATCCTGTAAAAGGGAAACAAGAAACTCTTGATTAGGAGGGTCATCTAAAGGGCGTTAAGAAAGTTCGCTCTTGCACACCGGATAAGGATATCCGAGATTTTAACCTGGGATAGAAAATCGTATCTAACCCATGCTATCTTACCCAGGCTGTCACGTGAGGGCTTCATACACTGGTTGTATTGGAACTCACGGATTGTCGTCAAGTGACTTCATTGTTATGTTCAAGTGACTTCATCTAATGAATTTGCATCTTAGCGTATTCAGGGACTTCTGGAAGCTTATTTTCAAATAAAAAAAACAGTGGTGAGCAAGAAAAAGAAACCATTATTCGTGTGAGGGTAGGATAGAAAAATCCATCCCTCGAGATCACCATTTGTCATCACTTGGCAAGCCTCTTGATGCCAAACGACGATCGTCTGGACAGATTTTTCTATCCTACCCTCACACTCATGATAGATTCTTATATTCCGCAGTTCACCATAAAATTTCAAATCATTGAAAAGGAAATTATGCTGAAAAAATTGCATTTTCTATGAACCTTTCCTTGCCTGTGATATTGAATAGCGTTTGATACTGTGTCAGACATACAAAGATGTCACAAAAATATATTTTCTATTGGTACTATCTTTCAAACGTTCTGGAAAAAAAATTTCAAAATTTGTGACATTTATGATTTTGGATGTTTGTGTTTAGCATTGCAGTTAAGGAAATGATCCAAAGTTGTGTTAAGAAATGAATTCAATTTTTGGAATGTTCATGGAATCATGAATACTTCAGGTCTCTTGCAAAGTATGTGTTCGGGCTTCACGTTAACTATGCAAGAGACCCGAAATATTCATGATTCTATGAACATTCCTAAAATTTAATTTATTGCTTATATTTACATTTCATTATAAATATCTAATATAAAGAAATTATTTATAATTTAGGAAACAAAACAGTTTTGTATTCAATATATAATCATATTAATGGTTTTGTTGGAGTGTAAAATGGAAAAGCAGAACAGCCAGTGTGAACACTGACTACCAATGGAGCAACACAAGAAGCTTGTATAACATGTGCGACACAGGTGTGGCTCACTGTCAATAACAACACCAGTGCCACTTCTGGCGAATGAATTCGCTATTCAAAGTGTACTGCAAGGGCAAGTGCGCTTGGCAGCTGTAAATCAAATTTGTGTCATTCATAAGGCTATGAACGGTTATAAGTCAAGCACTCTACCACTGAGCCACTGTGCACCCTTTTGTGTACAAGAATGAAAATTACACAAAATACCCATAAAAAACCAATCATAACTCTGAAACGGAAAGTAACCATAATTATATGCAACACGTCATCTTGCCCAGATACACATTCCCATAAAGTTTCATGAATATATATATATATATATACAGAGGGATATAGTGAATCAACTGAGCCGATAGATGCTATAACTATTTTTGCCTCTAGCGAGATTCGAACCCACAACCTCGACAACACCTCCTAGCACTACACCAGACATTGACGCTACCAACTGCGCCACTGAGACATCCCCAAAAAAGGATGTTCAGGAAGCGCTGATATTAACGACGCCTGATGCAGTACATGTCGTATATTGGTTCCTTTTCAATGCATGGCATCTATTTCGTTCCCAGGTGAAAGCCTGATGGATCCAAGGATACAAGTGAAATTAGATAAATATCAGAAGTGCGGAAATATAATTTCACAAACATCATTGCTTTCGAGCTACACAGGATCAGAAACTGATGCAGATTCAGAAAGTAGATAAATACAGAGGGATATAGTGAATCAACTGAGCCGATAGATGCTGTAAATATTTTTGCCTCTAGCGAGATTCGAACCCACGACCTCGACAACACCGCCTAGCACTACACCAGACATTGACGCTACCAACTGCGCCACTGAGACATCCCCAAAAAAGGATGTTCAGGAAGCGCTGATATTGACGACGCCTGATGCAGTACATGTAGTATATTGGTTCCTTTTCAATGCATGGCATCTATTTCGTTCCCAAGTGAAAGCCTGATGGATCCAAGGATACAAGTGAAATTAGATAAATATCAGAAGTGCGGAAATATAATTTCACAAACATCATTGCTTTCGAGCTACACAGGATCAGAAAGTGATGCAGATTCAGACAGTAGATAAATACAGAGGGATATAGTGAATCAACTGAGCCGATAGATGCTGTAAATATGTTTGCCTCTAGCGAGATTCGAACCCACGACCTAGACAACACCGCCTAGCACTACACCAGACATTGACGCTACCAACTGCGCCACTGAGACATCCCCAAAAAAGTATGTTCAGGAAGCGCTGATATTGACGACGCCTGATGCAGTACATGTCGTATATATACTGAAGGACTTTAGAAACGCACCACCTGCTAAAATGCTAATTTATTGCCAAAATGTAATATTTTAACAATGTGAAAAATAAAATTGACAAGTCCTTTCATTTAGCTTGCATTCAATAAGAAAATCGAAACGCTGTGGCTTATGGTCGTCGTGACGTCGCGATTATTCTGAGACATCCCAAATTTAAAAGTCACAGAGTATCAATACCTTCCATAATGAGCGCAAAAAGTTTTCGAACTGATGTTTGTTCTTGAAAGCACTAGGCAAGACAAAATCAAATCATGAAGTTCTAGGCCTCTGATAAAGTCCATTTCGTCTAGGTAACGTCATTATTGTTTTTGACGTAATTGGCTGTTTATATCCTAAGGATCAGGAATAATCAAAATGTTTTAGTGCAACAAGATGCTTCATACCCCGTTGCGTAGAAGACAAAAGTATCACGACATGTACCAACGTCATCCGCCTGTTATTGCTGTTTGAAAAATAAAGACTGACGTTAGCAAAGAAACGCTGCCACTTGGAGTGTAATTAAACGATTATTACCGATTATTTCCGAAACTTTTCTTGTTTTTCGGTTGGTTAAGACATCTGGCTACCAGCTCAAAGTGTTTGCTTTTACATTGAACTAATCTCACAGTTGTCAGACGACATTTGTTGAAAAACACTAACGTCAGTGTTACGTCAGAATGAACCGCATGAACAAATCGAAACTATGGCAAATCATGGTCCATTGTGTAAGCGGATAAAAAGTGATAAAGCAAACATCCTCAAATCAACCATGTGGAAGAGACAGTGAATATATAACTGGTGCGTTTCTAAAGTCCTTCAGTATATATATATATAGTTATAGTTACTGAGTTATGACATGTACAATAAAAAATCACTATTTTTAAAGGGGCATAACTCAAAAACTAAGAAAGGGGGAACAATCATTCTTGTGTGGGACATTTTGTCTTGACCTAACATACATTTCCATAAAATATAATGAAGATATCTTGAAGATTATTTACGGACGGACAGACAACCCAATTCCATAATACGTCCCTTTAAAAACTGGCACATTTGGGCCAGTGCAAGGGGTTTCAGTAGTAGTTGCATCAGTGGGCAGCAAAGGCTCACGCGTCTGCCTATGGTGCTCACAAACATGATGTTTGGATGTAAGATGAAGGCTCAGACCAGCCATGCTGGATACATCAGAATGGGCATTTTAAGGATTCATAGGTTTAGATAAACAAAAATTTTCAGCCTACCATTGTAAATATTTTCTAACCCATCAATTTTAACATATGTTTTGGGTGCTCAAAAGAACCGTCTCATCGAGACGTTTTTTTGAATACCCACAACATATGTTTTGGTTGAGAAATAGGAAAAATATTTTTTTGATATGCACTCTTAACTAAAGCACTAGGTTGCTTTTGCGCATATGTAATAAGCACCGAAATCTCATGCGCTTGCCCATTTCAGGCCTAGTGCGTAACAGAAAAATAATTTTCCTATTTCTCAACCTAAACAACTGTTGTGAGTACTCAAAAGCAACGTCTCTGATATCCTAAAAATTATGTGTAAGAAAATATTTACAATTTCACGCTGAAACATTTTGTTTATCTTTACCTGTGCCATTTATCCGCTTACTCACCTAAATCACTAACAATCACTGATTCCCCTGAAATGGCCATAAATCTACACTTGGAGCCAGAACTTGCTCCATGTAGTGGTGCATATGGGTACTTCTTAACATTGCTGCCATCTTGGCTCATATGGATCAGACAAGGAGAGCGATAGTTCGTATCCAGGACCACAAGCCTTCCACAAGATGTCAATGCCAAACCTTGCAAAATAGAAACAATAATCTTTTCCAGTCATATCAAGATGTCCAGTTATAATATTTCACTAGACGCGAATTTAACTAAAAATGAATATTATTCAATAAGATAACTTGGTTTTTGGGCACTTGGTAGCCCCAGTTTTGTGACTACCCTTTGAGTGAAAACTCCAAATTGGAGATAAACCTTAAAAATGCAAAAAGTCTGATAGATATGGATTTTGGAAAGACAAAAAACTTCTGAGATGTCTAAAATACTGATTATATCATTTTTATACTTTGCACTTGAAAAGCCTACTCCAAATTCCATGTGGACAGATTTCTCTAAATCATAGGTTAAAAGGTTAAATAGGATATTGAAATATTGAGATTTAATATGTAAGTCTGCCAGCAAACCAGACATAACAGGGTTCAAGCTGGGCCCTCACAATAGGGAGAAGTGACTTCTCCCTCCAGTAAAATTAGGGAGAAGTGACAGTCAGATTGGGAGAAGATATAGCGTAAAATTACAGCTTTTTCTGTCAGTTTAGAAGCAAATTAGTTACTACACATACTTTAGCCATTAAATGGAAGGAGAAATACAATGCAGTGGTAGTAGATTGTCAGGACAGCTTGCCTTTGTGTAGTGACAGAATGAAATAGTCTCTCTAAAAATATTTTTTTTTAGTGAGACTCCCACTTCTCCCTGGGTCCCATTTTGGGCGAAATTTTGGCCCCTATGGCGACCATTTCTCCCTAGTCGCCCCCTAGCTTAGTCCCTGCAATACAGCACTGCTCAACATGCCAAGCCTGAAGGCTAGCCTACTTACCAAATGGTCTTGAAAACTGTTTGAAGCCAATGTCTTGTAAAGGCCAGCCAGTCTTATCAAACTTTCTTATACAGATATCATCCTTGACAAATATACAGTCTTCCTCATTCACCACAGCAGCTGAAGGTCTTCTCATTGGTGGTGTACACTGAAAAAACGTTCGAAGTAAAATGGACCAATACATGAGATTTTAGTACACATATGCAGGGCTCACCCTGCCATTAGCCGTTGAAGTCATTTGCTACTAAAATGTAGAGTAGCCACAAATATATGTCATTGGCTATAAGTACCCTCTAGGTGGTTCAAAATTATTATTGTGTGGTTGTGCAATATTTAACTCTTTGAATGCTGGATTTTTTCAATACTATCAGGGTGTCAAGCAGTTTGGATCCAGATCAGGCCCTACAAAATGTCGGGCCTGCTCTGGGTCTAAACTGTTTGAAAAGGTTATCAGCAGATGACAAAAGTCACCGCTAGCGGGCAAAGAGTTAAATACAGAACAACTTCTTGATATTACTTTCTGGCTAAAACCTTGACCAAAGTCTAATTCATTTGGCTCCAATTTTTTTCATTTGGCTAAAGTGTTGGCTACAACAAATTCTGAGCCAGGGTAAGCCCTACATATGCATTTATGTCCAGTGAAGGCTTGCAAAGTATAGAAACAGAGGAAGGCTCAGTCAAAAAATCAGACCTCCAGCTCCACTTGATAGCTATACATGCCTTTTTTAACCTTACCCTATATATTCAAATGAGTACTCTCACACAAATAAATGCAATAAGGCCGGGGTTGGAATTTCCAAATCATGATGTATTTAAGCCAACCTTGTGCATTAACATGCTCATAAATATCAGCAGGGATAAATGTTTTGGTTGACTAAATATATAAGCTGGGGCTCTCATGGTTTTAGAAGAATTTTTTAAATGTTTTTTCCAACAACGGTCTATGGAAGATATTGATCCTTGGGGTGCTGCCAATTTTAACCCAAGTGGCTTGATTGGCAGGATTTATGTAGGGGACCACAAGATATTTCTATATGCTGAATATAAGCTTTTGCCCTCATGATTTCAGAGAAGATTCTTTAAGGTTTTTTTTCCAATCACATGTATAAGACAACGGGAGCTATTGATCTCGGGGTGTGGCCAGTTTGGACCCAATGGGCTTGATTGGCAGGATTTATGTAGGGGACCAATAGACATTGCTACTACCTACAAAAGTTACAAGCTTTGGGCCTTATGGTTTCAGAAGATTTTTTAAAAGTTTATGAGTCTATGGGGCTTCATGATGCAAAATTACAGCGCAGTCCCTTTATAACCCCATAGGGCCAGTTAAGCCAAAAATATTAGCATAAAATTGCAATTATTTTCTTATCCATCAGTTAAAACATGTGTTTTGGGTGCTCAAAAGAACATTCTCATTGAGACGGTTCTTTTGAGTACCTACATGTTTTGGTTGAGAAATAAGAAAAATAATTTTCAGTTACGCACTCTTATCTGGGGGCCTGTTAACACACTTCATTATAAAATGGAATTTGATATAACATATTAAAGCAAGTTGTGGCTCCCAAGTTTTTACCATGGAAATTAACAAAAGAATTATAGAAAAAATGGCCATGAAATGGTCATTTTTCTATAAATCATTTGTAAAATTGTCCTTTTATAACATAATTCACTTGGTCCATTCTAATGGATCCCAAACATACAGTAAAACCTGTCTCAAGCGGCCACTTAAAAATAGACAAAACAAAGGTCTTAATAACAAATGATAGCTTAATGAAGGTCAAAAGTATTGCAGAATGCTCCCTTTGGAGCATTCTGCAATACTTTAAACCTTCATTAAGCAATAATCGGTATTGAAAACCAATTTTTGGTGTTCTTTTTGAGTGGCCGCTTAAGACAGGTTCTACTGTAGTGTTATATAGGAGATGTACTGTACTTTTCCCTACCTGCTGGCCAATGCATTTTATAATGACTCCTTTCCTATCATACATTTTGACAAGATGGTTGCCTGTGTCTGTGACAATGATATCTCCACGACTGTTCGTTGTGACTCCTATAGGAAAGAACAGACCAGGTGATGTTCCCGAGCCCTTTGATCCCACTGTAGTTACCAGCTTGGCTTGGATGCCTGTTGAAGAATTAAAACATGTTGCAGGCCCTTAGATAAGAGTGTGTAATAAAAATTTGTTTTCTTATTTCTCAACCAAAACATATGTTGTGGGTACTTAAAAGAACATTGAGACGGTTCTTTTGAGCACCCAAAAGACATGATAAAATTTATGGATAGGAAAATAATCACAATTTTAAGCTATTTTTTTTTTTATCTCGATCTGTGATGATGCAACACAACTGCTACAATATACAAGAGGGCCTGGATGGGTTTAATCAGGGGTGTGGAAATAGCAAAATTTTCTACTTGTCCAAGGACAAGTAAATTACCATAATTTTCTTGTCCATAGAAAATTTTACTAGCCCAAAAGAACAAAGGACCTCGGACAGTTTCCTATTCAATCTGCCCAAATTTTGACAGCCTGGGGCTAGGATAATGCATAACGGAAAACCATCGTTTTGTGCTTAAATCAAACCCTTACTTTTAGTGCACCTAGCAAAATAAAAATATTTTGAAAATATTGCATAATTATGTCAGGACTCTAGGGTTTAGGGGGCGGGGGTATTTTTTGTGACCAAATTTTATTTCACAGAAAGTCAAAGTTTCGTCGAGTATTCCCCTAAATACATGTAAATATAATTTTTGCGGCATAAAACTTGAGGCGAAAGTGATGTGTTTGCATAAAATTCGGGTTGAGAAGATTTCATTGCTTCATCTAAAGTGTGCTGTCAATAACTTTTGACTATTACCTGTAATGTTTCAAGGTCAACCAGTTTGAAGTGCACTGAGGTGTATCATATCCGCATACTGTATAAATCATACTCTAGATAAACGCAGTTTTTAAGCGTAAAATCGTTAATATTTTCTTACACATCAGATTTAGGCTATAATTTGGTGCTTAAAAGAACCGTCTCATTGACACGGTTCTTTGGAGTACCCACAACATACGTTTTGGTTGAGAAATGGGACAAGTAATTACTTTATAAGCACTCTTAACTAAAGCCCTGATACATGCCATTGCAAATTGATATTTACCTACAGGCTTTTACAAAATAAGTTTCTAATATGTTTTTATAGTGAAGTGTTTTTGAGCATTTTGACAGGCAAAAACTATATACCCCCTATATACTTCGTACCGGGGGTATAAAAATCTTTGACGAAAAAAAAAGTTTACAGACAAACAGACAAACAAATAAACATAATTACAGAAAAGGCAAAAACTATATACCCCCTATATACTTCGTACCGGGGGTATAATGAGAAAACGGCTTTTGTGGATAAGTCGAGTGTTTAACCTACTATCTTTTTCAGATAAAAAATATCATTTTCTTTGAAACTTTTCTCAAGTCATCTTTATGGGCAATCCTTCATTAAGACTGTCCGAGGTCCTTAGTTTATACCTTTCTCTGCTTAAACAATTTACTCTTTCAAAAGCAGTATGAAACCAGATATAAACTCTTGTAAACAATATGGATCCTGATCAGCTGGCTTCTCTCGTAAATTTTGTAGATCCAGATCAGCTGGCTTCTGAAAAAGCCAGGTGATCATGATCCACACTGTTTTCAATGAAAGATCATGAAGATGTGAGCTGGTAATAACTAATCAAAATATGAAATAATACAGAATTGTATTAACTTTTGTACTTGTCCAAGGACAAGTAAATAGAAATTTTCAACTTGTCCTGAATGAAATGCGACCAGGTCGGACAAGTCGGGCATGGTATTTCCACAGCCCTGGGTTGAATAATCATTGTTATATACCTATAAAAGTGTTTTTGCTATAGTAACTTGACAGGTTTCAACCTCTGACAGTTGTACATTTAATCTAAATTTAACGTGTCGCAATGCGACTGATCGTTCACCAATCACTGGCTGCGGGCTTCATTCCCATTAATACACGGCAGCAAAGGGCCTCCTTGCCATTTAAGCCTTTGTGCTGGAAAGGAAGGTATATAACAATGACAATATAACATTCTTTTCCATATTAACCTTTGCCAAGCCCGAGTGCGATAATGTGTTGCGACCCGAGTCGTGACACACCGAAAATGTTTTATCCTCTTATTGAATAATGACCTTGTATTTTTTCTATAAGGCCTTAGTTTTTAGTTATTAGCAAACATTATCAGAAGCAGTCAATCTGTATAGCTTGTCTAGGCCTTTTTAGCAGACGAGTGCTCAAATTTTTAAAATATTTACCATGCTGATTCGTCTCTCATCTAGCTTTGTGGAACAAGCTTAATAATTTTGACTAAAATATTAAGAGTTTGTTGTAGTTAAACTATTATTGCGATAGTAACATTATTTGTCCCAGATCATAGCTAGTGAACATGCATAATCTCCATATTAGGCTTAAATTAAAATTTTATTTGTTTCCCCTTACCCGACCGACCCTGAAAAAAAGCCCCTACTCAAAAAAATTCTATTTCAATTTTCAATCAAGAATATTTTTTTTTTAATTTCATTGAAAACTTAGAGAATTGTCCAATCTTAGCAAATTGTTTGTGTGTTTGATTTTATTGTCTATAGTAGGACTATGCAGTAAAACCTGTCTAAAAAGGCCAATCAAAGATATACACAACAAAGTTTGTTAAGACAAATGAGCTCTAAATGCAGGTCGAAAGTATTGCAGAATGCTCCCTGGGAGCATTCCGCAATACTTTTGACCTGCATTGTGCGATAATCTGTCTTGATAAAACAAACAATTTTTTGTCTTTTGTTGACTGGCCTCTTAAGACAAGTTTTACTGTATTCAATTAAGTTTAATGGGTATCCAATTTGAGAAGTAAAAAAAAAAAATTCCGACCGACAGACCCATACCGGTAAAACAGGGTAGGGTAAGGGGAAACAAAAATATTTTTAAGGTTGGCCTTACCCATTCCAAGTGTATGCTTTTTCGAGTACATGTAATTACTTTAATTCAGGTTCAGATTTAACAGGTGAAGATCAAATGTACAGTCTAAATAATCCCTCACGAATAAAACCAGGCCTCGAGGTTATAAAACAGGAGTAGTGTCACACTCCAAATAAAGCGCAATGATTGGCTGCTTGCGGACACATGTCAGCAAGCAGCCAATCATTGCGCTTTATTTTGAGTCTGAGAATGAACTCAAGTTTTATAACCTCGAGGCCAGGAGGCAACCAACATTTTACCTGTGAAAAAGCTATGGTTCGAATAAGCTGAAAGAAAGACTGTCACAATCCTGATCTATCTTACCTGCATCCTTGTTTTTTCTGTAATTTTCCAAAATATCTAATAGACAGGGAGCTTGATCTCTTTCCTTCTCATCTGATTGCTGCTCTTTCTCTGTAGTGGAAATGTCCTTTGTTGTTTGCCTCTTAGTAATGATTGTATGACTGCCAAAAGCTCTGGGAGGTAAACTATTATTATCAGTCTCTTCAATATCCCAGGTTTCACATTTATCGATTTTATAGCAAGAAGCTTTTTCAGTTTCACAAACTATACTAACTTCAGTTTTCAATTTCTTGTTACAAGATTCATCTGCATTATTATTTGAATCAACACTAGCTTTTTCTATTCCCTTTCCAAATTCAGATTTCACACTGGAGTTTGGATCACATGGAATTCTTTCTTCAGATTTTACTTCATCTTTGTTAGCCAATTCCAAATCCCAAGATTCACCTTTGTGAATGGTTGATTCAAATGATTGATTTCCTCTTTTACAGAGTTCACCTTTATTTTCACCTTTATTTCCATTTTTGAAATGACATTCTTTTGCTGTTGTACCTGTTTCTTTATTATGTAATTCCAAACTGCTTTCTGTATCATGTGATATCCTTTCACAAAAAGTTTTGTCTTTGCTATCTAAGTCCCAAGATTCTCTTTCATTTGTGGTATGAAATATCTTTTTTTCTTGTGCCAGATTATTTTCAATTTCAATTTCTGTATCCCACAACTCATCTTCAATAGCTAGCTTTTCATTTTTCTGAATAAGCTCCTCTTTGCTTTCTGTTTCCAAGAAGCTATTGATATTTTTATTACACTTTGGAAGACCAATGCCAATTGCTCTATCACAAAAAGACTTATTTATTTCATGAGAATCACTATCCTCCCTGTTTTTTTGAGGATTTGTTTCACCATCTGCACCTGGTTTGGATAAGTCATTTAAGTCTGACATAACGTCAGACTTAAATGACTTATCCAAACCAGGTTCTGATATTGCTAGACTTTGATAGCTATCCCCAGACTTTGCAGTGCTATGGATAGTGTCACATAGCCTGCTGTTTTCTAACTCTAGTTCCAAGTCCCAGGACTCTGTGGCACAACAACTAGATGATTCACTTCTTGATGTACTAGCAATACCATGGCTTTCCACATTTGAACTATGCAACCTGTGAGAAAATGTCTTTTCATTAGCTTTCAGTGTGTCTGTCTCTGTTTCTGATTTAACCTGACATTGTGGCATATTTGACACTCCTGAACATCCAGGATCTTCATCCGATGTTATACTGGTTAATCTACTTTCGTTCAATTCAGAATTTGGCAGGCTGCTTTGATTTGCTTTATCAACAGTTTCTCTTTTACACTTTCTATTTCTTGAAGGAGATAAGGTCTTTTGGATGTACTTCTTACACCATGAAGTCTGACAAATTAAAGCATCAATGTTTTTTTCGGTTGCCGTTCTGTTATCTAGAACTTTTGGATTTTTTTCTTTTTTCAATAAAGTATCTTGTTTTTCACTGATAGTATTTGGTTCATTAGAAGACAAGGCAGGTCTATTGTCATGATCAGAGATGTCTGCAATCTTTTCCTTTGTTGTAATAAAATTGTCTTGGGGTATTTGATTTTTTTCAGAAGCAAGATTGTTACTTGAAAATGTATTTGGTGGATCTATCACTTTGGTATCACCTTTCTCATCTACTAAACTGTCTTGCGTTTTTGTGATAGCTGGATTTACACTAGCATCCAAATGACATTGCTCTTTTGAATGAGTTGAAGATTCCATAAACTTTCCCTTTACATCAATTTTCACAGTTTGTTTTGTAAAGAGAGGAATTCTTGGTAATGCCATGGGTCTCCTTAAAGGTTTCAAATCATAGGTTTCCACAACTGTATCCCTATTACTTAATAACTTTTCACATGTTCCAATTTGTTCTTTTTCATTTCTGTGATAATCACTTTCTACTGCGATAAATTTGTCATCTCTGTCAAATGAGTTCAGTGTTTCTTTTTGATTTTCAATATCCACGGAAGATTCAATTTTTTCGATGTTACTGTTCAGTCTTTTGGGACAGAAACTACTGGTGTGTTTAGTTGGACTTTCACCAGCCTTTGTATTTTGAGAAGGTTTCTCTTCTGACACTGCATTTTCAATGTCATAGTCTTTAAGTATGGATGTACTTTCACCGACCTCTTCATCAGAGGAGTCTTCTAAGTCATTTAAACTTCTTTCAAGCTTCTCTTTGACACAAGCATCCTGTTCATTTTCTTGAGGAATGTCATTCTTCCTTTCTGGAGATTTCTTTACAGTAGACTCACTTGTATTAACTTCCTTTATGTCTGTATCAATTTTATCGTTTGAGACATTCAGGGCAGTTATATTGGTTTCAGATTTCTTGTCCTCGTTTGAGTGGCAGATTTCAATCTTAGTTTCCACGCATTCCATTGCTCTCTGTTCATTTTCAATGATGATACTGTCAGTAACTAATTGTGAATGCTCTCCTTTAGTAGCTATTGCCTGTGACTTACATATTTCATGGCTGTCAATTTCATTTGCATTATTAGATACATGCAGCTTTTCATCTTTCTCTTGGTTTTTGGACAAGATGCCTGGTGGGGGAGGTGTTTTTGTTCTAACACTTTGTTTAACTTTTGGAGGATCATTCCTTGATAATGGTACTTCCTTAGGTTGAGAAAATTGTTCAGCATCCTGCATCACTGCATTGTTTAAACCTGAAAACTGATTCAGGGGGATATTTTGAATCAATGGTCTATACTGATTTGATGGTATGCTCATAGAGTGTGGAAACCGAAGGGTTTGATTTTTCATTTGATTCATTGGTAATGTTTCTGCTGCTGAAATGTACTGATATGGCAACTGATGAACAGGGGAACTATTTCTGAGTGACATTGGATTGAAATATGATCCATCTGGTAGTAGCATATATGGAACAGGATACTGACTTGCTTGTACACTCGGTGACAGAGAATAATTCTGATCTGGAAGAGGATTAAGAGATGCTCTTTGTGGCAGTGAGAAATTCTGAAATGGAAACTGATTAAAAGGTGCTCCTTGTGGTAGTGGAATATTCCGATATGGGACCTGATTAAGTGGTGCTATTTGAGGCATTGTCATATTATGAACAGGGAGCTGATTAAATGTCACACTGTTTGTATGCTCTGTTGTGTCTCCTGTTATTTTCATCTTATCTAAACAGGCAGAACCCTCTGCTGGATGAATACCACTTTTGTAATTAATTGAATTACTAGTATGCATTATACAGTTGCTAGTATTAGAACTGGTTACAAAGTTACAATTTACATCTGTTCTAACTGATCCTTTAATATTCATGTTTTTATCTAGCTCACAGCTCCAAGGTTTTATGGAATCAGCCTTCTGTTTGTCAGAATTGTTATTCAATTGACAGATAGGTTGAGTGTCTGTACAAGACTGCATATCATTTTTTATGTTACAAGCAACATGCTTTGTACAATTAAGGTTCTTCAACACATCATTTGAGTTGGTATCTTGCATTATTTCCTGTGATTCATTGCCACCTCCAGATGGGTGAAGAGTTCCAAAGGCTTTAGCATTTAGACGACTAACATCAACGGCTGGTTCGAATTTTAAGCTCATAACATCCTCCAATTCTGGCTGGTCATCTCGAGAAAGTGACATCCTGAAGCATAATAAATTTGTAAGCATCAAAAGACATTGCGCTCCTTTCTATATTGTGTATTGCTGGGTTCATACAGGCAAGTATGAGTAAAATTCAAGGCCTTTTCAAGGACTTCTAAAAGCCTCTCCAACAATTTTCAAGGACTTAAAGTTAATGAAAAATACTGATCAAAGTGTTAAGATTTTTCTTCAGAAATGCTAGACTGAGATAATGGAGACATTAGCACTGGAATATTAGTATAAAATTGTTGTGCCTTTAAGTTCTCTATCTACAGTGCTTAGTCCTACAGGAAATAGCAGAATTCAAGGATTTTTCAAGGCTTTTGAGTGATTTTCTAGTACTTTTCATGGCAGATTAAATTTCCAAGGACTTTTCAAGAAAGCCCTCTAAATTCAAGTACTTTTCAAGCCTCTGCCAACCAACCCTGTATAGGTAAAATGATCAGAAATATAACTTGATCCATGCATTTGCAAACTTGATCCATGCATCTTCATATCTCCCTGGGTTAAACCAGAACTAAGCAGAGGATATAATGTCTTGCTCAAGTACACAATGCAGTGCCTGTTGAGTCTCAAACATCTCAAGTCTAACAGTACCACTGAACCATCCCACTCCCATGACAGTGAGTAACAAGAATTTAGATTTTCTTTATTTATAATGTTTTACAATATCACAATCAATCTAGGATCATTATTTGAACTAACTCTGTAAGGCCCATATCCCTAATGTTTAAAACCAAGACCTAAGGTGCTTTGCACTAGGCTTTAGTACCAGAGAAAAAAAAAGTAAGTGAGTATGATCAGGAAATACCACAATCACAAACCGCAGACAAGCCCCTGGCACCACGAGGCAGAGCCGCTCAACCATCACGTAGTGTTTACCCCAGGAACAAAAAAGGGCAGGGTAACTTTATAAAAAAGGGCACTTCAAGCGCGCGCTGAATGATCAAAAAGGGCACTTAATGCGCGCGCTGAGGGATCAAAAAGGGCACATTTACTGTCTTCCTTCCCCTCCTCCCCCCCCCCTCACACACACACCAAAGAGATTCTTATATTCCCTGTTTATTTATTGTCTTTGCTCCCCTCCCAATCCAACATTCCTTCCTTTGTTCCTTCAAATGGATGTCCCTTTTAAAACCTGTTCCCCAGCCTAAAAAGATCTTATGTTCCCTGTTCACTTATATGGTCTTTGTTCCTCTCAAAATCTAGCATTATTTTGTTCTCTCATATCTAAAAAAAATGTCCCTTTTCCCCCAAAACGCTTGGGAGGAAATATGTCAAAGGGAAATAGATGTTACTGTAATAGCCTATTAATATGTTCAAGGGAGGTAAGTTGATAAAAAATGAAAATAATTAATTCGTGCAGAAATATGATTTCTTTTTCAACACAATGAAATTGAAATTTACTTAAAAGGTATTAACATATAATTTTTATTACATATCATTACATAAAGCATTTAGTTAACAAAAAAAATCACCAACTTAAAGGCACATTAGGAAGTACCACAAACGTTTGATAACCCTAAGAAATATATACGGTCATTGTGTATACATTATGATAACGATGTCAACTTGACCTTGTCAAGTGGATGTACAGTCCTGTCTATAAACAGGTGCAGATTTCTTACGTAATCAGGCCACATATTGATCAAAACACTCAAGAATCCCGACTACGGCTAGAGTTACAAAGGAAAATGGACGTTCACAACAAGAAAAGGGACCGTTCTTATAAAGAAAAAAGGCTATGATCGGTCACAAAAAAGGCATGGCGCACAGGAAAAGGCCATGGCGCTCCAAGGAAAGGGCATGGCGCAGCACCATGCTAAAAGGGCCTAGGGGAAACACTTTCACGAGGGACACCAGGGAGACAAATTAAGCAAAGCAACCATCTCTCTCTTCCCCATCAAGATGATTGCAATACTAAAATGGACATAAAAATACTTACAACAAAACATAGAACAATTACAGACTCCCACAGTAGGAGTAACAATAAACAAAAAGTCAACAACAACAGAGCCACCGCCTTAGAAGGGACAGCAGCCTAAGCCACCGGGGGGCTTAAATGCATTTTACCGGTTACTTATCTTCCCCCTAGATTCTGCTGTTGTTGAAGTACAAGAAATGTTCAGCTTGCATGGAGGCCATCTAACTAATGCAATGTATCATCATGGAGAAACACTCTAATCAAATTAACACACCATGATGAAACAAAGAAAAGGGCTCATGACTCACAGATAATCAGAGCTAAAGAAAACCTCAAGTTGAGCCACGGTGGGTCCAGCTACAGATAAGCATCAGGCACCAACCCTGGTTGAATAATTTTGAATCAGTCTTACCTAACATGGCATGAAGTCACTTTGGTCATGCAGGGTTTATTCTAGGATTGGAAAACCAGGTTTTTTATAAATAGCAAGCAATGTCTCATTAGGTTTAACTGTAAAGTAGATCAATGTAATTTTTACCTTATATGGGCATGGCAGCCATTTTTGTCATGCAACCTGGACCACAGTCATTTTTATACTGTCTCATTTAATGCATGCTCCATATGAAATTTGATTTCAATTGGCCTGGTTGCTCAATATGTTAAAATTCAGAGCTCTCACTAGGATTTTGAAAATGGGAGTCCCAGAGCCCTCTTTGCCAAAAAGTGGGAGTCCCACAATAAAATTTAAGAATATATAGCCTCCTTCAAAAAATAGGAGTCCCAGCACCAAAAATGGGAATTCAGAACCCCAAATCGTCAGTTAGTGAGAGCTCTACTGTTTTAAAAAAAATATTGATAGCAGTCCAATATGAGGCGAGAGCGACATTGGCTGAAAGGTCAACCTTGAACTTGGGCACTAATCTATAGCAATTGTCCTTTTAGGTTCAACATATAAAGTATTTAATTATAATGCCTTTGGCATTAAGTATCAGGGATTTTTTTTGTGTTCCAATGGAATTTAAGTGACTTTTTCCAATTTTGAAAAAAAAATCCCAATCTTAAATTACTTTTTTTTGAAGATTGGGATTTTCATTCAGTCAACACACACACAAGCTACATGGTGACATTATACTACCATTGCATCTTATTTATCCTTCAATTTATTGGCAATAATATGTGTAATAGGTAATTTGTTTTTTTGGTTGACAAAAAATGTCGTAATTGCAATCTATAACAAAATTCCTAATTTAGGGGTTTCCCATGCTAATTTTCTCAACCTGAAATGCCCCAGGGCCCCTTCCCAAAATTGCAAAAAAAATCCCTGAGTTTGTCCAGGTCAACCTAGGATCATCAGAATCACATCGCAAATGCTTCATACCCAAGGTCATAGGCCTTTTGGTAACAGAGAGGTTTTTTTTATCATCTTGGTCATGATCACCATCCTGGGTCATATGACCCAAGACTATTTATATAAACTTTTATTAGCTCATTCAAAGTAGTTTTCATATGAATTCAATTGGGGAATCCAATATGAGCCACTTTTGCTGAAAGGTCAACCTTGACCTTTAGGACTTCCTTTTTGTCTCATTAAGTTAAAAGTCTTTTAAATATTCATTACTTTATGCTCAAACGTTTTGCTTAATATCTGGACCTTTGAAATGGGACCATAAAATACTGAAATACTGATGTATGTATGGGTGACAGTTCAAATTTTCAAAATCTTGAACTTAAAAATTCCAATTTTAAACTTAGCAGGATGCAAAATATTATAAACCCATTTTTTAAAAGCCTTAGCAGCATTTGGGACATTGGCAAACAGTGCAGAAACAGAATGCAGCATCTCATTCTGATCAGGTTCTTCACTGTTTGCTTACAGCTAGTGTACTTTTTAAAATTTAAATGAAACTGGAACTTATTGCACAACAACTCTTAAATTCGAAATGGTTTCATCCATTTGATAACGGTAGGAATTCCATTTGGCACAATAGAGAAACAATTTTAAGTTTAAATGGTCAATTGTCTTCAGAATTCAGATAAACTCAACATAAATCAGAAGATATTTTAATCAGTCTAATTCAGGATTCTGAGGCTATCCTGAAACGTTTACGAATTTTATCAGTTACCTCACATATTTTTAAAATTGCATTGTTGCACGCTGCCTGATAAATGTTGTCTATCTCACAGCATGTGCCTTTACCAGGTCATGATGACGTTGCACTTTTTGAATGATTTCGCTAATGACGCTGAATCAACACAAAAATAAAAAATTACGTCATTATTGCTAGTTTGAAGAGTGAAACAATGGGTTAACTGATAAATAGAATACCAGGTTTGTGTCTTTTGATATCAAGTTTACCAGGCTCTGCTTCGAGAACGCATGTTGAATCGCTAGGCAAGCCTCGTGATGTCAACAAGCATTCTGGAAGCCTTGCCTGTTAAACTTGATATCAAAAGACACTCACCTAGTATTCTCTATGTACCTGAATGCCTTCTCCAAGGTTTCTGCCTTATGTCTGTCCATGTAGGTTGATATATCACAATCAAATTGCAGGAGTTTTTCTGTCTCCTCACACAGGGTATGGAGGGTATCAATCTCCTCCTCGAGGCCAGACCTCATCATAGATAGTTCCTCTTCCTTGTTCTTCACTACATTCTCCAGCTCCTGAAGCATTTCAGATCTGAAAGCATAGGTCAAGGTATGCGATTATTTTAGCATAAAATTGTGATTATTTTCTTACCCATCTGTTTAAACATGTGTTTTGGGTGCGCAAAAGAACCATCTCATTTAAGTATTTGAGATCTGAAAGAATATAATTTTTTCAGTCCAGGCCTCAAGGTTATAAAACTTGAGTACAGTCTCAAAATAAAGCACAATGATTGGCTGCTTGGGGACACGTGTCCGCAAGCAGCCAATCATTGCGCTTTATTTTGAGTCTGAGAATTAACTCAAGTTTTATAACCTCGAGGCCTGATCTGGATCCAAACTGTTTGCAGGGGTTATCAGAAGATGGTAAAAGTTACCTCTAGCAGGCAAAGTGCTAACAGGACTAAGCAAATAGTGTAGACCCAGATCTATCTTCTCCTTAAAATTGTTGACAATAACTGACATTTAAGGACACTTGCTACTAAATGCTTCCCACATTGAAATCTTTTCAAAACTTTGCATACAGTTTGTTTTATGCATGGATTGTCTGTCATAGGATATGTCACCATGCTCAATTTTTCATAATCTTAAAATGAAGTTTTCAGCATTTGACCAATTTTCTGAAAATAACCCAAGTCCTTAATAACTAAAAAAGTTGTTATGGTCATCCAGCTTCTTTATTTTTATTTTAATTATTGCTCATGATCTAATAGAGCTTTCCAGAAAATGTGAAAATTTATTATTCCTTTTCCCAAGCCGTGTCAAGATACTGCATGATTTGGTAATTCCCCTAAAAAAGGATTTTGATTTTTTAAGTAAATTATATATTCAAAAATCTGACATTGAAAATACTATTTTTTGTTTTATTTCATGGACTATCATTTTACATTTTAGAAAAAGGAAAAAAATCGGAGGTCATCATAACTAATTATCTTTCAGGAGGGCCAAATTTAACCCCACCCCAAAAATTTCAAGGATAGTTCAATCTAAAACATTAAGAAGCATAATTTTTTGTCATTTATATAATTCCATATTACTTGTATGAAGTAATTTTGCATTACAAGGCTAAAAATGAAGAAGAAGAAAAAAAATTGTAATAAGTGCCCACCCAGGAATCGACCTTTGTCCTCTGGTTCCAAAGTCTAACAAGCTAACCACTATGCCACGATGTCAAGTGGTACAAATCTCGAAATAACCGTTCATATTGGGCATACGATCTGAGTGACGGCCATATTCGTATTGGCATACAGGGTTAAAACTTCTAGATTTTGTATAGTGTTAATTTCGCCTGTTCTATTTATCTGTATTTGGTACTGAGACAATCAGTTCTGATGAAGGGTCAATAGATAGTCCGAACACATTTTAGTAACTTTCTTTTGTCAAGAAAATGTGGTAATATCCATCTGACACAAGAGTATTGATCTGAATTTGTGAATGGTCGGAAAGACATGACCCAGACAACTTTTCCTGTTTTCTGACTCAGGAATGGTGCGGTGCGCATGAGAACTACCCGAAATTGCCTTTAAACTATAAACCTCTGATTTTCCAACTGTATGTGAAACTCACTTGAAATCTAGTAGGTTCTCCACCATCTTGTTCACATAGTCATTAAGCTCATGCTTAACTCTATCCTTCTCACTTCTCAGATAGGCTTTCACTGATTTTAATTTCCTGATTTTCTTATTTAAATCGATTGACGTTTTCCGACCCTGAAAAGAAAGAAAAAAAAATACACATGAAGACTGTAGAAACATGTGCGGATCCAGAGGGGGGGAAAAATCACAAAAATATAGGGTTTTCTAGCAATACAGGTCCGAATCCCCTGAAAAATCGCTGCTACCAAGCTAGAATTCAATGTTGGGCCATCATCGGCACGCTAGCCAAATGCCATTTAATGGCGTTTCGCTGGTCAGCCGATGACGGCCCGCTTCTAGTGGTACTTGGATCCTCCTCCCATCAACTAAAAAAAAAAAGTTGTCAAAGTTCAACCAGGACCCCTCTAACAAAACTTTCTGGATCCGCGCATGATAAAAGAACTGATGTAGAATAGTTAACCATTTTTACTGTGGGGGATACCATCAATGTGAGGCTAAAGTCTAAAATTCAGAAATTGATATGAAGATGCAGATGATAAGCTTGTCCCGCATCTTTATTGAAAGGATATGACAGAGTGCTTGAAAAAAGACTGAGAGGCCGCCGGTTCTAGCCTCACCGATGTCACTGGGTTGTGGTTCTTGAGCAAGCCACATTTATCCTAGTTTAGTACTGGTTCAACCCAGGAAGACCCGTCCCTGTTTAACTGAAAGATTGTTGATGGGACGAAAAGAATCGAATCAAATCAAAAAACAAAAACCGAAAGGCGAAAATCAAAATGCATATTTTATTTGGGATATAGTGGACTTGGACAAAATAAAAATTCATAATTGAGTTTAATAAAAAAACACCTTTTTTTAAACTATGGTATTTACCATTTAATATGGATTTTGAGAATTATAAAGGCATCAGAACAAATTGGCTGTAACATAGTGAAAATGCCTAATGTTTTATGAAAGCAAAAAGGCATAAAAACGGACCCAAAATGAAAACCCCAGGCCTATTCAAGCCTCAAAGCCTGAAAAAGGTGTTCCTTACATTGCACATGCTCAGGAACAGGTGGATTATCACAAGAAAACATACTCATTCAGCTGAAACTGGCGAGAAATTGTGACATTTTACTTAAATCTTAAGCGAAAAAACATTATACATTTACCATCCCATTTTGCAAATTACAATGCGATTTTTGACCAAAAAAATATATATGCAAATCTCTCCTAAAATAATCCCAGAAATTTCTTAAATTCTATAACAAAAAAAATGAATTAACCTTTCGTCATGTTTTGGGAAATTAAAAGCAATTTGTTTAAACTGCAGCATAAATTAAATAAATGGTAATTTGCTTTAGCTAATATTGCACTAAATGACATTCATAATGCTGGTGTTGCAGAGATTTATAAAATATCAGCATCTGGGTGGTACTAATATTTGATGACCATGCATTTTTGCCACCAAGTATGTTACTTTCGCTACCTTCTTTTGGACTGGGTAGCACAAAAAGTTAATTTCTAGCCCTGGGACAGTCAGGGCCAATAGGATGGACTCGCACCTTTTAGAACTCCTATGTCACAACCTGCTACATGCAGGTGCGACAACACCAGGGTTCCCACAGAAATTCAAAAGCATAATTCCATGATTTTCCATGATTAACAATATAATTTCCATGACTATTATATGCATGGCCTCCAACCTCCCCTTTTAGCAGCATCTTCACCACGCTGAGCATAAATTTGGAATGCAGCAACAACAGCATGTTTGTAGACCATGCATGCATTTTGAAATAATTAAAACTTGAAACCACCAGTTGCCAGAAAACTAGCTGTCGGACACTTGTGTCCGACAGCTAGTTTAGTGGCTACTGGTAGTTTCATCAAATTATTTCACAAAATTCCATGATTTTTCTTCAGGTTTTCAACTTCCACGATTTTCCATGCATGTAACTATTTTTAGTGATTTTCCAGGTTTTCCATGATTTCCAGAGCTTGTGGGAACCCTGTACAAACACCTACGACTGACTCACCTGCAGAAGACTAGTGTTTAGATGGTCTTGAAGATCTAACGAGTCAGGCCAGCGTTTCCGAGACATGGTTAATTCTGCAAAATAATAATATGATGAAGTTTAAATAAATCTGTTTTCCTATGGTTAGCCCTGATAGCCAATCAAGCCTATGAAAAGTCAGACATTTGCTTGAACATTCAAGCCAGTGCAGGACAAAACCCACATGTTTAGATAAACCAAAAATGTCAGCGTAAATATTTTCTTACCCATCAATTTTAACATATGTTTTGGGTGCTCAAAAGAACCGTCTCATTGAGACGGTTCTTTTGAGTACCCACAATGTTTGTTTTGGTTGAGAAATAAGAAAATTAAATTTTCGTTACACACTCTTAACTGAAGTCCTGAAACCAATTAGAGTGATTGTGAAATGCTGTGCCCCCAACCATACTGGAGGGTGGTACTCTTTTTACAAACATGAACTGTCCCTGCATCGGTCACCTCAGTTTTGTCAGTTTCTGATAAACCTGTATGCATAAATGGGAAACAGGTCACACCCCCTGGTGACATATCTTTTGACAGATCAAATTTGTTTAAGCACCTACCTGTAGCTACCATTTCTGTCATATTATTTTGCATTCTGATGATTGGTTTCAGGTACATAGGGGAAACTGGCCATGCCCCTTGGTTACCATATTCTTCAACAATCCAATTCGCATTAGCAATTTCTGCAGGTCATCCAGTGACCATTTCTTTTCATCATTTTGAACTCTGATCAGCCGTTTCAGAGAAGATTTTTAAAGATTATCAGTGATCCAGATTGTTTTTGACTACCATGAGTCAGGGACTATCACTAAGCTAGGGGGCGACTAGGGCAAAATGGTCACCCCAGGGGGCGAAATTGCACCCTAAATGGGACCCAGGGAGAAGTGGGAGTCTCCCTAAAAAAATATATATATATTTTTTTTTTTAAGGAGATCGTCTCTTATTCATTCTGTGACCACAAACGCAAGCTGTAGTGACAATCTTCTACCACTGCATTGTATTCCTCCTTCCAATTAATGGCGAAAGTAACTGTATGTGTAATAGTTAATTTGCTTCTAAACTGACAGAAAATGCCGTAATTTTACGCTATAACTTCTCCCTATCTGACTGTCACTTCTCCCTACTGTCAGGGCCCAGCTTGAACCCTGATGAGTACGGTTATGATCCAAATTAAACTTGATCCAGCAGAAAAGATAAGCCGCTTTTGGGGGTATTTAAGCAATTTAATTTGTGAAATAAGCAATTTTTTCAAATGAAGCGGTAAAAAAGTGTTTTAATTCAGGAAAAAGCAACGGTTTCTAAATGAAGGGGTAACGAAAAGCAATTCAATTTTGGAAAAAGCAAGAGAAACAAGAAAAAAGAAGAAATGTCACAGTAATGTGACAAATGCCCCCAAAGGAATTAGTCTAGCATAAGACGCATTTGAGAAATTTTAAAATGGTATGTGACATATCACCATCCAAAGATACATCCATCAGGCCTTCAGATTTATTGGTGGACCCGAGTTATTGTCCCATGATTTCAAAATATGGCCCATCACTTTCCAAGGCAGTGAGCCCAGTGGACCCATCCTTTTTAGTTGTGAAAAATCTCACTTTAATAAAAATATTCTTCTTACAACAATCTTAATAACAAATGGTAGCTTAATGAAGGTCGAAAGGATTGCAGAATGCTCCCCTTGGAGCATTCTGCAATACTTTTGACCTCCATTAAGCAATAATTGGTCTTCTTTTTTGAGTGGTCGCTTAAGACAGGTTTACTGTATAATCATCAGTCAATATACATATATGAATCTTGAAAAAAATCTGAAGCCCTGATCCATACACCAAATTTGGGATTCCTACCTCAAATAATATAGCACGATTATTATAGAAACTAGGTCAAGGTGACCCAAAAACTGGTACATGAAACTCTGCCATCCCAAGATGCAAACACACACCAAATTTGGTATCCTTAACTCAAAGAATATAGGAGATATGCTGGGGACAGGATGATAATCTTAAAAATAGGTTAGAGGTAAGGACACAGAGACCCAAAAATGATATGTGACACGCCACCATCCCAAGATGTATCCACACACCAAATTTAAATCAAAGTTGGATTACACATAACATGTAATGCACTAGTCATTTTTAATCCCCCCCACCCCCCCTCCCCCCACCGCAAGGGAGGGTGGGGAAAGGTGGGGGAAATGTGCTGGGTTTTTACCTTCACAATGTCCCAGCAGTGGTGTGTGAATGCAGTGGTTTTGTTTTCGCGCCAAAATAGTTGGGAAATAACAGCTATATATATTTTCTGTGATATGTACCGTCAGTACAGCAAGGAGTTCGGGGTTGGAGTTGGTGTGCATCAGGGATCTGTTCTCAGCCCCTTGCTTTTCATACTTGTGCTGGAAGCTCTGTAGTGCCAGTTCCGTACTGGTGTGCCATGGGTGCTTCTGTATGCTGACGACCTTGCTGTAATGGCAGACTCACTTGAAGAATGCATTGCAAGGTTGAAGGTATGGAAAGAGGGTATGGAACGCAAGGGACTGAGAGTTAACATGAATAAGACAAAGCTCATGGTCTCGGGACCGGGGCTTGACCTTTGGGACTCTGGAGCGTTCCCCTGTGCAGTCTGTCGGAGTGGTGTGGGTGTGAACTCTATCCAGCGCTCGCAGTGCATGTATTGGGTGCACAAGAAGTGCAGTGGTGTTAGAGGAAGATTGGCTGAGGATCCAGACTATGTTTGTCCAAGATGCTGTGATCAGGCTCGACCGATTGACAATAGACCTTTCACACAGGTAGATGTGGATGGAATGCAACTTGACGTGGACTCCAACTTTTGCTACCTTGGAGACATGCTGCGTGCTTTGAGGAGGATGCGTCACCAGATGTAGTACTGCCTAGGGAAAGTTTAAAAGGCTTCTTCCTATTCTGACATCCAAGCATGTGTCCCTAAAGACCCGCGGGAAGGTCTTCAACGCCTGTGTACGTTCTGACCTATTATATGGTAGTGAAACCTGGGCACCTACTGCGCCAGACTTGCAGCGGCTTCGCCGGAACGACAGATCAATGGTCCGCTGGATATGCGGAGTCAGAGATGATGACGAAGTGTCCTCGGACTCACTCTGTGTAATGTTAGGAGTGCAGGAGGTGACAGCAGCTCTCCGCACTAGACGTTTGAGATGGTATGGACATGTTGCACGCTCCTCTTCATGCATATACTCCATCACAAGTATGACGATTCCCAGCGCCAGAAGAAGAGGGAGACCTAAAAAGACCTGGTCTGAATGTGTTAAGACTGACATGAAAATGTGCAGCCTTGGCAGCATCGATCCACTGAACAGAGAGGCGTAGGGATTGGGTGTTAGACACTCTAGCCACCTGCTGCCTACCCCAGTACCTGGGACACCCGCAGCAGTAGAAATATAAACTCAGGATCAAGTCAAAGTCAATCATGGATAATGTTTAGCACCCGCTCAGTTACACAATGAAAGTGAAAATTTGTCTGGATGATAGTACACTGAGTGTACAGTAGATTGTCTGTGTGACTGCATGAAATCTCTGAAAATTTTCCAGTCAGTCTGCACTTCCCCTGTATCTCAATCAAAATTGGAATTGAAAAAGGCAAGGAATTTATTAAATCCTTTTGTTTACAAACATGTGTATTGTAGCATGAGCGGCCATCTTGAGTATTGTAAGTTTGTGACGTCACTAGTCTGGTATTTCCCCCTTCATAGTTAGGCCACACAAATTAAAAAGTTGGTTGATATAAAAGAAAAGAACAAGTTAATGCTTCAAATAATGAATGCAATCATGCATTGAAACAATTAGAGAAAAATAATGATGATTTCATATCCAATTAAACTTCAGTATTGATTAAGTAATTGCAACCATACGAATAAATCATTCATTATTTCCTATCAGACTGGCAATGCACACAATAGCCAAAAATGACACTATTTTCCAATTAGATATGGCCAAAAATGTTACTCAAGATTTTGGCAAGACAATATAATGCTAAATTCTTTTGTCACATGTTTTATAGCTATCTAGGAGATCAGCCAATTTTTTAACTTTCATTCTAATTCTGCTATGCATTGATAAGCACCCCCAAGTTACTACAACCCTATAATTAAAATGTCATTGGCCTTACTATTCCCGGAAAACACATGACCTTGACTGCCATACTGTAAACAAATTGCAGACACTTTTGGAGTAAGTGAAATTTTTATTTTTTTCTATTTTTGGTCGTTTAAAGACTACACAAAATTGGGAACAAAGAATAAATCGATACTTTGTGAACTTAGCATCATGATTGCATATACTTTACGTGTTTGAAAGGCATTTTCAAGCTGATACTATTCAGTGAAGTGAGTTGAAAGTTGAAAACAGTTTTTGTTACTTTTAGAATGATTACAGCCACAAATACAGAGCATGGATATTGACGTCACGAACTTGGGATATTCTATGATAGAAATTATTTTATGATCAATCTCCCCGAAAGTATGGGATTGGGCCGGGATCGAACACCCAAACCCTAGGTCTGCAGTCAGACACGTTACCGACTGGGCTACGCAGCAAAATACCTCCGGCTCTACAGAGTTATTCTCAAAACCGCCTTGACGTCACAGCCTTAGCGACACAGGCAAACAAATGTACCGCGGTGATGTGAACAGTGAATTTTAACATTAAGCAGTGTTCCCCAATGGCCATCAGACATTTCCTGTAATGATTGGCTCGGTCCGGTAAATAGTTCTCCAGCTGCAGACCGTATGTCAAATGAAATTTTCGGAGCGAATCTCGTTTTTTCGGCCGAGATTTGAGCTTGGAACCTGCAAAAAATGATCATGTGTGTCCTTTGGGACTCGTATTAATTTGTGAAGAAGTGAAGAAAAAATAAATGCGCTTACGTTTTAAGAGTAATTCCTGCATAAAATTTGCAGATTTTTACTTTCGATTTTGCAATTTGTTTACCGTGAAATCTATTTTTGGAATCTACTTCTTTCTATTCTAACCGTCCTACGGCAGGCAACCTCACACAAATCCATTAGAAAAGGCAAAATCCCCGATATTTTCTAACAAAGGTGTGTTAATTTATCCTTCTCACACATCTACATAAAACTGCAAGGTACCTTTTAAATGTAACGGCTCACTAAAGTCCGTTCTGTCAGAAAAAAAGATCGACAATTATAGACACTTATACGTTGTCCAAACGTTTTAGGTGAGTGAGCTCCCTTTATTTCAATAATTTAATATTATATATATATTGAATGATTAACTTTGATGTCAACTTGATTGCGTAAGGCAGCATTGTTCTTATGGATTATATATCAAAAGTGACTTATTGATAACAGTTTAATGGTGTTAACTCAGTGGAAAGTTTGGGATTTATTTAAAAAAATATATATAGTTAAGCTAAACCTAATGTATTTAAAATCACTTTTTATATATATTGTTAGCTGTTCCATGTAATGTAATACTTTGTTTCAACACTGGTTTCCAGTGTTAATCTGGGAGAACACTAGTGCCCGCATTTTTGCTTTAAAAAAAAAAGCATGCAATTGCCATAGAATTAGAAGCCATTCCTATGACCAGCTTCATTTTCAATGCCACTCACTTTGCATTTTCACATGTGTCCCAGGCAAATGTAATCGATTACAATTACAATTACTTTGAAATTTCATGATTACTGATTACAATTACAATTACTTTTTTTTAAAATGTAATCGATTACAATTACAGATTACATTGCAAAGTAATCGTGATTACTTTATGATTACTTATGATTACTTTTGAGGAATAAATTAACTGTATTATACTTCAAGACTTAATAGAATGTTATCCTGAAGAAACGAAAACTTAGCTGTTTATGTCAACCTCAAAATTTGACCATTGTTTTACATGCATCATAAATAACACAGTTCCATGTTCTTCAGATTTATGTTTCTGTGGAAGGAGATATCAAAATAAAAAATATTCAAACTATCATTTTAGTAATGTAGAAATCAGCTACAACTTTGATGTTTACAATAATAAATATGAAGCACCTAGAACTCTGCTATTTAAAACAAAGACTGATGACTAGATAATAGTCAGTGAAGATCCTGATCAGACTGAGCGACTGCACTTTCTGATCAAAGTTTCTAAACAGCATCTACGTCCCATAATATAACATTGTGTCATACCATTATAGCATGCTGAATGAGGTATGGGCTTTTTTAATTTGATGATATCCTTTATAAAGAATTTTGAATTTTATCCCTATTTTATCATAATTATTCAGAGAACATGACCTCCTGAAGAAAATTAGCCCAGCTTCCATTATTACCTAATATTTTGGATATTCTTTTATTTCATTTAATTTAATCTTGATATAAATTGGAACACATTTATTATGTTTCATGTATGTCTATAAAAAGAATGACAAACTTATGTAGAATCGGTCTTATTCGGATCTTATGCAGATCAAAACGAAAACTAAAAATGAGATCATATTCAGCAGGAAAACGGTCAAGATTAAACACTTGCTAAAAGGTGTTAAAATTTAGCTGTCATAAAAAAGATTAACTTAAGAAAAGGGTCTTTATTTCATTTGACAGCAGAGCGAATAAAAATGTTGACCAATAATGTCATTCAATGTTCACAAAAGACAACATTTTTCAGAAAGGTGAAATTGGACTGGGAAAGCTTTGATTTTAAATATTTTTATGATGAGATAATGTCAAATCGGAGTTTGGCTCAAGACTATCCAACTGTATTTAATATACAAGGGACCTTTTCCTGCCCGTTATATATTTTTGCTAAACTTTTATCTTGCTAGATAATTTTGCATGTTTTTGTCATCTGTTCATATTTTTCAGAATTACCCTTCTTTTGAAGCAAAGGCTTTAAGGGATAGCATCAGTATCAAAAAGTTTGAATTCAGCTCTGGTCCAACATTTTGTTTGGCCTGATTGAGCATTGGATGTCAGCAGATGACAATAGTTGTTACTAGCAGGTAACAGGTTAATCAACTAACCCTTCCATTGCTGCATACAGAACAGACATTTTTTGCAAACTGTCTCCCAGGTGATATGCAATATATGTTGGCATTTCATCAGGGTCTGCACTATTTGTTAAGATACACACAATCAGTATCAAATAGCTTGAATTCAATTTGACTCCAAACTGTTTTCATAGGATATCAGCAGATGACAAAAGTTGTCACTAGCAGGTAACAGGTTAATCTACTATCCCTTTCATTGCTGCATACAGAACAGACATTCCTTGTTTCAAACATTCATTATTCTAATTGATCTATTGCTGGTACCTGTCACTGTACAACTTACAACAGTTTTTTAAACAGTTTCATATATTTTTTGTAAAAAAAAAAGTAAAAGTAATCATAAAGTAATCGTAAAGTAATCATGATTACAGGCTATTTTGCAATGTAATCGATTACATTACAATTACTTGTAATCATAAAAATCCACAATTACAGATTACTTTATGATTACTGAAAAAAGTAATTGATTACAAGTAATCGTGATTACAGATTACAATTACCCCATCTCTGGTCCCAGGACTCTCAAAAACAGCAGATGAAGTCCCAAGGACTCCTGAAATACAAAAGTTAATAGGGAAAACCCTGCCTGGTGTATTCGTTTCCTATTTATTCAATTTTATTTTAAATTCACACATTAGGCATAGCCTTAAAGGCGAGCATTCCTAATGATTAGTCAACTAGTTAAGACACTTTGAAGGGGCTAAACCTGGTCTGAAACCCAAACGTCCGCTGTCCCAGGTTGAAGAAACAAACCAATAAAAACAAAAGTGCAAAGAATATGAATCCAAAAGAGAAAGACCCTTGTTAGAATCATGGAAAAATGGACGCTCATGGCTTCAATTCAATATTGAAAATAAATCAATGACCTGTGCTGCATAGGCATATTATCCTAATGACCAAAGCAAAGGCTGAAGGACTGGTATGTTAAAAACTAGCATGTAATTGCTTTTAGCCATCAAATTAAACATAAGTATGGATAAATTCTAAAAGTTAATTATTCAACTTGTTCGGGGTTTTTTTCCGTCCTGTAAAATATTATTTGGTCTGGTAAAATTCATAACTGCACCAGACCAAATGTCTGGTAATGTCTGGAAAGTATTCGTGAACACTGTTACGGGTAACAGGAAAATGATGAAAAATGGGCCGTATTTATTCAAATTCTCTGATTTTTCACCAGTCTGCGCTTATTTTGAAGGGAAACATTGTCTTTTGTCCCGCCACGATTATTTTGATTATAATAGCACCAATTTTTCACAAATTATTGAAAAAAAAACTCGGATGTGGGTGGGGTGAATGGCCATCGGTTTGCGATCATTTAGGCGTGAAAGAAATGAGTATCTCTAATATCTTTGGAGCTTTAACACATTAAAACGGTCTTTAAATTCCATATACCTTGAGATATTATCAAACTCCAGATAGATAAATGACTATTTTGAATCTGAATTCTGACATATCACACCAGGTCCATCTGTCATAAAAAATCTCTGACAACGTTTTTTTTAGTTCATTTTAGTAGTACTCCACTTATTATACAGAATGCCAACAGTTTATTTCAAAGAAAATTATAATTTTCCGAGGTTCCAGAGGGGCTCCAACATTTTTCAAGGGGGGGGGGGGGTCCAACTTTTTCCAGGGGGGGGGGGGGATCCAATTGCTTATTCCCTAAAGAATCCCATATAACTTGTGTTTTTCAAGGGGAGTCCGGGCCCCTTGGCCCCTTGCCCCCCTTCTCTGGATCAGTGCATGCAATATTTTGCTGTGACAAAAGTTAGATATGAAAAAAAGTTATCAATGTTGACCCCCCACCCCTGGGTATCCCTAAATGTAAACATGGTGTCTGGGAAAACAACCAAAGTGGCCTGACCAGGATCCAAATTGTTTTTGAATTTTTGAATTTTTATTGGGAGCGCAGTGGCTCAGTGGTAGAGTGCTTGACTTGAGACCGAAGGGCCACAGGTTCAAGCCTCACTGGCGTCACTGCCCTGTGGTCCTTAAGCAAGACACATTTATCCTAGCTTAGTACTGGTTTAACCCTTGAAGACCCGACCATATATAACTGAAAGATTGTTGATGGGACGTAAAGAATCATAAAAAAATGCTTTTCCAGGCTCTGACAACTTTGGGTCAAATCCATTGTATTTTACCTTTTGCATTAAAACTTTACCTGACATGTCATCTGCTGATAACCTTTGCAAACGGTTTGGACCCAGATCAGGCCCAACATTCTGTTCAGGCCTGATCGGGATCAACTGTTTGACACTTTTGAGGTTATGACAAGTTGAAGTTGAACTGATGTATTTTAACTTTGCGTTAAATCTTTACATGACATTGTCATCTGCTGATAGCCCTTTCAAACAATTTTGACCTAGATCAGGCCGAAATTTTGTCCGGAACTGATAGGGGTCCAAACTGTTTGACACTTTAGAAGTTATGACAAGTTGAAGTTGAACAGATGTATTTTAACTTTGCATTAAACCTTTAAATGACATTGTCATCGGCTGATAACCCTTTCAAACAATTCGGACCCAGATCAGGCCCAACATTCTTTCCGGACCTGATAGGGGTCGAAACTGTTTGACACTTTAGAGGTTATGACAATTTGAAGTTGAACCGATGTATTTTAACTTTGCGTTAAACTTTTACATGACACTGTCATCTGCTGATAACCCTTTCAAACAAATTGGACCCAGATCAGTCTCGATATTCTGTCCGGACCTGATGGGGGTCCAAACTGTTTGACACTTTAGAGGTTATGACAAGTTGAAGTTGAACAAATGTATTTTAACTTTGCATTTAACCTTTACATGACATTGATATCTGCTGATAACCCTTTCAAACAAATTGGACCAAGATCAGACTCGACATTCTGTCTGGACCTGATAGGGGTCCAAGCTGTTTGACACTTTAGAGGTAATGAAAAAGTGAAGTTGAACTGATGTATTTTAACTTTCCTTTAAACCTTTACATGACATTGTCATCTGCTGATAACCTTTTCAAACAATTTGGACCCAGATCAGGCCCGACATTCTGTCCGGAACTGATAGGGGTCCAAACAATTTGACACTTTAGAGGTTATGACAAGTTGAAGTTGAACCAATGTGTTTTAACTTTGCATTAAATCTTTACATGACATTGTCATCGGCTGATAACCCTTTCAAACAATTTTGACCCAGATCAGGCCCAACATTCTGTCCGGACCTGATAGGGGTCCAAACTGTTTGACATTTTAGAGGTTATGATAAGTTGAAGTTGAACCAATGTGTTTTAACTTTGCCTTTACATGAAATTGTCATCTGCTGATAACCCTTTATAACAATTTGCCGAGGATAAATTGGTCGCAGAGGATAAATCACTTTTGTGCCCCCTCCCAGTCCCAAACAAAAAGCTCACATTTGGGGTTTGTGTGTGTGTGTGTGGGGGGGTGGGGGGAGCACTTATCCCCAGTCCCAAGGCTGTGGGGCTGGAGTGTGTGCCCACCATCTCTCATTCCGTCGATGCTTCCATTGCCAATCCCATGTAGTCTAGTAGTTGCAAAGCTAATACGTAATAGCTGTGCCCCCCTCCCCCGACCAGACTCAGAGAAATTAATATGTAGCACAGTGGCTCAGTGGTAGAGTACTTGACTCGAGACCGAGAGGCCGCTGGTTCGAGCCTCACCGGCGTCACTGTGTTGTGGTCATTGAGCAAGACACATTTATCCTAGCTTAGTACTGGTTCAACCGAGGAAGACCTGTTCCTGTTTAACTGAAAGATTGTTGATGGGACGTAAAGAATCAAATCAAACAAACAAATCAGAGAAAATAACAATAGAGCCCCGGTCCCTAGGCTGCTGCAGCGCTGGGCCTATGTTATTGGGTTGGGGTTGAATGAAAAAGTACAAAATACAGGAGAATCTATGCCCATTTTTTTCTTAGGTGTTACCTTTATTGTTTTCTAGCATTTCCCCCCAGGGGGGAGGAACTCTCATTTTTTTCTTCATACATAGGCTCAGGCCCAGCATCTACCGTTAACCCCAAAATAAATATCAGGAATTTCAAGCACTCCCCCAAAAATATTCGAAATTTAAGCAACCCGAAAAATCTCACCAATTCTGTACTTTGACCTGAAAGGCATAGAAATGACCCCTAAATATAGCCCAATTTTGTGATGACCCCCCAAAACATCCACATGATCTCCATACCCAAAAGAATATTCAATTTTCTTAAAACCCCAAAAATATCGAAATTCAAAATTTTGAACCCCCCCCCAAAAAAATATATAGCCCGAGTCTACATATGTATGAAAATATCAGAGTATCCCCATGGGGTTTGAGTGTCTAACCTTACTTAAAATTGAGGTTATAGAATATGGAAAAAGGGCTTCAAAATGGCTTGAAATGCATTCTCAGAAACAGATTTTAAAAAAAATCCAGGGGAGCTCCTCCGGACCCCCCTCCAATGAGCAGGGGGTTCCACCCCCTCTCGCGAAGTGCCCTCCCATAAACAACCCCTCTGGGTCCAGTCCAGATATTTTCTTCTTCCAATATAGTGCATGGCCAATTTGAGAACACCCTACATTTCTTATGATAATTTATAGTTCGGTTGGTGCTAGCCTGGAAACTTTTCTGTGAACAGGCCTTTGACTGGTGACATAGGCTGCTGTCCATTCTAAGGTGGTGGTACTTGTAACTTGGTAACTTGTAACTTGGTGTTAGTAGAAACTTTAAGTCCTGACGACTTGTCTTCTACATCTCTTCTTGAGTAACAATTTTAAACTAACTTCCGGTGCTATTTTAAAGTCAATATTGGTCATATGTCTATAGTCAGCATATATATATCTTGAATAAGAGTACTATTTGTGGATAATAACACTAGTAAATATCTCCAGTATGGTATTTCTGATCCCCCATAAATCTGTCATACATGGTCTTGAAACTAAGCACAGTAGAAGAGTTCACAATATCATCTGTCAAATTATTCCACTTATCTATAGCTCTAATGCTAAAAGAGTTCATTCTGAATGATTTCAAAACTCTGGGCTTTTTTAATTTCAAACTATGACCTCGTGTTATTGAGTCAGAAAATTCAAAGAGTCCTTCCATCTTTATATCATCAATCTTGTTAATAATTTTGAAAGTCTGAATCATATCCATTCGATGTCTTCTATAGTCGAGTGTTGTAAGATTTAATTTACGCAACCTCTCTTCATAACTTATATGGGAAAGTTCTGGAAGTATTTTTGTGAGCCTTCTTTGTACACTTTCAATAGCACGAATATCTTTCTTCAGTGTTGGGAACCATATGGTGTTTCCGTAATCAAGAATAGGTCTGATAAGTGTCTTATATAAGACTAACAATGTCTCTTCGTCAAGGTAAGAGAAAGCACGCTTAATTAATCCAACTAATCTATTTGCTCTGTTTACTGTCAAACTGATGTGTTTATCAAATTTCAGATTCTCTTGTACATTAACTCCTAGATCTTTTTCCGTTTCAACTGATTTCAATACTTTAGTGTTTCCATCTTTATCTGACATTTCATATTCAAATCTTGGATTATTTTTACCTAGATGCATAACTTTACATTTTTCAACATTGAATATCATTAACCACTTTATTGTCCACTGGCAAAGTTTATTCAAATCATTTTGGATGGTTTCAAAGTCTTCAAGATTTTGTAAGTCTTTATAAAGTTTGGCATCATCTGCAAATAGTTTACAGTATGATTTTACTTCATCGGGAAGGTCATTTACATATAAAATAAATAACAGAGGGCCCAGGACAGAGCCTTGGGGTACACCACTCGATACGTCTGTCCATTCTGAAGACTGTCCATTTATAACAACTCGCTGTGATCTATTCGATAGGAATGAAGATATCCACTTCAACACATTTCCAGACACTCCAAGTCTTTCAAGTTTCAATAATAATCTCTTATGTGGTACACTATCAAATGCCTTTCTAAAGTCTAGAAATATAGTGTCAACTGGAATGTCTGAATCAATATATTGAGACCATGTGTCAAAAACTGTTAATAACTGTAATATACATCCCCTTTTCTCTCTAAAACCATATTGAGAGTCCGTGAAAATATTTCTATCCTTGCAATGTTCCATGACTTCATTTTTAATAATACTTTCCAATAATCTACATAATATACTAGTTATGCTGATAGGTCTATAATTCGATGATTTTGTTTTGTCTCCACTTTTAAATATACAGGTTACATTGGCAAGTTTCCATTCACTGGGTAAGATACCCTCACTTAGTGATTTATTAAACAGAATAGTAATTGGGAGGGATATATTGTCCACTGTCTCCTTTAAGAATCTTGGATGAAAATTATCCGGACCTGTGGATTTAGATACATTTAAATGCTTCAGCAGGGATTTCACTTTATTTTCTGTTACCACTATGTCACTGATTGAACTGTCTGATCTTCTCGAGAAATCGGGAAAATAATTGTCTTCATCTTTTGTGAATACAGAGCTAAAAAATCCATTCATCTCATTTGCTTTATCTTTATCATCTGTGATCCATTCTCCATCTTTATTTTTCAAGTCACTAATCCCTGATCTAGTTTGAGTTTTACTCCTAACGAATTTCCAAAAAGACTTGGGATTTTCTTTAACTTCTAGTGATATACCTCGCTCGAACCGTCTTTTTGCATATCGTACACTCCTAGACACTTTATTTCTTATTCTACAGTATTCCAAATAATGTTCACGATTTCTTGAATAAGTATATTTCTTCCAGGCTCTGTATTTCTCCTCAACTAGTTTTAAACAGTATTTATCCATCCATGATGGTTTAGGCTTCTTAGGATTTATTTCTTTATGAACTGGAATTGTCTCATTTATAATATCACTTACTTGATTTGAGAAATACTGCCAGCTTGTTTCTATGTCCATTTCATTCATACAGCTCCAGTTTATGTTAGACAGTTTTACATTTGCGCTCATATAATCACCCTTATAGTAGTTTCTCTTTTCTGCGTATTGTTTGGATACCTTTTTTGGGAAAATCAATTCAGCCTCAATACTTAAATGATCACTGTTGCCGAGTCTGGTTGTAATTTCAATGTTTTTAATAATTTCAAGGTTATCAGTCAAACATAGATCTAACACATTTCCGGGTTGGTCATTTACCCATCTTGTTGGGCTAAAAATAGCTTGTTCCCAAAAATTATCTCTAAGGCATTCAAGAAATTTGTATGAAATATGAGTTTCACTCCTAGTAGTTGTCCATAGGTCCCAATTTATCTCAGGTAGATTAAAATCTCCCATAATCAATATATTGGAATATGTAGTATCTTTGGTTTTCTGTAAAAGGTCCAATAATAGATCACTGTTCTCAATACTAGACTGAGGGCTTCTGTATACTCCACCAATTAAGAAATTATCTTTATCATTTATATGTATATTGACCCATACACTTTCAGAAAATAAGTGGTCTGTCAAATCTAAGTTTATAGTAGATGATAAAGTATCTTTCACATAAATAGCAACACCTCTACTACTTTCCTTAACATTTGATCTAAACAGATTATAGTTGTCTATATGAAGCTCCTCTTCTGTTATGTCAGTAGATTTCCCCATTTTAGGATATATCTCTGTAATTATTAAAATGTCAGGAGAGACTAGCTGAATTCTTACTTTAAGTTCATCTAATTTGAATAACAAATTATCAGCATTAGTATAATACAATGACAAACCATCTTTCAACCTATTAAACTGAAAATTTGTATCACTACCATTTATTTCTTCATCAGAAAAAGTACTGTCATTTCCTTGTGATAAATCACTGTCATTATCGGACATAAATGTTGAGTCTGATTCACTGGAATCATTACCGTCACTGATATCAAATAAGGTATGGACATCCTCAATACAAGATTCAATACTACAACTGTTCACAATGTTATCTGACATGAACAAGGACTGCTCATAATTTGATAAACAATAATCTACAATACTAGTGTCAATATCACTTCTGTTCATAAACAATTTATCTGATAAGAACAAATTTTTCTCATAACTAGTTAAAATATTAACCGAAACGTCTGAATACAACGAACTAACAGGAACAACGAACGTATTTACATCAGTTTTTAATGTGCTATTTAAATCATTAATTCCTGAGAAAGGGCGGCTCAGTTTGAGACGCTCGTCCTCCTCCACCAGCAATATTTCTGTTCACAAAAGTCCTATTTCTATATTCCCTATCAAATGTTCGACCATCATAGCCATCTTCAGTTGGCCAAGTTGAATCTCTACCATGAACGGAACTTACAATCCTGCCTTTGCTTATTTTCAAGTTTGTGTGACCAAGTACATTCTTCCTATATCGCAATTCTTCTCTTAACCTGAAAGATTGTTCTCTCTGTTTTTGAGTAAGGTCAGGGGTCATAAATATCTTCTTTTTTTCCTCCTCATCATGATTTTTAAGGACAGAATTTGCCTGTAAAATTTCACGCTTACTTTCAAACTGTCTAACTTTGAAACGCAGCGGCCGATGTTTGGAATGTGTATCATTACCTTCAGGTCTCCTACCCAACCTGATCAAATTGTCAACTTCAATGTTTTTATCATTTAAGCGCATGTCATTGTTGATTGTGGTCTTTAAACTCTGTTCATCATCCATTAGTCTAGTTTCCGAGTCAAGACTCAAACTCTCAGGCAAATTAAAACAAACCAATTGCAATCTCCTTGCTTCAATGTCTCTCACTTCTCGGACTTCCTGTCTGACAATTTCTTCAATATTTTCTACATTGTTTGGCTGCTTTTCTATTTTAGTGATGCGCTCATCAAGTTTATCATATTTTTCTTCAAGGTTAGTGACCTTAATCATCATTTTCTTGACACCGGGGAAAGTGGTAAGGCATGAGATACAGAACCACATTAAACTTTCAGGGGATTCTTTTAATGCCTGATAAACAACTTTCTTTAATTTTGAACATGTAAGGCAAAACCAGTGCTCACAAAAGTTGCAACACACTCCATTCTTTGCAACAGACTTTTTACACCCATGACACGGAGCAGATTCCTCAATAATACTTTCATCATCAGAGCTACTATCGTTTGCTAATGGCTTTTATTTTTACTCCCATTGTGGGAGTCTGTAGTTTTTCTGAATTTTGTTGTCATCTGAGGGCTGGTTGCTTTGCTTAGTTTGTTTTCCTGGTGGCTCGTGATTGTTTGTGTGGCACTTCTTCGTCGTGCCATGGATTTGTCTGCACAAGACTGCAGTTTGTGATTGTGGTACTTCCTGATCATACTCACTATCTTTGGGATCTCCCCGTGTGGGTTCTGTGCCGACACGACCCTGGATCCATATATAAACCTGTCGTGAATTATCAGTCGTAAGATACGAACCGCTATCCTTGGCTTGACATGTAGATTTTACAACATTTTATGACAAATCACCTTTGTTTTTGCAGCATGTAAACTCAACTAAATATGGAAGAATTCATTTAAAACAAACAAGTAAACTCTTCAGCAACAAGTTTTTTTTTCGCGCCTGCAGCTCACCTAAAAATCAGATGGAATATAAATATAAACATTTACACAGAAAGACATTCATTTTTCTGTTCAAGTGACTGTATGGATTTTAATTTACCCCAAAACTTAAAATAATGCAAGTTCATTTACCTGACGAAAATAATGGTTCAGCCCATTTCCGGAAAATTCCCGCGCTTTTTGTTGGTGTGTTTACTCCCCAGTAGTTCTATCTATATCTTTACACCCTGCACCCGCTTTCGAGTGTTGTGTGAAGTTGCGCTGTCAGCTAGATTAGTAAAGAATAAAATATCATAGTGTTAGTGAAGGTTTAATGAGGTTTAAGAACAGATTAAAAACAGAGTTAAAAAATTAAGGGGACTGATGGTGGGAACAAGACAGTTCACCGACAAGACAATTCACCGACACGGTTTTTGAAGACAGTTCACCAACATCACACTGGTCAATGTAAACGCACCGGTGGTTGCTACAACGAGCTGGTGGTGGCATTTTTACGCACTGGTGATGGCTTAAAAGGTAAAAAAATCTATACCTGTTGACTTTATGATTTATTTATAAGCTTGCATTTATTTTATTTGTGATGACACCTGGCGCACAGACCAACGGTAACATTGCAGTTTATGGCTCTGCCAAGCAATTGGCGATTTAATTCATGGTTTGGACTGCAAATCCAACACAGTTCTGGAGTTTTGCCATGACAGGTGCTTTTTTTCTAGCATAACTGCCTAAATTGAGGGAAATCTGCATGTCTAAGCGCAGCTGTTGTCATATTCCCATGAAATAACATCCAAAAAACGATTACCACTTTGTATTTTTTTCTTGGTAAACTAGCAAATGTTTCATTAAAGAATTTTATTACAACGCACTGGGAGCATTTTTTGACGCACTGATACAACGCACTGATGGTTGCCTAGATGTTCCTTGGTTGCTGGTACAGCCTCACCACAGCATTCACTGTTCTTATAAACGGCACACAAATCGCTTTTTGAGTCAGCACATGATATTTCAGTACTGTGACGAAGACTCAGGTGCATAGAAAAAAAGAGAGTAGTAATCGTTTTTGGATGTTATTTCATGGGACTATGATAACATAGCTGCAGCTGCGCATCGACATGCAAATTTCCCTCAAGTTAGGCAGTCACAATAGAAAAAGCACCTGTCACTGTCAAACTCCACAACTGTGTTGAATTTGTCGGACAAACCATGATGTAAATCGCCAATTGCGTGGCAGAGCCATAAACTGCAATGTTACTGACGGTTTCTGCGCCCAGGTGTCATCAAAAGTAAAATAAAAGCAAGCTTATAAAGAAATCATACAGTCTATAGGCGTAGATGTTGTGGTTTTTATACACTGATGAAGGCTCAAGCGTAACTCTGCAAATGTGCAGACTCACCAGAGATGCTCCAGAGCTAGCCCTGTTCGCACTTTGATAGTGTTTCTGCCTATTTTTCAGATTGGCCCAAAATCTTTTAATTTAATGAGATTGTTTGTCCGTTGTGATACATTGCAATAGTTAAGTAGTCTCCATGCGAGCTTAACATTTTTGTGCTTCAACAACAGCAGAATCTAGGGCAATGATTTGGTACCAGTAAAATGCATTTTACTGGTACCGTTGTGATACATTGCAATAGTTAAGAAGCCTCCATGCGAGCTTAACATTTTTTGTGCTTCAGCAACAGCAGAATCTAGGGCGATGATTTGGTACCAGTGAAATGCATTTTAGCACCCCAGTGGCTTAGGCTGCTGTCTATTCTATGGCGGTGGTTCTGTTGTTGTTGGTTACTCCCATTATAGGATTCTTTAATTGTTCTATTTTTTGTTATTTTATGTCCATTCTTGTTTTGCGATCATCATGATGGGGAAAAGAGAGACTTGGATGCTTTGCTTAGTTTGTCTTCTTGGTGTCCCATGCTTGTTTTGTGGCTATTCCTCTCAGTGCCATGGGTTTGTCTGCAGTTTGTGATTGTGATATTTCCCAATCATACTCAATTACTATTTTTGGGTGTCATTCATGCGAACAGCGATGGCTTTGGCGAGTCAGCACATTTGCTTGGTCTAGCCTGAGCCTTCGTCCCAGTTCAAAATTCTTATGTGGTGGCTCAAATGGCGATTGAATGCCAATTTGTGCGAGCAGCGAAGGCTCTGGCGAGACTGCACATTTGCACAGGCTTACCTTAGCCATCGTCACTGTACAAAATCTCTTGTGCTGCCTAAAATGGCGATTTGTGTGCTATTCACGCCAGCAGCGAATACTCTGGCGAGTCTGCATATTTGCGCAGGTAAAGTCACTAGACAATGCGGTAAGTATCTAGATCTCTTGTGCTGGCAGACAAGGCTCTTGGGAGTCTGCACGTTTGCACAGGCTCGCCTGAGCCTTCGTCACAGTATCGAAATATCATGTGCTGGCTGAAATGGCGATTTTTGCAACGTTTATGTGAACAGCGAATGCTGTGGTGCGTCTGCACTAGCAACCACATCACTTCTGTGCAACAATCAGTGCGTTGTATCAATACGTCAAAAATGCTCCCAGTGCGTTGTAATAAAATTCCTCAATAAAACATTTGCTAGTTTACCAAGAAAAAAACAAAACAAAGTGGTAATCGTTTTTTGGATGTTATTTCATGGGAATATGACTACAGCTGCGCTTAGACATGCAGATTTCCCTCAATTTAGGCAGTTATACTAGAAAAAAGCACCTGTCATGGCAAAACTCCAGAACTGTGTTGGATTTGCAGTCCAAGTAAGTAAGGTTGCAAAGATCAGGAATCGATACAATCAAGTACCACACCTGACCCAGGATACCAATGGGAAAGTGACAAACTCACAGAAGACACCACAAACGAGAGCCAAGAGGTCAGCCCTTTCCCAGCAGGTGACCACGAAGCACATATAAACAGACGCGCACAAAACATAGCAAACACAAGACAGAACAAAAACATAAAAGATCCACAAAAGAAGTACCGCCTTGGAACGGTCAGTAAAATATTTTACTTGAGGGCTTAAACCGGTTTAACGGCGCCAACCTCACCCTTAATTCAGATGTGGATCAAGACACATAGATATTTGGTTTGCATGAAAGACCCCTAACTTATCAATGCAACTTCTCCCAAAACATATAAATCAAGATATAACAAGGAGATAAAGCAAGGATAAGGACTCAACAGTAAATTAAACTGAATACCGGAGCAAAAGTAATCCAACAGGTAAACCCCGGTGGGCCCGACAAACAGCCAAAGCATCAGGCCCCTACCATCTCATCAATAGATAAGTCTTTAAGTCGGAACCATCATAGAGTCTGAAGTCCGACCCACCGGCGTGCAATTAAAGAGGAAAGCAAAGTTGCCAACCGTGATTGGGTTGACTACCAAGCATGCAGTCTGTTGCAATACATTAATGTTATAGCCAATCTTTTTATAATGGGAAATTATTTTAATGAACTGCGCTGAAAAATTATTAGAGCCAACAATCTTCTTCAACTTATACACCAAGTCACCATAGAAATCAGGTTCCGAAAGTCCTTGGCGCAAGAGAGATTTAAGTCCAACTTGGAATTTAGAAATCAAATCAAAGTATCGTCTATAAAATTTTGAAAATGTTTTGCGAAGTTTATGATACCGATAGCCCTGTTTAAGAAGTTTCTGAGTTAACAATTTATTGCGAGTATTGAAGTCAGTAACATAGCTAGATGCTCTAGCAAAATGAATGAGTTGAGAGATATAGACTCCATAGGATGTAGAACGAGGAACATCACCATCTAAAAATGGGAAATTGACAATTTCAAAATCAAAGTCGTCACGTTTATCATAAATTTTGGTAGAAACAATATCATTAGAAATTGACAAATGCAAGTCTAAAAATGCGGCTTCGGTATCAGAGGCATTGGCTTTATTAAGTTGCAGCTCTGAAGGGTATATTTGACTAACCATATTTTCAAAATAAACATTATTAATATTTAAAATATCGTCCAAATATCTGGAAGTAGTGTTAAACGCATCAATAACATCAGCCTGCTTATCATCAGAAAGAGACATCATAAAGTCCCTTTCATAACAAAACAGGAATAAATCTGCAACCAGGGGAGCACAATTAGTGCCCATAGGAATCCCAACTATTTGTCTATAGAGCTTGGTGCCAAATCGAATAAAAATGTTGTCAAACCATGAATTAAATCACCAATTGCTTGGCAGAGCCATAAACTGCAATGTTACCGTTGGTCTGTGCGCCAGGTGTCATCACAAATAAAATAAATGCAAGCTTATAAATAAATCATAAAGTCAACAGGTATAGATTTTTTTACCTTTTAAGCCATCACCAGTGCGTAAAAATACCACCACCAGCTCGTTGTAGCAACCACCGGTGCGTTTACATTGACCAGTGTGGACATATACCAACACTTTTGAAGACAGTTCAGCCGGGAGATCAGCGACACTTTTTTATCACATTATTGACATATGGCTCGAAAATATAATTGATTATTGTGAAGAAATATTGATGAGTTATAATTTGAGGTGATATGTTGATCTACAATTTGTTGAGAAAGCAATATTTGTTTGTCTGATTAATGATTAAAAAATAAAGTACGATTGGCTATTGGGGTCAATTTGTATAATATTTTAGACGGAACTGATTATTTGGACCTAAAAGAAGCGGATTTAACCATTGGTTTGTAATTACATCGACAAATTACTTCATTTCAAGCAGTTTAAAAATGTGTAAGGATGGTAATCTGTTTCTACAGCTTATTATTCTGTCCATGGATCAGTTTGCGTTATATTTTTGACTGAGCAGATTATTTGGACCTAAAAGTAGCCAATATAGCCATTAGTTCGTCATAAGACCGACAAACCACTTCATTTTAGGAAATTTAAATTCATTTTAGGGAGGTAACTGCAATTTTAGCAATTTCTCCAAGGGAAGTGAGTTTATGTAGATAGAACACTATGACACTGAACTCACCCAGTCACGTGACATAATCATAATTAGCCATTGGATGAAAACCACTTAGAACACTATAGCACTGAACGAAATTGTCTTTTTTATTAGATAGAACAGAAAAGCACAGCGATTTTAAGCTTACTGGGAGGAGATAGGCAAATGAAACCTTCACCAGTACATAGAACATTTGATCCCTTTCCAACGGTATGCATAAGTAAGTAAGGGTGCAAAGATTAGGAATCGATACAATCAAGTACCACACCTGACCCGGGATACCAATGGGAAAGTGACAAATTCACAGTTAGACACCCATACGAGAGCCAAGAGGTCAGCCCTTTCCCAGCAGGTGACCACAAAGCACATATAAATAGACGCCCACAAGACATAGCAAATACAAGACAGAAAAAAACATAAAAGATCCACAAAAGAAGTACCGCCTTGGAACGGTCAGTGAATATTTTTACTGGAGGGCTTAAACTGGTTTAACGGCGCCAACCTCACCCTTAATTTAGTTGTGGATCAAGACACATAGGCATTTGGTTTGCATGAAATACCCCTAACTTATCAATGCATCATTTCCTAAAAAAATATGAATCAAGATATAACAAGGAGATGACGCAAAGATAAGGACTCAACAGTAAATAAAACTGAATACCGGAGCAAAAGAAATCCAACGAGTAAACCCTGGTGGGCGGATAACTCATTTTTGACCAAAATGTCACTTAGACCACTATAGCACTGAAGCGACGTCGTGCAATTACCTCGTATATACAATATTATGGGAACAAAGATGGAACATGGGCAAGTGAATACGACCAGGAAATTCCACAACCTCAGACCACATACCAGCTTATGGCACCAAGAAAAAGAGACAGCAGAACACAGACAAAGACACTTACATAAAAGCTAGACAACAATAAGCAAAGACACCCTTCTTCTATAGCGAGATAATTGCCAAAACTTAGAAGTGAAGCAATGAATGAATAAATGCAGAATCAGAAAGACGCCCTCCGCGGTTCGACGTACAAAAATCTTGGACAAATGATAAAGTTATTCTTTAAATATACTCATATCCCTAAGCGTACCAGCAGGCTGCTCCGGGCTTGTAAAATTCTGGTTTGTGGTATCAACATAATGCTTATACCCTCTCCCTAAGTACTCATACTCGATTAAAACCAATAGCTGGCTTGTAGGTTCCGGTTCGAACCCTACAAATAAAGTTTCTAATATGCTTGAATATAATAGTAATATCATGCATCACAGACCAGATATATATGTATTCCTTATGGTGCTCCTCAATCTGAAACGTGTTCCTCAATAGTATAGATATCATACACCACAGACCAGATATACTCCTAATGGTGCTCCTCAACCTGTAAAAGTGCTCCTCAATAGTAATACAACACACTACAGACTGATCTGTAATCTGTGATCGTGGTATTTCCTGGTCATATTCACTAAATTTAAATGAGCCTCAACATGACATGTGATTTCCAACATTTTACAATGTGTCATTTTGAAGAATGTAGACTCAGACGAGCCTGTCCAGCTTCCTATTAAGCTAAGCAATTCCAAATCCTGTCTGGTCAGTAGGGATTTGTCCAGTAAAATATTTTACTGACCGTTCCAAGGCGGTACTTCTTTTGTGGATCTTTTATGTTTTTGTTCTATCTTGTGTTTGCTATGTCTTTGTACGCGTCTGTTTATATGTGCTTTGTGGTCACCTGCTGGGAAAGGGCTGACCTATTGGCTCTCGTTTGTCGTGTCTAACTGTAAGTTTATCACTTTCCCATTGGTATCCTGGGTCAGGTGTGGTACTTGATTGTATCGATTCCTGATCTTTGCACCCTTACTCACTTTTATATAAATAGTCTAGCTCCTGGACCTTGATGTTTTTGTCAATTTTACTTTACTTTTCATTCAGGATAATTTGATTTCATATACCTTATCTCATCTCTTCTCTCTTTGACACCAATATCCTCACCTAATCATAAATTATGCTATCAGAGAGGAAAGAAAGAGAATAAAGAAATTATTATTTGAAAATGAAATTATCATTTATTTAAAAGAATATGATATCAGACTAGTGGCTAGTCTAGGATATAAAATACAATTACATTTGTAATCCTTATTTCAGTGCCATATTTTTAAAAACATGGAGAAACAAAATATTTAAATCATAATTTATTTCAAACAAATTCTATTTTAGGAATGTGTAACCTTTCTAAAACGTTATTGTTAATCCATCATATACATGTATTGCTGTGTTATACATGTATTCGCTATTTCATAATTTTTGGTTTTGTGAAGATGTCCCCAATAATTTTGTGGCGGTACGTTTTACAAAAAAAACTGGAAAATATAAAGGTTTAAACTGTAAAACAGCGACATCATAAAGTACCGAATAGTTGTGTTTACTGTCTGTATCTTGCACACACATATTAACAGTTTTTAGAACAAACCCCTAGGCAGTAGATACTTTTAAAGAACGGATACCGGCGGCAGAAATCTATTTAATGAGAAAATGCATATCTCAATTATTGACAGGGTAAGTTTGAACAGGGACCCTATATACCAACCGTAGAAAAAGAAAAGACCAAACTCCCCAGCATTGGCGACCGATGCGGGAGTGCACCGCTGTGGGGAGTTTGTGAAAAGACAGATCTGGGGAGTTTTCTATTGCAGCAGTAGTACCGAATTTTAATCATTGGAGCAGACGAAAAGGAAAAAGGTACGCATGTTTGACTAGAATTTTGTTTTCGGCCATTAAATTAACTAAATGTAGCACGGATCCTATATTTTTCAATACGTACGTACGGATAGGCATATTAACGCAAAATTTTAAAGCAAAAAGTAACAATGGCAAAACGTCCAAAACAACATTGGCCCCAGGGCCTATCCAATACGAAGCATCACTACTGGGGAGTTTCCCTAAAGTATATCTATCAGCCCTGGGGAGTGACCCAGAGCTCAGAGTATGCTTACAAGCTATATATGCGTTATTATTGCTTACACTAGGATACAATTATTCAAATTCACATAGCTCCCCGAATAGAAACGTAACACGTTGATAGATTTATTAATTTAACCTGTTTCTAATCTCTCTCGCTTTCACATTATGTAGGGTGGGGAGATCTAGTAGCCAAGTAGGTTAACATTACTGATCCTTGCTGACTTTGAATAGTGCAGTATGGGCTAAGTACCAGATAACTGGGGCATCCGATGTCACGTGGCATACTAGCTCCCCCCACGCTCCCGCCAAACCATAACGTCAGAACAATAGTCTTTTATGGATTGGAAGTATTAAAGGAAGAAGGTAAAAATCAGGAATCGATACAATCAAGTACCACACCACTTATGTATGGGAAAGTGACAAAACACAAGAAAACATCACATACAAGAGAGCCGAAACTTGGAGGCCTAAAATACATAAAAACATAAAAGTGTTCACCCCCCTCCTTACAATCACAAAAACGGACCAATAGAACAAGGTCCTTAATCACCAATCGTGGAAACCTATCAAGGAGGCCCTGGAAAGAGGGTCCATGGTATATCATATTCCTTTTAAATATTTTGAAAAATAGCCCATATCCCTGAAAAGAAATAAGCAAAAAAAAAAAAAAAATCACCCAAGTTCAGAAAGCTTTGTATCACCATGTAGGCCTATGCCTAAAATTACTTGAATTTTCACAAAAAAGTATCCCATATCCTTTTAGTACTTTGGCCAATATCTCTACCTCCAGTCCAGGGGTGGTACTCTGATATTTTCATGTATACGTAGGCTCGGGTCATTTTTTGGGGTTCAAAATTTTTGAATTTTAATATTTTTGGGGGGGGGGTTCAGAAAAATAAATATTTTTTGGGGTATGAAGATTGTGTGGGTATTTTTTTGGGGTCATCACAAAATTGGACTATATTTAGGGGTCATTTCTATGCATTTTAGGCTCTTTTCTTAAGGTCAAGTTACAGAATGGGGGTATTTTTGGGGGTTTCTAAAAATTTAAATATTTTTTGGGGTGCTTGAAATTTCCGATATTTTTTTTTTGGGTGGAGGGTACCCAGTGATTTTATTTGGGATTTTGGGAAGCTACCTTTTCCTTCACATTTGGGAAAATATTTTATTAAAGGGGACAGCAACCCTAATAATAAATATGTTTTATCAGAAAGAGCTCTATGAACCATGAATTTTGATACAAGTATCGTCAAAATCGGTTGAAAAATGGGCAAGTTATGGGCATTTAAAGAATTCAATATGGCCAACAATTAGCCGCCATTTTGAATATTAAATTAGTTTTCAGGATTTTTTCAACTGCTTAATTTTTAGTTATCACTACTGTCACATCATCTGTGTTTCAGCAGATATGAAGCTTTATACATAAGGAAAATGTTTCATTAATAATTAATGCAAATAATCCACTGTTTTTTTCTTTTATTTTGATTACGCATATTTAATTAGGCTGAGTGACGTCACTAAGCCTACAATATGGCCGCTTCCATTACAGTCCATTTGCAAATATTCAAACGCCCACAACTTCCACATTTTTCAACCGATTTAGAAGAAACTGGTATCAATATTCATGGTTTATTAGGATCTTTCATATAAAAAATAGTAATTATCAGGGTTGCCGTCCCCTTTAAAATTGGGAAAATAAGTGCTTAAATACATGAATTTGGGAAAATAATGGCCATTTTTTGGATTGGGAATGACTCCCATATATTATTAAAGGCCGTAAAATTCGCCTAATAAAATCACTGGTACCGGGTAGATGCTGGGCTCGAGCCTACGTATGAAGAAAAAATGAGAGTACCCCCCTGGGCGCAGGGCCCTATTATGACCCTATCAATGATACATACTAATGTTTTTTTCCAGCTATATATCATGTCTGAACTAGCAGAATCTTTCCAATCTACTCCGGAGCTTAACACCAGTATCAAATATAACCACCAAGAGCTGATGGAAGAGTTGGATAGAATGAACAGGGAACTCAAAGAAATGAAAGAATCTGTTTTAAAGACAAGTGGTAAGTTTCGTTTCTTGCACACCAAGATACGGACACATCTGCTATCCCCCCCCCCCCCCCCCCCCGCCGGATGTCGTCATCATGTTATGTCGTATAAAAGCGTAAGACAGCGAATCCATTTTATTGTGCGAGATAGAAAAATCCGTCCCTCGGTATTACCATTTGATTCCATTTTACATCACAAGCCGGTTCTTATAATCCATAATGCCAGGGTATGACAAAAGGTACCATATGGCTAAATAAATCAAAATCAAACTTTTGATGCGTCTGCAAAGTACTACCACTTAAGAGCATTTTCTGAAAATTTGAAGCAATTATCTTCAAAATTGACGAATATATGGAGGCTTGAATAAGCGTTTGTATTCTGGTTTTGAACCGCGACGTCAAGAAACACGTTAGGCCTAATATGACGTCAGAATGCTGGTATCCAATTGTTCGTTGATTATAGCACAGGAGCTTGAAGTTCGATCCTTATATCACCCCTATAGCCTCAAAGCCAAAAGTTCACAATGTCACTACGTAATGACATTGTGAACTTTTGATTTTGAGGCTATAGGGGTGATTTAAGGATCGAACTTCAAGCTCCTGTGATTATAGTTGACTCGGTATAACTATCTGGTAAAAATAATGCATTCTCATGCTTTATGTATGGTGTAATGTAGATGCAAATGAAATAGTACAAATTTGTACTTTTTATGTGGTATTGTAGGTATTTAAAGTGATCCACCCTTCATTTTGAGCCCATGTCGGTGCTATGGCCTTATTGTCACTATGGCAACAGGCAACACACAAAAACTTATATATAATCCGAAACATTAGCTTCTTTGATTACATCAAGCTATAGAACTATTTTTGTGGTTCTATAAAAGCATGTTATTTTTGTCATTTTAGGCATTTTTCAAATGTCTATTACGTGATGATAGTTGAAATGCCTTAAGGACCCTTTTTCAGATCCGCGCTCATATACATATATGAGGGTCTGGATAGGGTATAATGATTAGTGAATAATGGCCCTTTTTATAATGAATATTGAATAATGAGCCAAAAAAATAATGAATAGTGAATAATGAGGGCCCTAAAAATAATGAATAATCCTATTTTTTAATGAATTGAAGAAAAAATCAATGAATAGTGAATAATCAGATTTTTGTGTCACCTTTCTTACTTTTAATGAATAATTGGTCTTATTTTAATGAATAACCCAAAATTTTTGTGAGAGTGAATAATGGGCTAAATTTTTAATGAATAGTGAATACCAGACCCCCCCATCCAGACCCTCATATATATGCCTAGAGTCCTATGATCTCCTATTCTTTTTTGGATACGACAAACCGTACAGACTCACATAAGACCACGCAACACAGTGTCCGACTGTCCGCTCACCTTTGTTGAAATTAAAATTATTCTATTTAAAGTGAAAATTAACACCTGGCTCATACCTTAAGACAATCAACTAAGCGATAAAGTTATAGATCTAGCTCATTTAAATAATCAAGAAAATAATGCCAATGAACAATCTTTCAGTTTGCAGTGATGTTACTCTTTTAGAAACCGATCAAATTGTAGTAAGAGCTGAATTAACATGCGTGGATCCAGAAAATGTCGTCGTTTGGTAGGGGGGGGGGTCATAAAAACTTTTATTTTAGTCATCAACGTAGCTTACAGCCACGGACCTCCTTCGAGAAGCAATGAGGGGTCCAGCTGCTTCTCGAGTGGGGTCCGTATCAGTATTTCTAAGGAAACATATAGGGGAGTCCGGGGCTAGTACGGCCAGTATCGGCCTTGGGGCATGTTCTGCAATTGCCATATTTAGCATGCATATTTAAGATATAGAGCTGGGAAACATATTTGGACATCACTTGTGAGTGACGTTGTAACGAGTCTGTTTACCTTACTTAGTATACAAAGATTGCATCCGAAAACTCGTTTTCTTGAATGTCGAGTAAATTTTCCACAGGTAGGCTACTACATTTTTATTTTTCTGAAGATGTGTTTTTATTCTGATTTAAACTCTATATGTTTATTACGAAGGGATAATGTGCTTTGATATAACACATTTTGAAATTCTGCATCGGTAAAGAAGCTGTCACGTGCTATTTGGAAATAGTCTGTCAGGGGCAAGTTCGGCCACTTACGTCGGGGCAGGCCAGTTCGGCCCATAGCTAAACTTGCCCCACACATACACAAAATATTTGCCTGCGTATTTTATGCCACGTACACATCTTGCAAAGGGTGTTCATATTTGGAGCGATCAAAGAACTTAAGCCATCATGAATGGAGTTTACCCTTTATCGCACATAGACACACGATGGGGTTTATCGGGACTAGTACCGCCCTATTGTGCCTTACTTTGAATTTAAAGGTTTCGTAGAGCTGGTTGTAAAAGTCATTCGAAAATTGTCTTTTTCTAAAATGGGACCGTACAAGCCCCGGTCTCCCATAGTCACTTGTGAGTTTCCAGGTGCAGTGATTCATTTACAATTCGGGCTTATGGGTCCTAGGACTCGCTGTTTCCCATACCAATGAGTCTAACTGCAAACTTATGAGTCCAGAACACAATTTTTAATGACAAGTGTGAAATACTCTTGCATCCTGGGACTTGCTGAAATAAAAACTGCATCCCAGAGACAAAATTATGCGCAAAAGATGCAGGATGCGCAAGTAACAAAATCACTGCAGGTGGGAGGGGGTTTGGTCCCCTGTCACCCCCTCTGGATCCACCCATGGTTAATGCACGATTTGGTTGTGAATTAATCTCTATCTTTCAGTTCGAGCCCACATTTTGGAAGCAGACCTTGCCTCGCTGGTGAATCCGGAAATGATGCAGGCACTTAGAAAGGTTCAAGAAGACTGCCACTCTTGTACACTGGCCATGAAACTTGCTTGAACATTGAACAATAATGTGTGTTATGTTATTTTGTTCAAAGTATTTTAGAAATGTTCTTTACATTACATCAAAGGTGTTGAAAGTTTACAACATTTATGTTATAGCGACAGTTTTAAATATTTGAGTCAATTTATGATAGTTTGTACTTAACCCATTTATGCATAATGTATTTCCCCATTGTTGTTGTTGGGTGGTATTTTTTTTAAAAAAAAAAATACTCAAATTTTAAAATAATTTCCTGTAAGCAAACAGTGGAGAATCTAATCAGGCGTCTGATCTTGTTTTGCACTGTTTGCCAATGTCCCACAAAAAAGGACGCTAGGCTAGTAGGCTTATATGGGTTTATCGCATAATTGACCATGTGAGGCTCGGAAGAACTATGTCCTCCTTCACCCCCCCCCCCCCCCACACACACACAAACTTCATTGTTCGAATAAAAACTGACTTCTGGCTACATTAGAGAGCTGCACACGTACGTTTCAACATTGGCTTACCACCTTTAAATTATTCTCTATGAGCTAAGTACAAATAGCTCATATGCTAGCCAGCACATGAGGGTTTTTAACTTATTGCATTGTAGAGCAATGAAGGCTCAGGAAAGCAGCTTAGTCTGTACAAATGTCAGAGCCTTTCCCACTTGCCTACATAAAGTATGGATGTAGATGCAGAGATGAAGACTCGGACCCAAAAATAGATATCTAGCCCCGCTGAATACACCAGTATGGTCGGTTTGAAGGAGACTTTTTCTCGGTTGTGATTCAATTATACCAATATCTCATGTTCTGGGCTCGAGGTAGTGGGCTATTTAGTATTTTAATTTGATGTGAGCAGACAGAGCTCAAACCAGCTTGGGCATACGCACCATTATTCAATTTCGGCGTTGCTGTACGACGTCACTCACCACATATAGCTACATTTGCAGCGTACGATAGAGCCATTTCAATGAGCAAGTGCATTGGATTTTGGTACTTAACGCCTATCCTTCCAATGAATGTATTCTTGAGTCTTCACAACCGCACAGTCTCAGCAGAGCCTTCATTGGGTATACTAGTTTAATAAGGTCCAGACTAAAATCAAGACCCATAGCCTGTGTAGTCTCCCAATATGTTTAACTCTTTTCATGTTTTTTGGTCGTCTGCTGACTTTAAAAAAGTATCTCAGGAACACTATCAGAGTGTCTAACGACTTGGATCCAGATTAGAAATGATATTCATTCGGTTCTGATCTGGGTCCAAACTGTTTCCATATGTTATCAGGAGACGATAAAAATTGCCAGTTAAGGAATGGTAATGCATTTGTATTAAATAGGCATGACAGGTACCATAATAATGATTTATATCACCGGATGGTGCAAATTCAGCATTGGTTCTATATGAAATTGATTTCTTGAATAAATGCACCTTTCATTTTATTACATTGAAAGTGTAAATGTTACTAATAAACAAGACAAATATGATAGCCGGTAGTTTGAATATTTCAGCAACCATAGTCCTTTTCAATTGGGACGTATAGCATCACCCTTGCCCATCATGTTACTACAAAGATTTTTCTCTCATACAATGGCCCCGGGTGGGGGCATCTGCGTCACAATGCCACATTTCTAGTTGGAAAAAAATATTGTACAGTGATACTTTTTCTGATGCTATGTGTATCCTATCACGAGGTAATTTCAAGATATGATTACAATACCATTTTCTTTTGTAATGCTAATTGTCCTGCTTTTATTAGTTAAATCTTTCCATTCTAAACTCAAATATATCTTGTTTTTTAAACAGTGTAGATCCAGATCATTTGGCTTCTTAGAAGTCAGCTTATCATGATCCACACTGTTTTCTGCTCTGGTTGTTAATACGCGCTATTAACTTAAACACGAATCCTTCAAGCTAATTGGTTTAAGATTAGAGAAGAGTGTAGAACATGATACAGATTATTGAATGTTGTTTGATAGATTTTATTTCTAAGTTTCTTTCTAATGTTGTCAAAAATGTATCACCATGCAAATTGAATCGTGAAGCAAGTAAATGCTTCGCAATATTACCAGTATTACCAGTAATATTAAGCCCAAACTAAAAGGATTAGTCAAATGAATCAGCTTAAAATGCTTAAGGGCTAATCTAATTAAAGGTGATCAAAATGAAGTAAAATGTGACATTTAGAGTCAGAATTAAAGTGTGTTTGTCTTAGGCTTAAATGAATACATGTGTGGTTCCTGTTGCCTACCTACCCTAATTTTTTTAACCCTACCCTAAACATTAAAACGGTCTTTGGAGAAAAAATACCTAAAATGGGCACTTTTTCAGATTTTGTCACTATTTTCTTTGTTAAATGTTATAACAAAATTTAATAATTTCCCTACCTACCTACCCTAAATTTTGTTGGTATGCAACAGGAACCACATATATATATTTCATTTAGGCCTTATGGTAGTTTTGCATATCAACAATTTTAATTGAAATTCATGGTTTTATATATAAACTCTATCATTGCGAATGACTGTTCCCCATTTTCACAGGCATGTTTCCTTCTAAATAAACCATTCACTTATTAACTTTATAATGTTTTAGCCAATGGTAAGTAGTACTACTAACTACTAAGTTGATAACGTTTCATTTTCTAAACAATGAAAGTTATGTTAAAAATATTCTGAAACTATATAGGAATAAAGTAAAGAGTCACTGAGCTATGGATGTTGGCAAATGGGAACAGTTGGCAAATGATTCGCATTGGAGATGATCTCTTTAAACATTAACTTATATCAGACACACGAAGTGTACTATATTTATTGTAATATGTGTCACATTTCACTCCAAGGGTCGTTCAAGATTATAGTACAGACCCAAGGGTCGTGCAATACTCACATAGTGATTATAGTGCAGACCCAAGGGTCGTGCAATAAATGGACTTGTTCCATTTTTAGTAAGTATCATTGATATAAGATGATAATAATGAGGCAGCACATAACATTTTGGCACTTATTTGCATAAAGTAGTATGGAAGTAGAGGTAGACCAGTGATTTTATTTGGTCATTTTACGGCCTTATATGGGAGTCATTCCCAATTCAAAAATGGCCTTTATTTTCCCAATTTCATGTATTTTAGCACTTATTTTTCCAATTGAAATAAAATATTTTCCCAAACGTAAAGGGAAATGTAGCTTCCTAAAATCCCAAATATAATCACTGTAGACTGTATACGCAGACCAAAATTAGAATTCTAGTCCCACAGTATATGACATAACGAGTGTTCAAAGGAGGAAGTAACAAACAATTAAAAAGTGTTTATTAGTAAAATAAGAAGTCAACACTAGAATGCATATTGACTGATGAAACTGCAAATGATGTAACTCGTATACATGTATTTGATTCAGACAGTGAAATAACGCAATATTTGAATCAAACAGGGAAAGAACGCCTTATTACTAATAAGGACCATTTAAAAAATAATGAGTCATTTTTTTCAAACTGACCTGCACTAAAATTGAAAAGACTTGCTGATAGTAAGGATATGCAACAATATGTGTTATAAAAATGTTAAAGTTGCTTCCAAATTTCATAAGAATAGGTGCAATAGAACTTTTTTTATGTAACAAAAAGTAGTCAAAATGTCCCGAGTGTAACAAAAAAGTGTGACATTTGAAAAAAACTTAATTTTCTTCCAACTATCATGCAGAATATACATCACTGTCAAGATAACCTTATATATCAGAGTAAACTTCAATTATTGATCAATAAGTTTTTGAATATGGATAAAGTTTTTTCAGATATTTTGTTACTTTAAATCCCCATCAAAAGGAAGCACAGGTGAAAAAAAAAGTCAGCCCAAAACCACAATCATTGGGCTGAAGCCTGTTTTAATTTCCATGCAGTGGATCTATATCAGTTACACTGACCCTTAATGATAAGTATGATGTCACAGCTCCCTAAAATTCGTGGCTTTACTGTTTTATGTTGAATTATGCTTAACAAGTACCATTTTATGTGTTGTAACCCAGAAATGTCCCGAGTGTAACATTTTGACAATTCAAATGCACATATTATCTCTATATAGAGCTTGAATTTGTAAATTGCTTTTCATTTTATGAGACCAAGTGCTATTAAGTTAACTCAACCAAAGATTTCCATGCTGAAAGGCCTTTGTGTCTTTTTAAAACCTCAAAACAATGTCCCAAGTGTAACACTTTATTTTTATTGAAGCCTTTTACATTATTTCGTTCTTAAAACAGTAATTTAAAAATATGAAATGCAAATTACAAGAAAAGTCTTTGTATTTTCATTCTATAGGGCATTTTTGTGGGAAGCGCCCTGTTTTGGTGTAATATTTAAAAAAAATCTGATTTTTTTATCTTTGCACACAAAAAAACATGCGTTTTTGAAAATGAATGATTTTACAGTCTAGTAAGCCTTCATATATAATTTCAAAGACATGTACCATGAAACAGAAAACATGAAACAAACCTAAATGAAAGTTCCTATATTTATTATAGCCATCTTTTTACAGTGGTAAACTGTAGAAAATGGTGTTACACTTGGGACATAACTTCTTCAAAATGAATTGTGGTATGAAATTTCTTGAATTTTACATCTATATTGCTAAATTAATTATTCCGGTTTCTAAATTGAATAAAGATTTTACGATAGCAAACAGTTCGTACACTTATGAGGAGCAGGTTTTATGATCTAGGCCTTCACTTCATGATATTGTTCAATGTGTAGGATTCTTGGCCATAAAAGGGGTTTTCATATTTATTGGAGGGTTGATGACCATCTATCCACTCATCAATTCCTAAAATGGCGTGTGATATACATATCAAAGGTAATAATTCTAAGTTGCATAATGAGAAACCTGTCAATATGTTTATCAGATTCCTACTAATACCACAATCAACATGTCAATGGTAATTAAAAAACATTATTGCCCTTTTTGGTATACTTTGCCAAGCAAGGAAAGCCCAAAATGATGCATTTCATGTGGATCTGCACTGTTCTCTATAATAAAACAATAACTCCGGTATAAAAATTAATGGCATGAATATGTATTTGCTTAATTGTTAACTAATTTTATCAGTGTGCTTTTTCTGATAAGTATCAAAAGAAATATATCTGATTCATTAAAAGCATCTGATTTTTAAATTTGTAGACTAATTATTCAAAATAAATCAATTATTGTTAAAATATTTTTCATAATGACATACTCAATATTTTAGCAGAAAATATCAAGGCATCTCTTTATTATCCAGTGCAGGACACTGCACACCAAACACATATAATCAATGAAACATCTGAGGCCTAAACTTTGCCCTGAATCATCCGTCTACATCCATACCTTGTGTGTCACTTCATTGTAATTTGAAGCTACTCACAGTCATATATGATAAGTACCAAAAGCTTGTGCTTGCTCGACCGTGTATTGATGGTACAAAAGTATAACTGAATGCTCATTGGCAATTATTGTGTCTTTAATGATTATTTTTGGAGAAACATGACGATTTATTTGAGAACAATATAGCACAAATAAATGTGTCTCCTCAGTCTTTTAGTGTTAATTCGCTGAGTGTTTGTTTAATTATTATAAATCAGGTTAGCTGGTCAGTTTAGTTTGAGCATAGCCTTGTAAGAAACCATGAAAACAGTTTATAAGCTTATGTAAAACATGTGACCCCCGGGGCAGGGCCATGTTTGGCCCAAGGGCATAATTTGAGCAAACTTAATAGAGGTCCACTATAGTGATGCTACATACCAAATATTATGGCTCTATGCCTTGTGTTTTCAGACAAGAAGATTTGTTCATGCTTTCCCTGTATAAGCCTATGTGAAACATGTGACTCCAGAATGCGCCCATTTTTGGCCCAAGGGGCATAATTTAATCAAACTTGGTAGAGGTCCACTGGGTGATTATACGCACCATTCCAAATATCAAGGCTCTATTCCTTGTGGTTTCAGATAAGAAGATTTTTTGAAAATCTATTTTAGCCTGTCTGACCTAAATATGCAACAGACAGGAACCATTTTGACATTCATTAAAGAGAGCCATATAAGGATTATTCCTGCCAAGTTTGGTCAAAATCCAGAAAGCAGTTTAGTAGAAGCTGTCCTTTGGAGTAATTGTTGACGATGGACGACGGACATCCAAGGATCACAATAGCTCACATTGAGCCAATGTCTTAGGTGAGCTAAAAAGCGCAGTTTCTAATCGTCTGTATGTTGATGGATTCTATCATATGATTGACAGGGTAACAGTATGCAACATGTTTTCACGTGCATAGAGCAACAGATACAGGTGCAAACATAAAAATGATTATCCCCACGTTTTTTTTAAAAAAAAGTGAAGGGGATATTGTAATCGCCACCGTCTGTCCGCTCGCCCGTCTGTCCGTTATGCTATTTTTTCTCCTAAACCATTGGACGAAATCCAGCCAAAATTGGTGTGTGAGTTACTTACTTGAATGGGGCATGCAACAGCAAATATTTTGGCCCCGCCCCCTGGGGAAGGGTCGAAAGGTCAAATATGATTAAGTTTCAATTACGAAGTCAATTTCGGAGATTTTTATACCAAACTTTGTGTGTATTCTCACAAATGAAATATATAAAACATATCGAACAGGATGTTCGTTCTGTCGCCTAGGTCATGTCCCAGGGGTGGGACTTTGGTAGCTTAGGGATAAAATATTTGTTATTTCCCGAACATGGTCATGTGGCATATCAAATTGAAGAGGATTGTGAGTAGGACAGGATACAAGTAAAATTGTCACCCTAGGGTCAAACCGGTGACCTTGGGTGGGATCAAAAGGTCAAATATCAATAAATTTGCGTGGGGATTAGCAATGGCGCTCTATCAACTGCGCGTTCTAGTTGCTATTTAAGATCGGATATATGTTAACAAACTCCCTATATGTTTATTGGAAGAATATTTGGTTATGGTCATCTTATCGTGAAGAGATCAATTTCAGAATTATTGATTACATACGTCACAAAAGTGGACTTCTGAAGGAACATTTTGTTTTTTATTTATTGACACTTGTGTATTTTAATACTGGGCTGTGTAATTGATGTCCTGATTCTTGTATAACGCGATACCATTAACCCCTCAAAATGGGTTTAAAATGAATCTGGTCATATTTGCAGTGGAACATGAAAGCATCCAGTGGATCGCAATATTTTGCAATCTATACTGACGGACTTTAATTACGCAACACTAACTTCCCTTTATATCTTTCAAAAACAGCTGTATGTAAAAGGGGTACGTGCATTAAGAGGCTATTTTGGCCCCCCTATGAGGTCAAAAAAAATAATAAAAGTTGCTCTTCACAAATTTCTTCTTATTAGTTTATTAGAACAATAGCCGAAGTGTAAAGGTCTGGTATTGATTCGACTTTTACGGTTGCTATGGTTACAAAAATGGCCGCCAAAATAGGCTGAAAATAAGAAAATGACCATTTTGGAGCAAATTTAAGACAAGAAACACAGGAATTAATATAGAGCACAAGCAAATACCAAAAAAATATTTTAACAGATGATGAGAATTATCACGGCACACAATATATTAAAAGTTATTTTTTGGTATTTGCTTGTGCTGATATCTAATTCTTAAAAAATCGGTCTCCAAAAGCCTCAAATTTGGCCTAAAACGGCAATTTCTCTATTTTAAGCCTAATTTGTCGGCCATTTTGGTTACCATAGCAACCGGTAAAAGTAAAATAAATGCCAGAATTTTACACTTGGGCTATTCTTCTAATAAACCAACAAGATGAAATTGGTGAAAAGCAACTTTCAGTTTTTGGCTCTAGAGGGGGCCAAAATAGCCCCTTAATGCACGTACCCCTTTCTTTGCTTCGATGATGTCATCCTGAGTTGGCTTCTTCAGTAAACACTTTAGTTTGAAATGTACTAAATTGGACGACGTTATTTGCTCCGTATGAATTTAACCATTTACACATTTCTTAAGTAGAGGAGATTTTAAGCTGTTGAATGAAAGGGTACACTCAGGCAAACTTCATATACGCAAATAAGCTGTATCGCAGACCTGCCAATCAGTATGAGAGTGACTCCTCGATGACTAATAAAGTCCATGATACAAGTCTGATGCTTCTAGTGTTTCTTGATTTAAAGAATTAGGGAATCTTTCATTCATAACTTTTGGTCACATGAAACAGATGATCCCTATCTCAAAATAGTTTACATGTTAACGCATTAAGTTCATCTTAGTTGGACAAGTTTTCCATGTTTTACTTACAAATGAAAGGTCTTTATTATACAATCAAAGTTATTTTTCTGCCTTATTTTTCGAGACATAAATTAAAGCTGCTATCCAAGTGTTGCGTTTTTAAAGTCCGTCAGTATATTTTGTATTTTCCACACTTCCACTTAAAGCTGCATAGTCTGTAACTTTTGATCTTCTAATTTTAAAAATAATGTTTTTATTTCTCAAGAACACAGTAAAAAATATTTAAATTCAGGTAAATATTTTACCATTTTCGTTAATCTTAACAAGTTATCACTATCAAAACAACTGCATTTATGTTAAAATTCAACGGTCTATAATTATTGGAGGGACGCAAATAATTACCAACAAGAGAAAAATACACCTATTTGATATGATAATTCACTTTTCCATGCAGTTTTCAGCTGTACTGAACATTTTTATTGTGAAAACATAGCTTAATTCTACTTTAACAAATGATTTAAAAAGAAATAAAATTTTTCGAAAAATGTTCATAGTTACAGAGTATGCAGCTTTAATGGGCTAAGTGAATTCTGGGGAAATTAATGCGGACGGCGGTGCATAGGAGTCATAGGACAGGGAGGCATCGTCGTCCGCCATTCCTGGACCGGCACGTGAGAAGGTCATTTTTGGCGTCATAGTTCTAGCGGCAACTAGTAAAATTTTATGTAATCATTGAAGTATTTCGCGCAAACATTTAGGCCGGCTCATGAGTCTTGTCTGAGTACATTGTGTGTGTGTGTGCGCGCGCGCGCAGCAAAGGCTCTGACGAGCCTGTGCAGATCCGCAGGCTCATCTTAACAGATAATTAAGCTACCTATACGAAGTAGACCTATCATGTGCTTGCTCATTTCTTCATTGATCCAAACGCTGGCAGGCATTATATGCTCATGTAGAGTCGATATGTTATGTGTATTTATATTTTTGATGTGTGAATAAAATAACAAGTTGTGGGACATAAAATGAGGTAAATTATTTAAACTTCTAAACGGTTCAGAGCGTATCGTTGTTGATTTTGGGGCGAGTGTTACGATTAGGGGTAGGTAGTGGGTAAATATTTACCAATGTATGTTCTAGGGACGGGGCTCGAATTCATTCCATAGAAGTCAGATTATCTATCAGACTCTATCGATTAAATGTGCATGTATACATATAATGTGATTTCCAACAATGTGGCATTTTGACAAATGTAGACTCAGACGAGCCTGCACAGCCTCTTTTTAAGCTTAGACACTCCAAAAGATTTTCGTTCAGTAGCTTAACTTTAAGCGACCAGCAAAGGCTCAGACCAGCCTGCGCATATGCGCAGTCTGATCAGAGCCTTTGCTAGCCAAAAGATGATCGTTCAGTAGCTTAACTTAAAGCGGCTAGCAAAGGCTCTGGTCAGACTGCGCGTTAATCCGAGCCTTCTCTGATGTTTAAGTGGCTTTTCCATATTTTGATATTTGCCATTTGGTAGTGGCAAATATCAAAATAAAGAAAAGCCACTAAAACGTCAGAGAAAACTCGGACTAACTACGCGTATGCGCTGGCTGGTCTGGGCCATTGCTGATCGCATATAGCATATTGTTGGAAATCTCATGTCATGGCTCATTTTGGGATTAATTGATCCGCTCCAGCAAGAGATACAGTGAGGGACCAAATGCAATTTCACGACATCAGATATCCCATAGACTTCAGTGTAAGAAAATTTACTACGCTACAGCTATGTGTCATTTGGACTTCAAATAAATAAGGTCATATTGTTTTTAATTTCATTAAATTCCACTGCAGAGAGTAACACAATTTGCAAGAATTTTTCGACAATTTTTGGACAACGTCACCACTGACGTCAATGGGAACGTGGCTTTTTCAAAATTTTGTAAATAATTAAACTGTTGTATTTGGTTAAACTTTATTTCTTGTATAAATATATAATAACAAAATTACAAGAAGTTAAATAAATAGTAACCTATTTAAAACAAATTGAGGGATTCAGATTGATTTGAATCACAGGTCAACTGGATACTGGCTCACATCCTAGTTAAAGATAAAAGCTATTCGTTACAATCCTTCATTGTTTGCTTATTATTGAAGCTTAAAACATTCCAGGACACTAATTACAAGTTGTATATCTCGATGCACTTTACTTTTGATTATAATATATATAGGGGCAAAGGCAAACGAAGGCTTCTATAGCCTCATTAGATGGAGTCGTATACATGTTTGAAACCTGGATTTTACGCTTACGCGATAACACCTGGCGATAAGTACCACACTGGTCAATGTAAACGCACCGGCGGTTGCTACAACGAGCTGGTGGTTGCATTTTTTTTAGCACCGGTGGTGGCGTAAAAGGTAAAAAAAATCTATACCTGTTGACTTTATTATTTATTTATAAACTTGCATTTATTTTATTTGTGATGACACCTGGCGCACAGACCACCGGTAACATTGCAGTTTATGGCTCTGCCAAGCAATTGGTGATTTAATTCATGGTTTGGACTGCAAATCCAACAAAGTTCTGGAGTTTTGCCGTGACAGGTGCTTTTTTTTATAGTTTAACTGCCTAAATTGAGTGGAATCTGCATGTCTAAGCACAGCTGTTGTCATATTCCCATGAAATAACATCCAAAAAACGATTACTACTTTGGTTTATTTCTTGGTAAACTAGCAAATGTTTTATTGAGGATTTTTTATTACAACGCACTGGGAGCATTTTTTGACGCATTGATACAACGCACTGTTGTTTGCACAGAATTCCTGTGGTTGCTGGCGCAGACTCACCACATCATTCGCTGTTCACATAAACGTTGCAAAAACCGCCATTTCAACCAGCACATGATATTTCGATACTGTATAGAAGGCTCAGGCGAGCCTGTGCAAACGTGCATACTCCCAAGAGCATTTGCTGTCAGCACAAGAGATCTTGATATTTATTACATTGTCCAGTGATTGCCTGCGCTAATGTGCAGACTCACCAGAGTATTCGCTGCTGGCGTGAATAGCACACAAATCGCCATTTAAGGCAGCACAAGAGATTTTGTACAGTGACGAAGGCTAAGGTAAGCCTGTGCAAATGTGCAGACTCGCCAGATCCTTCGCTGCTCGCACAAAATGGCATTCAATCGCCATTTAAGTCATCGCATGAGAATTTTAAACTGTGACGAAGGCTCAGACTAGACCAAGCAAATGTGGCCAAAGCCATCGCTGTTCGCATGAATGACACCCAAAAATAGTAAGTATCATAATCACAAACTGCAGACAAACCCATGGCACTGAGAGGAATAGCCACACAACAATCACGAGACACCAGGAAGACAAACTAAGCAAAGCAGCCAGCTCTCTCTCTTCCCCTTCAAGATGATTGCAAAACAAGAATGGACACGAAGTAACAAATTATAGAACAATTACAGAATCCTGTAATGGGAGTTACAATCAGCAACGAATCAACAACAACAGAATCAGCGCCTTAGAACAGACAGCAGCCTATATCTCTGGGGTGCTGAAATTGCATTTTATTGTTACCAAATCTTCGCCCAAGAATCTGCTGTTGTTGAAGCACAAAATGTTTAAGCTCCCATGGAGGCTTCTTAACTATTGTAATGTATCATAACGGACAAACAATCTCATTAAATTAAAAGTTTTGGGGCCAATCAGAAAAATAAGCGGAACGACTCTCAAAGTGCGAACAGGACTAGCTCTGGAGCATCTCTGGTAAGGCTACACATTTGCAGAGTCACGCTTGAGCCTTCATCAGTGTACAAAAACCACAAAATCTATGCCTATTGAGTGTATGATTTCTTTATAAGCTTGCATTTATTTTACTTTTGATGACCCAATGCGCACAAACCGTCAGAAACATTGCAGTTTATGGCTCTGCCATGCAATTGGCGTTTTAATTCATGGTTTGACCAACAAATCCGACACAGTTGTGGAGTTTGACAGTGACAGGTGCTTTTTTTCTATTGTGACTGCCTAACTTCAGGAAATTCTGCATGTCTAAGCACAGCTGCAGCTATGTTATCATAGTCCCAAGAAATAACATCCAAAAACGATTACTACTCTCTATTTTTTCTATGCAGAGAAGGATCTTGCGAGTCTGTACATTTGCACAGGCTCACCTGAGTCTTCGTCCTGGCACTGAAATATCATGTGCTGGCTCAAATAACGATTTATGTACCGTTTATAAGAACAGTGAATGGTGTGGTGAGGCTGCACCAGCAACCACAGGAATTCTGTGAAACCATCAGTGCGTTGTATCAACGCGTCAAAAAATGCTCCCAGTGCGTTGTAATAAAAATCCTCAATAAAACATTTGCTAGTTTACCAAGAAAAACAAAACAAAGTAGTAATCGTTTTTTGGATGTTATTTCATGGGAAAATGACAACAGCTGCGCTTAGACGTGCAGATTTCACTCAATTTTGGCAGTTACGCTAGAAAAAAGCACCTGTCACGGCAAAACTCCAGAACTGTGTTGGATTTGCAGTCCAAACCATGAATTAAATCACCAATTGCTTGGCAGAGCCATAAACTGCAATGTTACCGGTGGTCTGTGCGCCAGGTGTCATCACAAATGAAATAAATGCAAGTTTATAAATAAATAATAAAGTCAACAGGTATAGATTTTTTTACCTTTTACGCCACCACCGGTGCTGTAAAATGCAACCACCAGCTCGTTGTAGCAACCGCCGGTGCGTTTACATTGACCAGTGTGAGTACTGTAAATTGAGAACAAAATCGCGATAATTTTATTTTCGCAAATAACGTTAAAAGACACATTTGCGATGTTAAAAATTAGCGACTTGAGCATGAATTACCACCATCAGTAGACTTGCCCAAGTCCCTACATTTCGGAATTAATTAAGTGAGATTAATTGTCTAATAAAGTGATTTCAAAGCATCAATCAGTTTTCGAACATTGTATATAAGGGAATAAAAAGAGACTGAAGTTTATGAGAAAGGCTTAAAGACAAAAGAAAGATGAACAGACTTGGGAAAGTCTACATTATCAGTAAACGGCAGTGATTTCACCATTTCGCGAGGGTTCTATTTTCGGGAAACTTGTTTCGCGAAAATAATCCCCTCGCGCAAATTTCTGAATTTACAGAACCCAAATTTCATGGACATGGTACTATTCGCATATATGCGTGAAATAACTCCTTCACAATGTAATCCTAATTTGTGTGTATGTGGTGATATAGTCCAAGCATTTGCTGTTCGCATATGCGATATAAAATTAGCATCTTAGTGGACAATATAGATCTCGATCTTTGTTATGTCCAAAGACCTTGCATTGACCCCGGATAAACCGATATTAAAGCTTTTATGAAGCGATTTTCACTGATGATTTATAAATATTTTATATTAATTGAAATGTATTTTGTCAATATTTACAACGTACGAGTATATGTGCGAGGGCAGCTCAAAGAGTTTCGGCCGCAACTATATTGTTGTTACTGTTTTTGTGTATTTTTTATGCCCCCAAAGGAACTTTGGGAGGCATATAGTAATCGCACTGTCCGTCCGTCCCGCTTCGTGTCCGGCGCATATCTCCTATATTCTTTGAGGTAGGAATTCCAAATTTGGTGTGTGGATGCATCTTGGGATGGCGGAGTGTCGCGTACCATTTTCGGGTCACTGTGACCTTGACCTTGACCCCTGACTAAGTTTTTATAGTAATAAAATGTCCGTCCGTCCGTCCCGCTTCGTGTCCGGTGCATATCTCCTATACTCTTTGAGATAGGAATTCCAAATTTAATGTGTGGATGCATCTTGGGATGGCGGAGTGTCGCATACCATTTTTGGGTCACTGTGACCTTGACCTTGACCTGTGACCTAGTTTTTAGAATAATCGTGTCCGGAGCATATCTCTTATATAAATTGAGGTAGGAATTTCAAATTTGGTGTGTGGATGCATCTTGAGATAAGAAAGTGTCGCGTACCATAATTGGGTCACTGTGACATTTTACTTGACCTCTGACCTAGTTTCTAGAAACGGCATTGATTCTGGTGCATATCTCCTATATTCTTTGAGATAGGAATTCCAAATTTGGTGCGTAAATGCATTTTGGGATGACAGAGTGTCACATATTATTTTCAGGTCCCTGTGACCTTGACCTCTGACCTAGTTTTTAGAATAATCGTATTATGAGCATATCTCTAATATTATTTAAGGTAGGAATCTCAAATTTGGTGTGTGGATGTATCTTGAGATGACGAAGTGTTCCATACCATAATTAGGTCACTGTGACCTTGAACTTGACCTCTGACCTAGTTTCTAGAAACTGCATTGAGTCTGGCGCATATCTCCTATATTCTTTGAGATAGGAATTCCAAATTTTGTGTGTAAATGCATCTTGGAATGGCGGAGTGTTACAAACCATTTTGGGTCACTGTGGCATTGACCTCTGACCTAGTTTTTAGAATAATCATGTCTGGAGCATATCTTTAATATTACTTGAGCTAGGAGTCTCAAATTTGGTGTGATGATGCATCTTGGGATGAGGAAGTGTAACAAACCATAATTGGGTCACTGTGACCTTTAACTTTACCTATGACCTAGTTTTTAGAATAATAGTATTCGGAGCATATCTCTCATGTTATTTGAGGGAGGAACCTCAAATTTGGTGTGTGGATGCATCTTGGGATGACGAGGTGTCCCGTACCAGAATTGGGTCACTGTGACCTTGAACTTGACCTCTGACCTAGTTTCTAGAAACTGCATTGAGTCTGGTGCATATCTCCTATATTCTTTGAGATAGGAATTCCAAATTTTGTCTGTAAATGCATCTTGGAATCGCGGAATGTCACAAACCATTTTGGGTCACTGTGACCTTGACCTCTGACCTAGTTTGTAGAATAATCATGTCGGGAGCATATCTCTAATATTATATGAGCTAGGAGTCTCAAATTTGGTGTGATGATGCATCGTGGGATGAGGAAGTGTAGCAAACCATAATTGGGTCACTGTGATTTTGAACTTTACCTATGACCTAGTTTTAGAATAATCGTGTCCGGAGCACATATCTTATATTCTTTGAGGTAGGAATCTCAAATTTGGTGTGTGAATGAATCTTGGGATGATGGAGTGTTGCATACCACAATTGGGTCACTATGACCTTGAACTTGACCTCTGACCTAGTTTATGGAAACTGCATAGAGTCTGGTGCACATCTCCTAATTTCTTTGAGATAGGAATTCCAAATTTGGTGTTTAAATGTATCTTGGAATGGCAGAGTGTCACATACCATTTCGGTCACTGTGACCTTGACCTCTGACCTAGTTTTAAGAATTATTGTGTTCGGAGCATATCTCTTATATTCTTTGAGGTAGGAATTCCAAATTTGGTGTGTATATGCATCTTGGGATGGGGAAGTGTCACTTACCATTTTCGGGTCACTGTGACCTTGACCTCTGACCTAGTTTTAATGATAATTGTGTCAGGAGCATATCTCTTATATTATTTGAGATAGGAATCCCAATTTTGGTGTATGAATGCATCTTGGGATGGTGGAGTGTCTTGAACCATTTTATGGGTCACTTTGACCTTGACCTCTGACCTAGTTTTTAGAAAAATCGTGTCCGGAGCATTTCTAATATTATTAAAGGTAAGAACCCCAAATTTGTTGTGTGGATGCAACTTTTGATGGCGGAGTATCACGTACCATATTTGGGTCACTTTGACCTCTGAGCTTGTTTGTAGAATAATCGTGTCTGGAGCATATCTCCTATACTATTTGATGTAGGAATCCCAAATTTGGTGTGTTGATTCCTCTTGGGATGGGGGAGTGGTGCATACCATTTTGGGTCACTTTTATCTTGACATTGTATTCTGGCCTCATTTCTAGGTTTTTCGTGTCTGGAGCATATCTCCTATATTACAGCTAACTTTCCTCGAATGTGTCTTATGCTAGACCAATTACTTTGGGGGCATTCGTCACGTGACTGTGACATTTCTTGTTGTGTGTGTGTTTTTGGTATAAAACCAATATACAAGGTCTCATATCTTTATCCACCCAATCTAATAATCTTACATGTTCATGTTAAGAAATTTCGTTCCAATTTCAAATCATTACAAAGGAATTTGTGCTGAAAAAATGACCTGTCATTTCTTGTGATATTTTAAAGCGTTTCATACAATGACACGAAATATATTTTATATGGGCACTGTATTTGAAACGTTCTGGAAAATTCAGATTTTTATCCATTAAATTTTGATCATTCCTGATCATACTCACTTACTTTTTCATCACAATTAATGCGTCATGGTTTAGGTATTTCTACCCGCGACCCCTTAAAATACAAAATGGGAAATTGCATACTCATTGTATTATATCAACATATACTAGGCCAAAAAAGAAACGCCGCATATAAAACATACATTGTATATGGTGGATTCTTCACCAATCTATCGCAAGTGATTTGTCACAGTTTGAGCGCTGATTCTAGGATTATGAGTTCCTGGGGTTGTCCTAGCTATCATTGTCACTGGATGAAATTGATTCAGCAGTTTAAACCCACGTTTTTATCGATCTTGATGTCGCGTCATTTGACGATGACGTCATGAATGTACACGGTCTGACATTGTTCCAAATTGTCAGAAACGTTTCCTAAGACGTTCGATCGTCTTTGTATGGCATCGACATTGTTGGGCTATCACCGATGGCGTCACGTTAGCTTGTAACATTCTTTTCGCCTTTTCGCGTTCAACATGTGTCCGCTTTGGCAGCGTAAATTATCAATGTGTAATCTTTAACTTTAAGATTTTTAAATGTTTTCACGCAAATTGGATATTAGACTAGTGATTTCAGTAGTTATTACATGTGTAAATCTAAATAAAATGAATGTGCACGTGAAAAACTTGAAAATAAAAAGACAGCCAGTACACTGGTTTGGGTTGACTGAGCTCAATAAAACAATGGGAATAATGTGTGGCAGAAATAGTAGCGGAACATAGATAGCAAATGAAATTCTGTAACTCTCATTTAACACGCAATATTTTAAATCTTTATATGCGGCGTTTCTTTTTTTGCCTAGTATATATGAATGATAGGTGTTAAATGAACAAGAAATACATCAGAACGTTTTTTTTTGTTTTGTTTTTCAGTCAAATTATTATTTTACAGGGATGCAGGGAGTTCGTACCAGCATTCTAATACCCAGTTAACAAAGTGGGTCGCCATCGACCCATCAGCGAAACGCCATTGAGATGACGTTTCGCTGGCGGGTCGATGATGGCTCGACACTGAACGCTGGTTGGGTAGTTTTGTGATTTCCAGAGGGGAGGCTATATACCAGTATTCTAAAGTAAATCTCAATCTATAGTTTTGTGATTTTCCACCCACGGGGGGGGGGGGCTTCTGGATCCATACATGTCCATACAGGCACATTGGGCATCAGTGTTTGGTTCTATTCAGACCCCTAGATAAAAATGCGCAGTTAAAAATTAGTTTCTCTTGAACACCCAAAACAGGTTAATGGAACATATGCCTGTTCATTTTGTTGCTTAGAAGGTGGAAATGAAAAGTAAAAATCATTAGTTTTGGGTAGGGAGTGTAATAGCTGAGTAGGGAGAAAACAAACAGCAAGCAAACATTAAAACATTTTTTTAGAGTTGCATTGTTAGACCTAAGTACAAGTGTCAGAAGCTGAAAGATGGTTCCAACCGTAGCGTTGTACATGGTCCTATAGCGAGACCAAAAGCTTTTATATGCATATATGGGTCTTTACGAAAGAAAACCTATCTTCGCTGTTTATGACCAGGTAGGGCTCAAACCGGTCTGTTCAGCTACAGAGACAAGCTAGAATATTGTATTTTTCCATGTAACACATGCGTTCCAGAGAGCAAATATTAAAGGCGCTGATCGGACTGTGCGGTGTTCGCACACAACAACATCAGGTTTTCTCACGGTGAGGCATGTCGTGTACTTATATTTTGAAGAATTAAATCGAAAACTTGGCTTAGTCAATTATAGTGTGTATGCCTTACAAACACATTGGGATTTAATAATTTATTCCGTACAGAGACCAACAACGAACTAGGATATAACACTTTTATTTAGTATGCCACGAGTAAGGTAAGACCTTAAGGCACTAGGGAGTATTCCATCTGGCTTGATACAATAAACGGGGGTGTGTGCTTGCGTGCGCCCGCGCGTGTGTGTGTATCGTATCGAGGGGCCATAGGTTATTTATTAAAATGTCAGAGGTCTTGCGTAACCCAGTTTGTGCACGACATCATCAGCAACCTGGATGGGGCTGTGAATCGTAGGCACAAACAGACAGATTTCATCATAATGGATTTTGCCAAGGCCTTTGACAAGGTTCCACACAGCAGCAATGGCCAATGGCATGCACACATCGAAAATATTCGCTGCTACAAAAAATACCAGGCATCATGCGAGAGCTCAAATTTACTTTCAGCAAAAATGCATAATCAAATATACCTCTTACATTTACTACCAATATTAGAATATGCATCATTAGTTTGGGATGGATGCACTCAACAAGATTCCAATACCTTACAGAAAATACAAAATGGAACGGCTCGTATTTTCACTGGACTAACCAGATCGGTATCATTGGAAAAAATATACAATGAATGTGGCTAGGTAAATTTATCAGCCAGAAGACATTGATCATGATCAACAAAATTGTATTTCATGCATAAAGTTAATTATGGTATGGTTCCATCATATATTGTAGATTTACTTCCTCCATTAATTAGTGAAATTTCAGGATATCCTCTTAGAAATAATAACAACATTTCTATACCTTTCACTCGCACAAATGTCTCATCAAAATCTTGCGTACCATCAGCTATCAGAATGTGGATCTCTCTTGACGAAGGTCTAAAGAATCTACCAACCATAACATCATTTAAGCATCAGTTATACCCCGGCATCCAATTTAGGTTTCCTTGCACCCCCCAGGACAATTTTTCATGGGTGCCAAATTGTTCATTGGGACGCCCTGGATGGGAAACGAAGGTGTCCTCAAAAAAAAATTTGGTTTGGGCTATGTGAAATTGCATGGTTTCTATGCCAACCCATAGCGAATTTGAGAAGGTGGGTCTTCCTATAAAATTACTCATATCTCAGCTGTTACTTATCCTAGACTACTAAACTTACTATCAAATTAGAGCTTAATCATATGCCTATTATCCCCTTGTTGCATATGGAAATTATCTAATTTGCATATTCATAAATATTTATGAAAACATTAAAAATGTGTTTCACGAATGGGGGTATACGTACAAGATCAATAATATCTCAGCTGCTTTTAGTCGTAGAGTACTAAAATTTGCACTAAAATAAAGCTAAGACATAGGCCTTTTATATCATGGTCAAATATGCAACGTACCTTATTTGCATAATTTGCATATTCATGAATATTAATGAAAACGCTAAAAAATAAGGGAAAATCATTACAAATATAAATAGGCTGATTTCATCCCAATATTGTCATTGTTGCATGTTTTAATATAATCAATGTTACAATTTGACAGGTCCAATCATCCAGTGGTCCTATTTGAATATTATCTCATTTGAATATTCATGAAAATGCATGAAAACTTAAAAAAATGAGGAAAATATCACGTAAAAACTATAAGCCTAGGGGAGGGGTTAAGGTAAGATCTATCATGCACTCCTTGGGCCTTTTAAATTCATGCCAAATTTTTCAGTGGGACCCTCAGAATGTGAAATGAAGTTCTCCTCACAAGAAATTAGGTATGGGCTACGTGTAAATGCATGGTTTCCATGGCAACCGCTTATATGATTCTCAAGATTGGGGGTAAGGCCTACAAATTCAATCATATCTAGGGTTCTACTTATCCTAGAGCACTAAAATTGATGTAAAATTAAAGCTTAGACACATGTCTTTCTTCTTGTGGTCAGATTTGTAAATCATCTAATTTGTATATTTATGAATATAAATGAAAACCTACAAAAATGAAGTAAAATCATAAAAAAAAACATAAATGAACATATTTCAGCACAAAAACATCATCAAACCACCATTGTTGCCAGTTTTTATATCCTCAGTGATTCAATTTGATAAGTTCTTTCATCCGGTGGTCCTATATGAAAATTGTCTCATGGTCCTATATGAAAATTATCTCATTTGCATATTCATGAATATTAATGAAATCTTAAATGATGGAAAAAAGCATGGGTAAACTATAGTATGCAACGGGGGTAATCGGACCTAAATTGAACACATCAGACATTTTATTATGGGCATAAATTTGTCCAATAGGACCACTTCAATGTAGAAAAATATTGTCCTCAAAAATAAATGTTATTTGGGTTTTTGAAATTTCATGGTTTCCATGGCAACCCATTATGCCGACTGTAAAGATTGGGGGTATACGTACAAAAAATACTCATATCTTAACAATATCTCATCCTAGATTACTAAACATGGTACCAAACTAATCCCTGGACACAGCAGTTTAATTTGGTAGTTAGATATGCAAATTATCCAATATCCATATTCATGACTATTAATGAAAACTTTAGAAATGAGAGATAAAATCTTAAGAAATTAAGGGGTGTGTGTATAAAATTACCAATATCTCAGCAGCTATGCGTCCGAGTGTATCAAACTTGGTGCCAAGTCTATGCTCAGACATAATAATTTTACCTTAAGTTCAGCTTTGAAAAAAAGTTAACATAAATAACTATGAATTTTAATTAAAACAGAAGAAACAAATGAAAAATCGCGGAAAAATCAAGGGGGTGTACTTACAAATCTAATAATATCTCAATTGCTAAGTGCCCTAGAGTACCAAAATTGGTTTTAAACTAAGTCTAAGACAATAGTATGTTTAACAAATTATCAAATTTTAAAATGTTCATATTATAATATTCATGAATATTGATGAAACCATGAGCATTTTGAGAATAATATTTGAAAATGAAGGGGATATACCTAAAAAATTACTCATATCTCAGCAGCTTATAGCCCTTACGTAGCAAACAAGGTGCCAACTTATTGCTATGATACAGTCCTTTATCTCAATGGTAATATTTGCCAGTTGTCGCATTATTTAAATTCATGAAAATTAATATAAACATTAGAATAAAGAGAAAAATTGCCGAAAAATGAATGGGGTATACCTACAAAATTACCAATATCTTAGCTGCTAATTGCCCTAGAGTAGCAAACAATATACTTAACTTAGGTCTATGCATAGCAGTTTTACCTAGTGGGAAGATATAAGAATTAGCTAATTTGTTTAAGATCAATATTAATAAAAACTTTAAAAATACAAGTAAAAAATGTATACAAATTGATAGCAGTGTACTTACAAAATTACTCATATCTCAGCTGTTATAAATTTTATACTTTTTTCTTTTACTCAATTTTACTAAGGATTATGCTGTTTGATATGGTACCAAGCTTGTTACTATTGGGCAATTGGAAGCCAAGATATGAATCACTTTGTAGCTATACCCCCTTAATTTCCTGTATTTTCTCTTAATTTCTCATGTTTTCGTCAATATTCATGAGAATTTAAATTTGATGTGTTATGAATTGGATCATTTTGGTAAACATGTTGTGTCTATGCATTGACTTAAAATCAGGTTTGGCACTATTGGGCACTTAACTACTGTGATATGAGTAATTTTGGAAGTGCACCCCCTTGATTTTTCTGCAATTTTTCTTTCATTTCTTCTGTTTACATTAAAATTCACGAATATTCATGATAAATATTTTTCATATTATGCCTTATGGTAATAGTACAATGTCTAAGCATTAAATTGGCACTAGGTTTGATACACTGGAACACATTGTAGGTGAAATATTTGTCATTTAATACAAGGGTAACAACCTACGTCATAGCATTGATGTTTTAAACACGTAGTGCGGCGCCATCTTTGATTTACAAGGTCAGTTTTTCCCTTCGTAAAATTAAACAAATGAGTGTCTGTACAAACAAAGCAGTGCAGGCGGTGCCTAACATCACACTTGAACAGAATATATAACGGCCACGCCCTGATATGCCGTTGCCTTTGTAATCATTCACCCACAAGAATCGAAGCGGGAGACACGAGGATAATTTTAGCAGTCACCCACTTCGATTTTTGTGGGTGAATGTTTACAAAGGCAACGGCATTTCTGGACGTGACCATTGTATATTCTGTTCAAGTGTGATGTTAGGCACCGCCTGCACTGCTTAGTTTTGACAGACACTAATTTGTACGACATTTACGAAGGGAAAAACTAACCTTGCAAATCAAAGATGGCGTCATACTACGTGTTTACAACACCCACGCTATGACGTAGGTTGTTACCCCTCTTAATATGTACATCCCTTAATTTTTCTAAGAATTTTTCTTTAATTACAAAACTTTTCATTAATATTCATGAATATGCAAATGAGATAATTTTCATATAGGACCACTGGATGAAAGAACTTATCAAATTGAATCACTGAGGATATAAAAACTGGCAACAATGGTGGTTTGATGATGTTTTTGTGCTGAAATATGTTCATTTATGTTTTTTTTTTATGATTTTACTTCATTTTTGTAGGTTTTCATTAATATTCATAAATATACAAATTAGATGAATTACAAATCTGACCACAAGAAGAAAGACATGTGTCTAAGCTTTAATTTGACACCAATTTTAGTGCTCTAGGATAAGTAGAACCCTAGATATGATTGAATTTGTAGGCCTACCCCCCAATCTCAACAATCATATAAGCGGTTGCCATGGAAACCATGCATTTACACGTAGCCCATACCTAATTTCTTGTGAGGAGAACTTCATTTCACATTCTGAGGGTCCCACTGAAAAATTTGGCATGAATTTAAAAGGCCCAAGGAGTGCATGATAGATCTTACCTTAACCCCTCCCCTAGGCTTATAGTTTTTACGTGATTTTTCCCTTATTTTTTTTAAGTTTTCATGCATTTTCATGAATATTCATATGAGATAATATTCATATAGGACCACTGGATGATTGGACCTGTCAAATTGTAACATTGATTATATTAAAACATGCAACAATGACAATATTGGGATGAAATCAGCCTATTTATATTTGTAATGATTTTCCCTTATTTTTTAGCGTTTTCATTAATATTCATGAATATGCAAATTATGCAAATAAGGTACGTTGCATATTTGACCATGATATAAAAGGCCTATGTCTTAGCTTTATTTTAGTACAAATTTTAGTACTCTACGACTAAAAGCAGCTGAGATATTATTGATCTTGTACGTATACCCCCATTCGTGAAACACATTTTTAATGTTTTCATAAATATTTATGAATATGCAAATTAGATAATTTCCATATGCAACAAGGGGATAATAGGCATATGATTAAGCTCTAATTTGGTAGTAAGTTTAGTAGTCTAGGATAAGTAACAGCTGAGATATGAGTAATTTTATAGGCAGACCCCCCTTCTCAAATTCGCTATGGGTCGGCATAGAAACCATGCAATTTCACATAGCCCAAACCAATTTTTTTTTAGGACACCTTTGTTTCCCATCCAGGGGGTCCCAATGAACAATTTGGCACCCATGAAAAATTGTCCTGGGGGGGGGTGCAAGGTAACCTAAATTGGATGCCGGGGTATTACAGTTTACAGCTTTTCCAAAAATACAAGTTTAAAGTTACTTTGCATGGGGAAACCGATATTTGTCAGTATTGCATGCTAGTTTAAGAAATAATTGTAGCAACCTTAACAATAATTTATTTATAAAACATCTTCGCGACCAACCCTTCTGTAGTTGGTGCAATGTTATAGAGGATGCCAAACATTACTTTTTAACATGTTATCAGTACATAAACGAGCACCTTATATTTATCGAAGCAGTTAGAGAATTCCAACCACCTAACATTATAATATTATTATAAGGAAATGACATACTGAATAGTACAAGTAACATAACACTATTTAGAGCGGTACATGAGTATATCAAGAATACTAAAATATTTGATACTAAATGAGCATGTATGTCTCCATCAAAGTTGGTTGTTTAAAGTTATTTATCCCAATGACGTTATCATTGGTTATACCATTGGTTATACCTGAAGTATTTTGTCTGTCAATGTGGTCTCCTCCTCGTGTACTGTTGGGCTCTACAGGTGGGTGAATGTGGAAAAGAGCATTCAATCTTTATTTATATTTTCTTTCTAGGACATTTGAATGCATTTTCATTCGTTTTGTCGTCTGCTGATTTTTTTAAAAAAATAAACTTTTGAAAATTTCTTTCAAGAATAACATTAGAGCGTCAAACAGTTTGGATCCAATTCGGGCCCGACATTTTGTCTGGCCTGATCTGGTCCAAACTTTTTGCAAAGGTTATCGGCGGACGACACTAGTAAACAAATAGTTAAAGTAGGCAGGTGAATTAAGACAAATGCACATAATAACGTTTAGAAACTCAGCCATTGCATGCAAAGTATTCGAGAATAAAACATGCTATTAAATCATAAACTGTTCTTAGCTTCAGAACTTTTTAAAGAAGTTAATGGGCTCATAAGTGGCTTGCAAAAATTAAATCTTTGTTGATCTCCCGAAAAACTTATACTGTTCATCCTTTATTTATGCTAGATCAATACATCAAAGAGTTTGAGGCTCACAAACATTAAATACTCGTCCTGAGATAATTTATCTAAATATTGCTTTTGACAAAAACCTACAGATTAATATCAGAGAAAAAAACATGTACAATTTTAAGCGTATTGTAGAGACAAAATAGGATTTTGAGAGAAAATCTTCACAAATAATTTATAAAAGATAATCATTTTATAAGACAACTTCTGCAAGTTAAATACGCAGTTTGATATTTAGGCCAGTACTAGGTAGTTAGGTACGTATAGCATCAGCGAGTAGCGAATGTTCAGGCAAGTCTGCGCATATGCATATGCGCAGACTCACCAGAGCCTTCGCTACTCGCATACACAAAATATAGATGTTGATGAAGGCTCAGGTCAAACTTCAGACCTGTAGCCTCGCTGGATACATTATCATGGCCGTTCATTAGAGTCAATTGCAAATATACGATACTGAATTACCGAAATTTCGTATGCTGGTCCAATTGTGAGACTCACTGCGTTTTCAGTTATCATCCACGATTCGAGTCTTGTACAAATTTAATCACTATACCAGAAATTCTGGTGCAACTAGTGCATTCAAATGCAGCCTCAGTCAAAACATGAATTAACATGCCAAAACATTCTTCTTGTAAATACAGAAATGTCATTTAGTGCATACTGGATTTCTAACAGGCTGTAGCTAACTCAATAAACGAGCATTTCTGAAATATTGCTGGCTCTTCTGCATGTGCGTGTAATTCTTGTGATGCTGAGAATGCTCACCATTTCTTTTTTATTTGTCAATAATACCGAAATTATAGGGAATATCTAACGGTTGGTCGATACTTAACCCAGTACTGTAATATGGCTCTGTGTTTACTCCTGTGGGTTGTTAAAAGACCTGCAGCCAACAACAATACAGTTCTTACAACGATGAAGTTATTGTAGTAGCAATGCTCTTTTTCTTATAAAGAAGGCTTGTTGAGGCGCATTTTTTTAAGTTCGTAGAACTAGATTTATTGAAACCAGCGAAAGTAAATGAATATATTGTATATATTTGGAAAGATTGAGCTTTTATCGTTTCATGCAACTTAAAAGTATTCCAAAATGTTGTAGATCTTCTTTAATGATTTCCAAAATGAAAAGAAATAGCTATTTATAATTCACCCCTAATATTAACTGAATTGTTGCAACATAACCTAATAAACGTTTCCTATCTCACGGCATGTTACCTTTATCAGGTCATGATGACGTTGCACTTTTTGAATGACGGCGCTTATGATGCTGAATCAACACAAAAATCAAAAATTACGTCATAATCGCTAGTTTGAAGAGTGTTCAACAATGGGTAAACTGATAAATAGAATACCAGGTTGGCGACTTTTGAGATCAAGTTTACCAGGCTCGGCTTTTAGAACGCATGTTGAATCGCTCGGCAAGCCTCGCGATGTCAACAAGCTTTCTTAAAGCCTTGCCTGGTAAACTTGATATCAAAAGACATTCACCTAGTATTCTTTATATACTGAGTACTGGAAAGTAAGGTAGACATGGTAGAACTATGACACTGGTGGACTTTGTCTCTGACCGTTAAGGGGATATATCGTTCAAAAGCTCTTACTTGCATGAGTTGTTTCCTGTATAAACAAAAATGCTTTTTTGTCAAGGAGACGGATACCTTTATGAACAATTTATGCATCTCACATAGGTCACTTTACGCCCCAACATACAGGCTTTGAGCAATCCGCAGCATGCTTATCAGTCTTTTTAGAGCCACTTCCTGGTTTGATACCGTTTGCAATACTGTGACACGCTGGGTGACCTTTAGAATAAACCAGATGCATGAACATGAACCACATTTATCAGACTACAATATTTAGAAGTATATTCGCCCAAATGTACAAATTTCTGGTAGAAATATATATATATATATATATATTTACAATTTTTGATAATGAACTTTTCAAGGTCAAAATGATTTTTTTAAATAATACCAGAAATACAATATGTTTGGGTCAAAATACTTCTATACATTGTAGTCAGATAATTGTAGTTCATGTTCATGCAAATGGTGTACTATACTGTGCTCTATTCAAAGCTTTATATCTTGAGCGAACTAAACGCTAATGATGTAAATGTTTTGCCTCTAACGAACATAAATAGGCTCAGAACAAACGTAAGACCCCCTTACCCCACTGGATACAATAGCATGGACGTTTAATCCTTTAGTTTCTTCATGAACATTCATGCTAAGCTCCACCCACTATGAATGATTATGTAAATCAACTTTCATATTTGTATATAGAACAAATAAATTACTTGTCAGGTCCACTACTGTAGGATTATATCTAATCATATTTCCATAAGCAATAAGAGCAGACCCTGATCAGGTAGATCTAACAAGAACTGCCTGATTAGGGTCTGCTATGTAAGCAAAAGCGTTAAAAGAGGTAAAGGGTTAATTAAATGAGGCCTTTGCGCATATGCGAAAATTATTTATTTTTATTTATGCATTGTTTTGAGAGGGTGGCACAATTAAATTAGTTTGGGGAGGACGCAGTATAGACCTTGGGATGGCTGTAGACCCTGCTCCCCCCTAGGGGAATTTTGGCCACTTTGATTTTCTAATACTACAATACATATGCCACAAAATGAGACACGTTAGCCCTCTGAGAAGTGTCGCGTTGCCCTGTAACATCAAAATTACATACGTTACCTAAGATGTTAAATACAATTTTGGTGCCAATGCTAAAGTACTCTTAGACATAGTTAGATACTTGCTTTTAAGCTTGTATGTGATCTTTTTATTGCGGGGTGGCTTCTAAAAGTGTTTCAAGCCAGCAGAAGTGTGTTACTTACATTACTTCATGTTACATACGTTATATTCGCAAACTACACCGTATAAAATCATGATTTTATTTTTTGATACTTTCATTTGATAAATTCTAACGCGTATTTTAGATAATGATACCATCATCCTAAAAGGTAATTAACTAGCAAATTCAAAACTGCTAACAGCTTACTTCTATCACTGAAATTGTAAGAGTTATAAGCTGCTGAGAATGATGACCCTGATTAAAATGCTTTATAATGCAAAGACTTTTATTGAAATTGAGCATGTAATCCTATCTGTAAGCTTTTAGCCACCATAATATGGGCATTCTACTAATAGAGAATCGGATAAGTCGATATTTAAAATTTTCTGGTGTAAATTGTCATTCCATTCTGTTGCTTGTTTTATTATATGTATTGTATTTTACTAAGTTAAATAAATTCTATTTGATGCCTAGTTTTTGCTTCAAATTATACATCATATAGTGTTTTAATTCATTTTAAGCCTAATGTTTTGTATTAAGTAGATATATAGCTGCCAGTTTGTCTAAAATAGAACAAATTAGTTATTATTAAAATGCATTATCAATGCACATTTAGTTTTTCAAAAATATTTTAATCAAAAGAATAATTTTATTGATTTGGCCAAGGTTAAAGGTTTTAAAATTCATTAACAAAGAGAATTTGATAGAATTCAAAAAAAAAATTGGCTGAATAAAGACATTTCCCATGCTCTGTCAAATTTGTTATGGCAGCATATATAACCATATAAAATATGTCATATGGTCCTAAGGTTGTCCAAAATGTTGAAAGATATTATTTTGTTTTGCCCAGAATGCTAAGATACAGTGGATTTAGATTGTTGTAATATTTATTTGGATTGATTGATTGGTTTAAAGTAAGGAAAAGGGCACATATCAGTAATCGATACAATCAAGCACCAATCAACAATTCCAAGCCAACAATATTTCAGTCATGTTGGGGGTCCTCCTAGAAAATAAAAATAAGATTGACTAAAAGGCCCCAACCCAAACTCAAATTTGCCTCAAGTGAAGCAAATTTCATTCTGCCAACAAGCCTAATATGACAGAGCCATCTGTCTGAAAGCTGCAGTAGAGATCGCACCTCCTTACCACACAGAGTATTTACCTGAAGGTAACTAAGTTTGATTTCATCCGTTATTTAGTACTGAAGTTATTTGTACCCAGTTAACATTGTACAAACATAGTCAGTAACATGATACAGGCTAATTTCCTTGCATATTTGAGTCCATTTATGATACAAACTGCTAATTGCTTAACGTGGTAGGATACAAAATAGTATTTGCTTGCAATTTATATAGAAGTAAGCATTATTAAGCTGACGAAAAATGATACATGTTACATTTGGTACGGTGCATGTTTGTAATCAGTTACTATGCAAAGAGACTGAGTCCATATCATATTTTATTCCCACATTTGCGTATACAGATGATGAGGCATTAATTTATATTTAGCTTTAAATTTATCTTCAGCATACCTTTCATTGTTTAATTAATAAAACTGTTATCAAATCAACTTCAGTATTCTGACCATTTGCTTGTCAATAAACAATGTGATTTTATAAATAAATGATTTATTTAAAACAAAACATTTCTGTAAAAATTGGGAAAACAGTTATAATGGTGGGCTTAACATGGCAATAATCGCATTTGATATGTAATTATACTGTAAACAGTATGTTTGAATCTCTAATACTCATGAGGCGATACAGGTTTCTTTTCAGGGACTATCAAAATCGAGTAATTACTTATTATCAAGTTTAGAATATATTCTGAGCACTCAGCAGAGTGGTCTCTTTGGGGCGATTCCTTTTGAGTGCCCATACTATATGCTTGGATTATATTTATACAACATTAATATACATGTCAGTTTAAAATCTGCATATCTTGAAATTATCTAGAGGTCTGAATAATGGTTTCCCGGAACGGTTGTTGACTAGGTATCTGCCGTCTGCTCACTATGTATACTGCATTTTACGTTCATTCGGACCAGCAAACAGTGTGAACCGTGATCAGACTGCATAAAAGCAGTCTGATCTGGGTCATATTGATTGCAATATGTGTCATGAAGTAGTATCAGCGGACAAGAAGGCAGACACTACTTTAATTGAGTCTGATTAGCCTATTAGCATTATGGTGTAGCTATATAGTGTCCTGAAGCCAGTCTTTTACTTTCGCTTTCGGAAAGGCCGGCGATTGGGATCAGGGTATACATGCTTATTACTCTGTTTTGAGCGGTTTCTTTGTTCTTTATTATAAATAAAGAAGTGGAAACTGTACAAAACATACAATCATGTTTATTTTCCTTCAAACAGCTTAATTGCGATTTCATTAACTACAGGGACACGTCAGGTACGCACACCTGTGTAAGCTTGCGTGTATCTGTCTTTGATATAAGATACCATTTAATGCAATATAGCAGAGGTAATGGGTATCTTTAATGGCGATCATGTTTTCGGCGACCCTCCGCCTTCTTTGGTAATTGAGCTAAGTTGGCGGCGCTGGAACCATGGGCGTTGTTAAAGCAACCATTATGTTTCGTGCTCCATAGTATTGAGATAATACTCGAAAGTTATGTTGGTTAAATGAAATACTCAAAATCTATCTATCTATCTATCTATCTATCTATCTATCTATCTATCTATCTATCTATCTATCTATCTATCTATCTATCTATCTATCTATCTATCTATCTATCTATCTATCTATCTATCTATCTATCTATCCATCCATCCATCCATCCATCCATCCATCCATCCATCCATCCATCCATCCATCTATCTATCTATCTATCTATCTATCTATCTATCTATCTATCTATCTATCTATCTATCTATCTATCTAATCCAATGCCACACACACACACATGCGCGCGCGCGCGCGCACACTCACACACACATCCTATTAGTGTTAGACAAATATCCTAATTGGCGAATAACCTAAGAGCGCGCCAAGAATAGCTATTTACACCGACTGTTGTCTTTTTGCTGTTTTCCTTTTTGCCGTTTTTGTATATGTGACTCGTCACGCGAAAAGGGACGAGTTGGGTGTCATATAGTGAAATTCACCTTTTCCGCGTTTTGAATGGAGAATTTTATGACGAATCAAGAAATATTAACATTTTGGTGGGTTCTTGATCATTTCGGGTCTCAAAATGTCCAAAGAAGATGGGTACCGCCCTGAAGCGTCACAAACTTTCTATGGTTACATGTACATCATAAAATCTAGCAGATTAACACGCGTTATAAAATATTGCAAAAGGACGTTACAATGTATTTTTTGTAATCAATTTTCTTTTGTTTTCTTCTATTTATTATTCCTCTCATTCTTCCTCCTCTATTTCTTCTTCAAATAATGCACCAGATAATTTTTCTAGCCTTCAACTATAGTGTCAACACTTAGTCAACTTAAAAAAAACTAAAAAACTTCACCCTGACATGTTTCATGTGTTGTTTAAAAATTATTTTCCTCGTTGTTAATGCATTAAACTTGATAATAAGGATACCATTGGAAAGGAAATTGAAAAACGCAACAAACAAAAAAATATTAGCCAAGGTGTCTTACTTCCTGAAAAATGATATAGTAAAACTGCAAAATACTGAAAAACTGAGTTTTCGTAGACTTCAACGGGAACGTCGCAGAATCATGACGTAAAAGATTTTTTTTCTCAAACATGTGTACATTTACTACATTATCAGTTGAATGAATTTAGCAAATATTAGAATATGTATACACTGTTATGCTATATCCACCAGCTTTCTGCTAGTATATTGTTTATTGTCGCCCGCCTTTCAGAGAAAGTGATAAGCATAGTATCCGTGGTGTCTTGTTTGTGGAGCGTGGTTCAGCTCGGGTGACACGTGTGTGCAGCTCCTCCTACAGTTTAAGTGTACCGATAGAGTTGAAACTTGTCAGTGCTTCCAGATCATTCAGATGCGCAAGTGGTTTATATACAATACTCAGTCACATTGATTTCAATCACTTTTATTAGTTGCGACCATCGACTGCTACCAATGTCTCATGATATTGATTGTTGGTATGTGCATGGGTTTTAACGTGATTCTCAAATTTTTGTCACTGTTTTATGTTTTTCACTTAAACACAAGTTTGAGGCTTGCATAGTGCCTATACTATAAGCATGTGAAAAGTTTTACCTATACGGTTTATAGCCTACTGATTGTTTGAAACTTTGCATGTACAGCCACGGGACATAGTATTCGCCGACAGTACTTGGGAAAGTATTCGCCTACTTGTGACGTCGCCGTTTAAATCAGCGTAATTCCAGAAATTTAGCAAAAATTATTGTCGCAAAACTATAGAAGCTACAATCATGGAAAAAGTACCAAATGAAAGCAAATTGATTTACGCAATAAACATATTTACTGCAGCTGCATGGTGTCTATTGTTTTTGCATGGTAGTCATTTAAACACAAAGACAAATTAAAATTTCATTATTTCGGTGACGTTAACGTCAGCGTAAATGGGAATCGTGATATTTGAAAATGTACGTCCAATTTAAATGCGTGCTCCTTGAGAACCAAAAGCATAATTATTTTAATATTTAATTGTATATTGCTATTTTCTATTTGCTTTTCATCCGTGTAAGTTTTGTAAAAATGCACCCATTAACTTCGTCATAATAATTTTTGCAAAAAATCTGGAAGTGCACAGTTTTAAACGGCGACGTCACAAAGTGGCGAATAATTATATCCCGTGACTGTACTTTTAATGCTTTCATGCACGCTAAGCATTATATGCATTGTGTAAATGCTGATTTTGTATTGCGTATATACTCACTACATAAAGAAACGCAACCATCACGCAATTTTGAATAGCTTGCACAATTCCTCAAATTGGAGGACACATGCTGAATTCTAAGATATTTGTCACAACGGCGGCATTTTCGTTTTGCATGTACACTATGGATATCCTAAAATAAAAAAAAAATCACGCTCCAATTTCTTTTGTTAAAACATGTTAAACATCGAGAAAAGATGCTGTGTTATTAATTTGTATATGCTTTCCGAAAGTGCTTACAATATTCCTAGTAAATTTAAACACACACTGGGCATATAAGGATTGTCAATTTAAAAATTGTTTTTTTTTAGTTATAATTGCTGGCTCATTTCCTTTTCGTGCCGTGGTTCAACCAGAAGAGATTTGCAAAGCTTTGGCAAGTGTAGTATCTATGGTCATATCACGTAAATATTTCAATTCCTATGTCATTCACGCCCCCCCCCCCCCCCTCTTTTTTATTAACACTTTATTCTCCCCAGGAGAGGGCCAACCCTCTGCATAGCTAACAAATCATGCTTTATGGACATCGTTTCCGCAACAGTTGTGCACAACCACGAAGCAGCCGTTCAGCTGTTTTGTGTGTAGAAACTTACAAGCATGCGTACCATGTCATACACTTCCTGCATTTTGATTATTTGATGGATTGTTGTAGCTTGGCAATATGTTATGGAGTTTCTTTATGATGCTTGAAATATATAATTACCGTGTTGAATTTAACAAGTGCGCTGTCATTCAAAACTAAACAGCCGGGAAATAGGACTTGAGGAGATGGTGTATCCCTATCGGTGTTCCGTTGTACACTAAACTAACAAGAATGAACTTAGGCAGCAAACACGCTTGACTACAATCGTGCTCCTGGATACATGATTTTCATGGTTGCATACGATGGGTTGAATGGCGCCTCCGCACAGAGTTGCAAAACCTACCGGTTAACAGTTTGGAAGGTTCCATGTCTGTACAGGCAAAGTATTGCGGGTCAGATCGTCGCTGTATGGTACATGTATATACATATGCGAAGCTCTTCGGGACTGTTTCACGTTCATATCAATGCTAAAAGCGTCAATCAATTACCGGCAGGCAAGCGTAAATTTACTCCGCCTAGTTTTGGGAAGGAATGTTGAAGATGCTGCTGTAAAATTATAGCCCCGCTACCCTTAGTCCCACAGGTGCCGTAGTTCCTAATGAAGGATGCATAACCGGTACTTTTTGTATCTTATGACGGAGGGGGAATTAAATATGCAGATACTATTGATCTGTCAATATTATTTTGTCTACAGCAAAAAAAAGTATATAAAAGCCTAAAAAGAATCAAAAATTAAATTGGAATACCGACGCTCGGAATCGAACTTGGGCCGTTTGCATATAGCCCCTACACCATTGTAGAAATTTTAATGAATTTGCTTACAATTATTTCAATTATATTGCATAATCATGATTTTTTTTCCTATGTTTTTTAATTCACTTTAAGTTCCCAAATGCCATTTTGAATTTTTCACAAAACACTGCTGCTGTACTCATAATACACTTAATTATTCGTTAAAGAAAAACTGTAGTGAAAATTCGTTCTTTCCCGATGACATCATCACTACGTCATCATATAAATTCAGTATCTTGCCACGGCTTGGGAAAAGAAATATTTTTTCCACTTTTCCTTAAAAACTTGGTGTCGTGAGTAATTATTGAAATTAAACTTAACAATGAGGACATCGGGTTTTTTCTTCAGAAAATTTGTAAAATGCTGAAAACTTCCATGTGAGATTATGAAAAATCGAACGCGATGACATATCCTTTTTATTTCATAAATTGACAGTCCATACATAAAACAAACTGTACGCAAAGAATTAAAAAGATTTTAATTTGGGAAGTATAACCCGCAACTGCCCTTAAATTAGTAGGCCTAAACCATATAAACCAGATGAGAAATAGATCTAATCATAAACTGAACTGCGTGGACGCTTCTCAATCCAACTTTAACTTACAAATATTCAAAAGAGAACATTTAATATCGTACAAAATGTTTGACAGTATGGTAGCAGAAAAGCTCAACATGAAAAACGCTTTTGATCCGGTTTTATAATAAGTTAAACTTCTCTTTGAAACACGCTTAGGTGTGCTATTTTTGCGCGACGCGACGTTAACTTTAAGACGTATTTTCTCGAAATGACGTCGTCCACCCAACTCGTACCTTTTTGCGTGACGGGTCACATATACATGTTTTGTTGGTGGACAGCAAAATAAATTGTTCGAAGTAGTAACTTTAAATATTTACGCAAGCTCAGGATAGCTTGCTGATCATTGTAATTATATACTAACCCGATAGTGAGAGTATTGTAACCATGTGTGAGAGGCATGGATGCAGATCGGCCTGCACAGTAAATATAGACCGGTCTGCACCCATGTCGGTCACCGAATATCCAATGCCAGTTTGTTTTGCTCCTCCTGGCATAAAGCATTTAGCTCATGCTAGCCTTTGCACAGTGATACAGGTGAACTGAAACAAAAAATGCAACCATTTGCATTCTAAGTTATAATAAAATACTTATTATTAGACACCAAAACCAACATCCAAACGGAAGCATGGCCACCTCTGAGTGACATCCTTTTTATATCTGGGTCAAATATCTCAACACTTTGCACGTGGCTAGAGGTGGATTGTCACACCGGTTCTGCAGCATTTGTCTCCCTTTGACCAAATAAGCAATTGTCTGAACAACAAGCTCGGAGGAGTTCAACCTCTTGAGTATTATAGGTCGAAAGCAGAGAGTGCCTGTGTAGGCATGTATTGATATACTGGTCAGCATGTGCGCTCTCTGTTTTAATAGACAGACCAAACATGAATATTTGTGCGGATCTAGGAAAATATCACAATATTGTCAAAATAAAATTTCAATACATTTCCCATTTTAGACATATCTCACTATAAATATGCTGGCAATTTTTTTTCTATGTGCTGTAACGATCCAATTATCAATTTTGGACTGCACATTATCCCTAAAAACATTATTATGTAATACCAACCTTGTTATCACGTATGTTTATAATGTTATTCCCTGTATGGCATGTACATGACGTAAGAGAATAAACGTTTTGTCTGTCTGTCTTTAGTGGCGATCATGTTTCTGGTGACCTATTGTCTTCTGTGGTAATTGAGCTAAGTTGACTGCACTGGAAACACGAGCGCTATTAAAGCTACCATTTTGTAAATAGTTTGGTAGTATCAATAATCTATCTATCTATCTATCTATCTATCTATCTATCTATCTATCTATCTATCTATCTATCTATCTATCTATCTATCTATCTATCTGTCTGTCTGTCTGTCTGTCTGTCTGTCTGTCTGTCTGTCTGCCTGCCTGCCTGCCTGCCTGCCTGCCTGCCTGCCTGCCCGCGCCTGCCTGCCTGCCCGCCCGCCCGCCCGCCCGCCCGCCCATCCATCCATCCATCCATCCATCCATCCATCCATCCATCCATCTATCTATCTATCTATCTATCTATCTATCTATCTATCTATCTATCTATCTATCTATCTATCTATCTATCTATCTATCTATCTATCTATCTATCTATCTATCTATCTATCTTTCTATCTATCTATCTATCTATCTATCTATCTATCTGATATGTATATATACCTATATATGTATATATTTACGTCTTTTTGTGTGTTCTCATTGTAAGTAAGGTAGAAACATAATATTATATCTAGATACCCAGTATTGTGTCATTTGACAGGAATTTGTATTTTTGAATCTTTAAGGCGACCAACAGTAAATGCTGGTTTAAATGTAATCTTGAAAGATATTGATAAAAGTAAAACATAAGTAAAGCATAACTAAATTCAGGGAAAAGACGAGAGGTCGTGCGTCACGACATTTTGTCAGTTCCTCTGAATTAAATCGGTCTAAATACAGAGCCATATAGTTTCTACACTGTCCGCCATGCAGATACTTAGTAAACATGTTTATATATGATTATCTGCTCAAGGGCCTGTATGGCCTATTGCAGATAATATTTGTTTTATTTGTAAGGTTAATGGGGGATGGCCTCGACCCCTATTGACCTATTACGAGGTTAATAAAATCCTTCTTCTTCTTCTTCTTCTTCTTCTTCTTCTTCTTCTTCTTCTTCTTCTTCTTCTTCTTCTATGATCACATCAAGAGAAACAGGTCAATTACTTATGATGCCAATTTAAATTTATAAGACCTTTTAGCCAAAAATAGGTACGACCAAACTTGAACAGATTACAGTTAGAGATCATTAAAATAGATTTTAAATGTTTAGATTGTTGGATGAAAAAAGTACCAACATTGTCACCAGTGACCAAGAGTGCAAGAATTTAATAAGTATCTATGCATATGCAATTTGCCAAATTACCTCCTAAAGAATTTATTTCTTCCATATTGTAAAGGATATCTTTACCAATGTCAGATATTGATATGGCAGTGCCTCTCCTGCAATTTGTTTTATATGTGGTGTACATGATATATTATACCAAATACTGAGTATGTTATCATAGATTTAACAATAGCAAAAGTACTAATTTCATTGCTATAGGATGACAAAAATATTTTTTATCACAATATATATATGCTCAAATGAAAATTTAGACCAGCACCTGACTCTATGGAAATTATCACGTAAGGGCCAGTGCTGACACAGTGGCGCCAAATTTTGTTCGAAGTCTTAAACTATATATAGTTTTTGCGTATGAGAGCAGCGATGAATCTGGCAAATCTACACATTTGTACTAGCTTGACTGACCTTTCATTGTGCCACACTGTGATTAGTACCAAATCAAATATGCTGGCTTCCGTTATTTGATGTATTCTTCACATTAAATCAAGCCAAACTGGACATGCTTTAGATACAAATAGATGATAACTATGGTTTTCTTTTGTTTGTTTGATTTGATTCTTTTCGTCCCATCAACAGTCTTTCAGTTATATAGGGACGGTTCTTCCTGGGTTGAACCAGTACTAAGCTAGGATAAATGTGTCTTGCTCAAGGACCACAACGCAGTGACGCCGGTGAGGCTCGAACCCGTGGCCCTTCGGTTTCGAGTTAAGCACTCTACCACTGAGCCACTGCGCTCCCTACATAACTATGGTAATTGCCATGAAGGTTGCCATATGTGGACTAAATTATTATGATTCATATACACAATAACACTTAACCTTTTTTAAAAGAAATAATTTGACCATTAAAATGAGCTGTTTTTGAATGCTTATTACATATTTGACTTCCATGGTGTTTTATGTGCTTTAGGTTCAAGTATTTCCTCTCCATCACCCATGTTTCAATCGTTTTTTTTCAGTAACATGCTTTATATAAATAAAGACAATATTCATAAGTTTTCTCACAATTGAGCCATCAAATTCCACTAGTAGGTTAAACTCATATATAGCTTTTATTACGCTTAAAATATAAATATAAAAAAATGACATATATAACTGTAAAAATAGGTGTCTTTATTAGTTACAATTATACTGCTAGTCATTTATTTTCAATTAAAATTATTTACTTGGAAGAATAAGATATAATTTGATATTATCACTATTAGAGTTCCTATTTCGCTATAAAAGTTCCTATTTTTAGGGTAACGCAGTAAACTTTGATATTGCAGGGTAATCTCCCATCTGCGAATGAGCTAACAAATATTATTTTGTGACTTATATAATGAGTTTGCTATAAACCATAATGAACAAAGCTTGGAAGGTATTATAAAAGTCAATGGTCAAGTGATAACACTGTACTAAATACAGCTGTAGTAGTATATTTGAAATTAAGTGACATATGCAACAGTATTATCATAGATGTATATTTTTTGCATACTGGCTTTTGACTACATTTATTTTAGAGCGTTCAATGCTTAAAGCATGTTGATAAACAAGAATTAGGTTTATTTTTTGTATTTGCCCAATAGTATTTGAAACTATTATAGTGTAACGGAGGTAACATGACTGTAACATAATTAAGCCACAACTACCAGAAGCTATCATGAGCTGTTTTGCATCTTATAATCTTATATACATTTGATGTAGCCTCAGAAAATCATAGTGTAAAAATAACCTCTCAATGGGGGAGGGGTTCCATTAGCAAACTTTTTGGATGTGTTACATATGTTACTATTTGCATAATGGTTTCAATATTAGCATGCTACTCAAGTATAATTTACTGCTGCTATCCACTCTTATAATATCCCAGCTGAATGTATTTGTTTTTTAAAGGTCATGACTTTATTCCATGCTTTTTAGCAAAAATGTGTTTGTTATAATTGAAAAATTATAAGGTGGAACTTAATTTCAAAAGTCTACAAAAAGTATTCTAAAAAAGATAGGGAGCTGGTATTTGCAGTTTTGGATAGGCCAGTTAATTGTCACTGTGGCAGCATAAAAAACTAGACCCAATAATCAGTAAAAATCATTTCAGAAGAACGAAAGGCATAAAAATGTCCCAGAAATATGGTAGTCATATAAAATGTCACGTAAGTAACACATAGTTGATGGCATAATTTTGTTTTGAATAATATGGTTCTGTTGCTTTATAAATGGGCTATATAGAAACGTTAAACTTTAAATTATTTGAATGCCTCTTATAACATTTTTGACTTTTAAACATTCCATCTAATTTTTATGGTTTTTGGTGGGAAACGTACGTAACGTATGTTACAGAGCTTACGCGACACTTTTCAGAGGGCTCACATGTTTCTTAAAACTTGTAAGACATTGGGCTATTTAAAAAATCAAAGTCTGCAAAATTCCCCCTGGGGAGCAAAACCATATCTATCCCATGGCCTAGTAGGACTCGTCCTCTTTTTAAACAATAATGCCTTCCATTTCCTTTCTTTTGTCGATAGAGAAACATAACCTACGGAGACACAGACAAAGAATGTTTGCGAGAGGGTAAAACAGAGTTCTGCTAGAGAATAGCCGAGTAATCCTCAGCTTTCATCAAAACTGCTCTAATGGTTAGTATATGTTCGATATTACTTGCCAACGCCACCAGAAAATATTGTTAGGTGTTCAAATCCTGCTTCACATGTCCTCTTTGTGGGAGGTACGGTACAAACCAGAAAATATTGAATAAAAAAGTGTCGCATTTTGACCCATATAAGTCTAGCGTCCTATTTGTGGGACATCGGCAAACAGTGCAAAACCAGAACAGACGCCGCTTTATGTGGCGTCTGATCAGGTGCTCTACTGTTTGCTCACAGATGTTATTTTTCAAAAAATTAATGAAAATGAAAAATTCCACCTCAAAACCTTAAAATTGGAAATGGGCTAGTCCAATTGATAAGGATTGGAAAAATAAATTCGGTATAAATAGGTTTAGAGTTCAGACGGAAGTGGTTTCAGTTGAGCAAAAGAAATGTTTATAAGATTCAAACTGCGGACAGCATAAGGGACTTTCTTTTAGACAAATCTCAAAATTGCTTAAAAATCGTTGGTATTTGTAATGTTTTCTATACATTGTGGTGCTTGTGCTGTGAAAATCCAGATTCACGTAGGATGGATTAATCGCATGTTTAGAAAATAAATGACTTTTAAAAATGCAATTGATCATTTTAGTTCGCAGTAACTGTGCAATATACAGCATGTGAAAAATTGCAGATGCTAAATACGTACCTGACATGTTTTAAAGGTAAACAGTAGTGGTGGGACCGAGCCTATGTAGGAACAAAAAATGAAAGTACCCCCTCCCCCTGGAGCGGGATCTAAGTCACTTTATCATTAAATGAACATCTTTCTACTATACTTAAGGAATAAAGAAACGCAACAAACACTTCGAGTCACTGTTAGCATACAATATGATGCAAGTTTTTAGTGCAAATGATATTTATCCATAGGAGCAGTATGTGTCCGTCAAATTACAACAGGTTCAACTTAATTATCGATTACGTAATCAGTTTGGTATGCGCGTAACCAGCCTGACCCCCCCCCCCCCCCCTAGTAAAATGCTTAAACAGGGTCAATTAAAGCAACGTTTGAATCAACCATCGGTTTATTGTTTTAAAATGTCTTGGCATAGATTGCGGATCAAGGAAATGATCAAATGGCGAAGTTTCTGTAGGATTCTGAAACGACTTAACGTCATTAACGTCAACTCTGAATACTGCGTGAAACGCGTAAACTTTCTTTTCTGCTTGAAATTTATTCATTACAATGACGTTTTGTTCAAGAATAATGACTTGAGATCTTCAGACGTCAAAAAACCTCAATTCTGACGTCAAAATTCGATATCCTACGTTTTAATAGTTTCCATGATGTTTATGTGTTTTTCTGATGATAAAATGGTCCAGTGACAAAAGTTTAGGTTACAGTTAACAAGTTTGGTGTACACTCTTGGCATGGTATTGGTTGTTTTCTCTTGCATTATGCCGTGTTTTGTTTGGTTAACGTCAATATAAACACCTTACCAGCGTATTTCTACGGTATCTGAAAAGTCAGTTTTTCCCAAGAAAGCATATTCTGATGTCTCTAGGTTTATCTTATCCCGTATATCCACCAGCGACCCAAACCCGATGGCTCTAAGTGACGTTTATCGCTTATTCACTACCATTGTGTATCTTGCCATTCAAGTAGCGTGTTTTGACGCAATATTTGACTGCAATACGAATTTGATTGGACGTTTGTTTAATTTGCAAATTGTCAAGTCGACGCCAAATAACCAAGCATGGAAAAGACGGGTTTTTTATCTTTATTCTGACGTTAACGTCACATTTTACGTTTTCATATGTTTTCATCTTGTAGCGTAAAATGTAGCGTTAAAATGACGTTTTGGTATTTTATCACATGCTATAAATACTCAATAAGAAATTTTCAAAAGAGATTTCACCAAACCGTCATATAAACACGCAAAAATTATATTTTGTCTGTTGCGTTTCTTTATTCCTTAAGTATATATAGTTCTATATACAATAACATGAGAAAGTCTTATGCTTTGTTTTTTAATCGAAATTTTGAAGACAGTTACTAGATGTTCAACAAAGGCCCACAATGACACCATCAAAAGTGCGCGTTTAATCAAAATACTCCACCTTCCACATCGAGAGACGTTAAAGCAGGATTCGTAGAGATGTAGCAAATTATATAAAATGATGAAAACTAATCATTCAAAATGTACATAATCTATCAGATTCACCCTTAACAGGGACGGTGGTTCTGCTGTTGATATGTTGTTTGGTGTGCTTCCCATTGGTTGTCGGGGTTCTATGTTCGTCTTTGTTATGTTGTGCATTACTTTGTGTCCTTTCTAGTTTTGCAATCATCTTGAAGAGGAAGAGAGAACTTGTTGCTTTGTTTTTATTGTCTTACTGTATCTGTTCTGTGACACATTCCTCACGGTGCCGTGGGTTGCTCTGCGGTTTATGATTGTGGTATTTCCTGATCATACTCACTTACTTTTTGTGAGTTCGAGACCCCACTAGAGTCACTGTGTTGTGTCCTTGATCAAGACATTTATCCTCTACTTTGTACTTGTACGATCCAGGAAGACAAGAAATCGTCCCGACATGACTGAAAAGTGATTGGGACGTAAAGCATCACCACAAACAGTGTTTATATCGGCATGTTCATGTAATGTTGTACCCAAGGTCATCGGTTACAACCCAATAGGTTAGATGTACTGAATTATATGGTTATTGAAGCTCAGGGTGCGTAACCATGTGACATGTGGTATAATATCATAAATAAATATATTTTTTACAGTTGTTTGGATATTTCATTTAGTCAGCTATAAATTAAGAAATTCCGTTTTAGCTCTTTTTGTACATTTTTGTCGATAGCGGATGTTTAAGATACTTTTTTCTTTTCAAAAAAGTATTTCAGGAATACCATCAGAATGTCAAACAACTTGGGTCCAGGTCAGGCCTGAAGTCATGTATGTCGGGCCAGATCTGGATCCAAACTGTTTGTAAAACTGTTCAGCAGATGACAAAAGTGGCACAAAGGTCGCCTATACAGCGGGAACAATAATGGCTCAGATCAGCTTACATCCTCGCGTAGTCTGGTCATTTACATTCTTGCTTTCTGCACACGTACTTACAACATAAAAATGTTAAACGCAAAGTACAAATGCAGGGTTTTTATTGCGTGCCCTTTCTTCTTTTAGTGTGATCGATGCTTCGAAAGGACTGCTTGTATCATTTCTCATTATGGACTCCGATGAATGTAAGAAGATGGCGGGTGATAGACAGGACCCATGTTTCTCTGATCTGGATAGGGGCTGGGCCTGGGTAGTGTTGGTGGCGAGCTTTGGTTGCTTTTTTCTGATAGGAGGAACTATGTATGCCGTTGGGATAATACATATTGCTTTGTTGGAGAGATATGGCCAAGAGCTATCCAAAACTTCCGTTGTAGGGGCACTACACTCTGCTGTTATGAGTATTGGAGGTTCGTACAATGTCAGTGAAATAGTACGTCAGCGACCAAAAGGCCTCGTATCAACGCCGATGGTAAGTCAAGACGTTGATATGAAGTCATTTTGAAATATAAAAAAAACACTTTGAACAACAACAACAACAACAACAACAACAACAACAACAACAACAACAATGACGTAATTTTGATTTTTGATGACCTTGTCTGCTTAATAATGAATAGAATGCCCATTTGTCCAACTCAGCCGCAAATGGCAAAAAAAAATGCTGTAAACGGTTACAATTATTTTTCACAATGTAACAATATAAGAAAATTCACGTGAGTAAGGATGGGATAGGAAAATCGAACCAAAAGATTACTGCTGATGTCAAAAAATGATGACCCCGATTGACGGGGGTTTCTCTCCCCACCGAAACATCCATGATACATAAACATGGGACTATAAGATGATTATATCCGAGCCCCGACCTGGATCTGAACATTGATTAACATGTTGCCTTGTCGATATGTTGTCAAGAAAATTGGACCAGGTTTAGAGTAGTTGATCGTGCTGCCACAAGTCAGAATAAGAGGGAACACGTTTCATTTAGCCCAGAAATCATTTGAACAGATGAACATTGTTCGTCTTTCGATTTTTTACAGAATCGTATGGGGACTAAAATAGAAGAAAAACATGCGCGGATCCAGAAAGTTTTGCCAGAGGGGGTCCAACTTTTTTTTCTTTTTTTGATAAGGGGAAAGAGGATCCAAATAGCACTAAAAGCGGGCCATAATCGGCCCGCCAGCGAAACGCCATTGTTTCGCAGGCGGGCCGATGATGGCCCGACATTGAATGCTGGTTTGGCCGCTTTGTGATTTTTCAGGGGACCCGGACCAGTATTGCCAAGAAACCCTATATTTTGTGGTTTTTCAGGGGGGGGGGGGGTGCGGACCCCCCTGTCCCCCCTCTGGATCCGCACATGAAAAATAACGTAAGCTCCTGTGATAAAGAGCTGCATGTTTTTGTATTGGCTCTACCCCGGCATCCAATTTAGGTTACCTTGCACCCCCCCAGGACAATTTTTCATGGGTGCCAAATTGTTCATTGGGACCCCCTGGATGGGAAACGAAGGTGTCCTCAAAAAAAATTTGGTTTGGGCTATGTGAAATTGCATGGTTTCTATGCCGACCCATAGCGAATTTGAGAAGGGGGGTCTGCCTATAAAATTACTCATATCTCAGCTGTTACTTATCCTAGACTACTAAACTTAATACCAAATTAAAGCTTAGACATATGCCTATTATCCCCTAGTTGCACATGGAAATTATCTAATTTGCATATTCATAAATATTTATGAAAACATTAAAAATGTGTTTCACGAATGGGGGTATACGTACAAGATCAATAATATCTCAGCTGCTTTTAGTCGTAGAGTACTAAAATTTGTACTAAAATAAAGCTAAGACATAGGCCTTTTATATCATGGTCAAATATGCAACGTACCATATTTGTATAATTTGCATATTCATGAATATTGATAAAAATGCTAAAAAATAAGGAAAATCATTACAAATATAAATAGGCTGATTTCATCCCAATATTGTCATTGTTGCGTGTTTTAATATAATCAATGTTACAATTTGACAGGTCCAATCATCCAGTGGTCCTATATGAATATTATCTCATTCGAATATTCATGTAAATGCATGAAAACTTAAAAAAATGGGGGAAAATCACGTAAAAACTCTAAGCCTAGGGTAGGGGTTAAGGTACGATCTATCCTGCACTCCTAGGGCCTTTTAAATTCATGCCAAATTGTTTAGTGGGACCCTCAGAATGCGAAATGAAGTTCTCCTCACAAGAAACTAGGTATGGGCTACGTGAAAATGCATGGTTTCCATGGCAACCGCTTATATGATTCTCGAGATTGGGGGGTAGGCCTACAAATTCAATCATATCTAGGGTTCTACTTATCCTAGAGCACTAAAATTGGTGTCAAATTAAAGCTTAGACACATGTCTTTCTTCCTGTTGTCAGATTTGTAAATCATCTAATTTGCATTTTTATGAATATTCATGAAAACCTACAAAAATGAAGTAAAATCATAAAAAACAACATAAATGAACATATATCAGCACAAAAACATCATCAAACCACCATTGTTGCCAGTTTTATATCCTCAGTGATTCAATTTGATAAGTTCTTTCATCCAGTGGTCCTATATTAAATTATCTCATTTGCATATCCATGAATTAATGAAAAGTTTTGTAATGAAAGAAAAAATCTTAGAAAAATTAAGGGATGTACATATAAAATGGCAAGTATTTCACCTACCATGTGTTCCAGTGTATCAAACCTAGTGCCAATTTAATGCTTAGACATTGTACTTTCACCATAAGGTATAATATGAAAAATATTTATCATGAATATTCGTGAATTTTAATGTAAAAGGAAGAAATGAAAGAAATATTGCGGAAAAATCAAGGGGGTGCACTTCCAAAATTACTCATATCTCAGTAGTTAAGTGCCCAATAGTGCCAAACCTGATTTTAAGTCAATGCATAGACACAACATGTTTACCAAAATGATCCAATTCATAACACATTAAATTTAAATTCTCATGAATTTTGATGAAAACATGAGAAATTAAGAGAAAATACAGGAAAATTTAGGGGGTATAGCTACAAAGTGATTCATATCTTGGCTTCCAATTGCCCAATAGTAGCAAGCTCTGTACCATATCAAACAGCACAATCCTTAGTAAAATTGAGTAAAAGAAAACAAAGTATAACATTTATAACAGCTGAGATATGAGTAATTTTGTAAGTACACTGCTATCAATTTGTATACATTTTTTACTTGTATTTTTAAAGTTTTTATTAATATTGATCTTAAACAAATTAGTTAATTCTTATATCATCCCACAAGGTAAAACTGCTATGCATAGACTTAAATTAAGTACATTGTTTGCTACTCTAGGGCAATTAGCAGCTAAGATATTGGTAATTTTGAAGGTATACCCCATTCATTTTTCGATGATTTTTTTTAATTCTAATGTTTATATTAATTTTCATGAATATGTAAATGCGACAACTGGCAAATATTACCATTGAGATTAAGGGCTGTATCATAGCAATAAGTTGGCACCTTGTTTGCTATGTAAGGGCTATAAGGTGCTGAGATATGAGTATTTTGTAGGTATATCCCCTTCATTTTCAAATATTATTCTCAAAATGCTCATGGTTTCATCAATATTCATGAATATTATAATATGACCATTTTAAAATTTGATGATTTGTTAAACATACTATTGTCTTAGCATTAGTTTAAGACCAATTTTGGTACTCTGGGGCACTTAGCAATTGAGATATTATTAGATTTGTAAGTACACCCCCTTGATTTTTCCTCGATTTTTGATTTGTTTCTTCTGTTTTAATTAAAACTCATAATTATTTATGTTAACTATTTTTCAAGCTGAACTTAAAGTATTATGTCTAAGCATTGACTTGGCACCAAGTTTGATACACTCGGACCTATAGCAGCTGAGATTTTGGTAATTTTATACATACACCCCTTAATTTTTCTGAGATTTTATCTCTCGTTTCTAAAGTTTTCATTAATATTCATGAATATGGATATTAGATAATTTGCATATCTAACTACCAAATTAAACTGCTATGTCCAGGGATTAGTTTGGTACCATGTTTAGTAATCTGGGATGAGATGTTGTTAAGATATAAGTATTTTTGTACGTATACCCCCATTCTTTACAGTCGGCATAATGGGTTGCCATGGAAACCATGAAATTTCAAAAACCCAAATAACATTTATTTTTGAGGACAATGTTTTTTTACATTTAAGTGGTCCTATTGGACAACTTAATGCCCATAATGAAATGTCTTATGTGTTCAATTTAGGTCTGAATACCCCCGTTGCATACTATAGTTTACCCATGCTTTTTCCATCATTTTAAGATTTCATTAATATTCATGAATATGCAAATGAGATAATTTTCATATAGGACCATGAGATAATTTTCATATAGGACCACTGGATGAAAGAACTTATCAGATTGAATCACTGAGGATATAAGCTGGCAACAATGGTGGTTTGATGATGTTTTTGTGCTGAAATATGTTCATTTATGTTGTTTTTTTATGACTTTACTTCATTTTTGTAGGTTTTCATTGATATTCATAAATATGCAAATTAGATGATTTACAAATCTGACCACAGGAAGAAAGACATGTGTCTAAGCTTTAATTTGACACCAATTTTAGTGCTCTAGGATAAGTAGAACCCTAGATATGATTGAATTTGTAGGCCTACCCCCCCAATCTCGAGAATCATATAAGCCCTTGCCATGGAAACCATGCATTTCACGTAGCCCATACCTAGTTTCTTGTGAGGAGAACTTCATTTCACATTCTGAGGGTCCCACTGAACAATTTGGCATGAATTTAAAAGGCCCTAGGAGTGCAGGATAGATCGTACCTTAACCCCTACCCTAGGCTTATAGTTTTTACGTGATTTTCCCTCATTTTTTAAAGTTTTCATGCATTTTCATGAATATTCAAATGAAATAATATTCATATAGGACCACTGGATGATTGGACCTGTCAAATTGTAACATTGATTATATTAAAACATGCAACATTGACAATATAGGGATGAAATCAGCTTATTTATATTTGTAATGATTTTCCCTTATTTTTTAGCGTTTTTATTAATATTCATGAATATGCAAATTATACAAATAAGGTACGTTGCATATTTGACCATGGAATAAAAGGCCTATGTCTTAGCTTTATTTTAGTACAAATTTTAGTACTCTGCGACTAAAAGCAGCTGAGATATTATTGATCTTGTACGTATACCCCCATTCGTGAAACACATTTTTAATGTTTTCATAAATATCTATGAATATGCAAATTAGATAATTTCCATGTGCAACTAGGGGATAATAGGCATATGTCTAAGCTTTAATTTGGTATTAAGTTTAGTATTCTAGGATAAGTAACAGCTGAGATATGAGTAATTTTATAGGCAGACCCCCCTTCTCAAATTCGCTATGGGTCGGCATAGAAACCATGCAATTTCACATAGCCCAAACCAAAATTTTTTTGAGGACACCTTCGTTTCCCATCCAGGGGGTCCCAATGAACAATTTGGCACCCATGAAAAATTGTCCTGGGGGGTGCAAGGTAACCTAAATTGGATGCCGGGGTACTCGGATCATCAACTGGTTTCAATTTTAGAAATTCAGCACGTCTTATATCTAAAGACTTAACTTAAAATATACTAGTATACATAATTATACATGCGATAAGTAGTATTTTCACATGGACATTTCAATATATATTTCTATGTCTATTTCAGCTCCATTTTCAACGGCTTTGATTGACAGGTTTAGCTGCAGGGTAGCCTTGGTAACGTCAGGCTGTCTCTACGTCATCGGCTATGTTGCCACAGCATTTGCACCAACTATTGAAGTTTGCATTTTCACTTGCGGATTACTGGCAGGTAACTTAACCCTTAATGCGCCAATCGCAACAAAAGTCGTCTGCTTTTCTCGTCTGCTGAAATGTTTAAGAAGCCTCTATGGCAAACAGTGTGGACCCAGATCAGACTGCTCCTATAGGAGCAGTCTGTTCTGGGTCCACGCTGTTTGCTTCTATACTTAAATCGTCAGTAATGTTAGACAATTATTTGCAGCAGACGACATTTTCAGATGCATTTTTTTCTTGGCGCTTTAAGGGTAAAATAATTGGGCGAGTCGGTGACATGATGGTACTTATCACATACGCATATTATGCATTTAGCCATTACATAACGTAACCATTTCATATATGAATATTCATGCTAAGCTCCACCCACTATGAATAATTATATAATTAAACTTTCGCGTTTGTACATATGACAAAGAAATTACATGTCAGGTCTACTAGTGTAGGGACAGATAGGCCTATATCATATTTCCATAAGCAAACAGAGTAGACTGAAGATATTATCAAACAGAGTAGACCCTGATCAGCCACTGTAAGAGCTGCCTGATCTGGGTCTGCTCTATTTGCAAAAACGTTTAAAAGCGTCTCTATGGGGTAAAGTGTTAAATATTCATGCGCAACATCTTGGCATGAGACTTTGTAAACCAAACGTTGTGTATGCGCGCACTAAAGTTAAGGCTCTGCGAGAATACTTGCTTGCAAGTGCTTTGGTTTTTCCTGTGTGAAAGGTATCAAAATCGTATGTGCTGGCCCAATATTTTAACCATAGGAAACTGATCCACCTATACATTGTGTCATCCCTGCTATTCCTGACGATTCGTACTTAGTTTCTGATAGTTTCGTTGCAAACAGTTTTGACCCATATTAGTCCCGACAAATCTGATCTGTATTCAAACTATATGAGTCTGGTGATATTCCCGAAGGATTTTTTAGGGATTTAATTTCCTGCAAAATTACCCAGCATGCTAAGAGTTAATGTTCATCACATTGTTTGCAGGTTTTGGTGGTGCCGCTGGTTACACAGCTGCTATAGTAGTGGTAGGATTCAACTTCAAACATAAACGTAACCTCGCCATGGGGCTTGCTATCTCAGGTAAGAGTACAAAGCAACACTAACTATGTGGTAGACTGGCCCCAGCCTCTAATGTCATTTTTGTAGTAAAACTGATATACTCTCTGAGATCATGAAGATAGCAATTTATAAACTTTACTTTGAGTACTTCTTTACTTGGACATCAGACTAAATTTGACTATCAGAGAGGATAGAGTTTTCATAAGATGATTTTTTCATAGTTTAATATAGTTATAAATGTAATTATATACATTTAGTGGACTGATGTAATTATATACATTTAGTGGACTGATGCCAGTCTAACTATGTGGCTTTGCATCAAGACTGGTCTGCCAGGCATCACATCACTTCGATGTCCGCATGAAGAACTTACACACTGACCGTATAGCGAAGACTGGTCATACTGGGCTGATCTGAGTCTTCGCTTTTCACACACTCATTTTGTGATAGTTCAGACCAATCATTAAACCTTATCTCCCAACCTTCTAGTGGCATCTGTTGATATTTTTTTGCAAACAGTTTGGATCTAGATTAGGCCCAACATTTAACAGTTTTGACACAGATCAGGCCTGACAAAAGTCGGGTATGATCTGGATAAAAATTGTTTGACACTATGATGGTATACCTGAAGGAAATTTTCACAAAAAGTTGATTATTAATAAAAATCAGCTGTCGACAAAAATCAAGCAAAAATTTCCAAAGATGCAAAGAGTTAAGCCACACAGAATAGCTCATCTTTGCAGGCGAAGGGTGCTTAATCCGCCTCCTATTTTCTTAGTACATTTAGTACAATGTGTTAATGCGCTTCCCTAGAAACCTAGGCTAAAAGTACTTTTTTCAAATGTGATTGTCCATATTTTCAATTTCTTGCAAAAGAATTTTATTCTGTAAATTTTGGCTCAATTGTCAACAATGTGATTTAATGTGAACTTACAAAGAAATTTGGGTCTTCTGATGCCCAGGCTGATCTGAGACTGCTAGGTGCATACCAGGCATTTTGTTGTTTTGTCATGCCCTGACTCTGGTCCATCAAAAACATCTAATCAGATATAAAGTTATAAAAATCATAACGCTAGAGAAGACTCGAAAAGCTATTTTTCGGATAGTTTGCCCAATATAATGGGCTTCAAAGTGAAATATCAACACTTAATAAAAATGCAAATTATAATATGTGACCTAATTTATTTTTCAGCTAGAGCATAAAATCTCTGAATTGAAAAAAAATCCAGTGGCATAAAATACATTGTGAAGCTTTCAATTAATTTTTTTTTGTTAAATATTGAAAGTAGCCCCGTCAGTTATGCTTAGAGTATATTTATAAAATATTTGGTTTTAAAATATTTAGCAAACATTTGGTATAAACATATTTTATTAGCAAATTCATATGACATTATCAAACATGTGCTAACAATACTAAAACTACAAGGATTGAAATGAAAGCATCCTGATTAGCTAGAGCATATGAAGATCAGTCAATAAGTACGCAGCCTTCCCTACTTCCTATCGAAATTTTATGCAATAAATTTCTAGCAAGATACTTTTCGATCTAAAGTTTGAAAAAATAGTATATACTAATTTAGCAAAAATATAGCTACCATTGAAAGTGTGCTAAGATGACTTGATCCACTTCCGAATAAAGGGTGAGGTTTGCTACCGTGACATCATTTTTATTCTTTTATATCATTAAGAACAAAATGAAACAACAATTATAGAAAAAGACAAAAAGCTATATCTTTTGGAAAAATACCCAGGTGTCAGTAGTGACCTTTAAGAGAAAAGAATCAACAATATAGGATGTGTTTTGGTTCGTGTTAGTGGTTAAAATTTCAATAACAATATGCGTTTCGGTCTGTGTTTAAAGCAAAAAAAAAAAAAAAAAAAAAGAAATAGGTTTTATAATCAAACATCACTGCAAATTTGACATACAGTAAAACCTGTGTAAAACGACCACTCAAAAATAGGCAAAACAAAGATCTTAATGACAAATGGTAGCTTTATCAAGGTCGAACGTATTGCAGAATGCTCCCCTTCTGACCTGCATTAAGCGATAATTGGTCTTGAAAACCAATTTTTGTTTTTTTAGAGTGAGCGTTTTACACATATTTATTGTGTTCTGATGCCATTCATAATTTCAGTATTTCAAAATGTGTTATTCTTTCATCATGGCACGTTCTTACAGGTATTGGAGCAGGCATGTTTGTAATGGCCCCAATCTACGAGATTGCAAGGGATTACTATGGAAACTCTGGATTTTTCATCATTTTAGCAGGACTATCGGCGAATATAATCGTCTTTGGTATGATGTGCTTTCCAAGCAAGCTAGAAATACACACACAAGAGAAGCGTAAACAAGATATAACAAGAAAGAGGCAGAAGAAAAATAGTTCAGAGTTATTTTCCGTTGTGAAATTTTACATCCATGTAGCTTTCAAGAAACCTGTGATTTGTCTGTGTTTCTGTATGTTTAACTATGGACTAGGAACATTTCTCATAATCCTCCATCTTCCAAATTATGCGGTTCATAAAGGCTCAACTTCAATTCAGGGATCATTTTTATTATCTATCTGTGGTAGTATGGGAGTTCTAGGACGTATTTTAACTGGAATAGCAGCAAACTATGACAAGATAGATGAAATACTAATATTTTCTGGTTCGATGGGAGTTGTTTCCCTGGCAACATTTCTATTTCCACTGTTTTCCTATTCATTTGCTGGGCAAGTCGTGTATTCTGCAATATTTGGAATGTATTTTGGATCGTGCTATGTGCTGACAGGAAGCGTCAATATCAAGTTTGTAGGGGTTAAAGCGATGGCAGCAGCTATAGGTTTGGAGTTCTTTTACTGTGGACTTGGTGCTGTGATAGGGCCAGTTTTAGCAGGTTTGTAACAACAAAAAAACGAATTTCTTATGTACTCGCTTTTGTAACGCGACGTCTGATTGGATAATGTCAAAAATTTGCGACAGTATATTTGGAAAAAATTGACATCATTAATTACGTCGCATTTTGTTGGATGGCGTGCGGCTTTATGCCGCTTGCGACGCTTCAATTTGAGAGGATGTTAGAATTTCCGACCGCATATCCGACGATATACCTCCCCAAATGAAAATTTTGAACATGGTTATCCCCTAAATATTTTTATTTTAATCCCGAGTGCTCTTTCCGAGAAACCAAAATCTGAATCTTATTTAGATGTAGCTAAGGAACAAAATTTTGCTGACACAATTTCGAACTTTTTACGCTGTTTACCATCGTGAGGTAGCACATTGGTTATTAAATTAGAAATAACTTTCAAGGTTGACGTTTCAGTATATTTCCATTTAGATTGTTTTCAGAATAAAATCTTTTAAATGATCTTAAATATCTATTTATAAACTAACTAAATAATCTGGATATTTCTTAAGAAAACGTGGCAAACACTTTGAATAATATAGGTTTAACCATGTATGTTTAAATACATTCTACCTTCTCTTTTCTCTATTGAATTGCAGACAGACCCCAGCCTATAAATGGAAGAGAATTTTTATAGCTCATGCCTTAGTGATACGTTTTGAATTTAATAATTAAAAATAGTTAAATAAATAAAAAAATAAGGGAAGTTAATGATTAAGGGTTTATTGTGACTTTTTGATACATTAGTACTTGTAAGTCAAAATTCTTATTTGATAGAAAAATAGTAAGTGAGTTTGATCAGGAAATAACCCAATTACAAACTGCAGACAAACCAGTGGCACCGTGAGGAAACGCCACACATCAATCACGAGACACCAGGAAGACAAAAAGCAAAGCAACAAGCTCTCTCTTCCCAATCAAGATGATTGCAAAGCTTGAATGGACACAAAATAAAGCACAACAAAACATTGAACAATTACAACATCCCACAATGGAGAAACAATCAACAACAAGTCAACCACAACAGAACCATGGCCTTAGAGCAGACAGCGGCCTAAGCCATTTGGGGCTTATAAATGTAATTTACTGGTACCAAATCCTCGCCCTAGATTTTACTGTTGTTTAAGCACAAAAAATGTTAAGCTCGCGTGGAGACTTCCTAACATATTGAGAAACAATCTAATCAAATTAACACAATCTGATGAAACAAAGAAAAGGGCTCACAACTCACAGATAGTAAGAGCTAAAGATAACCTCAAGTTGACCCATGGTGTGCCGGGCCCAGCTACAAACAAGCATCAGGCACCAACCCACCGATTGCAGTTTTACGTCAGAGTCGTCATTGAGTCTGTGGCCTGAACCACCTATAAGCCGACATTGGGTTTCCAGCCAGGCATGCAGACTGTCGCATGATATCCAAGTTATATACCAACTTTTTTCGATAACGTTTGATTATCTTTTTGAATTGATCACTAAATTAAGGTTTTCCAAAAATTCTTTTGAATTAATAAACTAAATCACCATAAAATATAGGTTCTGATATGCCGTGTTGCAGAAGAGTTTTTAAACCAATGTTGTATTTAACAATTAGCTCTGAGTGTTTGTGATAGAATTTAGAAAATTCTTTTCGAATCATAAAATACACTATTTGTCATATTGGACTAGACATGAAGCAGATAATATAAACGTTTTATTGAGTAATTAACTGGTTTAAATTTACATCCTATTTCTTTCAGTTTATAAAATTAAAAGTTGTATTTATTGTTTGCAACTTTATATGCATGTACTTTGTTTATATTTTGACAGGGTTAATAGTTGATAAAGGAGGGACCTATGAACAATCCTTCATAGTTTCAGGTACATTTTGTTATTTGCCAACATCTTAAATTAACAGTTGACGCTTTGTCTACTGGATATTTGTAAACTGTGAATACTCAGATGTAATGCTGCATTTCATCAGGATTTATACTTTTTGTTACGGTAAAACAGACTTCAAGGAAACCAATCCATCATTTGACAATTCTGACCTGTGACCCCATAGAATATATCATGAACAATCCAATTCTTATCGCATTTTTCTGTATGGGAGAATCCATAGAAACAAAGAGAGATAATACTTGCCTTCAAATCATGGACTGTTTCCCAATTCCATAACAGAATACATGTTGGGTGTACTTATAAAAACTAATATTAATATTCCAACATTTCTGCCATTCTAGTTAATTAAACCTTATCCCGTATGCTTTTGACCTGAAAATGTTGTCTGCGTATATTCAAGTGCACTTTAGACTAGATTTTATCATGGAAGCAAACACTAAGAAAGAGTAAGTGAGTATGATCAGGAAATACCACAATCACAAACCCACCGCAGCGTGAGGAAGAGCCACAGAACAGTAACAGTAACAAGATTTAAAAAGACAATTAAAGCAAAGCAACCAGCTCTCTCTTCTTCGTCAAGATGATTGCAAAGCTAGAAAGGACACAAAGTAATGCAAACCAAAACGAAAACAAACACAGAATACCATCAGACAATGGGAGGTACATGAAACAATAAATCAACAACAACAGAACCACCGCTTTTGAACCCTGATCAGACTGCTCTCTTTCTTAGTGAAGTGACAATAGTAGTGTAATTTTACCATATCCTCCACCCAGTCCTGATCTTTCTCTATGTGAGATTTTGCTCAACCCATACATTAAGAACTACATGGTGAGGTCACAGCTTGGGATCTCACCACGCTGTCGTCAGTGCATTTTTCCAGTGCCAAAACACTATACCCAGAGAAAGTAAGGCAGAAGGCAAAGATCAGGAATCCATACAACCAAATACCACACCTGACCCAGGACACTATATGGGAAAATGACCAAAAGACAAGAAAACATCACATACAAGAGGGCCAAGAGGTCAGTCCTTTCCCAGCAGGTGACCACAAGGCTTCAATTATCTATTGATGAGATGGTAGGGGCCTGATGCTTTGGCTGTTTGTCGGGCCCACCGGGGTTTACCTGTTGGATTTCTTTTGCTCCGGTATTCAGTTTAATTTACTGTTGAGTCCTTATCCTTGCTTTATCTCCTTGTTATATCTTGATTTATATGTTTTAGGAGATGATGCATTGATAAGTTAGGGGTCTTTCATGCAAACCAAATATCTATGTGTCTTGATCCACATCTGAATTAAGGGTGAGGTTGGCGCCGTTAAACCGGTTTAAGCCCTCCAGTTAAATATTTTACTGACCGTTCCAAGGCGGTACTTCTTTTGTGGATCTTTTATGTTTTTGTTCTGTCTTGTGTTTGCTATGTTTTGTGCGCGTCTGTTTATATGTGCTTTGTGGTCACCTGCTGGGAAAGGGCTGACCTCTTGGCTCTCGTTTGTGATGTCTTCTGTGAGTTTGTCACTTTCCCATTGGTATCCTGGGTCAGGTGTGGTACTTGATTGTATCGATTCCTGATCTTTGCACCATTACTTACTTTCAAGGAACAGAAAAGGCAGTATGGTACGAAACACAAAAAACACTGGGAACTTATAAAACATAGCCTCCGAGTATGAGCTACAGGCCAATGCCACAGGGTCTGTGTCATGTACAATTACTATGCTTGGCTTGACACTCTTAGCTAACGCCGCCGTATAGAAACGCACCTTTTGATATATTAATTGTTGACAGACATATGGACGAACAAATGTATGTACAGAAAATTTTAACTCCTATGTCACATCCAGCTATAAGCACGTGTCACAAAAAATATGGAAATTGACAGGCGTGCTAGAATCGAATCTACCTTTAGTGTCAAGCAAGAATAGAAAACCCTACACCTCGTCGAAATCTCACCAAAATAGTCATCGCCTGGGCAAGCCCCGAGGTGCCAACCGCAAATCATCAGAATTTTTTTGTCCATCCTACACATCCATAACCGTTTTCTCACATTGTTTCTGTTTTTTATAAACTAAAAGTCAATCAAATACATAATAAAAGAACATTTATTAAGATTTTGTGACTTAAAAAATATATTTACAGCGTTTTAGAAACTTTGTATTCCAATTGATATCTTGTAAACCATGATTGGCAGGAGCCTATTATTTGTACTACTTCTTAGTCACGTTAGAAGCCACTATCACATATTACTGTCCTGAGGAACCTACACGTTCAGTTGTTCTGTCATAAAGTTGCTAAACTCATAGTATCCTCCTAGCCGATTAACCCCTTTTTCTTGCTATAAGCGACTTTGTCACCTTTGCACATAGTTTGGACTCAGACCAGGACCAACAGAACATCAGTCCTGATCTAAATCCAAACCATTTGACACTCTAATAGTGTTCCTCAAATACTTTTCTGACAAAGGTGATAATGATAAAAATCAGCAAACAACAACGAAATCAACAAAAGATACCCAGCATGCAAAGAGTTAAAGAGACTAAGTCTGCAACTATGAACATTTTTCGAAAATTTTTATTTTCTTTTTAAATCATTTATAAAAGTAGAATTAAGTTAAGTATTCACAATAAATATGTTGACTATAGCTGAAAACTGCATGGAAAAGTGAATTATCTTATAAAACAGGTGTTTTTTCTCTTGTTGGTAATTATTTGCGTCCCTCCAATAATTATAGACAGTCAAGTTTTAACATAAATGTTGTTGTTTTGATACTGATAATTTGTAAAGATTTACGAAATTGGAAAAATGTATACCTGAATTTTAGATTTTTACTGTGTTCTTGAAAAATAGAAACACTATTTCAAAAATTAAAAGATCAAAAGTTACAGACTATGCAGCTTTAACAGTATTACTATTGTTTCAGGTTTTTTCCTTCTACTGCAAGCTGAGACTTTTTTGTCTGCTGGTAATCTTTTACAAACAGTTTGGACCCAGATCTGACCAACATAATGTCTGCCCTGATCTGGATTTGAACGATTTATCACTCTGATGGTGTTCCTGAAAGAATTTTTTAAAAAGTTAGTTTTGAAAAAAGTCAGCAGACGACAACGAAAGCTCAAAAATTCATAAGAATGCAAAGAGTTAAAATATGTTATTTTGAATGCAGCTTTTCTCCATCTGTCGCTAGCGCTACTTTGTCATTTGCTGATAACTTTTGTAAACGGTTTGGAACCAGACCAGCACTAACAGAATGTCGGTCCTGATCTGAATAGAGACCTAGCCAATTGACACTCTGATGGTGTTCCTGAAAAACTTTTTTGAAAAAGTAAATTTTAAAAAAGCCAGCAGACTACAACGAAAGTATGAAATTTACACAGCATGCTTAAAGTTATGGTGTTATTTTTGCAGGTTTTTTTCCTTCTACTGCTAATGGTGACTTTTGTCATCTGCTGATAACCTTTTGCAAACAGTTTGACTCAGGGCAGGACCTGTTCCGGACCCAAGCCAATTGTCACTCTCGTATTGTCTCTGAAAAAAATCTTAAAAAGATATTTTGAAAAAAAGTCAACATATGACAACAAAAGCTTGAAAAGTTACACAACATGCAAAGAGTAAAATATGTTTTTTTTTTTGCTGCAGGTTTTTTCCTTCTACTAGCGTGTGTTCTTGCCATAGCCGCCGCTTGGGCATCATCACCTAATGAGGAAGAATATGAAATCAAAGATAGAGAGTTAAACATCCTGTGTGAAGATAAAGTTCAAACTAAAGAATCACAAGACTTGTTAAATCATTCTAAAAAGACTGACACTCCTGTTGATCAATTGCATAATTTGACGCCATTAGAGCAAGAACCTTCTTTTTTAAATGGGTAGAAAAAAGAAAAATCAATATGCAGGCAGAGTGAAACTAAAGATGCTAATACTATTTCCCAACAGACAGATAATTTGGAACAGATAACAGATGTGGATTCACTTTTAGAAAATAAGAATGAAATAAATATAGAATGATGAGATGTTATTTTGCTCTATTTGTCAGTCAAATCATAGAGTTAAGTTATCCTCAGGGCTCACCCTGCCATTACCCATTGTAGCCATTTGCTTCTAAAAATGTAGAGTGGCTATAAATATAAGTCATTGGCTAAATGTACACTCTAGGTGGTTCAAAAATTACATATCTGCGTAAAAGTGTATTTTGGTCAGCTTTTGGATTTTCCAATATTGCTTTATGTTATTCCTTCACACTTTTATTATTGTGCCATATTTATCTCTTTGAATGGGCTCCAACTTTTTCCATTTGGCTTAAGTGTTGGCTACAACAAATTCTGAGCCAGGGTAAGCCCTGATCATATTACACTGGCATGCTTGTTCTAAATGTTTATTGTAGTATCCTTGTCTATCATGTGATGTCAATGAGGTTACGTAATAACGTTCATTGCTTAGTTACGTTATCTTCTATCTTGTGAACTATACTGATAAACAGTATGTTTAAAGATATTACATTGTACATTGGCGATGGTGACAAAAGCAATCAGTAGAGACCTAGCAATAAGAGGTACATAATGAGAGAAGAGACAAGAAGATAAGTAGATATATTAAATTAAAAGAAATAGATATGGCTGAAAACAATACAGTTACAATAAAAACTGATTCAGGAAACTCGAGAGGTTTTTCATTAAAACCACCATATGATCAGCTTTCCATTAGAAAAGCTTGGAATGATTGGATAGAAGAAAAAGAGAGAAAATTTCATGTGTTTTTTTATTATAAACAGCTCAAGGCAGAATGGATGCCATAATAATCTATGGTGGACAGGAGATAACACTACTAGCAAGAAGTTTGCCTGATCTGGAGGACCCTAACGGCGAGTTAGATGAGTACAAAAAGTTGCAAAAGAAACCCAATGACTACTTTATACCAAAGAAGAAAAAACACTATGCGAGGTACATGTTTTACAATGCGACCACAACTAGAAAAAAAACTACAGTCGAATATACAACACGCCTGAAGAAGAAGGCACATGACTGCAATTTTGGTTCAAACTAAGATGAAAGAATACTTCAAAAATTAATTCAAACGATTGAGAATAGCACCTTAATTCAGAAATGCATATCCAAGTTGGGGACTTTGCAGTAACTTTAATGGAGGCTCAACAGATTGAAGATATTTCGACCCAAAAAGCAGTCAATAAAACCAAGCCACTGGATAAACAAGAGGATACATAAACTTAAAGCACAACAAAGAAATATAGACATCAGTGGCACATACTGCAAATTAAATATACGTTCCAAGGCCAGATTTTTTTTTATTAGTTGATTTACAGGATTTTTTTTCAGATTTAGGGTTGGGGGACAAAAACAAATAGAGGACCTGAAGGTCCTGAGGTGCTCACCTGATCTCCATAATGATGTTAAAATAGGTCAAGGTCAACTACAACTAATAATGGAACATTTTGTTTTACCATATATGGGGGTTGCAGCCATTTTGGTCAAGTGACCTAAACAATCTAATGAATAATCCATCAAACAGTCCAGTGATTTTTGAGAAAAAGGTGTATATATAGGTGTTTGGCAGTCCAAATGAGTGGCCTTGGATAAAAGGTCACAAGTCAGCTTGACATTTGGTACTTAATATAAAACCATTGTCTCAATAGGTTTAAATAATATGAATGTATAGAAAATGAACATTTTAAGATTTTCTCCATACAAATGCATTAGGAATCAAATTTGACCTTGCCATAAAGTAGGTCAAGGTCAAACTAGATTCATCATTTGTTCCATCCTGGTAGGGCCCACATTCATTCCCAAAGCTACATATCAAGTCCCAAAGCCATTGGCCCTTTGGTTCCAGAGAAGAAGTGATTTAAAGAGTTTTTACCATATATGAGCATGGTGGCCATCTTAGTCATGTGACCATAACAATTTGTATAAGTTTTGGCAAACCAATCATAAGGAGTTGTCATATGAAATTTGGTTTCAATTGGCCCGATGGTTTCTGAGAAAACTATGTTTTAATACGTTGATGGGACTCCAATATGAGTGACCTTGGCTTAAGGTCAAAGGTCAACCTTGACCTTTGAAACTTATTTATAGACACTAGATTGAACATATCAAGTGAGAATAATGGCTTTGGCTTTAACAGTATTCAAAAAATCAACTTTTCAAAACATTTCCCATTCAAATGCATTAGGAAGCAAATTTGACCTTGATGTTAAGTAGGCCAAGGTCAACCTAGGATCATTATTTTAGCAAACTTGGTAGGCCCCACATCCCCAATGCTACATACCAAGTCTCGAGGTCACTGGACTTCTGGTTCTGGAGAAGAAAATTTTTAAATGGTTTTACCATATATGGGCGTGGCGGCCATTTTTGTCATGTGATCAAAATATATTTCATAAATATTGGCTAACTTATCATAAGGAGTCTTCACATGAAATTTGAGTTCAATTGGGCCGATGGTTTGTGAGAAAACTATGTATATATATATATTGATGGGACCACAATATGAGCGACCTTGGCTGAAAAGGCAAAGGTCAACCTTGACTTTTGAAACTTATTTTTAGCCATTGTCTCAACAGTTTTAACATATCAAGTAAGAATAATCACTTTGGCTTTAACAGTATTCAAAAAATCAACTTTTCCAAAAAATCCCAATTAAATGCATTAGGAAGCAAATTTGACCTTGACATTAAGTAGGTCAAGGTCAACCTAGGATCATTATTTGAACAAACTTGGTAGGCCCAATACCCAAATGCTACATACCAAGTCCCAAGGTCATCGGCCTTCTGGTTCTGGAGAAGATTTTTAAAGGGTTTTTACCATATATGGGCGTGGCGGCCATCTTGATCATGTGACCAGAACCATTTGAACAAACTTTCGTTCCTGCGTCCTAAGGAGTCTTCATATGTAATTTGAGTTCAATTGGCCCAGTGGTTTTGGAGCAGAAGATGTTTGAAAATGTTGACTGACAGGCGGACGACGGACGGAGGCCAGAGTGACTGGTACACTATTAGCTCACCCATGAGCCTTCGGCTCAGGTGAACTAAAAATGACCAGTTAACTGGTCATTTTCAGAGCTTTTTTAATATGTCGAGGTAAAAAACCCAGTAAAACTAGTAAGGTAAACCAACAGTCTGTATTAATCTTTTATCATTTTCTTAAAAATCACGACAGGACAATCACTTTTAACAGTGTCACTATCAAAAATTCACAGACAGAACCTCAAAAATATTTTATCTTTTTGAACGAAACAAATAAGTTATAGAGTCGGCAGATAAAATAAAAAATAATTGTACATATTATTTTTTTTCAACTTTCCAGAAAATAACATTAGGAGGGTTTGTACTTCAACTAATAAAACAATTCTGGCCTTACTGCGGACTGACAGGCGCTCATCCAAAAGGTAGAAAATGTCCTGCAAATGGGATACAGTGCTGACATGTAACAATTATGACCATTTCACATTTGTTTGCAAAGTAAATGGGAGGTGAGAAGATGCAGAGACAGAATCACATAGGAGTCATAAAGATGAACAGATGAGACGGTGGGGGAATACAAAGAGCTAAAGGATAACATTTGGAAAGTGACAGGAGCTCAGACGAACAATTCTTAGAAGAAAACCCCCTTCCCACATGGGAATAAAGACAGTGAGGAATTTATCAGATGAAAACTTTAATTTATCTTGTAAGATAATAGGCCTGCAAGACAGCGTTATCAGATTTGAAAAATGAGCTAGAATTGTAAAGTAGATAATAAGTAGTTTGGTATCACAGCAGATACACAAGGAACACTAGTCATGCAATAAATTATCAGAAGAAATCCACCAACAGCGACATAATGATTTAAAACAATGTTTACATGTACAAACCTTCGAGACGCAGAACATATAAACGACAGACAGAGCAATTTATATGTCAGAACAATGGTGACAGGAAAATTGGAAATCTTTGAAAATACCTGCAAAAAGATGAAGAAACTGGTAGAAGGAATATCATCACCCTTAAAGCAAACAGAAAAAAAAGAATAAAAGGAAAGACTAGAGATGACGCTAGTTATGACAAGACAAGTATGATAATATGATGATCTATTTAAAGTTTAAACTATATTAATCAAACTATGCTTGCTAAGCTAATAATATATTACATTAGTTGGCAGCCATGTTTAATACTTTAAGATTCCATAAGTTCAACTTTCAATTATCATTTTTAAATAGAATAGTACTGAAAATCTTTTGATAGAAAGGGATAGATATACTGTGATGCAGTGACCTTTCGTAATGACGTTCGTTGTTTTGTTACGTTATCTTCCATCTTGTGAACTATACTATTAAACAGAGGACACATATAATCTTTAAAGATATTATCAAGTTAAAGCACAACAAATAAATATGAACATCAGTGGCACATACTGCTAAGCAAAAACATGTTCTTACTGTAGGAGCCATAAAGATGAACAGATGAGACGGTGGGGAATATAGAGCTAAACGATAGCATTTGGAAAGTTCAGACGAAGAATTCTTAGGAAAAAAAAAACCCTTCCCACATGGGAATAAAGACAGTGAAGAATTTATCAGATGAAAACTTAATTTATCTTGTAAGATAAAGATATAACAGTAATTTGTGCAGTGTCTCCAGTGCAGTGGAATGCAAAAATGAAGTTTGGAAGAATTTGAGTGACAGAAGAGCCTTGACGAGAGAAAACCTGACTTTGACGCATGCGAAAAACAAAAGTGCAGACCAGCAGTCTAATCAGCGCTTTTGTTATTCGCTATCTGGAAGTAATAGTAGTCAAACTTGTTTCATACAAAATTTCAATGTTCCATCTAGTCTCCCAAGCTGTACAGGCTGGTTTGAGTCTTACCTAGTTGGAAACCCCTAATACTGTTTTCTCGTGTTACAGCCCAATTATGGCTTAGTCATATATGTCCACGGAGAAGAAAGGCAGGCAGAAGCGTGTAAACAAATTAAAAATGATGTCAATGTAGAGAACTGTCATTCTTAGTAAAGTTGAAATGAGACACAAGTAGAGAAAACCAACGAAGTGGCGGTGCGTCATGAGTAAACTCAGATCAGCCTAGGTTTCTGCATGAAGAAGGTGTGGGTCCTTAGAGCGCCACCTATAAGGATCATTGACGGTTTGGGCCTTATACGCCTATTTTTCTGATTCCCAGAACGCTGCGTTTGAGCTTCGAGTGTGGTGCATGTAGTATCTGTGCAATAGGTGAATCTAATGGCAAGAGCCAGTTAGCAAAATATTTTCAAAAATCCCACGCACTCGATAGTTATGGCGGGTAGAAAGGGGAGGGGGTCTGAAATTTCATGAAAATAAAAAGTGCTTTAAAAAGTGATTTCTGAACGTTTTATTGATTTATTTGGTAGGCATGGTGATATATATTGAACATACCATATGCAGAATATTAACAATTCACGATAACTGATGAAATTGTTTTAAAAACAAAATATGTTTTGTAATAAAATGATTTTGGGGAGATAATTTAGAATTTACCTGTACATATTTGACTACATGTACCGTAAATAATACAAAACTGAAAGCTCAACAAAAGAAATAAATATTTTTGAAGGAATAAAAGTGTCCCATTTAGCATTGGAAAGTAAAACTGATTCTAACTAGATCCTTTGAATATTACATTTGCTTTGTTTAAAGGGCAAAGCATGTTAAAAGTATTTAAAGTGTCCGAATATTTATGGTATACATATACATGTTTATCCCTATATGAGACAATATATTGAACACTGAATTATTTACCTGCTATAGCTCTTTGCATGCCAGTGGATAATTGTGTCGTCCGCCAATAGCCTTTTGAAAACAGTTTGAACCCAGCTAAAGACCAACAGAATGTCGGTCTTGATCTGGATCCAAGCTGTTTGATACTCCGATGGTGGTCTTAGGTGGTTTACTTTTAAAAAACTTAATTTTGAAGAAAGTCAGCCGACGAAAATAAAAACATGAACAATTCCCTAGCATGCAAATAGATAAGTACAGGACGTTTGCAAAAGAAAGTGTCATTTAATAACAGTGAGATTTTTTCTTATGAAAAAATGCATAAAACCTTGCTAATTCTACTTTTAATCTTAATATAATTTATTTTAAACTAGCACAGAATACAAAGCAATTTAGGAGGTTGGTTCTAGAGAACTTCATTACTGTCATTAATTTCATATTTGTTAGTAAAGGCATTTTATGGGCTTAGGCCCTGGGTTTTTGGGCTGCTGAACATCTTTCCCCCCCTTGTGCCAGCATGCCACTTCCATACAATGTGTAAAATATGGTAACACATATACATGCAAAAGCTATTGCTGGCACACGGGGGGGGGGGGGGGGAATGATATTTTAAAAAATGTTTTCGGATTTCTATATGTTTTAATGTAAAACTGATTGTTCTACCCAAAATTTTACAGCTTTGAAGCATTTAATATCGAAAACGGATTTCACAGCCATAAAGTACTCAGGTCAGGGTAGCTTCAGGGTGAAGAAAGGGACGATTGACAAACTTTTATTTTTACTGAAAACCATAGGCATTTACCCATAGCAAGTGTCAATGATCCTTTGCAGCAGACGACAATTTCAAATTTTGCTGCTTGTTAAAAAATAACAAATAAGGCATATTTCATGAAAATCGTCTGCTCAGACGATTCTCATAAAATATCATACCTTATATCTTTCCAAAATTAGGAAAGAGGTCACAATATTTGTCGTCTGCTGCAGTCGTGATTGGCGCTTTAAGGGTTAAGGAGATATTTTTCAAAAGCAATGGGCAGCATGCTTATCAGTCTATTTAGAGTTACTTCCTGGTTTGATACCGTTTACAATACTGTGACACGCTGGGTGAACTTTAGAGAAAACCATTTGCATGAACATAAACTACAATGATCTGGCTACGATATTTAGACGTATTTTGACCCAAATACAATGTATTTCTGGTATTATTTACAATTTTGCATATGACCTTGAAAAGTTCACAAGCAAAAATTGTAAATATATATTTTCTACCAAAAATTTGTACATTTTGGGCAAAAATACTTCTAAATATCTTAGTCGGATCATTGTAGTTTATGTTCATGCAACTGGTTTGTTCTAAAGTTCACCCAGGGTGTCACAATATTGTAAAGGGTATCAAACCAGGAAGTGACTCTAGAAAGACTGATAAGCATTCTCTGGATTGCTCAAAAGCTGTATGTTGGGGCATAAAGTGATCCATGTCAGATGTATAAATTGTTCATACGACAATGTGGCCAAAGGTATCCATCTCCTTGATAAAAAAGCATTTTTTTTTGTTTATACAGGAAAATTTCACGCAAGTAAGAGCTTTTGAAAAATATATCCCCTTAAAGCGCAAGTACCCTTTCAATTGCAAGAAATATTGGGCGTTTGAACTCAAGAAGGCTAATATGCTCAAAAATATTCCAAAAAAGAAGAAAATAACAATTTTATGATTGTGCTATTGTCTTTGCACAGTCTGATTATTTTGATTGAGATAAATGAGTGACTTACAGAAAGTTGAAACCAAGCGTGACCTGACATTTTTTTCTCTTAGCTTGTCTTTTATTGAATAGAAAGTATCGTGATAATTTTACTACACACCATAGGCCATTTTCTTGTAATTCACCCTTTAGCCATGAAAGCCTATGACAAGTTTCAAAATATCACCTAGGCTTTTGTGTAGACCATCGTACTTTTCTGCAGTTTTTTGTGTAGACATAGGTGATTTTTGTCAACTTTGTAGCAGTCAGTGATAGAGTCCATGCTCTATTAGAGTAGTTACGTAGTCGGTCATGTTATGGTTATTTATTCACCTGATTGGACACATATAGGGTTTTCTTTCATACTTCTAACTGTAAATCTGTTTCGTCACCCTACTCTTATCGAGCACTGACTATAGTACATAGTAGATCCAGGAATTTTTGTCAGGGGGGATCCAGACTCGACAGTCAGAAAACAGCGTCATCAACGTTTTTTCCCTTTTTTCAGTCCTCAACTTATTCTACAGTTTACAGAGGGGATCCAATGGTTTTATTACAGAGAAAACAGTACTTTTCCAAGGATCCAGAGGGATTCCAACATTTTCCAGGGGGGTCCAACATTTTCCATGGGGTGGGGGGGGGAGGTCCACATGCTAATTTATATAGAATCCACATCTGAATTAAGGGTGAGGTTGGCGCGCCGTTAAACCGGTTTAAGCCCTCCAGTAAAAATATTTTACTGACCGTTCCAAGGCGGTACTTCTTTTGTGGATCTTTTATGTTTTTGTTCTGTCTTATGTTTGCTATGTCTTTGTGCGCGTCTGTTTATTTGTGCTTTGTGGTCACCTGCTGGGAAAGGGCTGACCTCTTGGCTCTCGTTTGTGGTGTCTTACTGTGAGTTTGTAACTTTCCCATTGGTATCCTGGGTCGGGTGTGGTACTTGATTGTATCGACTCCTGATCTTTGCACCCTTACTTACTTTGAAAATCTTCTTGTTTTAGCGTGTGGGACAAAAATCACATTTGACAGTTTAATGATTATTTTTCTGCTGCTGTGCAGTGGACACCCATGTGCCGGTCCAGAGGGGGACAGTGGTGTTGACCCCCCAACCGGAAAATCACAAGTGGCTGTAGGTTTCCTTAGAAATTTCGGTACCGATCACCATCGAGCTTCTAAAAGAACGTCTATACCGCTCTCAAAGAAATACGTTGATGACTAAAAAAACCTGGCAGAATGTTCTGGATCCGCGCATGACATGGTCATTCCACGATAAATATCTTTGTAAAAAATCAGTAATGCAATTAAGTAATCAATATTGAAAAAAAAGAATGGTCATCAAAGAGAAGAGAAAATAGGCTAAATATAATATGAATGACTTGAATATGCTTTCAAACCATTGGAGACAACCACAGTCCTGTTAATTATGCTATGAGGCACCATTACAAATGTGTCACCAGTCAGGGTAGTTCAAATGTGGACACTCACAAGATACTATGAACGATAATGTCATGTTTATAAGAAATCAGAAATGCAATAAGAGTAAACAATAAGGAAAGAAAGAGAATGGACAACAAAGGGAAGAGAAAAATGTCAAAGGGCCAAAAATAATCTGCATCGCTAGTATAGGCTTGCATCCAGATATTTTGATGATATTTCAAACATTGATGTTTATTTTGACAATATGGTAAGCCATATATACCCTTCAGAGCTCCAACTTAAAAAAGCTCATACCTCTAATACCGAATCCGCGTTTTAGACTTGCATTTGTCCATTTCTAATGATATTGTTTCTACCAAAATTTATGATAAACGGGACGATTTTGATATTGTCAATTTCCCATTTTTAGATGGCGATGTTCCTCGCTCTACATCTTATGGAGTCTATATTTCATAACTAATTCGTTTTGTTAGAGTATCTAGCCATGCTGTTGACTTCAACACTTGCAATAAATTGTTAACTCAGAAACTTCTTAAACAAGGGTATCGGTGCCATAAACTTCATTTTTTTTTCAAATTTTTTCGACGATACTATGATTTGATATCTAAATTCCAAGTTGGACTTAAATCTCTCTTGCGCCAAGGACTTTGGGAACCCGAGTGCTACGGTGACTTGGTGTATGAATTGAAGAAGATTGTTGGTTCTAATAATTTAACATCACAGTTTATTTAAAATAATTTCCCTTCATAAAAAGATTGGCTATAACATTAATGTATTGCAGCAGACTGCATGCTTGGTGGTCAACCAAATCACAGTTGGCAACCTTGCTTTCCTCTAATTGCAGGGGGTTGGGTTGGACTTCAGACTCTATGACGGTTAAGACTTAACTATTGATGAGATGGTAGGGGCTGGTGCTTTGACTGTTGTCAGGCCCACGTGGGGGTGGGGTTGCCTGTTGGATTTCGTTTGCTCCAGTATTCAGTTTTATGTACTGTTGTGTCCTTATCCTCATCTTTGCTTTATCTCCTTTTTATATCTTGATTTATATGTTGTAGATGATGCATGGATAAGCTAGAGGTCTTTCATGCAAACTAAACATCTACGTGTCTTGATCCACATCCGAACTAATGGAGAGGTTGGTGCCCTGAAACTGGTTTAAGCCCTCCAGTAAAATATTTTTACTGACCATTCCAAGTTATTCATGTCTTGTGTTTGTCATGCTTTCGCGTCTGTTCATTGCTGCCTTGTGGTCACCTGCTGGGGAAGGGCTGACCTCTAAGCACTTGTTTGTGATGTTAAATTGTGTCTTTGTCACTTTTCCCATTGATATCCTGGGTCAGGTGTGGTTCTTGATTGTATCTATTCCTGATCTTTGCCTCCTTTCTTACTTTGCAAACCTTTGGATACAACCACAGTCCTTTATACTAAATAGTAAATAATGATAGCTATGCCAAAAGGCACCGTTACACATGTGTCACCAGTCAGGTTAGTTCGAATGTGGACACTCACAAGATAATATGAACGATAATGATATGTTTATAAGACATCAGAAATGCAATAAAAGTAAACAATAATGAAAGAGAGAGAATGGACAACAAAAGGTAGAGAAAAATGTCAAAATGCCAAAAATAATCTGCATCATTAGTACAGTTGTTTTGTGATTTTATTACTTTCCCATTTGGTATCCTGGGACAGTTGTGGTGCTTGATTGTATCGATTCCTGATCCTTGCTGTCATTCTTACTTTGCAAACCATTGGATACAACCACAGTCCTGTATACTAAATAATGATATATAGGAAACAGTCAAATTACTGTTTTAATCCATCAAATATGCTAATTGTAGATCATGTAGCATTAAAAATATACAAGCGTTTTTTTTGTCGGACCATAGATCCGACACAAGTAGTATAAGTTAACACCCATTTATCTAAAATTCTACTGGCCAATATGAACTATCTCGCCATTTCATTGGATAAGTATTTTGCATATATTATTAACGATCTATAAAACCAAGGTCGAGCGTATTATATACATCTACAGTCCAGTTCAAATAAACGATGATTTATTTGTGAAAGTGTATATTAAGGCAATACTGGAAATAGTATGATCAGGAAATACCACAATCACAGACCGCAGACAACCCCGTGGCACAGTGAGGAAGAGCAGCTCAACCATCACGAGACACCAGGAAGACAAATTAAGCAAAGCAACCAGCTCTCTCTTCCCATCAAGATGATTGCAATACTAGAATGGACATAAAGTAACGTACAACGAAACATAGAACAATTACAGACTCCCACAATAGGAGTAACAATAAACAAAAAGTCAACAACAACAGAACCGCGGCCTTAGAACGGACAGCAGCCTAAGCCAGCGGGGGGCTTAAATGCATTTTACTGTTACCAACTCTTCGCCCAATATTCTGCTATTGTTGAAGTAAAAGAAATGTTCATCTCGCATGGAGGCCATCTAACTAATGCAATGTATCATCATGGAGAAACTCTAATCAAATTAACACACCATGATGAAGCAAAGAAAAGGGCTAATGACTTACAGATAGTCAGAGCTAAAAGAAAACCTCAAGTTGAGCCACGGTGGGTCCAGCTACAGATAAGCACCAGGCACCAACCCACCGATTAAAGCTTTACGTCAGAGCCGTCATCGAGTCTGTTTGGGGTCTGGAATATTCAGTTCTTACTTTTGTGTATGATCGATAACTACTATTAATTTAAACAGTCTTCGCAGTTTGTAGCACCAAACTCAAATAGACGTTGGACTTCCAGGGCGCATGCGTAGCAATAGCATACTTTTTGTATAGACCTTCATAAGAGCGTAGATGTGAGAAAAAACTCAGTCGATTCCAAAACCCATTGAGCACAATATTATCGTTGTGATGTCAGAACTATTATTTTAACAAACACATTAATCCTTTTCTTCCTACTGGTCAACCCAGGAAGACCCATCCAAACACAATTGAAAAATCGTTCGCTGGGACGTAAAGAATCAAAACAAACGAGCAAAAGATGAAATTTTGTGGAGCCCAATGGAATAAATTTGGGAGGAAATGAGCTACCCCTCCCCAACCACCACATCCGAGTCACCCAAGGGGTCCATGCTCCCTTGCTCCCTAGAAATAATGCATTGATCTCCCCGAATCCCTGAAAGAAAATTCTTCAGATCCTTGAAAGTATTTTGACTTTGCTCCCAAAATCCTTAAAATTAATTAAGTTTCTCCTCAAATCCCCCAAAATATAAGCATATTCTCCCTTAAGTGATTTTTTCTTTCCGTAGGGTCAAATTCACATACTTTAAACTATGAAGCTATAAACAAAAGCATGACATACTATTAATATATTGTGTTATACATGTAAAGACAGGGCACTTGATATATAATTATCTATATGATATATAGGTCAAAGTATGAGGCCATCCTTAAATTCTGTTGCTGTGCCAAGTAGAGTAGGCACCAAACACCAATCCATTTAATCTCTGCCACGTATCTTTTTAAAGACATTTCTTGTTGATAAATCAACGCTGTTAACATAATATATAAAAGACGTTTGATCAGGCACAATTATTTTCCTTTTGAAATTCATCATCATTCTAACATAGTTCGAGGATTTTTGCAATTGAATATATACTGACCCACACTTCCAACGCAAAATAAGAAGCTCCAAATGATGTTCAGTAGCTCAATAGTCCTTGAACCTTCAAGCGACTAGCAATGGCTCTGATCAGACGATCTGAGGCTTTGATGGTCGCACATACCACATTGTTGGTAATCTCATGTTGTGGCTCAATTATGTAAACAGGTTTATTAAATGATTTGAGAAAAATAGATAAAATGCCAGGTTATGCAGAGAAATTTATTCGTGTTCAATACATTCAATAATGCAGTTTCACAAATATCAGATTCTATTTATAGCAAGGCATTAAAATGACTTTGAATTTGGGTGTTGGTGTAAAATGCTAAGATTTTTTATGCTACGTAGCTTTATACACCAAAACATTGCTAAATATGTAATACACTAGTTTATTATCAATTTTGATACATCATACTCGAAGACCCAACAACATAATATGACACAAGACCTTAAGCACTGACAAGCAAGAATCTATTTTCAGGAAACAAGAATCTTCACTATGAGTTATCAGCTCTTTGAGTTAACAGGGGTTGGTCTGAAAGTAATGTTTGGCTACAATGTGATTATTTTACTTACTTCCTATCGGAATGTATGGGCCTCGATGCGAGAAAACATGTCATCTGGGGTTTGCGAACAACAAAAGTGCAGACCAGCCTGCGCATCCACACAGTCTGATCAGCATTTTTTTTTTATTCGTATCAAAATTTGCTAGAAGTGAATTTTCACTACTCTAGCTAGTCTCTGTAGCTGTGCATGCCAAGTTTGGGTATGACCAGGTGGGAAACCATGAAGACATGGTTTTCTCACTTCGCAGCCCATATGATGTAGGTACTTATAAGGGCTGTCTCACTGACACCGACAAACATGTCACCATTCTAACATAGTTCGAGGATTTTTGCAATTGAATATATACTAACCCACAAAAAGTTCAATCCAATTATGCATTGAAAGTGTAAGGACAGTACCTATATGTAGTAGCAACAGATATACTTAACAGCTACTTTTGAGATAAGCAATATTCTCTAAATATTTAAAAAAAGATATCCATTTGTTTGGTGTCTGGTCCTGTAAACACAAGTCACATGACCATAAGTGAGTTGTGCAGATCTACAGTTGATGCCCAATGTGGTATGTGACTGTAGCAAACTTTGGTACACCTGTGCTCTCAAGTGAATGGAGTTATGGGATATTGATGACCTCAGTTGCACTTCCTGATGACCTATATTTTACAGGCTTGTTTGTAAACAAATCAAAATCATGAAGTTGAACATTTTCTGATTTTTGTTACTCAACCGTTGGTCTTTTAGCTATTCTTGTTTAGTTAAGTGCAGATGTGTGATTCACAGCTGTTAGCCAATTTAACATTAAGGTTACCGGAGTTATGAGATTCATGGATCAGTATGACCAGGAATTGCTCCATCACAGACCAACCCATGGCACTGTAAGAAAAAAGATCTGTCATGAGTACTGATAATTGTATCATTGAATTTATTTAAAGATTTGATGAAAAGGGAAAAAGCGAGGCTTAACAAGCATTTTATTGCTTTTTAGCAAACAGTTTAATAAAGTCAATAAAACAGGAGCACAAATGCTAGATTATATTTATGGGTGTGTGAAAACATTAACATTTTGTGGTTATATGCACTCAAAGTTGTTAGGAATATCATTATATTTATAAATAAAATAATAATAATGAGCTGTGACATGCGATTTACAAAATGTTGCATTTTGAAGAGTGTAGACTTAGACAAGCCTTTACAGCCTCCTTTTAAGCTTAGAAGCTCCAAATGATGTTCAGTAGCTCAATAGTCCTTGAACCTTCAAGCGACTAGCAAAGGCTATGATCAGACGATCTGAGGTTTTGATGGTCGCGTGTACCACATTGTTGGTAATCTCATGTTGTGGCTCAATTATGTAAACAGGTTTATTAAATGATTTGAGAAAAATAGATAAAATGCCAGGTTATGCAGAGCAATTAATTCGTGTTCAATACATTCAATAATGCAGTTTGTCAAAGTTCAGATTCTATTTATAGCAAGGCATTAAAATGACTTTGAATTTGTGTGTTGGTGTAAAATGCTAAGATTTTTATGCTACGTAGCTGTAGACACCAAAACATTGCTAAATATGTAATACACTAGTTTATTACCAATTTTGATACATCATACTAACTCCAAGACCCAACAACATAATATGACAAGAGATCTTAAGCACTGACAAGCAAGAATCTTTTTTTCAGGAAACAAGAATCTTCACTATGAGCTATCAGCTCTCTGAGGTAAGAGGGGCTGGTCTGAAAGTAATGTTTGGCTACAATGTGATTATTTTACTTACTTCCTATCGGAATGTATGGGCCTCGATGCGAGAAAACATGTCTTCTGGGGTTTGCGAACAACAAAAGTGCAGACCAGCCTGCGTATCCACACAGTCTGATCAGCACCTTTTTTATTCATATCAAAATTTGCTACAAGTGAATTTTCACTACTCTAGCTAGTCTCTGTCGCTGTGCAGGCCAGTTTGGGTATGACCTGGAGGGAAACCATGAAGACATGGTTTTCTCACTTCGCAGCCCGTATGATGTGGGTACTTATATGGGCTGTCTCACTGACACCGACAAACATGTACTCACCAAATATATTTGGATAGGAAATCATACGAAAACTAGATTGATAAGTTCATGAGGTGCCAACGCAAATCCCCACACTTTCGAAGATAGGCTACAAAATATAGGCTATGACCTAGTTTTGTGCACCTCACACCTACAGGGTAGGGTAAAAACTTTAACCTGTAAACTGTTTCATTCATCATCCCCTTCAAAATGATTTGCCACATTACCACGTTCAGAAAATTTTGATTTTTGACCCTCCCAAGTCCCACCCCTGTGGCATGACTCAGGCGATGGAATAAAATTCCAGTTGGATATGTTTATCCCTTTTATTAGTGAGAACAAATTGAAAGTTTGGTATAAAAATCTTTAACTTTGTAATTGAAAGGGGGGGTCTCACCCTATAGGAAATTTACATAGGGTTCTGCCCACGCATAGATTTTCATAATATTATGCATAATGATTGCCGCACATATAACTATTCTATTTGTGATATGGTTTCCCACTTACCTGTTTTACATGGTCAAAAAATGAAATGTTATGTAATCGGGCATCTGATTATGGGGGTACCTTCAGTTTAAGCCGCCCATAACTCTTATAATTTCATATATTGTGTTCTATTTATTTTAAAACTATCTAAGATCATCACTGATTAGATATGCATAAAAAACATTCAGTTTCTGTAAAGTTAAATTCAGAAAATTATGATTTTGTTTGGAATCGTCCCCAAATTTCACCTTCATAATATTTTTTTAACAATTTTGTTTTTAAATTTAGGCATGTTCCAGTTCTTGTCAACCTATGAATTTACTCTCAAATTAGGCTATACATATATAGATGATATGCTAAAATTTTGAGGAAAATCGAAAACCGGTAACATGTCGTCCTAGAACTTTGAATGTTACAAATCCAAGTTCTCAGAAATGAAAAAAAAAACTGATTGTAGTAAATGAATAAGTGTTCGGTTAGTTTAAAAGCAAGTTTTTGTGTTTGTTTTCTTCTATAAGTAAGATGGAATCTTAAATATTGTTAAAACTGTTATAATAACATTAATACTGATCACTTAGGGAGAACTTCACCTTGTCAAACCCCTCATAGAACAGTCAACTTTGATAATCTTCATAATACGGTTTCAATACCAGATTCACTCTAATAGAAAGTCATTCTCCATAATTCATTCATTTCATTTGTGTCAGTAAATCGTTTGTTTTATCATTTCTTGATCACCAACATGATAAATAAATATTTGATAATATTACAACCTCATATAATCATATCCCACATTCTGCACAATTTCATAATTTAAAACATGTTGCATATTTTCCTGCGTGAGCAAGACAGAATCTTTAATGTTTTCAAAGCTGTCATCCTTATTCCAGTACTGACCACATAGAGAGAATTTCACCCTGTCGAACTCCTCTTGAAGTAGTTAATTTCATTAATCTTCACAATATGTTTTTATTTTGCTATTCACTTTTATAGAATGCCAAACAACAGTATTCACCCATTTTATGTAGTTGTGGGATCTTTTGCTTGATTATTTCTCTACCACAAAAATGCTGAAATATTTAAAGAATACATGTACCAAACTCTACAATCATAGGTGCATACAATCATAATCCACATCCTGTAAAATGTCATAGTATCAAATGGGATAGAAAAATTAATGTCAACAATATCTTAAAGTTTCATCTAGTACAATCAGATCGCTCAAATGATAGCTGATTCCCTGATTTAATTGTCATTTACTTGACTGAGGAACCAGTTATGAAAATACATCATGGAAACTCCAGAAATTGTTACACACAAAACTACAAATACAGAACTTATTGAATATATAAACAAGCATAATTGCAAAAAGGGTCTGACCGTATAAGAAGAAGTTACAATGATCGGGAACTGAGGTAATCTGACCAAAGTCTTGCCCTTGCAACAGAATTGGCAATCAATCAAAACTTGAAACCAATATTCAACCCAAGACTAAAACTACAAATAGACATAATGCTAGCAGAACACAAGGAAAGCAGAACTTATGGGCAACTCTTTCCCAAAAGTAGTAAAATTGCAAACAGAGTTTAAAATAAAGTCAGTGCTTTCAGTTAATAAGTCTGCATGTGCATTTTGGTATTCAATGGATTGACAAAATGATGAATTCAAAACAGTCATATCATTTGCCAGGTATTTAATGCCTGTGCAACAGTCAACCAATGGTACATAAGGAATCCCAACCAGTATCTGGTATTAAAATAAAAAGCTACACCCTAGGCTATTCCAAACACATTGACATTTAGGGGAAAATCATGCATAACATTTTAATATCATATTAAACAAGGATAAAACAAGAATAATTAAAAAGGTTAGAGACACATGCCATTGTAGGTAGAATGAATGCCAGTTACATATATGACATCGCATATAAGCTTACAAAGGGACAAAATAAGTGAAGTCAGCGATCAAATGCCTTCCCTTGTCTAGCACTATTATGAGACTGAACCGTCAATTGAAACATTGGTATGCAAATACAAACCAAAATACATTTTAGAATAAAGAAACATTCAGTGAAGAGATCAAAGCACTGAATCCATTAATTGATGTGTTTCAACTTGATTTTGAGAAGTTTGAATGTTACAGACTGTTTGTGTGTTACTCTAACTGATTGTTAAAGCTACACAAGTCTCAGATTTGTTTCAATGTCAAATTAAATATGCATTTGTACATTCATAGCTTTTTAGTATCGATGTTTATAATATTTTTAATAATAAAATTGAGAAATTACATGGTTCCAGGACAAAATTAGCCTCAAACAGTAAATTATGATAAATGTCAAAAAATGACCTACATGTATATAATGTATTTTCCTGTACTGTTACCAGTTTCAAAAAATCTCGAAACTTTGCCAGTATACAGAGGACATGTGAGGCAAATTTTATAGGCAGTATCATAGGTTGACAAGGACAGGAACATATAGAAATTGTAGACGCAATTTGGCATACACATGAATTCCACTTATATTTTTTGGAAAATTTTAACTTTAAAATTTCATAAAAAAATTGTGTGCATGTTTGTATAGACCATAATAGTATCAAAGCAATCCATATATAGTCCTTTCACTATTCTAGCTTAAACTGGGTGAGATCCGATAAAACTGATGTTTAAAAATTGACAAAATTTTAGACAGGTGTCATCAAAAAAATGGACTAACACAAGGTGCTCTCCTGAGACCTAAAAGTCACTATTGAAATAAATATATGCATTTTATAGTTGATAGGTCATAGGTATTCACCATGTAAAACTAGATGAAAATCCATAAATGGGCGCATATGAGACCCCCCCTTTAATGATATTCAAGCTTTTGACCTCACACCAAGGTCACCAGTTTGACCCTAGGGTGAAAATTTTACTTGTATCCTGTTCTACTCACCATCCCCTTCAATTTGATATACCACATGACCATGGCATGACCATTGACCTCCCCAGCACCCCAAATTCCCACCCCTGGGGCATACATAACCCAGGTGACAGAATGAAATCCTGTTCGGTATGTTATGCATCTTTTATTTGTGAGAACACACACAAAGTTTGGTATAAAAGTCTTTGAAATTGACATTGTAATTGAAATGTAATGATATTTGAACTTCTGACCCCTCCCCAGGGAGCAGGGCCAAAAAATGGCTGTAGCATGCCCCATTCATGTGAGTAACTCACACACCAAATTTGGTTGGATTTTGTCCAGTGGATAAGGAGGAGATAGCATAACGGACAGACTGACATTCTCCCTAAAAGATTCTTGTAAGGCATTTTCTATGCTAGAAGAAGTAGCCAATAAAGCAAAAAGTACCCAAAAGTACCACTCAAACTGACAGAATAAACCTCATCTTGACTTTATTAATTCCCTTAATATGCAAATGAGGTTTATTCTGTGATTGGGTTTTAAAAATTGAGCTATGAAAGTTCCTGACTAGTACTTTGTGTCCTTCTAGTTTTGCAATCATCTTGATGAGGATGAGAGAGCTGGTTGCTTTACTGATGTCTTGTGAATCCTAGTGTTCTGTGGCTCTTCCTCACAGTGCTGTGGGTTGGTCTGCAAAGTGTGATTGTGGTATCTCCTGATCATTCTCAATAACTTTTTGGAATTTTGGAAATGTAATAACAAGAAAGGCTTATGTACTGCTGGACAGACAGACAGACAGATTGACAGCGGACACTCATTTGAGTTAGGATAAGCTCTCATGTTTGTTTGTAGAGCTAACAAACTACATTGACCCTAAATTTATTAAAGGAATTTTATTGACCATATTCAATTGAAACAAGCCTTTATTGACCAAATTCAATTTGTTTCTAGATATGGTAAACATTCTAAAATTCATAAACCATTCTCAGTTGATTTTTTTTTTCATTTTGAGTAGTTGATTTTAGAAATAGAGTAATGAAAGCCCTGCTCCAGTCTGATATGGGTCTGTACTGTTTGCAAAGATGTTTAATTTTTATAATGTTAGCAAATTGAATATATTTTCATTTTCAAAGCAAGCCTTTAATGAATCTTTAGCTATTTGCAACCATTCATAGCCTCACGAATGACATAAGTTCGATTGACAGCTGCCAAGCTCACTTGCCCATGCAATCCGCTTTGAACATCGAATTCATTCGCCAGAAGTGACATTGGTGTTGTGATTGACAGCGAACCACACCTGAGTCGCACATGCAAAACAAGCCTCTCGTTTGCTCCGTTGGCTATCCGTGTTCACACTAGCTATTCCGCTTTTCCCTTTTACACTCCAACAGAGCCGTTAAAACAATTACATATTAAATACAATACATTTTTTCCCTAAATTATAAATAATTTCGATATTTAAGATATTTATAATAAAATGTTGATATAAGCACTAAATTCAATTTTTGGAATGTTCATGGAATCATGAATATTTCGAGTCTCTTGCAAAGTTAACTTGAGCCTTTGCAAGACACCGGAAGTATTCATGATTCAATGAATATTCCAAAAATTGAATTCATTTCTTAAATGAATACAAATATATTGTTATTCTCTACAAATGTTTTGATGCTTGCCAAAATGTTGAACAGCAAGGTCCCATGAGCAGTCTAATCTGGCCTGAGGTTATAAAACTTTTTCCCTGCTCAACTCAACTGAGCATGAACTTTATCATTCCCATAAAAGTTAAAATGCAACAAATTGTTGGCATTTTAACATTTATTAGCATGATAAATACAACATAGCTGTGAGTGATTGAAAGCAAGTCTTCATATTTTAGCAATTAATTTTTGATAAGCAGTTGAAATTTTATGCTCAGTTGAGTTGAGCAAGAAAATTTTTTTTTAATCTCCTGGCCTGTTAGTTTTTGTCTTTTTGTCAGGTAATAGAATAGTGTTCAAAACATTAGAATCTTCCGTGTGCACTCCTATCAATCTAGAACAAAGTTATCCTGTAAATTTCAATCCATTTATCTCCCGCTTGTAATATGGGTCTTGACCCGAGAAAACCTGTCTTCTGGGTTGTGCGAACAACAAATGCGCAGACCAGCCTGCCCATCCGCACAGTCTGATCAGCGCCTTTGTTACTCGCTTATTGCAAAGTATCATATCTAGACTGGCTACGAGCGAACTTTTCAATTTTCCTGCTAGTCTCTGTAGCTGAGCAAAGTGGTTTGAATCACACTTTGTCGGAAACCCCGAAGACAGGTTTTCTCATGTCGAGGCCCATATCTTATAAACTCGTACAGTTTTATCATGTTCCATATGAATTGCTCCAGCCTCCAAATCATCTCAAGTTTACTCCGGACTCTGTGAAATTCCACCACGTTCCTCATACAATCGTAAATTATCATGTCAATTTCGATCCATTTTTCTGAGACTTGTAATACCTTATCAATTCCTGTAATGTTTCATCATGTTCCTCGCAAGGACTACTCTGGCTGATGGCAAGTCTACCCATGGACTCTGTTAATCCCTCCATGCAAGACTTACTTGAGACTTTAGTATCACCTGAACCTAACATATTCACTTCGTACCCGTTCTCAACTTCGTGATTAGTAATCACATCCGGTTCTTCTTTTTCCTTCTCTTTCTTTCTAGTTTGATGTTCCTGGTAAACCGTTCCCACTTGATTTTTTTTTCATTTTACGCAGATGATTCTGGTAATATGGTAATGAAAGCCCTGGTCACACTGCTCCAGTCTGATATGGTTCTGTACTGTTCGCAAAGATGTTTAGTTTTCCTAATGTTAGAAAATTAAATATGAATATAAATATATTGTTATTCTCAACAAATGTTTTGATGCTTGCCAAAATGTTGAACAGCAAGGTCCCATGAGCAGTCTGACCTGGTCTGAGGTCATAAAACTTTTTCCCTGCTCAACTCAACTGAGCATAAACTTTATCATGCTCATAAATGTTAAAATGCCAACAAAGTGTTGGCATTTTAACATTTATTTGCATGATAAATACAACATAGATCTCGGGAGCGCAGTGGCTCAGTGGTAGAGTGCTTGACTCAAGACCGAAGGGCCGCGGGTTCGAGCCTAACCGGCGTCACTGCGTTGTGGTCCTTGAGCAAGACACATTTATCCTAGCTTAGCACTGGTTCAACCCAGGAAGGACCGTCCCTATATAACTGAAAAATTGTTGACGTGACGTAATGAATCAAATCAAACAAAACAAACAACATAGATCTGAGTGATTGAAAGCATGTCTTCATATTTTATCAATTAATTTTTGATCAGCAGTTGAAATTTCATGCTCCGTTGAGTTGAGCAAGAAAAAAGTTTTATAACCTCCCGGCCTGTTTGTTTGTGTCTTTTAGTCAGGTAATAGAATAGTGTTTAAAACATAAGAATCTTCCGTGTGCTATCAATCTAGAACAAAGTTATCCTGTAAATTTCAATCCATTTATCTCCCCCTTGTAATACCTTATTTACCCTTAAAGCGCCAAGAAAAAAAATGCATCTGAAAATGTCGTCTGCTGCAAATAATTGCCTAACACTACTGACGAATAGAGTATAGAAGCAAACAGTGTAGACCCAGAACAGACTGCTCCTATAGGAGCAGTCTGATCTGGGTCCACATTGTTTGCCATAGAGGCTTCTTAAACATTTCAGCAGAAGAGAAAAGCAGACGACTTTTGGTGCGATTGGCACTTTAAGGGTTAACTCGTACAGTTTTATCATGTTCCATATGATCTACTCCAGCCTCGAAATCATCACAAGTTTACTCTGGACTCTGTAAAATTCCACCACGTTCCTCATACAGTCGTAAATTATCATGTCAATTTCGATCCATTTTTCTGAGACTTGTAATACCTTATTAATTCCTGTAATGTTTCGTCATGTTCCTCACAAGGACTACTCTGGCTGATGGCAAGTCTACCCATGGACTCTGTTAATCCCTCCGTGCAAGACTTACTTGAGACTTTAGTATCACCTGAACCTAACGTGTTCACTTCGTACCCATCCTCAACTTCGTGATTAGCAATCACATCTGGCTCCTCTTTTTCCTTGTCTTTTTTCCTAGTTTGATGTTCCTCGGCGGTGTCGTCATTATTTATTGCTTCGTAGCGAACCTGAACTTTGGAACTTTGCTGAACGCGTTTGATCTGAATGTACTCGTTAATAGTCAAGTCACATTCATCGCTCAACAGTTTCAGGGCTATTCTAGCGATATTGGTTGCGTCATCGATGCCACTGTGTGGACTCCCTTCAAATTTCATACCTAGATTTTCTAACATTACTTCTATACCTCCTCTGCGACAATCGTAAAAGTTGCTGTAAGCTTTGCGTATATTCACCCAACGTTTGGACCATTTCGGCATAGGTATATGACTGATCTCACACTGGTTATACATGAATCTATACATATCCCAGGGCCTGAAAATACAAATAAAAATACTGTAAAAACTGTCTTAAACGGTCACTCAAAAAGAAGACCAAAGATCGGTTTTCATGACCGATTATCGCTTAATGCAGGTCAAAAGTATTGCAGAATGCTCCAAGGGGTTGCAATACTTTCGACCTTTATTAAGCTACCATTTGTCTTTAAGACCTTTGTTTTGTCTATTTTTGAGTGGCCACTTCAGACATGTTTTACTGTAACATATCATTTTGGCTGTAAAGAGAGAAAACCTGATTTATCATGTTTTTCCCAATAAGCACACCATGAGGACATTTTATTCCAAAACTCTATACTGTAAATGTTCTAAATTTTCTCGTTCTGTTCTCAAATAAAATGCTGATTATCAGGACTGGAATTTACAAAATGTGTCTCAAAAAGTATTCAGGGTAGACTATGGTCAGACTGCTCCTTCAGAATCATTTTGATCTTGGTCTGCCCAGTTTGTCTATTTTTTTTGCAAGCAATTGGAGTTAAAAATTTCGAAAATCTACCATAACCCTTTTTGAAATTAGTGTAGTCAGAACAGCTGGTTTATGATGAAGCCAGCTGACAATATTCACTGTTTTTCATCCACATTAGGAATTTCAGGGATAATTCTGACTCAACATATCATGAGAGACAATATCTCCTTCAGCCAAAATTGGCAATAAATTATGAACTTTCAGCGAGAAATTTTAGCAAAATCCTTAGCTATATTACATTTTGCTAAGAGATTTTTCTCCCATGAAACCAAATTTCAAGGAGACTTTTGGCAGAAAAGTGAGCAAATCTCTCAATATCTAAGACTAAAATAATCCCAGATCCTGGAATCCATATAAATAATCAAATTGCACTTCTAAAGTATTGGGAAATCTGAAAATCATATAGCATAAAAAGCCCATTAAGTACTTAGCAGTGATTTTGTTACCTGCGCATCCTGCATCTTGTGCGCTTAATTTTGTCTCTGGGATGCAAAGTTTTTATTTCAGCAAGTCCCAGGATGCAATAGTATCGCAGAAATTTCATTAAAAATGGTGTTCTGGACTCATAAATTTGCAATTGGACTCATTGATATGGGAAACAGCGAGTCCCAGGACCCAAAAGCCCAAAATTGTAAATGAATCACTGCTTAGTGTATGTTAATCGGAGATTCATTTAAGAGGTACCAAACAATATGAGCCGCGACATGAGATTTGCAACAACGTCTTATGTGCCACCAGCAAAGGCTCAGACCAGCCTGCGCATACGCGCAGACTGATCAGAGCCTTTGCTAGTCACTTAAATATTCTATGACTGTTAAGCAACTGACAGGACATCATTTGGAGTTTCTAAGCTTTAGAGGAGGCTGCAGAGGCTCCTCTGAGTCTACACTTGTCAAAATGTCAAATTGTTAGAAATCACATGTCACGGCTCACATGCTAAAGGAGAAATAGCAATGATGATACCCATTCTTTTAAGTAGAAGGCAGAAAATTAATGGAGAATTACTGCAGTTACATTTGTGATTTAAGTAGCTTCCTTTAGAGGGCTGTATTTGAGCAAGGCACCCTATTGAGAAAACCTGGTGTTTTATTACAACTAGTATAGGTAAACTCATGATAACAGTGTTACTGACAGACAGAATCTAGCATACCTATAGGATAGGGGACTAATTACATGTAGAGCCATTTAAGAATCGAGACATTTTTATAAATTATCCACACCATGAGCCAGCACAGGAAACTTTCTGTCACTTATTGCAGAAACCAGCAGCTTAGGCTCTTAGGAGATTGTGCACAATGTGACATGCCAAAGCCTTCATTGCTTGCATACACAAAGTATGATAGATAGCTTGGACTGGACATTTAGTCTTTAGCCCCACAAGAAAGCTGTGCATCAGGCCTTTGGTTCCTATGGTTAAGAGTGTGTAACAAAAAATAGTTTTCTTATTTCACAACCGAAACATATGTTGTGTGTACTCAAAAGAACCATCTCAATGAGACGATTCTCACCCAAAACATATGTTAAAACCAGGGTTCCCACAGAAATTCAAAAACACAATTCCATGATTTTCCATGATTTTCCATGATCATTGAGTAATTTCCATGACTATTTAATGCACAGCCTCCAACCTCCCCTTATAGGGGCATCTTCATCACACTGAGCATAAATGCAGCAACAGTAATATTTTTAAACAAGCATGCTTGTAGACCATCCATGCATTTTGAAATAATTAAAACTTTAAACCACCAGAAGCCAGAAAACTAGCTGTCAGACACGCAAGTTTTGCGTGTCTGACAGCTAGTTTTCTGGCTTCTGGTGGTTTCGTCAAATTATTTCACAATATTCCATGATTTTTCTATGATTATTCAGGCTTTTTCAAATTCCATGATGTTTCCATGCATGGAACTTTTTTTCTTGATTTTCCAGGTTTTCCATGATTTCCAGAGCTCGTGGGAACCCTGTAAAACTGATGGGTAAGAAAATATTTACAATTTTACGCTCAAAAATTTTGTTTATCCAAACCTGTGTGTGCATGCATGTTAAGTAACATAGTGTCTGCAGGCCTCCAGATAAGAGTGTGTATTTGAAAATTATTTTTCCTATTTCTCAACCAAAACATATGTTGTGGATACTCAAAAGAACCGTCTTAATGAGACGGTTCTTTTGAGCACCCAAAATACAATCATGTTCAAATTGATGGGTAAGGAAATAAATGCAATTTTAGGTGCACAAAATCATCCTTATCTGGACCTATGGTTTCTGGTGTCATAGTTCATTTAACCCTTTGTATACTGATGGGTTCTTCCACCTGATATGATACAATAAACTTGGGAAGGTTCATTGTACATATACAGGGGTGTAAAGTTAGGGTCTCCAAATATAGATGTAGTTCTCTCCCTGAAGATTTTTATCTTAGCAAACAGTGAAGCCCCTTATGAAATACCGCAGTGTTCTGCCAAGGCTGAGTTTTCCACGCCATTGATGTCTTATTTTCCTGTATGACGCAAATTAAAATTGTCTCGTGGGTCATCTGGGGCATGCAAATTTCGGGCTTAATGCAGATATTTGCAGACTGTGGGTCAAAGTCGTCATCTTCCGAAAATAAACTAACTTTCTTACGGAATTTACAATAACGGACGCAAAGGGAAAAATGCAATGAAACAAATTTTTTGATTGGTGCTTGGGATATATATTTTTAATCTCGCAAGAATTGAATGCGTGCTTCACAGTCTCGTTTAACTCTCGACTCAAACTGGTCCCTTATTATATTACCCGATCAAGTTTTATTCGGCACAAGAAAACGAAACCCAGTCACCTAGATTCTCTACCAATGAAAAACATTGTCTCAAAACATGTGACTATTCTTACTTTGTCAACAAAGATGGCGGACAGCAAGATTAAATCTTGTGCTCGGACAATCTAAGTTTCTTCTTTGTGCAGCCTCTGGAGAAATCTAAATCAGATCATGACCCATAATTTCCACCCATTGCAAGCGCTGGTCAAACAATGAGAGCGCAGATGGGGATGACAAAATGCTCCCTAGGGTCTCCCTGAGAAAATTGCATTCTGCAAAGTTGTCTGCACGAGCAAAGATGATGAATCCAAAGTGAAATTAAAGCATTCTGGTATTTTTGGTCCAAGTCATCGTCCCATATATTTTTTGGTTATGTCCCACTACTTTTGAAAATGTCGCCACTTTTTCAAAGGTGATGAGACATTGTGACAGTCAGGGTTCATACAGGCAAGATTGTGTTAAATTCAAGGACTTCTAAAAGACTTTCCTACAGTTTTCAAGGACTAAACGTTAATGAAAAATACAGATTTAAGTGTTAAAATTCTACTTCAAAAAATGCTTTACTGAGATAATGGAGAAATTAGTATTAGAAAATACGTATAAAATTGTTGTGCCGTTATTTGGTGCAGCATATGCTGCACCAAATAAAGGCACAATAATTTTATAATGATTTTGGTCTCTATCAACTGTGCTAAGCCCTACAGAAAGTAGAATTCAAGGACTTTTCAAGGCTTTTGAGTGGTTTTCCAGGACTTTTCAAGGCAAATTTAATTTTAAGGATTTTTCAAGAAAGCCTTCTAAATTCAAGTACTTTTCAAGCATGTGCGAACCCTGACAGTACCAATTTTGAAATTTCTTGGCAGAACATTGAATGCCGCATTATGATGCATTTCATCTGGGTATTCACCGTTTACCAAAGTAATCATTTACGGGTTTCCAGTATATAATATGACTACTTACCCATCAGTAAGAACGGAGAAGGTATATGTATCTCCCAAACTACGCTCTTTTAACCATTCTTCTACATGGTTCAGAACCTCTGGAAAGGTATTTGCTGCATCAACTGTTGACTGAAAGATTTAACAAAAATTTCACTTTTAAAACCTATTGGTCAGTGAACAAACAGTGGCCATGGATTTTCTTACTGTTTACAACTACACAACTAGAGGCAAGCTTTATAAGGACAATTCACTCTGAAAGTTATTGCATACTTCTTAGGAAAAAAATTGGCAAACAACAACAAAAAAGGTAATTCAATGGTCAAACATTTTGGCACTTTTTTCCGTTAAAACTAGAATTCAAAGGGCCATAACTCAGTAAAAAGTTCGCAGATGACCTTCGAATTTAAACTTGACATGTATTTTACAATTTTTTATCCTCTGTAAACTTTGAATAAAATTGATGCCTCCCTTCAAAGGATATTGATCAGAAATCAAAAGTGTGACGTGGCTGACAACGATGACCACGACATGGGCAATATTTTGTCATAACGTAGTACAAGACATGTTTCATGTTTATTTGAACAGATTTGAATTTCATTTTTTGCGGTTGCATATAAATAAAACAAACAAATGTTGCTTTTTCATACATAACAGACGTGTCCCTGGTATTTGCAAATAGACAAGATGGCAATTTAAGACATAGTCATAACACAGGGGCCCTAAATACATCCCCAACCCCCTTTGCCTGATTTTAGGAGCTAAAACGGATGTATCTTCTAAGAAGATATGTATTTAAGTTTGAGATTTTCATTTAAGTTTAGAGGAACATTCAGTCTATTATTCAAATTAGAATCAGCCTATGTGTGCCTGTTTTTGCTTGGCAACTGGGCTTAATATAAGTTCTTCCATAAAAGTGCCCATCTCATGTATAAAATGTGTCTTGGAAGAATTTTGAAAATCAGATTCTCAAAACTCACAGCAGAATCAATTTCTTAGATGTTTTAAGTATCTTTCGCAGATAAAACTGATCGCCAAATATTGTATTTGAGTATTTTGCATACAATTTCGAGTTGCTATGGAAAATGTAAACCCTAAAATTTGATGTTCAAGTTGCTTGTTTGTTTGTTTGATTTGATTCTTTACGTCCCATCAACAATCTTTCAGTTAAACAGGGACGGGTCTTCCTGGGTTGAACCAGTACTAAGCTAGGATAAATGTGTCTTGCTCAAGGATCACAACAAAGTGACGCCGGTGAGGCTCAAACCCGCGGCCCCTAGGTCTCGAGTCAAGCACTCTACCACTTAGCCACTGCGCTCCCTATGTTCAAGTTGCATCCAAAAAGTAAATATCCAACTGGAATGCTTTATTTTCTAACAGAAAACACTTTAATTATTTATGTACAATATATAAAAGGTTCCAAGAGAAAAACTTCACATCTTTTTGAGAAATTATTCGAGAAAGATTAAGTACATTTCGTTCAAAACAGCATTTTTAAATGCTTAAAATTTGATGACTCATCTTCAGAGACTGTTTCAAACCAGAAAATGAAAATAAAATACTGTTTTCTTGATGACTGCATATTTCTGGAGGTTAGACTAACCCATGGAAATCAATTATTACCAAATATAGCGAGAAATAAATGAAGAACGGCATTTTCAAATCTCTTCAAATAAACATGAAACGCCTCTTGTACACATATTGCAGTCCAAATTTGCCCCTTTTAAAACTACCCACCTGATCCTACCATAGGTCTAGATAAGCAAAATTTTTAGCATAAATTGAGAATATTTTCATATCCTTCAGTTTAAACATTCGTTTTGGGTGCTCAAAAGAACCGCCTCATGGAGACAGATCTTCTGAGTACCCACAACATATGTTTTGATAGATAAGTAAGAAAATCATTTTTTAATTACATACTCTTATCTAGAGGCCTGCCCTACTTTTTTGTGCAATCTTCAAAAATGTCTCCTTAACAGAAACATGAGACAACAGACTAACCTGTTTGATCCCTGTTAGTTTTGAGCAGAATTCAGTCAATTTTGGATTGACCATTGGTTTGACATACTCATGGAATTTATCCACCTATAAAATTAAATCAGAGAATACAATTTAGAACATAAGCAAATAAGCAATACAAAAACTCAAACTCAATTATTTAACATTTATACACATTACACATCTTCAAAATGTTCAAACATAAATATTTACATTTCCACTGCGAGTCTTTAAATGAACCTTAACATTTGAGATGTCGTTCATACCTGCATGAACAAATCTATTTAAGCCACAACCACATAACGTTGCTTGTTACCGACATTTGCGTGACGTAGAACATGTATAGTCATTATGTTTAGCGTGGAATTTTGGCGTTTTGGCTATTCCAAAACCTATGTCTGATTTAATTCAAAATATCTTGAAAACCAACCAAGTCAGGTGAAAATTGAAAATTGATACTTGACTGATATTATAAAATGTAACTATAAGTAATAACTTCCATTTTTGGTCAATTCATGGAATCATGAATACTTCGGGTCTCTTGCAAAATTAACGTGAAGCTCTTTGGGCTTCACTTACTTTGAAAGAGACCCAAAGTGTTCATGATTCCATGAACAGACAAAAATCAAATTTATTTCTCAAATAAATTTGTTGAATTTTTATTCTCTAATGATTGCTGAATTAAGACATTACTAGTAGTAGAAGAGGACAAAGATGGCCCAAGTTATTCACATGAGTCTATTATAGAAATCAATATTCATACATAAATTTTCATACACTAACATTTGCCGGGTCCTCGTGGAGGCTGTTTGAACACAAAGTGGCTAAGCTGAATGTTCAAACACCTTCCTTTGGGGGGCCAGGTAAGTGTAAATGCAATGGATAGCCAAGAAAGTATTAACCCTTTTAAGACCAATGGAATATTCCATAAAGCTACATACAATATAGTCAGGATGGTCCATTGTCACAGGCTATTATATCCCAAAAATATTGTATTTCTTTTTCGTTTTGTCAGACAGTGCAGACCCTGATGAAATGCCGCATTATGGGGCATTTCATCTGGGTCTTCACTGTTTGCCAAAGTACCTGTTTGGGGTTTCTGACCTTCAAAGGGTTAATAGAAAGACTTCAAAAGTTAATCAGTTCACCTACACCTTAGACACAACATGTATGCTAAATATCAAGCCTGTAGCTGGAACATTTCTCTAGATAATTTGTTCCCGAGGTCCTTCATAGGTTAACTAAGTCTTAACCCTTTGTATTCTAAGGAATTTCCCCATACATATTGATACAATAAGTATTGGACAGTCCATTATGTACTTTAAGGGGTCGCAGGTAGAATTTTCTATTAATTATTATGTATTTCTGTCTTTGATTTTTTTAAATCTAAGCAAACAGTGCAGACCCTGATGAAATGCAGCATTGTGCTGCATTTCATCTGGGTCTTCACTGTTTGCCAAAGTACCCGTTTAGGGGTGTCCGGTATACAAAGGGTTAAAAGGGGGAAAAAACTGTCAACATGTCAAATACTGGCAAAATTTTATGAAAAGTTAATAAGATGATCTGCATCTTGTATCCAAACTGTATGCCTAATAGAATTATAAACATCACTGCACTACACAAAATGACAGAGTCTGAAATAAGGGATGAATATGATTCAATCAAATATTTAGAGATTTTTACATGAAGATAATCAGGTCATGTACACTTTGATGGACGTAATCTGTGAGCCAGATATCATGACTCTGCCTTAAGCAGTTTTCCAGATATTTTTTCACTAGTTTCAATAGGCTTACAATGGGAAGTCTAAAAACAATAGTGAAAAGGGGCTATTTCTCTGCAACAAGGTTAATGTAAAAAGAAAAAAAAATGGATCGTTTTAGTTTTCATACTAATTCCACATAATTTTTTGTACCAAATATCAGGGTCTTTCCACACACCTTTGCAAACAGTTTGGACCCAGATAAGGCCCGACATAATGTCGGGCCTGGTCTGGATCCAATCTGTTTGACACTCTGATGGTATTCTTGAAAGAATTTTCCCAAAAAGTTGATTTTGAAAATAATCAGCAAAACCTTGCAAATAGCAAGATATAATCTCTAAAAGTTCTGGACTGTGTGTGAGGGTATGTCAGGCAAGCACTCATGGGCAGCCCCAAACCAATAATGCTCTCTCAAATGTCTTCAAAGTTGGTGGCATAAAGACATGCTCTGATAATTACTTTTATGTATATTGTTAATAGATAATGCATCCCTTGTAACCCTTTATAGACCAACCTTTATAGACCAACCTTTATAGACCAACCTTTATAGACCAACCTTTATAGACCAATGGACTTTTCTATAAAGTTTGATTCAGTCAAGTCAGGATGATCTATTGTATATATTGAGTTATAATTTCAAAAAAATATTGTATTTCTGAAAATTGTTTTCTCTGAAGATTTATTTTGTCTTCGGAAAGCAGTGCAGATCCTGATGGAGGCGTTGCATCTGGGTCTTCACTGTTTGCAAAAGTACAGTAAAACCTGTGTAAAACGGCCACTCTAAAAAAAAACGAAAATTGGTTTTCAAGACCAATTATCACTTAATGCAGGTCAAAAAGTATTGCAGAATGCTCCAAGGGAAGCATTCTGCAATACTTTAGACCTGCATTAAGCTACCATTTGTCATTAACAGACAGACATATAAGCCGAAACCTTGAACTGATCTATAGCTTTGGACAACTCATTATTTTATCAGCATTATGTCTTATGCTTCAGTGTGCTGTTAATATACAGCTAAATGACAGATCAACTGTAACTAGTAACCTTAGCGTGAAAAAGAACTTAACTATGAACTGTCTTATAAGTTTGATTTCAGACTACCATGCTCACTGCAAGAAATAACAATTAAAACAAAGTTAATGCTTTTTCCAGAGGAAACATTTCGGACCTTTGTTTTGTCTGTTTTTGAGTGGGAGTTTTATACAGGTTTTACAGTACCTGTTCAGATGTTTTCAGTCTACAAAGGGTTATGGTTTCATAAATCCAACTATGTGGTATGTGCGACCAGCAAAGCCTCAGATCAGCCTGCGCATACGCACAGTCTGATCAGAGCCTTTGCTAGTTGTTTGAGTAATCTATGGTTGTTAAGCTACTGACTGAACAACATTTGGAGTTTCTAAGCTTAAAAGGAGGCTGCAGAGGCCTGTCTGAGTCTACACTTGTCAAAATGTCAAATTGTTGGAAATCTCATGCCGCGGCTTAAATATTAAGGGAAAATATATGAAAAATGGCTACAATAGCACTTACTATTTCCATCTTCTGGACATCAATAAGAACAATAGGAAATTCAATAATTTCATGTGGAAAGTCAATGTTGTTTTCCTCACACGTGGCCTCAAAGTCTATCACAGCAAAGAAATCAAAGTTGCTTTTCCTGAATGGTTTACCCCTTTCCTTTGCCAACTTTTTCCTCTTGTAGTAATTCTTGAGTCTTTTCTTTAACACCTCTTTCACACCCCTGGATAATATAAACAGCTGAATCTCTATACTTTATAACACTTATATTTGGCTGTAATTTAACTATAGGGCTATATGCCAATCGGAAAATTTAGGCTCAATTCAAAAATTAAGCCTTGAATTTTATTTATAATGAGTACTGAACTTTTTTCAAAATATTAGCAGTATTTGCTTTTTAATGATCCATTAAACAAGAGGGCCCTTGGTCGCTCATTTGAGAATGACTGATCAGTGGAGTGGCACCATTTGTAAAATTTTGATAGAGTGCATCATGAGGAACAATTAAGTGAAATTATTTGGAATTTGGGTCAGTGGTTCAGGAGGAGATGTCATTTAAAAGATTTCTTATCTGTAGCTCTGGCAGTCCTCCTGTTTGGTGCAGCAAAACCATTTGTGCAATTTTGAAAGGGGACATCATGGGGAATATTCATGTGAAGTTATATGGAATTTGGACAAGTGGTTCACAAGGAGATGTTGTTTAAAGACAATTCTTATCTAGAGCTCTGGCAGCCCTTTTGTTCAAGGGAGTGTAGCCATTTGTGCAATTTTGGTAGAGGATATCAAGAGGAACAATTCTGTGAAATTATTTTGAATTTGGGTCAGTGGTTCAGATGTCGTTTAAGATTTCTTATCTGGAGCTCTGGTGGGCCTGTTCAGTGGAGCGGAAACCATTTATGCAATTTTGAAAGAGGGCACCATGGGGAACATTCACGTGAAGTTATATGAAATTAGGACCAGTGGTTCAGTAGGGATGTCGTTTAAAGAAAAAGTTTACGAACGGAAGCACGACAGACTAAGACTGATCACAATAGCTCACCTTGAGCCTTTGGCTCAGGCGAGCTGAAGTTAAGATACCGTAAATATTCTAAAACTTCGAAAACTTTAAAAATTTCTCATTCTGTTGTCAAACAAAATGTTGGTTATCAATGCTGGAATTCACAAAATGCTTGTCAGAAGAGCAAACAGGAAAGACCCTGATCAGACATCAGATCTGGGTCTGCACTGTTTGTCTTGGCCTTTTTTGCAGGCAACTAGTGTTCAAAATTTTAGACAGTTACCGTAAGTCTCTTGTATAATAACCCATAGTTTTGACCCATAACAGCTCACCTATCGTCAATGTGGAGTTCTTTGAGTTTCTCTTGCAGTTCTTTTTTGGTCAACTTGTTAATTTCACCATTTATTCTCGCAAGCTTCTTATACACAGGGTCAGTGTATTCCCCGTCCTTGTACACCTTGGGCTTTGCTGCCATCTTACAAGCAAAGAAACTGAAAGTAGACATTATCATAGATTTGCAACTTTGTGTGTAGGCATGCTTTGTTTGATTTGATTCTGTACGTCGCATCAACAATCTTTCAGTTAAAACAGGGATGGGTCTTCCTGGGTTGAACCAGTACTAAGCTAGGATAAATGTGTCTTGCTCAAGAACCACAACTCAGTGACGCCGGTGAGGCTTGAACGCGCAGCCCCTCAGTCTCTAGTCAAGCACTCTACCACTTTGCTCTCATGTGTGTGTGCATGCATGTAATCATGTGTTTGTGCACCGTACAAACCGAGATACTTTATAGAAGACCAAGTACACAACAAAGTATTGGTGTGACCTTGAAAATAAGGTCAAGGTAACCAAAATCTCATCAACTCTTAACCCACTCGGAACAATGTATCTATGAAAATCTGGTTAAAATTCAACCCCCTGTTCGGAACTTCTGAAGATAGTGTGTGGAAACGGCTGATTTTTACAGTCTTTATAGGCTGGAGACCTTGAAAATTAGATCAAGGTCACCAAAATCTAATAAACTCTTTATGCCCTCCCAACAATATATCTATGCAAGTTTGGTCAAAATCCAGCTGCTGGTTCAGAAGATAACACATGGAAACAGCTGATTTATACGGTCTTTATAAGTTGGTGACCTTGAAAATTAGATTAGGGTCATCAAAATCTAATCAACACTCTCTGCCCTCCCAACAATGTATCTATGCAATTTTGGTCCAAATCCATTCACTGGTTCAGAAGATAAGGCATGTAAATCACTGATTTAGACAGTCTTTATAGGCTGGTGACTTTGAAAATTAGGTCAAGGTCACCAAAATCTAACCAACTCTTTCTGCCCTCCCAACAATGCATCAATGCAAGTTTGGTCAAACTCCATCAACTGGTTCAGAAGATAACAGCGCTCCAGATAGCGCCCGTACAGATGTAAATTACAAGTCTGTTTTCGCCCAATACGGATAGAGTTGGAAATTAGTATGTTCGGATTACGGGTGTATTTTTTCCTGTAAAGTACATTTTTATCTGTAACCCGTAGTTTTCATCCATTTTGAATCAGAAGACGCTTCATATTTGAACTGATTTGTGAATCTATCAAATTTTATGCGTTCAGAAATCCAGATTCAACTTGCTGGACTGCTTATCGATGTTTTATTTTTGCCCCAATAGAAACTCCCCAATGTTCATTTGCGTCCCCTTACCATGTCTTCCTTAAAGAACATGTGTTTTCAGAATAATATATGCACAGAGACCACTCTCATGGAGTTTGCTATTAGATTTATCCTTGTTACTTTGTGTGAACCTGTCAATGTAGAAACTGAAAGTAGGAATTTCTTGGATTTAGAAGTTCAGCCTGTTTACAGATGGCAATAAAACAATCATCCCTGTTCCAAAATTCTTGCTTACGTGCATTTATATAGGGACATCGCTGTTTTGATTGATGGGTGAATCAAACTGTACATGAAGACAGAAACAACGCGACTCGTTTGCAATACCCTAATGAATGAAAAGGGAGTGAGAAACAGTCATACCCAATTGTTCCAAAAAAAATAATTAAGGTACTGAAACAATATTGGTTGTTAACACATTGCCTCTGTAAATACACAGAAGCTATATCTCCAATATGGCCACAACAACCTGTGTGAGTATAGAAATCTACCTTTCGTGCAAGGGTCTGAAGGGGTCTCAGTGCCAAGGTTGGGCGGAAAATTCCACCCCTGGGATTTACCGGTGGAATTTACCAGTATTTCCCGGCATGGCAAATAAGGCTCAAGTGGCAAATACTGGCAAATATAACTTTTTTGCTGCAAAATACTGGCAAATATGATTTTTAGCTGTAAAATGCAGCAGATATCTTTAGGAAGTTGACTTAAAATAGTATAATTTAACTAAATGAGTGAAAGTGTAAGTACTGAATATGAGGCTACAGTATCAGCTTATAACCTTTGAACACATTTAAACATGTTAAAACAGCCAAAAATGAATCTTAGACTGAAATTTGGAATTATTTTGTAACAATAAATAGCATCTTTAGCCCATATCATGCTGAATTTTTTATGTACACCACAGTAACACTTCTTCCAAATTTTATCCTGTTCAGCTAAAATCTGTATTTTCAATTAGTGTGGAAAACAGTGTAGATCCTGATAAGATGGCCTCTGTAAGAAACCAGCTGATCAGGATCTAGTTTATTCAAAAATGGAATCAACAGGACAAGGGTAAATTCTGGGTTCAGCAGGACATGGGTCAATTCTAATTTGACCTTTAAATCATTAATGGAAGAAAATTTACCTGTGTATCTGGCAATTGTTTGACACCTGTGCGTGTCATAAATTGTTAAAAAAACACATCTCCAACAAACAAGTGATTACTGTATAGCCAGGGGCAAGGATGAACAATAGGATGTCATGTTTAACTAAGACAATTTAAGTCCAGGTGACCACAAACAGGGGTGTCTTTAATTGAAGGTCATTCATCCAAATACCTAACCTTAACTTCATATTTTAACCTTAAGTTAAGACAATTAAAGTCCAGGTGATCACAAACAGGGGTATCTTTAATTGATTTATAGTACAGATAAGGGTCACTCACCCAACCTTATCTGTAGCTATGCACAAGCCAACTGATGAGTACCTTGGCAGGTACGAAGCAGATTTTTTCTTCTAAAATTCACTCTATTAAATGTAAATGTTTAAAGAATTTATACCTCAAACTAAGATAATTTAGCTGGTAGCCTGATAAAGTATTAGAAATGAAATATTAAGTCAAATAACCTCTATTATTGAAATTACTAAGGATTGTCAATCATATTTGCCAGTATTTCCCATTATTTGCCAGTATTTCCCGGTAAATGCCACTGGCATGGCAAATATGCTTATTTGCCGGCATTTTGCCAACCTTGCTCAGTGCTCCAGATAATTTTGACTTCTATCAGTTCCGGTACTGGTATAAATGAAACCTGATCAGTGCCAGCTATTTTCAATCCGTATATGTATTAATTTTGGATTAGCCATTTTTATGAAAGCTTGACTAGTATTTAAAACAGTTTACATTGTTGCCGTCTTCATGTACAATTTCATTTACCCGTCAATGAAAAAGGCGATGTCCATATACGTAGGCAAGAATATTGGAACAGGGGTGATTGTTTATATTGCTATCTGTAAACCAAGAAATTTCTATTTTCACTTTCTACTTTGACTGGTTCACATGAAATTACAAGGACCAAACTGATAGCAAACTCCCCGAGATTGGCTTTTGGGCACATATCATTCTGAAAACACGTGTTCTTCAAGGAGATATGGTCAGGGGACACAACTATCCCTTGGGGAGTTTTATTAATTTTGTTTGATTTGGTTCTTTACATCCCATCAACAATCTTTCAGTTAAACAGGGACCGGTCTTCCTGGGTTGAATCAGAACTAAGCTAGGATAAATGTGTCTTGCTCAAGGACCACAGCGCAGTGACACTGGTGAGGCTCAAACCCGCGGCTTCTCGGTCTCGAGTCAAGCACTCTACCACTGAGCCACAGGGAGTTTTATTGGGGCAAAAATAAAACATCAATAAGCAGTACAGCAAGTTGATTCTGGATTTCTGAACACATAAATTTTGACAGATTCACAAATCAGTTCAATTTATAGCGTCTTCTTTCTTTCTTTCTCTATATAGTGCCAGACCCTCTTTCGAGTATTATCGCAGGTGTACTTTGTACACTCCGGGTTGCAGGATGAAAGCCTACAAGTAACCATATCTAAATTACAGTAGGGTTCTTTAACCTGCACAGGGGGTGACTTTCCCTGCACAGGGGACATCCAGTTAACGTCCCAATCCGAAGGAAGATGCACTTACCTAGCGTCATCCCTGCTAATGACACTTGAGAAAGCCTGTTCGGACACAGAAATTTTTCTCGCCGCGAGCGGGAATCGAACCTGGGACCTCTAGCACCAGAGGCAAGTGCCTAGCCACTGAGCTACCACACTTTCTCTTTATCCGTAATCTTCTGATTGGAATTGGATGATAAATACTGGTTGCCAGTAAAACATACCGTACAGACAAAAACACCCATATTCAGTACATACTAATTTTCAACTCTATCCGTATTTTGGGAAAACTGATCACAATTCACTTCTGTACGGACACTATCTGAAGCGCTGGGGTCTATTGGCATTGCAACCAGATGAAACCCCTTCAATCAAAATCAATGCAAAGGTACTATACAATGACAGTTAAACTGCACATGCTACTCGATAGAGGGTGCTGCAGTATGAAGAGAGATTAGAGTTCCTGTGGACCTGACTATTAAAAAAGCTACTACTTGACTATGAATATATTTTTGATGACGGAGCCCGGAAAGGCCTTCAAAACAAAGCAGTTTTAGCATCAGTGGCTGTCGCATGATACATTATTATTTCCTCAAAGTACATCGTTTACAGAGACACGACAAAACGTTTACACGGGGCCTTACGGCTTACGTTTTTACCTCGAAACTTTTCTCTTTTCCCCAAATTTCACAAAAGACTAATTACCGGGATCATTACAAGACACAAACTCCCCAACTGTTGGATCTCCATCAGTTTTTCTTTTTCAAACTCCCCAACTGTGGCAACAGTCTGTTCTGAATGTCTCTGAACCGGGAGTACATCGCTGTGGGAAGTTTTTTTTTTCTGAAAACGCAGTGGCGTGCTCGATTGGTCGCCAGTTAGAACCTCGTTGGGACACTGTGTTGTGCTCTTGAACAAGACACTTTATCCCCGCTAGAAACGTAAAATTTGTAGTGACAGTGTCATTCCTAACAGCCTCGCTGTTGGGTTAACTCTTTAGCGACATGGTAAGAGTGGTTGATTGTCACGCAGGAGTTCTGGGTTCGAACTCTGGCGGACCCAAAAGATTTTCCCCTAGGAGTTACTGGTATTTCAGAAGCGCCTGAGTCGGCCTCTGGGAGCGCTAGCGGGCTATATACTCAGTTGTGGTCGATGCCTGACTCTCAGGAAATAAAAGGGGGAAGAGTGTAGTGACAGTGCCATTCCTAACAGCCTCGATGTTGGGTTAACTCTTTAGCGACATGGTTAGAGTGGTTTACTTTCACGCAGGAGTTCTGGGTTCGAATCCTGGCGGACCCAAAAGATTTTCCCCTAGGAATTACTTAAAATTGTTGACTGCCGCGAACGTATAGCACCAGCTGTAACCCTAGTCCTGGAGCTGATTTCTGTCAAATTGTGGTAGCAGATTTGCAACAATCTGCATGCCTCGTTTTAAACCCAATCACGGTTTATAGCTATGGGTTCCTCTTTAATGAGGGTCTGAACTGGGGGGGGGGGTCTGGTATTCACTATTCATTAAAAATTTAGCCCATTATTCATCTCATTAAAATTTTGGGTTATTCATTAAAATAAGACCAATTATTCATTAAAATCATTCATTAAATAAACTTAAAAATACCAATATTTCTACGGACGCGTCATTGGTCAAAATAATGCTTAAAATTATAGTTTATATGTTTTAAGACTTGAGTGAGCGAAGCGACCGAGAAAAAACTTCTGTATTTTTATAGCATAAATGAGATTTAAGAGTGAAAAGGCAATGATAGTAGGACATTTTCAAGAAAAAGTAGGGAAATATAGGAACACAAGGAAAAGTAGGGCCTATCTGAAAGCCTGATTAATCAATTTTCTATCAAAAATAGCATGATAAAAGTTGTAACAATAAAACCACCAAAACAGAATAACTTTTAAAAACTGAGAAATTAAGTAGCCTGATAAGAGTTTAATTTATAAAAACTGAGCAAGCGAGGAAAATTTTTAATTATTTTATAGGGACAATTAAAACATGGCCCACCTGCTGGGAAGCCAAAGTTAATGGCCACCCCCTACTAGCCACATGGAAAAGCATATGACTCCCCTACTTTTTAGCCCCCAAGCTTTCAAGTGTCCTTCAACAAAAAAGTAGCGATAAAAATTCGAGAAAAGTAGTGAAAAAGTTGGGATTATTGGTGTAAAAAAGTAGGGCTTTTCCAAGTACAAAATTTATCACAATGAGTAGTTAGAAATAAATTCCACACTAAATAAGCAGGATAATAGCTGTGACAATAGTACAAGCTAAACAGAGTGACCTTTTGGGCTAAAACTAAAAAAATGATGCTTTGCAGCATACTCCCTGAAAAAATCATTAGTTGATTTATTAAATCCGAGCGAGCGAGGAAAAAAATTCTTGATTTTTAAGAGTAAATGACATTTTAGAGTAAAAAAGGAGGGATAGTAGGGCATATTTAAGAAAAAGTAGGAGCAAATAAAAAAAGTGGGTCCCACTTGTCAGCCCCCCCCCCACACACACACACACACTGAAGAAAAGACATTTTTGCAGCTGAACAAAAACGCACTGAGAACAGATAGATAAAATAGATACATTTTTTGAGACAATTTATCAATAGATTATGAGGCAACTCACCAACACTTTATGGGACAATTCACTGATAAATTTTGAGTCAACTCACAGGTACCTCATCATTTTTATGAGACAATTTAATTCACAGACACTTTGATGAACTTTAATTCTAAATCTAAAAAATGTTGTTGGGGAATTGTCTCAGAAAATGTTGTTGAATTGTTTCGAAATCTATGTTTGTGAGTTGTTTTCTTTATAAATTCTCTTGATTTCCCCGAGTCAAAATGTAATGTTTACAGGTCATTTTGGCCCCGCCTGGGGTATTTTGACAAGGGTTGTTTCAGCCTGAGCTGTGAAAGGGCCCTTTTTACATTTCAGCCTAATTTTTTCACGAAAATTAACACCTGCCCATCTGTCCATTCATACACATATAATAATGCATACATTATCACTTTCAGACTTTGGCCAAAACAACCAAAGACCGAAATGACTCAATCTGAAAAAATGGCCGAAATGACCCACCTTCCAAGTCTGAAACAACCCAAGACAAATAAACCCCGGACCAAAATGACCCGCATTCCGTAGTATCTTACAATTTAATTCCCAACAAGTTCCTATCAATGGTGCTCTTTCCAAGTTTCACTGAACCTGTGTTTGTATCATATAATTTATCATATAATTTTTGCCTTTTACGTTGTAGATATGTAATCTGAATATCTTGAGCTAAAAACCTGGAACCCCTAGTGAATGGGCCTGCTCCTTTATTACCAAAAAGATAATAATATTACTATGAAAACTCATTATATTTTCGTTTTCTTTGGAATTTATGCCCACTCTGGAGTCTAGACCTACTTCTTTCTTTCACAGTTTTGAGATCAGAATCATAGAATGTGAGCATAAGGAACCACGTGATTACTTCCTGTGTCGTTATTTGAGTTTTTTTAGACTTTCTGTTTCAATTTCTATTTCAGATGCCATTTTGTATGGATTTTCACTAAATTATGTCCCTTAGTTGACTGTAGAATCAATCAATTACAAAGGGTGGGAGAAATTTTAAAGAACAAACTGATCGAGTCAATATTTTATATGTACATGTATCGGCTTTAACAAATTTATGCATTGATAATTTTTTTTAGCATTATTCATTATTCATTAAAATCTGATCATTCACTATTCGTTAATTTTTCTTCTATTCATTAATTTTTTTTTTGGATTATTCATTATTTTTAGGCCCTCAGTATTCACTATTCATTATTTTTTGGCTCATTATTCACTATTCATTATAAAAAAGGGCCATTATTCACTATTTATTATACCCCATCTAGACCCTCTTTAATTGGGGGATTTTTTTATCCCATAACAATATTTAATTATCAAAGCAGTTTGGACCTTTTTCACACTGGTCAATGTAAACACACCTGGCGCACAGACCACCGGTGACATTACAGTTTATGGCTCTGCCAAGCAATAACGATTTATGTACCGTTTATAAGAACAGTGAATGCTGTAGTGAGGCTGCACTAGCAACCACAGGACTTCTGTGCAGCCATCAGTGCGTTGTATCAATGCGTCAAAAAATGCTCCCAGTGCGTTGTAATAAAAATTCCTCATTTGCTAGTTTACCAAGAAAAAAAACAAAAGTAGTAATCGTTTTTTTGGATGTTATTTCATGGGAATATGACAACAACTGCGCTTAGAGATGCAGATTTCACTCAATTAAGGTAGTTACACTAGAAAAAAGCACCTGTCACGGCAAAACTCCAGAACTGTGTTGGATTTGCAGTCCAAACCATGAATTATATCACCAATTGCTTGGCAGAGCCATAAACTGCAATGTCACCGGTGGTCTGTGAGCCAGGTGTCATCACAAATAAAATAAATGCAAGTTTATAAATAAATAATAAAGTCTTCAGGTATATATTTTTTTACCTTTTACGCCACCACCGGTGCTGAAAAATGCAACCACCAGCTCGTTGTAGCAACAACCGGTGCGTTTACATTGACCAGTGTGTTTTTCAATTCGTTTCAGTTAATTACCTTCGGCTCCATAAAAGTAAACCTTCCTTTCATTGGCTGATATATATAAATTATTACGGTAAATGTTTACCAAATCTTCACAGTTTGAACATAGTATGTAAACTGAAATAAACATCCTGTACCTGTTCCTCCTAGCTCACGCCTTATAAATATAGATAACAGCACTCGTGCGTAACCAGTAGTCGGAAAAATGCGTGTATTTAGGTACATGTACACGTTTCGATTTATATTGTTAGCGTTACAGACAATACACATTCGAACAAGGTAAGAAAAGCAATTTTATCTATTTTATTCCGCTTTATTCCATGATTTTAACGGTTTCCTCCTTTGCATTTTGCTTTGTTAAAAAACGACTTGCTCACAATCAGAGCCGTTCTGTGTCGAAAACGAGCTTAAATGCCAGATTGCACGGTTTTAGTGGAATTGGCAATCACATGTATACATGATTACATGGTTGTAACTGTAACAGTTACTTAGATCTATGGAAAAATGAATTTTAATAGGTGGCCCCTCGCAATTACAGCTGTACCAACAACTCTCACATCACGATTTCCGACAACTGGTTACGCACGAGTGCTGTAATTCATAATGTATAAGGCGTGAGCTAGGAAGAACGGGTACAGGGTGTTTATTTCAGTTTACATACTGTGTTGAATAGTTTTGACAAAGAAAAGACGTTCTGAGAAGTCCGCCATTTTGATAAAATTATACTTTGTTGAAGAATTTATATATATCTTCGTTGATTTGTGAAGAGCCAGTCGTTCCCCAATGTGTGCGACGCAGAGCTATATCTATTTATAGCAACCTTTGTTCATTTTGAAATTAACCCTTTATGATGTACTGTAGACATTTATAATTATATCACACAGAGATGAGTTCAAAGCCGAAGAAGGCACTAAAAGTTGGACTCAAGGTGGAAGGAGGTAAATCATTGAGAAAATGCAAAAGAGTTGACTACAAGAAAATGAATTTGGGGAAGGAGGTAGAAGAAGAATGTACAACTAGAAACGATTCTGTCGAATGGTTTGATTCCCCACAGGGACCCTCTACTAGCAAGGGATATCCCAAGCCAGCGCCACCTATGACACCGGAAGCCGCAAAAGAATTGCTAGAGCCTAGTCTATGGGTTCCTCTTTAATTACACGACGTATGGTCAGGCCTCAGACTCTATCGCGGCTCTGGCGCAAAGCTTCAATCCGTAGGTTGATGCCTGATGCTTATCTGTAGCTGGGCCCACCGTAGCTCAACTTGTATCATCATAATGTATTAATTTGATTAGAGTATTTCTCTATGATGATACATTTCAATAGCTAGAAGGCCTCCGTGCGAGCTGGGCATTTCTTGTACTTTAACAACAGCAGAATGTATGTCGAAGAGTTGATATAGCTCTTCTTTGGGAGTATTGTTATAGTATGTTTATAATGTTATACATTTGATATGAATCAAACAAAGAACATATCACTTGAAATGACAATTCAGAAAAGAGTGTATTACAAAATTTTCAGTGTACATTCTCTGCTGCAATATATTGTATCTGTTACCCATGAAGATTGCCTTAAAAGCATTTAATGAAATGTAGCAAGCAGCCAGTATGCATTTAAATATTATACCACATGGTATTACAGTTATTTACGTTACTAACTTTCAAATGCATTACTATTTAATGCAGTACTATCATTATACTATGGGCTGCCAAAATACCTTCATGAAATGAGGTTTTTAGACTGTAATTTTTTTAAACTACATTATATTAGCCACATAATGAAGTGCGTTAGCTTTTCAGCAAATGAGGCGTTAGCCTGCAATAGCCAAATTCACTACATCACCCTAATATGATAGGAATTCCTATAGTGTTAATATCCAGTTATTTCTCATTCTTACGTAACAATATTATCTTTTGATAGATAGCAAATGACTAGCAATTTGATTTTAAACTAATTCAGGCACCTGTAATTATAGTTTTATATAATACGTTCTGTTAAATTCAACAGTTAATGCAATGACAGCACTATATGAGGTATGTAGTTTTTTTGTCATTGGAGTGCTAAATAATGAGATAAATGATGAATATTGTCTTATTGGATATAACAAGCAACTAAGAATAAACTCCAACAAAGCATTGCTGATTAAAAGGAAAAAATATTAAACCAAATCACATAAAACTTCATTTTAAGACGGAGTGTTCTTTCAAATATGTAAAAAACATTTTTAGAAATCATATTGATATGATAAATCATGTTTCTTTTAAAAATGCTAAATGATATCTTTTATCTCTCTGAAACATATGTATTTGCTTCTTTGTGTATTGAATGAAATATACAATCCATCTGTTCATTGACAACAGCCTTGTTTGGATGAAACATTGAAACAATTGTATCTGCTTAGTAAGATTTATCTACCATTGTGTAAGCCACCAAATTACACACAAGTATCACAAGTATAGCTTTTCTACACTAACTTTATTGATATCTATGATTTGTGGACAAAAACGTACACATAATTCCTAAAATTACCTTTTCATTTCAAATATAGGTTGAAATCGAAAAATGAAACCTTAAAGCAGACGTTTATCCTTGTCAGTCTTTAATCGTAACGGCTTCTGTCCCACATTTTGCAAACGCCATGCCTATTCATGTGGTTAAAACCTCTTTATATACAAAGATTATCCAGTTTGACGAAGAAAGAATACAATTTATGCGAGTAACATACAAAGCAAAAGTATTTAGCCCATAAAAGCGTAGCGTCCTTTTTGTGGGAGACCAAGATCGGATGCCGCAGAACGCAGTCTCTGATCAGGCTCTCTACTGTTTGCATACAGGATGTGTTAAGGAGATGATGACATTTATTATACGCATGTCTGGTTCTGCATTGTTGTGGAGAATTGAAACAGGACAGATTTTTTTCCCAGAGGTTCTTTTTGGTCATACATTTGAGAGGTCGAGGTTAATCACTTCGAAAAGCTCTCTTGTATTGTAAAGATTATATTGTAGCTGTTGCAAAATGGACTCAAATAAATTATTGGAATTTTTGTTGTGCAAAAATATTTGTTCATATGAAACCATCACGATATTCAGCATGTCAAATGAGAACATACACATTGATGCAAGCATTACATCCCATTAATCCTTTGTATGTTTCTAATCAAACTAAATTGATGATAACTAGTAAGACTAGTAACGTAAATTAAAAATCAAATTGAGTGAGCTCATTAAATTTTGATTCTTAACCCAGTGTCAGAGCCTGTAAAAATATGTCATAAGACACATCAGAGCATTTGCTGCTCGTATATGTAGATGAAGACAAACGCTAGCTCCACTGCATCAGCATAGGGGATTAAACGGTACATTTGCCCATATGCAGGAAGTACCAAAATCACATGTGGGGGCTCAAATCGTCAACATTACATTAAAAGAGTTCAATAATTGTTTTTTTTCATCTTAAGGCAACGAAATTCATACTTGTGCTTCTGTCAAAGAACAAATCGGAGATAAGATATTCAATGTTTTGTGTACTGTATCGTATAACATATACAACAATAGAGGCGCTGCTTTATCAACCTGTGAGATACAAGTAATACAAGTATGATTTCTTTTGAAAGGAAGCATGGCAAATACGACATGCATATGTCATACAAGCAGCAAAATGGTGCTTTACACCAGAAACGCTGTTAAGTATAGCTTTTTACTATCGTGTATCGATAGAATGCTCATTTATGGTTAATTTCATTTTCCCAATTTTAATACAATTTCAAACCGTCTTAGCCCATTTACACTGTTTGGCAGTACTGTACTTTCCTTTTGGCCTTTCTCCTAATAATTGGGCTCTTACTATGTAGCATCAAATTTGAACACCCAAAATGCACTTAAAATATCTTTGAAAAGTAATTATGTAAAATTACATAATTTGTGCAACCTACTAGTGCATATACACCAAATTATCAAGTGATTCATTGTTGATACACGCGATAGCTTCATTCTTAAAGTACTTTCACAATGCACTGTATACATGACTTTATAAATTCCCACCACAGTTTTCTTTGCTGCTCTCCTTATTATCTCATAATTCGAAATAGATTTTTGATAAGCAAGTTTGATTTGATAAAAATTTGATCAACTTTTTTAGAAGTTAAAACTTGATACAAAACATCTGCAAAAACAAGCCATATTTAACTTACTATAACTAGATAGGTGGTGCATACAGGAGCAGAAATAAATCATATTTCAAACAAAGCACAAGTTTATTACAAACACTCAAACAGGTATAGGGTATGTAAATAATTATGACAAAAATCGCTATCTATAAAAAATTTGGAAAGCAGCTGCTGTATGTTGTTTATTCAAATCATTCATATTCAGATATCTGTATTGTAAGCGAAAAAAAAAAGATACGGAAGGGTGTTAAGAAAGTTCGTTCCGCTCTTCATCATAGAATTTCGAATCATGTAAAAAGGAAATTATGCTGAAAAATTGCATTTTCAATGGGCCTGATATTCCTTGTTATACTATATAGTGTTTGGCGTCGTGTCTGACATCGCATGTCTTCACACAATTACGTTTAATTTGGGTACTGTCTTTCAATCGCTCTAGAAAAATATGTCATTTTCCAAAAATGTGACATTTATTATTTTGGATGGTTCTTTACAGCCTTGCAGTTTAGTAAATGTACTAAATCCTTAAATAAGATGACTATCAACTACCTTTAGGGTTTCTTAACCAATTAGAAAATATTCTTATCACTATGGCCAGGACATGACAAGGAATCTTTGTCATAAACCCCCATTTCGCTTCCAACCTAAAAATTTTCGAGTAGAACTTGATTTTCAAGATCATTTATTTGGTGACATTTTTTTTTGATTACCCATCCAGTTGTTTATTTCTTGTCAAGTGTGTCGACTTTAAAGAATTCCAGTGACAAGTACGTCATTAGACACATAGTAAATAATATTAGGAACATAATTTTATTGCGGAACGAACTATTTTAACACCCTTTAGAATTAAAAAACAACAACAGATATCTGTGTTTCATTTAGATATCTGTGCATTTCAAGTACAGATATACATATAATCACATAAAATACAGATATATCGAGTCAGCTTGACTTTTGGTGCTTATTTAAAACCAGTGTCTCAATAGGTTAACATTTTTCGCAAGTATTATGATTCCCGCTTAAACAGTTATATACAGAAATTAACATTTCAACATTTTCCAATATAAATTCATAAGGAATCGAATTTGGCCTTACCGTAAAAAAGTAATCCAGATTCATCATTTGTGCAAACCTGGTCTGGCCCACATCCCAAATGCTATATACCAAGTCTCAAGGCCATTGGCCTTTTGATTCAAGAGTAGAATACATTTAAAGGGTTTTTACCTTATATGGGCATGGCCGCCATCTTGGTGATGTGACCACTAAGACTTGGTTCAAATTTACTCCACTCAACTGAACGAGTCTCCATATGAAATTTGAGTTCAATTGACCAAGTGGTTTCTGAGAAAATTGTGTTTTAATATATTGATGGGCCTCCAATATGAGTGACCTTGGCTGAAAGGTCAAAGGTCAGCCTTGACTTTTGGAATTGCCTCTTAACATATCAAGTGAGAAAAATGACTTTGGCTACAACAGTATTAAAAAATCAACTTTTAAAAAAAAAATCCAATTTAAATGCATTAGGAAGCAAATTTGACCTTCCTGTTAAGTAGGCAAAGGTCAACCTAGTATCATCATTTGAACAAACTTGGTAAGCCCCGCATCCCAAATGTTACATAACAAGTTCCAAGGCCATCAGCCTTCTGGTTCTGAAGAAGATTTTTAAAGGGTTTTTACCATATATGGGCATGTCGGCAATTTTAGTCATGTGACCATAACAATTTGCATAAATCTTTACTAACTTATTGTAAGGAGTCTTCATATGAAATTTGAGTTCAATTGGCCCAATGGTTTCTGAGAAAACTCTGTTTTAATATATTGATGCGACTCCAATATGAGCGGCCTTGGCTGACAAGTCAAAGGTCAACCTTGACCTTTGTAACTTATTTATAGCCATTGTCACATTAGATTAAACATATCGAGTGAGAATAATGACTTTGGCTTCAATAGTTTTCAAAAAATCAACTTTTCGAAAAATTTCCCCATTAAAATACATTAGGAAGCAAATTTGACCTTGACGTTAAGTAGGTCAAAGTCAACCCAGGATAATCATTTGAACAAACTTGGTAGGCCCTACATTCCCGATGCTACATACCAAGTCGCAAGGTCACCGGCCTTCTGGTTCTGGAGAAGATTTTTAAAGGGTCTTTACCATATATGAGCATGGCGGCCATCTTGGTCATGTGACCAGGACCATTTGAACAAACTTTCGTCCCCCCCTCCTAAGGAGTCTCCATATGAAATATGAGTTCAATTGGCCCAGTGGTTTCAGAGGAGATGTTTGAAAATGTTGACAGACGGACGGACGGACGGGCGACGGACGCCGGAGTCATTGGTATACTAATAGCTCACCTCGGAACCTTCGGCTCAGGCGAGCTAATAACACGAGCACCATATCATATTTGTTTGTGTGGGAGACTGCACAATGTTGAGACTGCATTTTGCTCTGTTATGCTGCTAACACCATATTAAAGTCTCGACTGAAATATGAGCGACATCCGGAAATAACACGAGCACCATATCATATTTGTTTGTGTGGGAGACTGCACAATGTTGAGACTGCTTTTTGCTCTGTTATGCTGCTTACACCATCTAAACTGCAAACTTCAATTTTCCTGGCATAACCCATATTTTAGACATAACTTCCTTACGCTGTTAGCTGTATAAAAATGCCCAAAATACAGCATCTACAATAAGACGGTTCGTTAGAACACCATAGACAAATGAGCCGCGACATGAGATTTTCAACAATGTGGTAAATGCGACCAGCAAAGGCTCAGACCAGCCTGTCCATACGAGCAGTCTGATCAGAGCCTTTGATAGTCGCTAGATTATTCTATGACTGCTAAGTTATTTACTGAACATAAGTTGGAGTTTCTAAGCTTAAAATGTGGCTGCACAGGCTTGTCTGAGTCTACACTTGTCAAAATGCCACGTTGTTGGAAATCACATGTCGTGGCTCAAATGTTGAAACCAGTGGATAAGAACTATTCACAACTTTACGCCAAAAAGTTTTGTAAATCTGGACCTATGATTGTAACGTAATATGAACAAATACTAGTATCTGGTCATTTTGATGAATTCGTTAATATTAATGGCAAAAATCGATTTATCTGAAGCTGAAAGTCCTTTGGGTCATTGTAAAGTCATTTAGATTCTGTAAGTAGTGATATTTAAATATTTAATGTATAGGTCCATACAAACATCAAAAAGTGTAAAGTGGTCTCATTTGGTAATGTACAATTTGAATATGAATAATGAATGACTGATATCCAGAATAACTTGCATGTACTTTCAACAGAGGACTCTGAGAGTGACCTTAATTGGCATATTATTTAAAAAATAACCTGAAGTTTGATGAGCATATTAATAAAACTGTTAACAAGGTGAATAGAATAATAGGCTTGATTAAGAGAAAATTTACTTAAATGGACAAAGACCTGTTTTTGACACTTTATAAATCTTTAGTCAGATTTCATCTTGACTATTGAAACCTAGTATTTCACCCAACCGCCAAGAAATATAAACAAGTCCTGGAAAATGCACAACGCAGAGCAACACGTTTAATTCCTGAATTGCGCGGATTAACCTATAAAGAGCGTTTAATCGAGTTGAATTTTCTACACTGGACTACCGTAGAAAGAGATTTGATATTATACAAGTATTCAAGATAGTTCATAAAATAGATGACATCGATACGAGAACATATTTTACCTTCACGGAAAATAATCAGCTAAGAGGACATAACTTGAAATTAAATGAACCCCGTGCAAATAAATCAATTAAGTTACACTCATTTGCACTGAGAATATCCCAGTTTGGAATAGCTTACCACCGGAAGTCGTAAATTCAAAGACAGTTGTGGAATTCAAGACAAAATTAGACAAACTATGGAGATCTCAAAGGTTCGATCAGACCAACATATATTCAGTATTTCTCAATTAACCGGAAGCGACGACAAGTAAATCATACGTTGAGGGGAATTATAAGCCGTACAGGCTTAAGAAGTTTCCCAGAATACAAAAGGTAGACAAAGGTAAACAAAACATTTGAGCATAAAAGGGTGACTCTGGAAATTTTCTTACCCACTTGTTTTGGGTTCTTTTGAGTACATACACCATTATGTTTTGTAGTCGCGTATACAAGTCAGCGTGAAGAGATATTAATAAAACTAGCATCTGATATATGCTCATGCTAAAAACAGAAGGCCACCTATAGCTTTGTATAATACAGTAATATGTAATAGTTCGTTTAATTTGCATTGTAATTCGGGGTTCACTTAAAGGCCCACGCTATATAGACGGATGGCTGAGAATGGGTTTGCGCCCCCCCCCCCCCCTAGGGAATTTTGCAGACATATCCTATCATGTAGAGAATTGAAAGACGAGTCTTTTAAGAAATGTGACCCGTCACGCAAAAAGGTACGAGTTGGGTGGACGACGTCATTTCGAGAAAATACGTCTTATCATATGACGTCGCGCCTGGGAGTGAAATAACGCTATGCAATAAGTGAAATAACGCTATGCAATAAAATCTGTAAACCACTAGTGGTTTATAGATTTACGGGAAACGTTATGACGTCCATAACAACGTTGCGTACATAATAACCAAATTATAACGTTTTTACGCCAGAAATCAGATTTCAAAGTATTTGTCATATGATAAATAGAATCTAACATTCGTGCTCTTGTATTATTGAATTTATTAAACTCGTTGCGAAAAAGAGATAAAATGCTCGGCAAGCCTCGCATTTTATCTCTTTTTCCCAACTCGTTTAATAAATTCAATAAAACATGAGCACTCATGTAAGATCCTCTATTTAAAGTTAACGTCGCGTCGCGCAAAAATAGCACACCTACGCGTGTTTCAAAGAGAAGTTTAACTTATTATAAAACCGGATCAAAAGCGTTTTTCGTGTTTGAGGTTTTCCGCCGCCAGACTGTCAAACATTTTGTACGATATTAAATGTCCCTTTGAATGTTTTACATGGTTTAGGCCTACTAATTAAATGGCAGTTGTGGGTAATACTTCCCACATTAAAATCTTTTTAATTCTTTGCATACAGTTTGTTTTATGTATGGACTGTCAATTTATGAAATAAAAAGGATATGTCAACACTCTTGATTTCTCATAATCTCACATGGAAGTTTTCAGCATTGTACAAATTTTCTGAAAAAAAAAAAAAAAAAAAATCCCCGATGTCCTTAATATTAAGTTAGAATAGTTGTAATCGCCACCCAGCTTCTTTATTCTAATTTCAATTATTACTCACGACATCAAGCTTTGTAGGAAAAGTGAAAATTTATTTGTTTCCCAAGCCGTGGCAAGATTTAAGTTTATCTGATGACGTAGTTATGATGTCATCGGGTAAGAACGAATATTTGCTACAGTTTTTCTCTAACGAATAGCCAAGTGTGTTATGAATACAGCAGAAGCATGAGAAGTTTTTTGTGAAAAAAAAATCAAAAATGGCTTTTGGGAACTTAAAGAAAATTAAAAAAAAAAACAATGAAAAAAAATAATTCAAGATTATGCCATGTGAAATGAAATAATTATAAGCAATTTAAAAAATTCTGCAATGGTGTAGGAGTTACGATACCTGACTCACACGCGAACGGCCCAAGTTCGATTCCGAGCGTCGTAATTTCAATTTTTGCTTCTTTTTAGGCTTTTTTATATACTTTTTTTTTTGCTGTAGACAAAAGAATATTGACAGACCAATAGTATCTGCGTCTTCCAAACAAAATATTTAATTCCCCCTCCGTCAAAAATAAGAAAAAATACTGTTATGCATCCGTCATTAGGAGCTACGGCACCTGTGGGACTAAGGGTAGCGGGACTATAATTTGCATGTAACAGCAGCATCTTCTACATTCCTTCCCAAAACTAGACGGAGTAAATTTACGCTTACCTTTCGGGAATTGATTGACGCTTTTAGCATTGATATGAACGTTAAACAGTCCCGAAGACCTTCGCATATGTATATATATGTACCAGCGACGATCTGACCCGCAATACTTTGCCTGGACAGACATGGAACCTTCCAAACTTCCAAACTGTTAACCGGTCGGTTTTGCAGCTCTGTGCGTAGGCGCCATTCAACCCATCGTATGTAACCATGCCCATCATGTATCCATGCCCAAATCAGCGGGAACACGATTCTAGTCAAGCGTGTTTGCAGTTCATTCTTGTTAGTTTAGTGTACGACGGAATACACCATCTCCACACTTGTTAGGTTGAACACGGTAATTATATTTTAAGCACCATAAAGAAACTCCATAACATATTGCCAAGCTACAACAATCCTTCAAATAAATAAAATGCAGGAAGAGGCTGACATGGTACGCATGCTTGTAAGTTTCTACACACCAAACAGCTGAACGACTGCTACGTGGTTGTGCATAACTGTTGCGAAATTGCGAAAACGATGTCCATAAAGCATGATTTGTTAGGCATGCAGAGGGATGGTCCTCTCCTGGGGAGAATTTTAATTAAAAAAAACAAACAATTGTTAACTTGACAATCCTTATATGCCCAGTGTGTGTTTAATTTTTACTAGGAATATTGAAAGCACTTTCGGAAAGCATATGCAAATTAATAACAATGCATCTTTTCTCGATGTTTAACATGTGTTAACAAAAGAAATTGGAGCGTGTGACTTTTTTTTTTAGGATATCCTTAGTGTACATGCAAAAAGAAAATGCCGCCGCAGTGACAAAATGTCTTAGAATTCAGCATGTGCCCTCCAATTTGAGGAATTGTGCAAGCTATTCGAAATTGCATGATGGTTGCGTTTCTTTATGTACTGAGTATATACGCAATACAAAATCAGCATTACACAATGCATGCATGTACCAGGACGCCAAAAGCATTTAAAGTACAGTCTCGGGACATAATAATTCGCCTACTTGTGACGCTGCTGTTAAAAACAGTGCAATTCCATTTTTTTGCAAAAATTATCATGACGAAGTAAATGGGTGCATTTTTACAAAACTTACACGGATGAAAAGCAAATAGAAAATAGCAATATACAATTAAATATTAAAATAATTACGCTTTTGGTTAATAAGGAGAACGCGTTTAAAGTGGACGTAAATTTTCAAATATCACGATCCCCATTGACGCTGACGTTAAGGTGACCGAAAAAATGAATTTTTAATTTGTCTGTGTGTTTAAATGACTACCATGCGAAAACAATAGACACCAGGAAGCTAAAAGAAATATGTTTATTGCGTAAATCAATTTGCTTTCATTTAGTAATTTTTTCATGATTGAAGCTTCCATAGTTTTGCGACAATATTTTTTGCAAAAAATCTGGAATTACACTAATTTAAAAGGCGACGTCACAAGTAGGCGAATACTTTCAAAGTTTCAAACAATCAGTATAAATCGTATAGGTGAAGGTTTTTTTTTTTATAAAACACGTATCACATGCTTATATTATGCAAGTTCAAACTTGTGTTTTTAAATGCGAAACGTAAAATATTGACAAAATAAATTTGAGAATCATATTAAAATCCCTTGCACATACCAACAATCAATATCATGAGACATTGGTAGCAGTCGATGGTCACGACTAAAAAAGTTACTGAAATCAATGTGACTGAATATTGTATATAAACCACTTGCGCATCTGTATGATCTGTAAGCAATGGCAAGTTTCAAACCTATCTATACACTTAAACTGTAGGAGGAGCTGCCCACACATGGCACCCGAGCAGAACCACGCACCACAAACAATACACCACTAATACTATGCTCATCACTTTCTCTGAAAGGAGGGCGGCAATAAACAATATACTAGCAGCAAGCTGGTGGAAATAGCATAACAATGTATACACATTCTAATATTTGCTAAATTCAACTGATAATGTAGTAAATGTACACATGTTTGAAAAAACAAAATTTTCTTTTACGTCATGGCTCTGCGATGTTCCCGTTGACGTCAACGAAAAATACGCTTTTAAGTATTTTGCAGTTTTACTATAATTATCATTTTTTCAGGAAGTAAGAGACCTTGGCTATTGGTTAAATTTTGTTTATTGCGTTTTTCAATTTCCTTTCCAATGGTATCCTTTTTATCAAGTTTGATGCATTAACAGCGAGGAAAATAATTTTAAACAACACACGAAATATGTCAGTCGCTTCAGGACGGTACCCATCTTCTTTGGAAATTTTGAGACCCAAAATGACCGAGAACCCACCAACATGTTAATATTTCTTGATTCGTCATAAAATTCTCTATTCAAAAAGCGGAAAAAGTGAATTTCACTATATGGCACCCAACTCGTCCCTTTTCGCGTGACGGGTCACAAATGTTTGCACTCTGTGCTCCGGGGCATTAGTCTGTAAGAGCCTGTAACATCCGTACTTTATTAAATTAAGAAAAAGTAAATTGAAAGTTTGGGCCACAAATTAAAGACATTAAAATATTAATTTTTTAAATTCATTTATATAGCCTGCATACTGGATATCTTAACTACTTATGACAGCCATTTGAACAAAATTGCGGTTTCCTAAGTTGTCATATGCGTTACATAAATCAGATAACCCATTAAAATTTGCAAGTGTGGCTAACATCATTTACATTCACAATCTCTCTGTGTGTTTTGAAAAATGTTTTTAACCATGTCTGACTAGCTTATGCAATTGGCTAACAGAAAAATTCAAGTTTGTTTCCCTATCTTAAATATTTTTTCTGGAATAAGCAATTAAACAACCCTACCCCTACCCAGTTTTAAGGTGAAAAGTTTGGTATTAAAACTAAAGAAAAAATAGTTAAAAAATATTTGCAGTTGATGAATATGTTTCATTGTTTGGAATTTATTTGCCTATATGAAAAGACACATAAGTCTGCAAGTTTGCTGCATTTTTTTTAATTTCAGAGGCTGTAACATATGTTACCTGATGTAATAAATGGGCAAGCTCATCGTCTTTACGTAAGATATGCCTAAAAGTGTTTTAATCTCCTCGAGGGAATTTTGCAGACATATTCCTTCTTATAGTACAACTCAAGCTGCATCGAATAAGGGATGTTTGCACTCTCTAAGTTGGGGCGTTAGTCTGAAACAGCATGTTACATGCGTTACTATATCAAATAAAGAAAATGTAGTTTGAAACCGTTTGAGCTAAAATTGTGAAAAAAAAAACAAACAAACTCGCAGCTGCTGGATATCTTACATTGTTTTGGGATTTTAAGCTGGCTTGTATGATAAAGACTTATAGATCTGCTAGTTGTCACCAAGTTTTAAAGATCAGAGAGCGTTACATATTTTAGCGTGATAAGTAAAATCATCAAAGAGTATTTTGACGTCAAGCTGAGTAAGGGCCTACTCCATCCTAATCCCCTTTGGAATTCTGCAGACATATTACATCTTATGTAACCATTCAAGGTGCATTTAAAAAGAAATGTTTGCACTCTGTAAGTCGGGGCGTTAGCCTATAGTTACATATGTTACTATATCAATTTGAGAATAAGAAATTTGAATGTTTGAGCCACAGAAAGAAGACATTAAAATTATCTAGTAAATTGGCATTCTTATAGTCTGCATACTGGATGTCTTTACAACATATAGAAGCTGTTTAACATTAATACAGCTAACTGTGGTGTTATGTGCGTTACATGAATCTAATTATAATTTAAAAGCCATAGTTGTGGCTATCTTCATTTAGTTAAACAACTACTATGACTTGGTTTTAAACTGTTTTATTAGACTTTACAAACATATACTCAATTGATGAATTTGAAAAACCAAGTTTGCTTTTCTATCTTAAATATATTGTCTTATAGGAGCTAATACACAGCCCTACTCCCAGTTTTACAGAGAAGCAAATTTTGTGACTACCGTTTAAGTAAAACACATGAAAGCGATTGCAGCATGTGGATATTTTACATTTTCTTAGTCTGTCTTGCTCATATATCTGCAATATGTCATTAAGTTTAAGCTTATAAGTCTTTGGTGAGAAAACACTAGAAATTATATTCATTTCTGATTATCAAGCCCATGGACTAGTTGTTACAGATGTTATCAATGACCTTTTGGACACATTTCCTAATACTGTGCATATAATGCTAAATATAGAGACTCAAATAGAAAATATAGTTTTACATTTGTACAAGACAATACAATAAATGAAATGGTCCAAACTAGTTTTTATCGATTTAACACTCATGTTTAACGTTTGTCGTTGTCTGCTTCTTTGGTAATCATTATTATCACACGCCTCCTTGCAACTAGTAGAATCATCACACAATATTTCAATCATTTACTGTTATACAATTTTACCACCAGTCCACTCAAAATTGATGAGCCATTATCAACTTCCCAATTTTGCCATTCATGGCTCGGAACATTCGGAAACTGATATGAATTCCTAATAGTTGGCTCTTTGGGTATGTGTTTTAAGTGACACTGCAAGAAGGAGAAAGACAGAAAGACTAAAGCTTTTCAAGGAGGAAAATATGCCATTAAAAGCAACGAGTACCTGGACTGATGTACCTTGATATTTCTGTGATAAAGAATCATATCATAGCTGGTTTACTTTAATAAATGTAGCCTTTCCATACATGCAACAAACACATTTTCATCTAATAATGTCTCTGCACCAGGGATGTATACTTGCAGGGATTAGCTTCTTATCTATTTCATCAATATTATTGCCTACGCGTAGATCGGGTATACGCCGAGATAAATACCTTTCTGCCGCCATTTTCAAAGAGGCTGTTCATAGCGATGATTCATAGGAAAGTTTGATGTTAAAACCGTGAATATTCAATATATGTGGAGAAAATTCTTACGGAATTTACGAGAATAAGTTTTTAAGTATATCTCATATGAGTTATGTTGGAATAAAATCCGTGGATAATGGTTAATTTTCGTGTTATTTTGGACAGATTGCGTTGTTTACAAGCCGCCATCTTGAAAATGGTGGATATTAGAATTTTAATGAGCTACTTGTCACTTTAACTGTGGCAATTTGAAGCGCTCAATGAGTGTAATTCTTTAAATTCCTAAACGTTGATATATTTGTCCTAAGTTTGCATTTTGTAGAATATCGTTATATTGCAAACTTTTGTTGCAGAGACGATATGAAAAAGAGGCAAAATGATAACTTTTCGTACTACATCTGATTATTCTATACCATTGAAATTGTCGGTTGTAGAGCTAATTGATGTGAGTAGATTTGATATACTTAACACTTGATACGTAAATTACACATTTCGGAACTAAAATTTTAAATTTTTTAGCAAAAACAAAATAAAATCATGCAGATAAGATGCTAGCAAAATCGTCTTTCTTTCATTTTTCCGCATAACGCTCCACTCTACGGAGGTGTCCCAACACTGGGAACCTAAACATTGCCTCTAATGTACAATGGGAATTTAGCCACATTTGCAGGGTTAAAAAGCGTGAAAACATACATTTAATTATAAATGATGATTTGTCAACCATAGATACACTTCATTTCATTTAAAAAGCGTTTGTTTAACAATTAACAATGTAGTTGGTAAGACAGCTGTGAGCAGTAATTATTTCCGTGACTGCGTTAAATATCTATTCAACCAAAACGACTGACAATAATAGCCAATTTAAGAATTAAACAAAAGATACTGAATTTCTATTTAACTCATTTACGCCCTCTCCACTCAATTGGACCAGACGATTACGTTTTAAGGGGTGTTGGTGTCATTTTCATTTTCTTAAATTTTTATAGAACATTCTGTAAGCAAACGGTGGAGACCCTGATCAGATACCGCGTTCTGCTGGGTCTCATCTGGTTCTGCACTGTTTACCTATGCCCCACAAAAAGGACGTTAGGCATATGTGGGTTAATTGCGTTGTATGAAAATATGCCTTTTTCCATGTCTGAGAAATGAAGAAAAGCCTGATGCGTTATCTTTTTACTTGGGTATTTTTTTTCTGACAACACTAGATTGTTTGGTATCATATGGGCCTCGTTGTGAGAAAAACTGTTTTCTGGGGTGGGGGGGGGGGGGGGGGGAGGGTGTTTCGACAAAGAGTGTTTCAAACCAGTCTCCTCAGCTAGAGAGACTAGCTTGAAAATTGAAATTTCACCTGCAGCAAGTTTACATATGATACTTTCCAAAAAGCAAAAAAAGGCGCTGATCAGACTGCGCGGATGCGCAGGCTGGTCTGCGCCTGTGTTGTTCACAAACCCCCGAAGACAGGGTTTCTCGCGTCGAGGCCCATATTATAGCTGTATTTATGATCCGTGCAATAGTGAATGAACTACATCCCACGTTTTTTTTGTTTTGTTTTTTTAAATTCTCATCGAAAGTTCATTCTCTTTTGTTGAATAGTTTTACATTTCATTTGTTTTACCAAGCGATGTTTGGCTAATTAGCGCTCATAACCACGGACGTATATTGCGGGGGGTGGGGGGGGGGGGGGGTAAATTTAAGATCCGTCAAAGGACACGGATAAGATGGTTTGTTTTGTTTGTTTTGATTCTTTTACGTCCACTCAACAATCTTTCAGTTATGCGGGACGGGTCTTCCTGGGTTGAACCAGTACTAAGCTAGGATAAATGTGTCTTGCTCAAGGACCACAACGCAGTGACTCCGGTGAGGCTCGAACCCACGGCCCTTCGGTCTTGAGTCAAGCACTCTACCACTGAGCCACTGCGCTCCCTCACGGATAAGATGGAAATCCTTGGTTCATTTCTTCCGCGGAATTAATTTACTTTTTACCGGAACAACATCGTGTTTGGTATCAAATTGCAGCTTAGAAGCTTCTTCCTCATAAAACGGTGCTATTCTTTCAGACCTATCGCTTCTTACCGAGATGCTAGGGGCGAAGAAACACATGCCCATACACATGCGCATCTCTTTCTCGTTAAGTGATTCGTCACTTTATCGGAAATTGCCTGCCGCCTACCTGGATTTCAGCGCGGCAAAGATTGAATAACGATTATCGGTAAATCTATTGGTGTTTCCAGTCCAGGTTATATAACGTCCATGTCTGCACTTATTATCTTCCCCCAAGCATTCAAAAACTTATTTAAATCTTAGTACTTCTGAAGTGCTGAAACCGAGGTGACTCCCTTCAGATAAACAAACTAGATGTATCACAGCAGGTAAAGCAATGAAATGCAGGATGAACAGAGCGCAATTAAGACCCTTTCACTTCAGTGATTCACTAAGTTTCTAAGATAAGAGCGCTTATTAAAGGATGTAACATATATAACTCGTCATAATAAACTAGCAAGGGCATTGTCGTGACATCCTTTTTGATTACACAGTCAGAGGCAAGTGTTTTCAATTTTAGTGTTTTCAATGGATCATGAAATGGGGCAACCTTATCAACTTGTTTACTCTGTATAAATCTTCCATAGAGCATAATATAGAACTACTGGTTATCCTATTCTACACTTAGTCCACTTCCCTTCTTTTGAATGCAACAGCTAATGATATGGCTGCAAAAACTGAGAAAGCATAGGTTTTACATTATTTTAAGGCTTGCTTCAATGTACTGACATAAAAAAAAAAACAACCAGCTGCAAACATAATTGATGGCAATGTCCAACTTCATGCTCTTTCTCATATACCAGATAACTTTCAAGTTGTAACAGAAATTGTTTCAGACGGTCTGCCAAAACCATCAAGAGTCAACATTGTAACTAAAGATTACTTATAAAGTTCTTTGGGAGTGATATAAGATCTGAGGACTTAAGCACCAAAGGACTGGAAAGGTTCCATGGCAAATGACGCAAAAAAGCAGCCTATCAAATTACCATTACAGGCTAACCCCCTGGTTAATAGAGTGCAAACATCTCTTATTTGATGCAGCTTCAATTGTTCTTTAAGGAAGGATATGTCTGCACAATTCCCAAAGGGGTGGAGAGGAACAGGATTGTACTCAGTTTGCAGTCCTAATACTATGCCATGATTCTACTGGTTGTGATGAAATGGGTGATTATTTTGCGATAGAAGCAGACACAATGATAGACATTGTGAGGGTGACTTGAATAAAGATTGATTTTGAATAATTATATCTAATAGGAATATTTATTAAATTGTGTCTTTTAAATGAGAATTATTATGTTCTATCTATAAGTCTATATATTTTAATATTATAGGCATTAGGAAATATGTGATAAAAAAGATTATATATAACATCTGTAACACAATTCCATGCGCTTGTTATCAGCAATGACTATAATCACTAAGACTAAGGCACCAGAGGCTAGAGATTAATAGGAAATCATGTGAAAAATAGTATTTTTTCTGCAATATCATCTCTTACTTCCAAGACCATTTCCTTGCTCATTCATTATGCCATGTAACATACGTTACATACTTTAATAAGTGCTCTGATCCTGATGTCAAACTTGCAAATTTATGATTCTTTATTGCATTAGCAAGACAGTGCCAAAAATGTAAGATATCCACGAGGGTCAAATATTTTCATATATTTTTCTTCAATAATAGATACCAAAATTGGATACTTAAAATTGGGGGTAGGTTTGTTTGATAGCTCATATAAAACAATGTATTTGAGATAGAAAAGCAAACTTTGTTTTTTCTATTAGTTGAATAAGTATTTTAGCAAACTAAGATTCAAAACACTTGTAAAAATGCACAAATCGTCTGTAAAATTAAATGATGTTAGTCACGATTTCAACTTTCAAAGGGAAATTTAATTTATGTAACGCATATAACACCATTGAAAGCTGTAATTTTGTTTAAAATGCTGCTTTTATTTAGCTTAGGCATCCAGCTTGCAAATTACATAAGAAATTTGAATAATTAGTTGGTTTAATGTCTTCTTTCTGTAGCTCAAATTTATATTTTGATTTTTTCCTTAGTTTGTTACAGTAACATATGTAACAGGCTGTCAGAGACTAACGCCCCGGGGCACAGAGTGCAATCATCTCTTAAAAGATCCGGCTTGAAATTTTCTTCAAGATAGGATATGTCTGCAAAATTCCCTAGGGGGGGGGGGAGCAGGACCTTTTTTAGTTTGAAGTCTAATATGGACCCACATGTCCTGCCAATCTATCGGACTGTAGGTTCCAGCAAGACAATGCCCCCATTCCTGCAATGTGGCATGGAACTGTTTGCAAGCTGGTCATTTCATACCCATTGACTAGCCTTCCAGATCCCGATCCAACTGAACACCCAGTGATATTTGGGATCGGGGGGGGGGGGGGGGGGTATCTGACTTGTATCCCTTCCCAGCTGCCATATTACCCGAATTAGACCGCCAGGTGATCGTACAACAATGGCAACGATTTCCGCAGGGTGGGGCGGGGTACAGATGTATACACAGGCTTCTTCTAAGCATACACATATAATGCATTAATAAAGGTGGCAGCTATACAAGATATGACTTAAAATACATAAATTTGTAATCATAACATGTTCATCATTTAAACTTTTTTCAACAAAGTCGGTAAATTTGGGTGGCCTTTTTATTAGCATGAGTATAGCTATTTTGAGAATATATATTTTTAAAAATGACATAGATTTCTTAGGTTGACTGTCACAGAATGGTGAGCGTTTTAGCTTTGATAGTAGGTTTCGAAGCACTATTTGTTGGAGTGCATTCAGCGTTACTGGCGGATGTGAAGAGATTACGTGACGATATTTTCATCGGTTATGACAAAGACTTCTTACCCCTTATGAACTTCGACAATTCAGCTCAGGTCACAATAGATGCATCAGTTATTACGTTGAATGATTTTAATGATATTTCTGGTGAAGTTTCAATGACAACCGTTCTCAACTTTCAGTGGACAGAGCAACGTATAAAATGGCACCCACGTGATTACAATGGAATAAATCACCTGTTTGTACCGTTCACAGACCTATGGCGACCACATGTCGCTGTGCAGAATGCTGCAGGAAAGGTAGAGGATCTTGGTAAAGATAGTATTGTGCTTCGATTAGGACATGATGGAACTGTTAAATGGGTGTTTGGTCAAGTATTGAGGTTCACATGTTCCGTGAATGTAAAATATTATCCATTTGATACACAAACATGCTTTTTATCAATTACATCTTGGGCATTCAGCAATACTGATGTAAAATTATCTGCAAAGTCAAGTGTTCTGAATACGGATTTTTATTCTGATAACTCACAATGGATATTGGTACCCTTAAACACATCAATGCCATACGATGGAGGTATAAAAACACTCATTCAATATGCATTTCAGTTGAAAAGAAGGTCTCAGTTCTTCGTTATATACATCTTCTGTCCAATAATATTGCTTAGTATTTTGAATGATCTAGTTTTCGCCATGCCAATATCTACTGGCGAGAGAATGGGCGTTGCCATAACTTCATATTTATCATACGCTGTTTACATGGGTATCATCAATGAGCATGTCCCTGAAAACTCAGATTCCATTCCCATCGTTTTCATTTATCTTCTTCTGCTGTTGTGTCATAGCAGTCTGGTCATGATTCTTGCAGTCATCTCCGCTAGGATACACGAGAAAGACGGACATGTTTTCAAATGGGTGCAACTTATCGTAAAAACGCTTAAATTCCAAAATTGTCATCAACAGCAAAGAAAAATATCCCCGCAGAAAAGATCGACAGGAGATGTAAGTGATGTACAGACCGAATCAATGGATATTGATACTGATGATGATACAATTGAGGAAATGAAAAAGAATCCAGAGGAATTCACATGGCAGGACGTTGGGAAGTTGTTCGACACCTACGTGTTCTTCCTGATCATAGTTCTTCATTTTTCTCTTGCTGTAGGATTCCTATATTCTTTGTCTATCAATGACATTGCCATCTAAGCACAGTTTCGAACGAAATCCTGTAAAATGGAACTGTGTACGTTGGCAAAAAGTGAAGACCCAGATACAATCAGGGTCTGCACTTTCTGATAAGATGGGAACGATCTTCAAAGGCAGGGAAGCAATGAGTATTGATTAAAATCCTTAAAGCGCCAAGAAAAAAAAGCATCTGAAAATGTCGTCTGCTGCAAATAAGTGCCTAACATTAATGACGAATTAAGTATAGAAGCAAACAGCGTGGACCCAGAACAGACTGCTCCTATAGGAGCAGTCTGATCTGGGTCCACACTGTTGCCATAGAGGCTTCTTAAATATTCCAGCAGACGAGAAAAGCAGACGAGATTTGTTGCGATTGGCGTATTAAGGTTAGTTAGCCCAAAAAACATCCACCAGTTATCTAAAATATCATGTGAGATTTATTTATACAATATTGTATTTATTCAACCAGTGAAGAATGGGCTAAGGGTATAGACAATCAAAAGAGATATACATTGTTTAATTTACTGAAGAATTATGCAGGTTAAGGTATGTTCATGCTCTGTGGCACTCGCTCACCTACTATACATGTGCATAGAAAATACGAAGTGTCTAAGATTAACCCCAATTTATTCAATTTCAAAGTGTATTTGTTCACTCATGTTATTTAACTGACCATGAATATTATACTTACAGCCAGATGTAACTTAACATTGCTTTCAATGGAAATAAATTGTTTGCCATTTTATTTTCGTACCGATGGGAATACTTATCAGATGATCTTGTCACATACTCTTGGTAGAGGTCTAACTGAATCCCTGATTGTAATCGAAGACAAACTTTTAGAACGGACTAGAGTTTATTATGGTTTTAATTCAAAGGGAGTTATAAACTTCGAGCTAAAAAGGTCCTGCCCCCAGGGAATTTTGCAGACATATCATATCTTAAATAAATTTCAAGCCGCATCTTTTAACAGATGTTTGCACAGAGAGTGATCCGGGGCGTTAGTCTTTGACAGCCTGTTACATATGTTACTGTAACAAACTAAGGAAAAATTCAAAATGAAAGTTTGAGCTACAGAAAGGAGACATTAAACCATCTTATTATTCTAATTTCTTATGCAGTTTGCAAGCTGGATGCCTAAGCTACATAAAAGCAGCATTTTTAACACAATTAAGCCTTTAATGGTGTTATATGCGTTACATAGATTAAATCTCTCTTTGACAGTTGAAATCGTGACTAACATCATTTAATTTTACAGACGCTTTTATGCATTTTTACAAGTGCTTTAAATCTTATTTTGCTATAATACTCATTGGACTAAAAGAAAAAACAAATTTTGCTTTTCTATCTCAAATACATTGTTTTATTTGAGCTATTAAACAACCCTACCCCAAATTTTAAGAATCCAATTTTGGTATCTATTATTGAAGAAAAATATATGAAAATATTTGACGCTCGTGGATATCTTACATTTTTGGCACTGTCTTGCTAATGCAATAAATAATCGTACATTTGCAAGTTTGACATCAGGATCAGAGCACTTATTAAAGTATGTAACGTATGTTACATGGCATAATGAATAAGCAAGGAAATTGTCTTGGAAGTAAGAGATGATACTTCAGAAAAAATACTATTTTTCACATGTTTTCCTATTAATCTCTAGCCTTTGGTGCCTTAGTTTTAGTAATTATAGTCATTAGTGATAACAAGTCCATGGAATTGTGTTACAGATGTTATATATAATCTTTTTATCACATATTCCCTAATGCCTATAATATTAAAATATATAGACATATAGATAGAAAATAATAGTTCTCATTTAAATGACACAATTTAATAAATATTCCTATTGAATATAATTATTCAAAAGCAATCTTTATTCAAGTCACCCTCACAATGTCTATCAATGTGTCTGCTTCTATTGCAAAATAATCATCCATTTCATCACAACCAGTAGAATCATGGCATAGTATTAGGACTGCAAACTGAGAACAATCCTGCTCCTGTTCGCCCCTTTGGGAATTGTGCAGACATCTCCTACTTAAAGAACAATTCAATCTGCATCAAATAACAGATGTTTGCACTCTATTAACCAGGGGGTTAGCCTGTAATGGTAATTTGATAGGCTGCTTTTTTGCGTCATTTAAATATGGGTTTAATGCGATTCCACATATATGAATACAATGGAGTATGACTCTGTCCTTTCCTGTGAAGTGGCAAGAGCAATCTTACTGCAGCTGCCTCTGCATCCGTGCTAGTCAAATGATAACTTTGCTCTGATTTTGCAAAAGCTATGTCTCTACCGTGTACCTCTAAGAATACTTTAAGATTTCTGACATTGGTCAAAAAGAAATTTGAAAGGCTGCTTTTTGCATCATTTGCCATGGAACCTTTCCAGTCCTTTGGTACTGAAGTCCTCAGGTCTTAGATCAATAGTGTTTTGCTGCGCACAAAGAACTTTATAAGTTTTCTTAAGTTACAATGTTGACTCTTGATGGTTTTGGCAGACTGTCTGAAACAATTTCTGTTACACCTTGAAAGTTATCTGGTATATGAGAAAGAACATGAAGTTTGACATTGCAATCAATTATGTTTGCAGCTGGTTGTTTTTGATGACAGTACATTAAAGCAAGCCTTAAAATAATGTAAAACCTTTCATTTCTCAGTTTTTGTAGCTGTTGCATTCAAAAGAAGGATAGTGGACTATGGGTAAAATAAGTGTAGGCCCCTGTGTCGAAATTTGGGCTCTCGTGTGCATTTTTTTGGTAAAAGTGATTCTTATCGATTTTCAACTAGAGAAAAATATGTAGTGTAAGGAAAAAGATGTTTACAATTTTTCTTGCATTATTTACGTCACAGTGACGTCACAAAATTGGATACCCTCTTTTCACTTGAATTAAAGAGCTTATATGTGGTGGGGTTATTTACACACATAAAACTATCTTATTTTTTTATGTTTGTTGCATTGAAATGGTTGAAAACGTCTATAGAAACACTTAAATGGAAATTTAAATCAATATGGACTTCAATTTTACTTGAAATTGACGTCGATTTGACGTCAATGTTCTTGAAAAAAAAACACAATGAGTACAAAAAAATAGTTCTGGAAATTTGCGTGAGCCTTGCGACTAAAAATAGATCTAAGCATAACTGTATGTTCCTGGCTAAGCTTTTTGAAACAAGTTAGCTCTCTGATGGTTGGGGCGTTCAGCTGTTACAGCGTGTTAACTACGTTACCCTACATTTTTGAAACAAAAGTAAATGTAATCAAGGTTGTTAAGGTAATACTTGAATTGTTTTAATCGGACAAACATTCATGTTATATACAAAACCATTTCATTCCTTACATATGTTTATGTTTATGAAAGTTATTTGGGTCCATTGTGATGTCCTTTATGTTACATTTTAAGCTACTCCCTTTAAAATCACTGAAATTCTGTTAATAATTTTCTTTGATAAGCTTCCCAGGTAACTTTCAGGTTTTAAATACATCTTCTAAAAGACAAGTAATGGACCATTATATAGCTGCAAACAGTTTGTTTATATCACATATACTTTAAGGGTTGTAAACTGTTAAATATGATGACCCTGAACAAAAAAAATCATTCTTTATTTTAGCATGAAATTCAATTTGAAAACCTTAAAACACCATATATGAGCATTCTGTTGATAAGCAAGAGTGAAAAGCGATGCTTAACTGCGTTCCTTGTGTAAAATATTAGTTTTGTCTTTGTTTGTACAGCATCATGTAACGTATATTACAACATTCAAGATAGCATAACCATTGCTCTATTCCGTATATTATACCTCATATGATATTTTATTTCATCTCAAAACTGACTGTGCTTGTTAAATAGATATCAAGATACCAGTCTGTCTGAAAAAAAAGATTTATCAGGATTTAATGGGTTTCTACTAATTATCCATGCACATTTACATATGTAAAATAGTATATATTGGAACTTTTTATATCTACAAAGAAAAGATTTGTCCGTTATTATAGATTTTAAAATTCATAAACAAAGGAAGTAATAACATTTAAGTAATAGCACTTAGAAGGATACATTCATTTAAATTTTCTGTCTAATTTGTTAAAATAACATAATATAAATGTACAAAATATATTTTATTGCCAAATGTTTATCCAAAATGTTAACTAAGACGATATATACTTGAGCCAGAAAAGCTAATATATTATGTTAAGTTTAGATTTTTTATTATATTTTTCTGAAGATTTCTAAGTTTAACTGAGCTACATCTATTCAGTAATTTAAAGTGTCTGTAATTAGTAATTGTTTAAAGTGACTGTCTCAAAATCAATTTGTATCCTGAATTTTAGTTGTGTTTGCATATGGTGACGCATTACAGAAGCTTTGAAAATAATTTCAGTTGATACACAGCGTAGCTTTCGTTGTGCAATCAACAAAACTGTCCATCACATTAAGTAAGTATCTTGGATCACTTGCTCAACCAATAATATCTAAAGAACTACTTTACTGATAAAAAAAACCATTTCCCTGGAAATAGATGAAGTTAGTTATAGTGGTGAGTTTTACTTTAAGGCCACATTAGATATGGACATACACAAGGAAAAATGTCAGCTGTTACTACAATACCAATTTAAATAAAGACTTTTCAGCTAAAATTGTATCAGGCCAAATTTTAATAGATGACATTAAAGTTATTGTAAAGTAGATTTTACTTTAATCATAGTATCTCTTAAAGAAAGCATTTTATTTAAATGTACAGGATATCATTATAAAATTCAGAAGTTGATTTAGCAGTGTATCATTGTCAATTGTGTAATATGTGTGTATGGTATAGTTTACAAAATGTTTTTTTTTATTATTTATTATTTTATTTCCGAAACATATACATTTTCAGCATAGTTCAACATGCATGTATCATAAATGGAGTCTAACATATACATGTATAACGATATATAACTGTCTTAACATAGCTATTCAACACAAATATATGCTGTCTATGTACTGGTACTTTACAATTGTATCTTCTACACAATATGTTCAGAAATAATTTTGAATAAACAAAAAAGGGGAAATTTTGCTTTAACCAAAGAAAAAGTAAAAGAATTACAAAAAAAAAAAGGAAAAAAATGTGCAGGAAGCACACTGGAAATTTTCAAACATCTGTTTCTTCCTTATAAAAATAATATGGTATAAGAGAGAGAGAGAGAGAGAGAGAGAGAGAGAGAGAGAGAGAACTGTCGCCTTTTTATGTTTTAGAGTGTTTGGGTGCATTGATTTTTCATTACTCTATCAAAGATCTGAGATTACCCCATTTCTTGTTGAATTGGGCAAGTCTGTCCTTCATGAAATAAATTTGTTTTTCTATATTGATTCTTTGGCATAAATACGATTTAAAGCGTAGTAAATTTGGTTGTTGCTTCTGATATTTACTTTTGAAAATGAAATATTTCCCAAGCAAAATAATGTAGTTTTTTAATTGAATTTCTGTTAGATTTTTTCGCGTTATCCCCAACAATATATATCTTAAGTTAAATTTAATGTGTACATTATATTCTTGCAAGAGTATGGATAAATTTGTCCAAAAATGTTGTACCTGAATGCATTCCCAAAATAGATGATTTAGTGTTTCAATATCCATTGAGCAAAAATCACATAATGCTGTATGCCCAATATTACATTTTAATAGATATCTTTTTGTTGGAATAATGCGCATTAAGAATTTGTAATTAAAATTTTGAAGTTTAATGTCCTTCGTTGCTTGTAAGGAGGTCGTGTATATCAATTTCCAATCAAGATTTTCTTCGTTAAATTGTTCCGTCCATTTTACTTCTGATTTCTTTTCTGGGCGTATTTTGTTTTTCTGTAATAAGTTATATACATATTTATTAGTGTGTTCGGTTTTCATTAATTGATTAAGTATTGTTGTTGGCTTTGGCGTGTTTCATTTTCATTTTTAATGTTGGTTTTCCAAGAGTATGGTATATTGTGTATCAAAGTGTAATAGTTTAAAAAGTCGCCTTCAGGTAGATTTTTTATTTCCCGTAATCTATTGTATGAATATACCTTTTTTGTTACGTCATCATATATGTCCTTAAAAAACTTAATTCCATTGTGGTACCAATTTGCAAACATTATTGTATTTGCACCTGCCTTTATATGACTATTGTTCCACAAAATTTCATGTCTGTAACTTGTTATTACTGCATTTGCTGTGCATTTGCACCACGCAGATAAAACGTCTTTTAGAAATATATTTTGCGTAAATTTACAAATGTCGTTTTCAGAGATATTACATTCAAACAAAAGATTACCGCCATATGCTCGAAGATTGTAGATATATATTCTATTTAATATTGAATCATTATCAGCCTTTATCATCCGTTTTATCCAACATACTTTTAACGCTTTTATAAAATTGTCTATATCTATCATTTTCAAACCCCCGTTTTCATATCCCATCGTGAGTATATCTCTCTTAATTTTTTCAGGTTTGCCATCCCATATAAATTCGTACATACGTTTTTCAATTCTTTTTACAGTTTCAATGGGTGGGTTAGGTAGAGACGAAAGGGCATATATCAATTTTGGAAGAGCATAATTTTTTACAACTGTGATTTTACCCATAAGCGTTAGTTTTCTATGTTGCCATTGTTTTAAACATTTTTCAAAGAGTACGATTTTGGGTTCTAAGTTTGCTTGGAATATATGAGATTTGTCAGTGCAAAATGTAAATCCAAGTGCGCTAGCTTCTTTTGAACTCCATCTAAATTTTCTTTTATTTAAGTATACAACTTCATTTTGGATCATGCTGCCTATTCGCAAGACTTGGCATTTATTTGAATTTAACTTTAGTCCAGAAATGTAGCTAAAATTATCCAATATATCAACAAGTGTTTCGAAAGATTTTAGTGAACCATCTAGGATAAAAAATGCGTCATCGGCGAAAAGAGACTTTTTAAATTCGTAATTCGCATAAGTAATGCCTTTTATGTCTTCTGTAGTTGTTATCTTATTTGAAAGTAATTCAATACATATGATGAAGAGATAAGTGGAAAGGGGACATCCCTGACGAACGCCTCGCAGAACAGGGAAAAAGTCTGATAAGTAACCATTGTTAGTGACACAGCTTTTAGCATCATTGTAAAATAACTTTACCCACTTTATGAAATCTTCACCGAAATTAAAATGTTTTAAACAGTTAATTATATATGTATGGTCAATACTCTCAAACGCCTTTTCGAAATCGGAGAAAAAAATTAAGCCTGGTTTATTTTCTTCTTCAGCGTTATCGATAATTTCGAAAAGCAATCTAATATTCTCCCCTATGTATCTCCCCTTTATGAATCCTGTCTGTGAGTTGTGAATTATTTTTGTTATTACATGTTTAACGCGATTTGCAATAACTTTAGTTGCAATTTTGTAATCTACATTTAACAAGCTAATTGGTCGCCAGTTATCTAGTATTGTCAGATCTTTGTTTTGTTTTGGGATAATTGTGATTATGCTTTGCTTTTGTAATTCTGTAAGCGATCCAGTCTCGAATGAGTAGTTTATAGAGTTAACATAAAATTCTTTAATATTGTTCCAAAAGATTTTATAAAACTCTACTGTAATGCCATCTGAGCCAGGGCTCTTTTGATTTTTCATACATTTTAGGGCATTTAAACATTCTGATTCTGTAATTAGTCCTTCACATTTAGTTCGGTCGATATTACTTAATTTATTTATTGACTCATCAAAAAAGTTAAATTTTGAGTTATTCTGTTGTCTTTTGTTATAGAGATTTTTATAAAAGGATTGAATTTCTGTAATTATTTCCCTTTGATTTGTGCTTATTGAGTTGTTAATGGATAATCTTGAAATCAATTTCGTTTCAGATCGTTTTTTTTCTAGACTAGCGAAATATTTGCTGTTTTTTTCGTCATATTCGACTATGTTTGCTTTTGATCACATGATTAACCCATTTAACTTCGTTTCAGTTAAGTTTTCAAGTATGTTGCTTTTTTCATCTAGCTTATCTTTCAATATATTAATTCTGTTAGCATCAGATGAATCAACCAGCTCTTTTTGCAATTGTGTAATTTCATTTGTCAAGGTTTTTTCATATTTAATTGTCTCTTTCTTCTTGTATGTTGCGTATTTTATTGTTTCGTTTCTAACAGTGCCTTTTATAAGTTCCCATTTTGTGTTTGGATTTGCTTCTTTATTTATTTCAGCTATTTCTGAGATGCTATTTTTAATTATTTCCTGGTAATCTTCATTTAATAAAAGACTATTGTTAAGTTTAAAATAACCAGGTCCTCGGGTAAGGTTTATTAGATCAATATTTAAGGAGACTATACTGTGGTCTGACTTATATCCAATGTTATGTCTGCTGGAAACAATAGAATTTATCAAATTTTCTGAAATTAAAAAGTAGTCTAACCTACAAAATATAGGTGGTTTGTGGTGAGAATGCCATGTATATTGCATTAAGTCTGGGTGCATGTCTCGCCAGATATCAGTGAGACTATACGCGTCTATAATGTTATTGATCACCGTTCTACAGCGTTTGTGTGTGTCAATCCTGCCATTTCTTTTATCAATTTTTTCATTCAGTACCGTGTTAAAATCACCACCTATTATAAACGTTTTTTCGTCATTTTCTTTTAAATATTTTTCTAAATGTTCAAAGAAATTTACATCATCATTATTTGGACCATAGATATTTATTAAGTTGATTTCTTTGTCATTTATAATTATTTCAAGAATTTGCATTCTACCAGGAATTAATTCAGAATATTTTTGAATAGTATATGAAACTGTCGGATTTATCAAGATCCCAATACCTTCACTGCTATTGCTAGTGCCACTCCAAAAAGCGTCATTACCCCATTCATGTTTCCATGAGTCATGAGTGTTATCTCCCGAGTGGGTTTCTTGCAGCATGCAGAACGCGTGGTTACTTGATTTTAGCCATGTGAATATTTGCTCTCGCTTTGTTTTATTGCCCAAACCCCTAACATTGTAAGAGCAGAGAGAGAGATTCATTTAATGTCTTGGTGGTAAGCATTTTACAAAATGTTGATGATATGTGTTCTTTGACAATAGCGCAAGCATACATCACGTTGCCTTTAGATGAAAAGCATTTTATATTCTTTTACTGTAATTCATAAATACATATTTGGACTAGTAAATGCATTGTTTAATCACTTATGATGATGCAGAGGGGCTGGCGTTCTAAAATTTGGTCCTCAACCTACAAACTACTTTGTGTATCCAAGCAGCGAAGGCTCTGGCCAGTCTACCTTCACATATGCATACCTTCACATATGCACAGTCTCACCTGAGCCTTTATTGCTCAACAGCGACAAGTACAAAAATCAAATGGGGCTTCTTCCTTTGACCTGTTCTATCGTTAGTTACCAGTATATATTATATTGTTTGATTTGAACTATGCAAAAAATTATTACGATGCAATTTTAAATCAATAATAAAGTTCACATTTGACATGCTAAATATTAATTTGTTATTATCTGCAACAAAATTCAACTGTAAGACCAAAGGGTCTAATTGATAAAATAATGCAAAACAATTAATTTATTAAGAGCAATTATATATTGTGAGTCAGCTATTTTAGGGAAGGGTCGTAACTAATGTTGTGAGAACTTGTGACCCAACCCCATTGCTGTATCATATTTGGCAATAAAATATGTTTAAACTAGCTATTTTAGCAATGGCTACAATATACATGTTATATTAACAATGCCTGGGGGCTTTTCTAAGTGAGAAACATATCTCTTTCAAATGTATGACTAATATGAAACATTAGAACAAATGTTGTTTTGTCTAAATGCTTCACAATAGTTTAGAACCAGACAAAACAGATGATAAGATATGTCCTTAAATTCTCTTGTTATGTATTTTACCATCTAAAATGGTATTCTTTTATCACCAAATAGGACATCGTTCTGATATAAAGCAGCTTTAACCATAGGAATAGGCTTGGCGTGTGTCATACCTTTGGGCAAAAATCGTTGAGTTTTTAAATCATTTCAGTTTATTTTTTCAAAAGACATGGATAAAGAACTGTTTTAAATTCTCAGTTCTCGATTTTGACATATGTTTAAATTGACCTACAATTACAAATTCTAAATAACTTTTTATTCCTGATGGTATCAGCATGGTAGTTGTGATTAATAGCTGGATTAAACAATATATGATAAATGTTACTAAGCTAGTCCATGCTTAATATTATTGTATTATCTAAAAACTATATCATATAATACAATATATTTTATTCAGCATCAAACAAAACTTATAACCTACACAATAAGTTAACATGTTATGTAGTTAACATCAACATTAATTTTCAAGAAGAACATGAAACATTTCTTCTGATATGGTTGATGACTTCATATGCGTCTTTTATATATCATTCCAAGTATAAAAGAGGCAAATATATCAGTGTCAGTGAGATGAAAGCTATAAGAAAATTAAATGCTGGCGCACAGACTTAAACATTACGTTGTATGTGAATAAGGTTCAAATTTCATTCTTTTATTCATCCATGCGTTGTTGGTAGCTCCTTTAATGACAATTAATGGCAGTTAAATGGCAATAAATAGCCCACTAGCAGTGTGAACTTTAATAGTGTTCCTTTGTTATTTAAAATGCCTTTAAAAGAAAGTAACATATATCACAGTAATAACAGAACCTTCTACTTTGATAACATCATATTGCTAGCTTTTTCCTTACAATTAAAAGGCTATACTGGCATGTAAGAATAAGGAGTAATTAGATAAGATTTCCACTTATTCTGCAGTAACGTAGAAAAATGCATTTGCGTGGTATTGCCATAACCGCTAAAGAGTCAACATACATTATTGTGTGGTTTGTAGAATGTGGTTTTAGAAAATTATAGTGTACAAAACTCCCATATGAGTATTTTGGTAGTCCATTGCTTAGTGACAGTAATGCATAAATAGTTATATATTTAAAGTAACATATATAACTGTAACATCAAAGTGGTGTAGTTTTACATGCATACCGGTTGTTCCCTTCCTTTTAAATGTTTTAAGGCAACAACATGTGATTAAATAATAATTAGGTATAACTTGGTACTCGCAAAATAGGATTTAAACTATAATAGGGTAACGTAATTAACATGCCTGTCTAAATATAGGTCAGAGAGCAAACATATGTCATTTCGTATCTTATATAATGTAGTTTCAGAAAATTATAGTGAGCAATATTTTCCCTGCTGTGTGGAAAAGAGGGTCTAGCTATTTCAGAGTACACTATCACAGAATTTTCATTTTGGCACTAACATCACTTTTCCATGTACAGACATCATTTTGAAGTCAATGTAACCTCTTTCATATCCAGAGTCAGGGCCTATGCTCCGAAATCAAAATGTCGCCAGTAAAATTACCACAATGGACCAAACAGTTCATGTTTATGCCTGCTGGAATTCATAACACTCCACATTCAAGCCTTAAATAAGGTAAAACGGGTATGTCACTTCGTGACGTCACAGTGACGTTAAAACGCCACGGAAAATTGTAAACATCTTTTTTCGAAATCAGGATATAGTTTTCTACAAGAAAATATATGTTTGACACTTTTACCAAAAATGCACATGGAATGACACAGCGGCCTACACTAAATGGGATAATCAGTAGTTCTATATTATGCTCTATGGAAGATTTATACTGAGTACACAAGTTGATAAGGTTGCCCCATTTCATGATCCGTTGAAAACACTGAAATGAAAACACTTGCCTCTGACTGTGTTATCAAAAAGGATGTCACGACAATGCCCTTGCTCATTTATTATGACGAGTTATATATGTTACATCCTTTAATAAACGCTCTTATCTTAGAAACTTAGGGAATCATTGAAGTGAAAGGGTCTAATTTGTGCTCTGTTCATCCTGCATTTCATTGCTTTAACTGCTGTGATACATCTAGTTCATTTATCTGAAGGGAAAGAGTTACCTCGGTTTGAGCACTTCAAAAGTACTAAGACTCCAAATAAGTTTTGAATTCTTGGGGAAAGATAATAAGTGCAGAGGCATTATAAGATGGAATATGTTTGTTGCATTAAGGAAAGGCTACATTTATAAAAGTTAACCAGCTACTATATGATTCTTTATCACAGAAATATCAAGGTACATCAGTCCAGGTACGCATTGCTTTTAATGACGCAGTTTTCCTCCTTGTAAAGCTTTAGTCTTTCTCCTACTTGCAGAGTATCACTTGAAACACATACTCAAATAGCCAACTAGTAGGAATTCATATTAGTTTCTGAATGTTCCAAGCCATGAATGGCAAAATTGGAAAGTTGATAATGGCTCATCAATTTTGAGTGGACTGTTGGTAAAATTGTACAACAGTAAATGAATGAAATATTGAGTGATGTTCTACTAGCTAGTTGCAAGGAGGTGTGTGATAATAATGATTACCACAGAAGCTGACAACGACATACGTTTAACATGAGTGTTAAATCGATGAGAATTAGTTTGGACCATTTCATTTATTGTATTGTCTTGTACAAATGTAAAACTATCTTTTCTATTTGTGGTTCCATATTTAGCATTATATGCACAGTAATACGAAATGTGTCCAAAAGGTCATTGATAACATCTGTAACAACAGTCCATGGGCTTGATAATCAGAAATGAATATAATTTCTAGTGTTTTCGCACCAAAGACTTATAAGTACACATTAAGTGTCCTGATCTTAAACTATATGACATCTTGTTGTTTAACTAAATGACGATAGCCACAAGTATGGCTTTTAAATTATAACTAGGCTCATGTAACGCGCATAACAACACAGTTGGCCTTATTAATGTTAAACAGCTTCCATATGTAGTGAAGACATCCAGTATGAAGACTATAAGAATGTCAATTTATTAGATAATTTTAATGTCTTCTTTCTGTAGCTCAAACATTCAAATTTCTTATTCTCAAATTGATATAGTAACATATGTAACCAGCTGTTACAGGCGAACGCCCCGACTTACAGAGTGCAAACATTTCTTATTAAATGCACCTACAATGATTACATAAGATGTAATATGTCTGCATAATTCCAAAGGGGATAAGAATGGAGCAGGCCCCTACTCAGCTTGATGTCAAAATACTGTTTGATGATTTTACTTATCACGCTAACATATGCAACGCTCTCTGATCTTTAAAACTTGGTGACAACTAGCAGATCTATAAGTCTTTATCATACTAGCCAGCTTAAAATCCATAAACAATGTAAGATATCCAGAGGCTGCGAGTTTTTTTTCACTTTTTCAGCTCAAACTTTCAAACTACATTTCCTTTATTTGATATAGTAAAGCATGTAACATGCTGTTTCAGACTAACGCCCCAATTTAGAGAGTGCAAATATACCTTATTCGATGCAGCTTGAGTCATACTTTAAGAAGGTATATGTCTGCAAAATTCCCTCGAGGAGAATGTTTCAAACTTCAGCTTGTCACTTCATCGTTCAACTTTTCTGATGTACGATATAGCACACTCTTCTACCACAATAAAAAAGTACATACTTCATAAATTTAAATATTAATTTGCCTCACCAGAGGTGACAAAATAGTTCAATCGCATCTTTCTGCTCGTAATTTCAGATACAGTTTCTAAGATCTGGTGCAATTATGCTTGTGTAGTTTACACATTGTTTTGCAGTCTGGCTTCCAAAGTGGCCAAATTGCACGTATTAATCATTTAAAAAAATGGGTTTCCCATGATAACCAAGCGTTTCCTATATCTACACCAGTGTAAATGAAAAAGTCAATAAGCAATGCTTATTAGATACCCCAGCGCAGTAAGGAAAACTGAAAAAAAAATTACTTTTTGGAAAGTGATAGTTCAAACCACCAGACCTTAGTTTTGAAAAAAAAAAGATTTCAGTAGAATCTGTGCCAATGATCTTAAAAGCTTGCGACCTGGAACATTTATAAAGATCAAATACACAAAATTATTCACACTTCAAGCTTATTCACAGCTGTCATTTTATCGATTTTTTTTTCAACCATACTTTTTCATACATATGTTCAATGTGTCTTTATTGTAAAGGCAAAGTATCAAATTGCTCTATAAAAAACCTGTGGTAGGAGTTAATCGGCCCATGAAGGCACTATCCATGAATATACAAAAGCCTTATTGGGGGAAAATTGTCTAAGTTCTCACAGCTGTCATTATGTCAAAAATTATTTTTTCTGAATCAAACTCCTTTATGCGTGTGTTCAATGTGTCTACACTGCATCAGCAAAGTATCAAATTGCTCCATTAAAAGCTGTGGTAGGAGTTGATCGGCCAATGAAGGCACTATTCATACATATACAAAAATAATATAATGGAAAAATTGTCTAAGTTCTCACAGCTGCCATTTTTGTCAAAAATTATTTTTTCCAAACCAAACTCCTTTATGCATAAGTTCAATGTGTCTTCATTGTATCGGCAAAGTATCAAATTGCTCCATCAAAAGCTGTGGTAGGAGTTGATCGGCCCATGAAGGCATACATATACAAAAAACCATATAAGGGAAAATTGTCAAAGTTCTCACAGCTGTCATCTTGTCAAAAATTATTTTTTCTGAACCAAACTCCTTCATGCATATGTTCAATGTGTCTACATTGCATCGGCATAGTATCAAATGGCTCCATCAAAAGCTGTGGTAGGAGTTGATCGGCCGCATGAAGGCACCTTCTATGCAAACACAAAAGCCTAATTATGGAAAAAATTGTCTAAGTTCTCACAGCTGTCATTTTGTCAAAAACTATTTTTCCGAACCAAACTCCTTAATGTATATGTTCAATGTGTCTACATTGTATCGGCAAAGTATCAAATTGCTCCATCAAAAGCTGTGGTATGAGTTGATCGGCCCATGAAGGCACTATCCATGCATATACAAAAGCCATATAAGGGGAAAATTGTCCAAGTTCTCATAGCTGTCATTTTGTCATTTTTTTTTATCCAGACTCCTTCATGCATATGTTCAATGTGTCTTTATTGTATAGCCAAAGTATCAAATTGCTACATTAAAAGCTGTGGCAGGAGTTGATTGGCCCATGAAGGCACCATCTATGCAAATACAAAAGCCTTATTAGGGGCAATTGTCCAAGTTCTCACAGCTGTAATTTTGTCAAAAATTTTTTTTTTTCTGAACCAAACTCCTTCATGCATATGTCCAATGTGTTTACATTTTATCGGCAAAGTATCACATTGCTCCAACAAAAGCTGTGGTAGAAGTTGATCGGCCCATGAAGGCAGCATCTATGCATATTATACAAAAGCCTTATTAGGGAAAATTGTCTAAGTTCTCACAGCTGTCATTTTGTCGATTTTTTTTTCAAAACCAATCTTTTTCATGCATATGTTCAATGTGTCTACATTGTATAGGAAAAGTATCAAAGAAGCTCTAGCGATAAGGCGTGTATTTTCCCTAATTGACATGATAACAAACACCAAATTTTCAAACTGCACTCTTGTTTTTAAAATTAGTGCGGTTCGGCAGCAAAATATGCAAAGTAAGCATCAAAATACGTTTCAAAGCAATTTATCATTAGCAAAGCAGTAAAAAGGGGTACGTGCATTAAGGGGCTATTTTGGCCCCCTCAAGAGCCAAAAACTGAAAGTTGCTTTTCACCAATTTCATCTTATTGGCTTATTAGAAGAATAGCCCAAGTGTAAAATTCTGGCATTTGTTTTACTTATACCGGTTGCTATGGTAACCAAAATGGCCGACAAAATAGGCTTAAAATAGAGAAATTGACATTATAGGCTAAATTTGAGGCTTTTGGAGACCGATTTTTTAAGTATTAGATATCAGCACAAGCAAATACCAAAAATACCTTTCAATATATTGTGTGCCGTGATAATTCTCATCATCTGTTAAAATATGTTTTTGGTATTTGCTTGTGCTCCATATTAATTCCTCTGTTACATGTCTCAAATTTGCTCCAAAATGGTCATTTTCCTATTTTCAGCCTAATTTGGCGGCCATTATTGTTACCATAGCAACCATAAAAGTCGAATCAATACCAGACCTTTACACTTTGACTATTGTTCTAATAAACTAATAAGAAGAAACTTGTGAAGAGCAACTTTGATATTTTGACCTCATAGGGGGGCCAAAATAGCCTCCTAATGCACGTACCCCTTTGCGCTTTCTTCTACCACCCCTCATTTAACGTCTTTCAACTACTTGCCATTTAGACTATGGCGATAATTTGGTACCAGTAAAATGCATTTAAGCCCCCCCGGTGGCTTAGGCTGCTGTCCGTTCTAAGGCGGTGGTTCTGTTGTTGTTGACTTTTGGTTTGTTGTTACTCTCATTGTGTTGTGGGAGTCTGTAATTGTTCTATGTTTTGTTGTACGTTACTTTATCTCCATTCTATACTATGCACAATAAATTTAGCAATTGTTTTGTATGGGTGGGCCCATCCACATCAGATCTCGAGTTTCATTTGTTGTCATGAAGATACAAGCGCCGATCATCTGACAAGATTTTCCATTTAAAAAAATACAGAAATACCAAACGCAGCGGCCGTGCTAAAGTGACGTTTATTTTTAACACTAGCAGGTAACGTGGGTATTTCTGATCATTGGGGGAAGCCGAAACCATTTTCAAACGATTGTTTGGTCACTGAAAACCAAAAAAGCATAGCAAATGCTGCAATTTTCTGATTTTTCTCAGAGAAATAAAGGGCCAAGTTTTCACAATTTGACGTTTTTACTAATGCTTTTACGTTATCGCCTTTAAATGGTGTTTCTAGTCGAATTTTCTTCATCCACATTAACAAGTAAATCTGTTTGATGCCTTCCAACACACTCAGACAAATACTGTTGAATGAAATATCTTCACTTCTACAGTGCACGAGCCGAAAGATAAAATCTAACGTCACCGTTATCTCACAAATGCGTCGCACCATTTTTCAGTTACTTTAGGTTTTAGTGTAGGCCGCTGTGTAATTCCGTGTGCACTTTTTGGTAAAAGTGTCAAACATATATTTTCTTGTAGAAAAATGTATCCTGATTACGAAAAAAGATGTTTACAATTTTTCCGTGGCGTTTTAATGTCACTGTGACGTCACGAAGTGACGTACCCATTTTTACCTTATTTAAGGCTTGAACAAGGAATGTTATGAATTCCAGCAGGCATAAACATGAGCTGCTTAATCGGTTGTGGTAATTTTACTGGCGACATGTTGATTTCGGAGCATAGACCCTGACTCTGGATTTTAAAGAGTTTACATTGACTTCAAAATGATGTCTGTACATGGAAAAGTGACGTCAGTACCAAAATGAAATTCTGTGATAGTGAAAGCTCAAATAGCTAGACCCTCCTCTCCACACAGCAGGGAAAATATTGTTTACTATAATTTTCTGAAACTACATTATATAAGATGCAAAATGACATAAGTTTGCTCTCTGACTTATATTCAGAAAGGCATGTTAATTACGTTACCATATTATAGTTTTAAATCATATTTTGCAAATACCAAGCTATACCTAATTATTATTTATTCAATGTTATTTGCCTTAAAACATTATAAAGGAAGAGAACAACCGGTATGCTTGTAAAAATACACCACTATGATGTAACAGTTATATATGTTACTTGAAATGAAAACTATTTAATGCATTACTGTCACTAAGCATTAGACTACTAAAATACCTCATAGGGCACTTTTGTACACTATAATTTTCTAAAACCACATTCTACAAGCCACACAATAATGTATGTTAACTCTTTAGTGGTTGTGGCGATACCACACAAAAGCAAATTTTTCTACGTTACCGTAGAATAATTGGAAATCTTATCTATTTACTCCTTATTCTTACATGCCAATATAGCCTTTTAATTGTAAGCAAAAAGCGAGCAATATGATGTTATCAAAGTAGAAGGATCTGTTATTACTGTGATATACGTTACTTTCTTTTGAATACATTTTTAAATTACAAAGGAACACTATTTAAGTTTACACTGCTAGTGGGCTATTTATTGCCATTTAACTGCCATTAATTGTCATTAAAGGAAACGAATGAATAAAAGAATGAAATTTGAACCTTATTCACATACAACGAAATGTTTAAGTATGTGCGCCAGTATTTTATTTTCTTAAAGCTTTCATCTCAATGACACTTATATATTTACCTGTTTTATACGTGGAATGATATATAAAAGACGCATATTCAGTCATCAAACATATCAGAAGAAATGTTTTATGCTTTATGTTTCACTACATTAACATGTTACCTTATTGTGTAGGTTATAAACATTGTTTTATGCCTGATGCTGAATAAAATATATTGTATCGTTTTAAGATAACACAATAATATTAAGTATGGACTAGCTTAGAACCATTTATCACATATTGTTTAAACCAGCTACTTTGCTGATGCCATCAGGAATAAAAAGTTATTCAGAATTTGTAATTGTAGGTCAATTTAAGCATATGTCAAAATCGAGAATTTAGAATTTAAAACAGTCCTTTATACATGTCTTTTGAAAAAATAAACAGAAATGATTTAAAAACTTAACGATTTTTGCCCAAAGGTATCACACACACCAAGCCTTTTCCTATGGTTATAGCTGCTTTATATCAGAACGATGTCCAATTTGGTGATAAAAGAATACCACTTAAGATGGTAAAATCCATAACAAAAGAATTTTAAGGACATGTCTTATCATCTGTTCTGTCTGGTTCTAAACTATCGTGAAGCATTCAAACAAAACAACATTTGTTCTAATGGTTCATATTAGTCATACATTTGAAAGAGATATGTTTATCACTTAGAAAAGCCCCCAGGCATTGTAAGTATTACATGTATATTGTAGCCATTGCTAAAATAGCTGACTCACAATAATTAATTGCTTTTAATAAACTATTTGTTTTGCATTAGTCTATCAATTAGACACTTTATTCTTACAGTTGAATTTTGTTGCTGATAATAACACTTTAATATTTAGCATGTCAAATGTGAACTTTATCGTTAGTTTAAAATTGCAGCCTTATAATTCTTTGCATAGTTTAAATCAAACAAAATATATTTACTAGTAACTAACGAAAAAACAGATCAAAGGAAGAAGCCCCATTTGATTTTGTTACTTGTCGCAGTGTTGAACAATGAAGGCTCAGGTGATACTGTGCATATGTAAAGGTAGACTTGCCAGAGCCTTCGCTGCTCATATACCAGTATGTAGTTTGAAGACCAAATTTTAGAACGCTAGCCCCTCTGCATCATCATAAGTGATCAAATAATGCATTTGCTAGTCCAAATAATTATTTATGAATTACAGTAAAAGGGTCTAAAATATTTTTCGTCTAAAAGCAACGTGATTTATTCTTGCGCTATTGTCAGAGAATATATAGCATTCAACATTTCGTACACTATACCATACACACATATTACACAATTGACAATGATGAACTGCTAAAGCAACCTCTGAATTTTATGATATTATCCTGTACGTTTAAATAAAATGATTTCTTTAAGAGATCATTGAATAAAAGTAAAATCTACTTTACAATAACTCGAATGTTATCTGTTTAAATTTGGCCCGATACAATTTTAGCTAAAAAGTCTTTATTTAAATTGGTATCGTAGTAGCAGCTGACCCTTTTCCTTGTGTATGACCATATCTAATGTGGCCTTAAAGAAAAACACACCACTATAACTAACTTCATCTATTTCCAGGGAAATGTTTTTCATCAATAAAGCAGTTCTTTAGATATTATTGGTTGGGCAAGTGGTCCAGGATACTTACTTAATGTGATGGACAGTTTTGGTTTAAACATTATGTTATTTGTAGAATATATAACAAGTATACCAGCAACACAGAATACAATTACAATACAACCCCTATACAAATGGGATTCAGAAGAAAGTCAAATGACTTATTTGAATCTGTATCCCAAGCGTTTACATTACTGATATATATACTATCATGTCGCAATTGTCATTTATGTAGAGAATAATGGTCTCACTTTGTAGCTGTTTGGCGATAGGTGTAGTAGTTGGCTGTTGAGGGCTCCACGGGGAATGGAATGCAAAGTCATAAATTCATTGGTCTGTTGTTGGACTAAATTCATCCATAACAATTAGATTTCTGAATAAAATACTATTGGATGTATACGTACGTATGGACAGTTTTGTTGATTGCACAACAAAAGCTACGCTGTATTTCAACTAAAATTAATTTCAAAGCTTCTGTAATGCGTCACCATGTGCATACACAACTAAAATGGTCAGGATACAAATTGATTTCGAGACAGCCACTTTAAACAATAACTAATTACAGACACTTTAAATTACTGAATAGAAGTAGCTCAGTTAAACTTAGAAATCTTCAGAATAATATTACAAACTCTAAACTTAACATAATATATTAGCTTTTCTGGCTCAAGTATATATCGTCTTTGTTAACATTTTGGATAAACATATGGCAATATAATATATTTTGTACAGTAATATTATGTTATTTTAACAAATTTGACAGAAAATTGAAATTAATGCATCCGTCCTTCTAAGTGCTGTTACTTAAATGCTAATATTTATTATGTTTATGAATTTTAAAATGTATAATTACGGACAAATATTTTCTGTGTAGATATAAAAATATCAAATCTATACTATTTTGCATATTTAAACGTACATGGATAATTAGTAGGAACCCAATAAATCCTGATAAATCCTTTTTCAGACAGACTTGTATCTTGATATCTATTTAACAAGCACACTCAGTTTTGAGATGAAATAAGACATCGTTTGATGTATAATATACGGAATAGAGCAATGTTATGCAGTCTTGAAAGTTGTAATATACGTTACATGATGCTGTACAAACAAAATCAAAACTAATATTTTACACCAGAAACGAAGTTAAGCATGGCTTTTCACTCTTGCTTATCAACAGAATGCTCATATGTGGTGTTTGAAGGTTTCTAATTGAAGCTCATGCTAAATTAAAGAATGAATTTTTTGTTCAGGGTCATCATATTTAACAGTTTATAACTCTTAAAGTATTTGTGATACAAACAAACTGTTTGCAGCTATATAATGTTCCATTACTTGTCTTTAAGGAAATGTATTTAAAACCTGAAAGTTACCTGGGAAGCTTATCAAAGGAAATTATTTAACAGAATTTTAGTGATTTTAAAGGAAGTAGCTTAAAATGTAACATAAAGGACATCACAATGGGCCCAAAAAACTTTTATAAACATAAATATATGTAAGGGATGAAATCTTCTTGTATATTACATGAATGTTTGTCTTATTTAAAGAATTCAAGTATTACCTTAACAACTTTGATTACATTTAATTTTGTTTAAAAAATGTAGGGTAACGTAGTTTACACGCTGTAGCAGCTGAACGCCCCAACCATCAGAGAGCTAACTAGTTTCAAAAAGCTTAGCCAGGAGCATATAGTTATGCTAAGATCTATTTTAGTCACAAGGCACACGCAAATTTCCAGAATTATTTTTTATGTACACAATGTGTTTTTTTCCAGCACATTGACGTCAAATCGACGTCAATTTTAAGTAAAATTGAAGTCCATATTGATTCAAATTTTCATTTTAGTGTTTCTATAGACGTTTTCAACCATTTCAATGCAACAAACATAAAAATAAGACAATTTAAGGTGTGTAAATAACCCTACCACATATAAGCTCTTTGATGCAAGTGAAAAGAGGGTACCCCATTTTGTGACGTCACTGTGACGTTAATAATGCAAGAAAAAATTGTAAACATTGTTTTCCTTTCACTGCATATATTTCTCTAGTTGAAAATCGATAAGAATCACTTTTACCAAAAAATGCACACGGGAGCCCAAATTTCGACACAGGGGCCTACACTATTTCAATCAACCATAAGATAAGTTACATTGTAAGCCTATGATATCTTTGTAAACTGATATTCTGTTGAATTGAAATGCCAATTAACATTAAAAGTTTAATCAAATGATGAATACGTTTTGACGTCATTGATGACAGCTGATTTTTTTTCAGCATAAAATCTCTATCACATCTGTCACATAACCAATAGTTTTTATAGTTGTACGATGCATGAGGAAGATGAAAGACCACCAAACGAAAACTCACATGCTTATCATTTCAGCATTACATACAACGGGTGTTATTTTTGCTTACTGACCCCTTCTGCAATTCTTGCTCTCCCCAAATGCCAATTTAAAGGATGGCGTCTGAAATTTCGTGGCTTCATTTGCCCAAGATTCTGTTCTCGTCATTGCAATTGAAATTGATCGGCACTACACGTAGATGAGCACAAAAAGATGCAAAACATAAGAAATTGCTAAACTTATTGTGCATAGTATAGTATTGCAATCATCTTGATGGGGAAGAGAGAGCTGATTGCTTTGCTTAATTTGTCTTCCTGGTGTCTCGTGATGGATGAGCGGCTCTTCCTCGCGGTGCCACGGGGTTGTCTGCAGTCTGTGATTGTGGTATTTCCTGATCATACTCACTATTTTTGAATAAATGCTTTGCTAGTTTTCAAAAAGTAAAAGTGCTAAACTGTAAAGGATAGAAGTGCAATTCATTTCCAAGCTTTTGCAATATCCTTCCTGCGCATGCGTACGAAATATACTTAAAATTGTGACGTTTGTCACTGGAAAGGTGAAACTGGTGTTTTTCAGTTTGTTTTTAGATGCTTCCCCCCTCTAGACCCAAGATGCCCTTTGGACAATGACATGTCACTATAAACATATACAACATATGTAAAGAACGTCTATGGTCTAGGGGGGGGGGAGGGGTTGTAGAACCCAAAGAAGACATCAAATATCTGACAAAAATAGACTGCTTTGCCCAATGGTCGTTTTTATTGTACATAAACTGTATAAAAATATATACTCTCTCGTGATAGACCTTTTGTTTACCTTAATGTACCTGTACATGTTACTGAAATAACAAGCACAGTTGATGGTCATAATAAATTCTCATTCAAAACGAAGTAGGATTATTATATGCATTTAGGACAAAAACGATTATAATTTTCGGACTAGGCTGCAAGGGTGCATATACGGCTGGTCAATGTGTATTTGTTGAATGTGTCTAGTGTCTCCAGTCCTTATTTCAACAAAATAAAACGAACGTCTCATTTAGGGAAATGGCACGCCTTATCACTAGAAATTCTTGTTCAATTGAAAGCTGTGGTAGGAGCAGATCAGCTAATAGCATAAGCATAAAACGCTATATAAAAGGTCATATAGAACTATAAAAGGAAATGACTAATAAAATTGGCCCCTAGCCCTTACTTTTTTTGTTTAAAGTATTTGTCTTGCATATATGAACATGTTAGTAAGGTTTGATGAAAATCTAGCAATGACTCTTCAAGATATTAAGGAAACAAAACGTTACGGACGGACGGACGCACACACTCACAACGTGAAAGCAGTATACCCAGCACAAAGTTTGCAGGGGGTATAAATAAACTGGTCAAAATAAATTAAGCCCCACCAGAAATTTTTCCATAGACTTAATGTAAATACATTCATGTTTATCATAGCATTTTACTGAATAAAGATTTTTCCATAACATTTTCAGAGAAATAGCAGCAATGTTTTCTCTCACCATACGCTAGGTTTCTGATTTATTGATAAGTTTTCCATAGAGCTCCACACATCCTAGTAAATGTCCCGTTTCGTTCCCTATCATTCCTATAGTAAAATTGGCCAAAAATTGGATACTCTTGGAAAATTTAGCACACACCCAAAGAAAATCGGTATTGTCAATTCAAACTTTGTGTAATTACACCCAAGACATTGTTGTCTAACTTGGATGGAATAAGACTTTTCAACTACCATCGATATTTTTGAAATAAACAACTAAACTTTAGGAATTTAACATTATGGCTATGGGAAAAAGATGACATGGGGCTTAACTTATTTTGACGAGTTTAAGACACCAAAAGGGGTATATGCATTAAGGGGCTATTTTGCCCCCCCTCTAGAGCCCAAAACTGAAAATTACTTTTCACCAATTTTTTTTATTGGTATATTAGAACAGGATCTTTTGGCAGCTGTCAATTCAGTTTGAGGCTATGAATGGTTGCAAAAATTAAAGGATTGCTTGGAAAATGTAAATATAATGAACTGACTGAACATTCTGATTTACATATGTCATACAGTTTGTCTTTCATCTTAATGATACCATCTCCCACAGCCCCACTAGAGCGACCCTGATTAGTGTAAAATTTTGGCATTAATTTAAATTTTACATGACAAAAAGAAATTGTTGTAAAGCCCAAAAGAGACATAGCATTCACTATATTATGGAATGCTTTGCCATTTTATTTACTTACTGATTCTTGCAGTCTTCATTGGGTGGTGTCCTTGAAAATACCAAATATAAATATACCAATTATAAAGTTTGGCCAGAATCCATTGTCCAGTTAAAAATTATATTAAAAAGAAAATTTTGTCAAAATTTGACATTTCAAAGTGTTGTTGTGAACTTGAAAATAAGATCAAGGTCACCAAATTCTTATCAACTATTTCCCCCTCCCAATGGTGTATCCACGCAAGTTAGACAAGATACAACAACTGGTTCAGATAGAAAAGGCTAATTGTATTATTTTAACCCTTAATGCGCCAATTGCAACAAAAGTCGTCTGTTTTTCTCGTCTGCTGAAATGTTTAAGAAGCCTCTGTGGCAAACAGTGTGAACCCTGATCAGACTGCTCCTATAGGAGCAGTCTGTTCTGGGTCCACGCTGTTTGTTTCTATACTTAATTCGTCAGTAATGTAAGGCAATTATTTGCAGCAGACGACATTTTCAGATACATTTTTTTCTTGGCGCTTTAAGGGTTAAATGCATGAGGAAAAACTTGACCTTGCCATAAATTAGATCAAGGCCAACTTAGGAATATTTTTAACAAACTTGATAAGCCACACATACCTTAAGCTTAAGGCAGAATATCTGCCTTCTGCTACTAAAGAAGATTTTTAAAGGGTTTCTACCAAATGTGAGTGTGGCCGTCATACTTGTCATGTGACCAGAACATGTGCATAAAGGTAAACTGTCAAACTTGACCTTTGGCACTCATCTAGTCATTGTCATATTATGTTAAACACGTCTAGTAAGTATAAATGACTTTGGATCAAACAGTTTACAAAATCAACTTTCAAATTGACCTTGCTGTAAAGTAGGTCAATGTCAACTTTGAATAAAATTCATATTTGGAATCTATATCCCTTATGCCACTTACCAAGTCTCAAGCATAACAGCTTTTTTTGGTCCTGGAGAAGCATTTTAAATGTTTTTACCATATATGAACGTAAAGCCATCTTGGTCATGTGACCAGGACCAATTGAACAAACTTTTGGTCTCCAACCCTAAAAAGTCTCCCTATGAACGTTGACCTTATGTGACCCATTGGTTTTAGAGGATAAGATGTTTGAAAATGTTGATGAATGGACAATGGATGGATGACAGATGCAAGAGCACCTTTTTTGATCATCCCACAAAAATTCAACAACACGATTCCATGATTTTTCCATGATTTTCCATGATAAACAATGTAATTTCCATGACTATTTAATGCATGAACTGAAACTTTCCCTTTTAGAGGCATCTTCACCACACTGAGCATAAATGCAGAATGCAGCAAAAGTAATGCATTTAAATAAGGATGTGTGTAATCCATGCATGCATTTTGTATAAAACAACAACAAGAAACCACCAGTAGCCAGAAAACCAGCTGTCAGACACACAATTTGGGTGTCTGACAGCTAGTTTTCTGGCTACTGGTGGTTTTGTCAAATTAGTTTAATAATTCCATGATTTCTTCATGATTATTCAGTTTTTTTCAAATTCCAAGATTATTCCATGCATGGAACTTTTTTCCTGATTTTCCAGGACTTTCATGATTTCCAGAGCTTGTGGGAACCCTGTTGACTGAATGAGACACTGATTAGGTCATGCCACCAACTCTTTTTGGTTAAATTCCTCTTATCCCTTAACACGCCAATCACAAAAAAGTCGTCTGCTTTTCTCATCTGCTGAAATGTTTCAGAAGCCTCTATGGCAAACAGTGTGGACCCAGATCAGACTGCTCCTATAGGAGCAGTCTGTTCTGGATCCACCCTGTTTGCTTCCATACTTAATTCGTCAGTAATGTTAGGAAATTATTTGCAGCAGACCACTTCAGCAGACTACATTTTCTTGGCCCTTTAAGGGTTAATCCTTTTCATTATACTGAATTATCCCATACATATTGATACAATAAGTATAGAATTATTGTCCTTTTTGTATTTTAAGGGTTAACTGGTCAAAATATCTTTATAATGATGTATTACTGTCCCTGAAGATTTTTACCTTAGCAAAAGTGCAAGTTCTGATGAAATGCTGCATATTGCAGCCTTTCTTCTGGATCTTCACTGTTTGCCAAAGTACCTGTATACCAGTATTCAGTATGAAAATGGTTAATTGTTAGTGGGTAGTAATCATGTATGTTTTCACCACCCTCCTGGATTCAGCATAAAGAAATTAAAGGCCTTATGAATTATTCAACCCATTATTGAATAACAGATTTCTTCAATTTAGTCCAATACAATTAAGTTTGTTTGTTTGATTTGATTCTCTACATCCCAGTCAAAAAAATTATCAGCTATGCTGGGACGAGTCTTCCTGGGTTGAAATAATACTAAGCAAGGATTAATGTGTCTTGCCCAAGGTCACAATGCAGTGCCTCCAGTGAGGCTTGAAACCGCAACCCATCAATCTAGAGTCAAGCACCTTTTCAAGCACAATGTGTATGTATCTACCGGGCTGTGTAGCGCAGTTGGTAACCTGTCTGAATGCAGATCCAGGAGTCTGACTTTGATTCAGGCCTGGTCCCATACTTTCCCGGAGACTGATCCTGAAATAATTCCTACAGCCATTCACCTTCCTTTCGCTGATTCAAGAAGTACTGGCTAACTGCTTAGTCAAGCTTGCCCAGGAAAAAAAGTGTGGTTAGGTGAACTGACCGTCCCAACATGACCATAGCTGTTGACTGGGATATAAAGGACCAAACAAAACAAAACATTGTTTATTGTTTTACCTTTCATAAAACACTGAAGACCCTGAATAGATGCTGCAGTATATATATTATCCAGGTCAACACTGTCAGTATGTACAATAATGGTTCTACAATCTAAAAAGAACTGAAGAACACTATAAATAAGATATTCATGAGTGAAATGTCAAAATTTCCAAAATCCTGAACTCATTGTAGTCATACCACTGCGGCCAATTGGGTCTAGTCACTTATTCCGGTGTTAAGGTAACTTTCTCATCATGTTCAATTTGGTCATTTAACCCTTTCGCTGCCAAGCATTTAATTGACTAGACATTTGCCGGGGGGTTTCTAAGCGTTTCGGGTTATTGTTGTAAAAGAGGTATGGCAGCTGTATTTTTCAATAAAAGTATACAAAACCTACATTTTTTATGCAGAAAAATGTTTAAATGTTTTATTCCTATTCTTAAACTTGTTTTAGCATTTTTTTTCTTTCAACAATATGAAAAATAACAAAAGTTCATAAAATCGGGATGTCGGTTATCATTACATCAAGTATGGGGGGGGGGGGGGCACTTTTCCCCCTGTAAGTATACTAATCCAGCGCATTATTTTTGTAGAAGAACAAACAAACCTATAAATAACAAAATATATTTCCATCATAAAACGGTTTTAGATATATTTTGCAACACTTCATAAACATACGAACCGAAAATCATAACATCTGATTATCGTGTCACCATCCGCCATTTTGAAAAATAAAGCTTCATATGGTAAATTCCCATCAACCAAGGTCTGTTTTGGCTATTTTTATTGTACACTTGATAAATATACCACATCATGGGATGATCTAAAATAATCTTGAGACCTGATTGGCTACAATGCTAAAAAATTCCATGACGTCACATGTCCTTGACAATCATAGGAATGTGGGAAACCAGAAGACGTAAAAACCCGTAATTGTGGCAAAAAGGTTGCAGGATGTGTATGACGGGTATACACGACCTGTTGGCAGCGAAAGGGTTAATCACAGATAAATGCCCAAAAATGCTTTGAGTTCAAATTGATTTTTGTTCATCAAATTCACATTGTATCTTTTAGCTTTATAATTATATGAAAACTTTACTGTTTGATGTCTAGGCATGAAATAACTAATTACTGTTTCGTCATTGTGGACAATTAATCAATGACGAAACCGTATAATTATGACTAAAACGTAATTGTTATTTTTTCTAATATAACTGTAAAAAACACATTTAAAATCGGATTTTATCTCCATTTTCGGCAAAAAAGAAGAGATGTTGTTAACTAGACAATGCAATCTCGAAGCAAACATATTCAAAAGTTCTCATTTTTGTCAGCCTGTATTTGAAGGTAATTTTACTATAAAACCAGAGCGGGTGACAAGACCCAAATTGTCGTAGTGGAATGACTACAGTGGAACTTCTGAAATTCGAATATGAAAACTTGCATGCCTACGATATATTAATAATTTCAAGCTTAAAGGACCTCGGACTGTCTTAATGAAGGATTGCCCATAAAAATAACAAGAGAAAAGTTTCAAAGAAAATGATATTTTTTCTATGAAAAAGATAGTAGGTTCAACCCTCGACTTATCCACAAAAGCTGTTTTCTCATTGGTCAGGTAAGGGGGGGGTATAGGTTAAATCTAATGTGTAAGAAAATATTAACGATTTAACGCTCAAAACTTGTGTTTATCTAGACTGTGATATATACAGTATGCAGTTATAATACACCTCAGTGCACATACATTAAAAGTCAAACTGATTGACCTTGAAACATTACAGGTAATAGTCAAAAGTAATTGACGGCACACTTCTTTAGATGAAACAATGGAATCTTCTCAACCCGAATTTTATGCAAACGCATTACTTTCGTCTCAAGTTTTATGCCGCAAACATTGTATTTACATGTATTTAGGTGAATACTCGATGAAACTTTGACTTTCTGTGAAATAAAATTTGGTCACAAAAAATACCCCCACCCCCTAAACCCTAGAGTCCTGGCATAATTATGCAATATTTTCAAAATATTTCTATTGTGCTAGGTGCACTAATCGTAAAGGCTTGATTTAAGCCCAAAACTATAGTTGTCAGTTACACATTATCCTAGCCAGAGGCTGTCAAAATTTGGGCAGATTGAATAGGAAACTGTCCGGGGTCCTTAGTCAAATGTCTTGTTATATTCCTGTTATTGTTTTTTGCCTCTTCCTCTATTCTGTGGCGTGTGATTGTGTGGCATTTCCTGGTCATACTCACTGACTTTTTGGAGATAAACTGAAAATACACAAAGCTTCCTATTATTATTTGCCGAATTCTGTATTTTAAGGCAGCATTTCTTTGGAAACTTTCTATTGGAAGTCAGCCATAAAAGCCCAAATTCAGGAATAATCCTAAAACATTTCACCCATGAATATGCTCAAACCCATAACTATATGAATGAACCTATATTACAAATCTAACATACACACATACATTCATACATCAAATTGTCAAGCATGAGCTGACAAAACATACTGAACCCCTTTCCGTACCATTCACCACAATTGTCTTCTGCTTACTTATCTGTTTATACACTCTGGAAGGCACATATTGCAATCAATATGAACCCATATCAGACTACTCCTGTAGGAGCAGTCTGATCAGAGTTCATACTGTTTGCTTCCATGATAAAAGTAGTCTGGAGTGGAGTGTATTATATTATATGCAGCATACGGAAAAAAGCATTTTAGGACAAACATTGATTGGCAGGACATGGTATTAACCCTTTACTCCATAGGCTATATTTAGATCATAACATCATTTACTATTTTTAGACAAATTGAAAAAAAAAATCAAGAAAAATTTAAGTAAAGTTTTGAATACTTTTGAAAATATTATGGAAAATGGAGCATTTGCTCAATTGAGCAAATGCTGCATTTTCAACAATATATTTCAAAGGCGTCAAATGGTGTTATTTTGGAGTAATGGGTTAAACACCTCACATCACCATAAAATTGAGTGTCAAATGTTAAAAAAATCAAACAGCTATTGGCAGGATAAGGGATAATCACCAAACACCCCACAGCTACACAAAATTGTATGAGGCAAATATTTATAACAACTCAAACATTTATTAGCAGGATAAGGATTAAACATTACATACCCCACAGTTACATGAAAATATAGTCATGAATATGCCCAGCATATCTTTCTTTTAAATAGGAAGCATCACATATGCTTAACTAACTATTTGCATGAGCGGGGATCTATCTTGGGACCCTTGGGTACAAGAAAAGTGGTGTATCCACTACACCACAACATATCCTCTCATAAGTCATACTGCAAAATGTGCACAAAGCTATCAATCAGGGATAGAGGCCTAATTTGTTTTTTTTCGGATTCTTAATTTATTTGGAATGTTGTTGTTTTGTTTGTACCAGAGGCTGAGTCTGAGCCAATAGTTCTGGCAACAATGCATAGATTTGCAGACTCATTTCGTCTAAGCCTTTGTAGGTTGTCACCTTTGGCTGCTAGTCACTACTTCTGCTGTCTGCTGATTACCTTTTTTCATATGGGCTATACTCTATTGACCAGTCCATAACAGAAATGGTACTTATTGCATGAGCATAAAGTTACAGTAAAACCTGTGTAAAACGGCCACTCTCAAAATGACCAAAAAAGGTTTTCAAGACTGATTATATCTTAATGCAGGTGAAAAGTATTGCAGAATGCTCAAAAGGGAGCATTCTGCAATACTTTTGACCTTCATTAAGCTACTAGTTGTTATTAAGATCTTTGTTTTATCTATTTTTAGTGGCCGTTTTACACAGGTTTTACTGTACTCTCTGATGATGTACAAAGCTCTCCAGTGGGACTAGTATGTGAGACTTTTTGGGTACTGTAAAGGTGGCACCTCATGAATGCGTAATTAGGACTGGTCAACCTTAGTCATAGTTAAAAGCTGAAAACGAGGAGTGGTTTTATCAAAAAGTAACTGTATCATCTTGCGCCATTACCTCAGTATAGACGCAAAACACATTATTTAGTCCATAAAATGCAAGTAAAATAATTGCATCTGAAAATGTCTATTTAACATAAGCGTAGATGCAAACATTGTGGACCCAGATCAGACTGCTCCTACAGGAGCAGTCTGATCTGGGCCCACACTGCTTGTCTATGAGGCTACAAATAGTTTAGTGGACGTCAAAAAACATACATGTTGTGATTATGCGCTTTAAGGGTTAATAAATGTGAGTTCAGTGTGTATACGGTTAGGATTTTCATGAAATGCATGCATGTTTGCTTGGCCCAAACAACTTATTAATTCTTCACCAAATTATAATTAGAACATGATTGCCCTTCATTAGCAGATGAAATAGCCGAACCACACCCAGATATGAATATAAAAGTTGCGGCCTTTACAGTTAGTGAAAAGTCTATTAATAGTCTTACATTTTGTTTGAACCTTCTTTTAATTCCACACTTAGTGTATGTGAACAGTGAAGGCTCTTGCAGCACAGACTAATCTGAGCCTTCACTGTTCAGCTATGTCACTAGTACTAAAATCACATGTGCTGTCTGTTTTCCTAGAGGTCTAGCTTATGATTTAGGTACCTGGTACATAGCCTATAAGACAACCAGGAAAGGCTCATAATGTGAGCCTGCTCATCTGCACAGTCTCACCAGAGATTTCCCTACTTGCATGCACCAAGCATAGTAGTAGATGAGGGTTCATACAAAAATCAATACATTACATCTCTACAGACAGAGTGTACAATTGAAAAAGAATTTCTTATTTTTCAACCAATAGTGTGGGTACTCAAAATAACCGTCTCAATGAGACGGTTCTTTTGAGCACCCAAAAAATATGTTTAAACTGAAGGCTAGGAAAATGATCACATTTCTATGCTCACTAAAGTTCACAACCCTTTGTATATGGGACTTCCTTTAACAGGTACTTTACAAAAGTGCAAGACCCAGATGCATTTCATACGAGTCTGTACTGTTTGTTACAATTAAAACAGCCTTCACGCACAAAAACACATCATACTTTAGAAAACTCTACCTTTTGAACCCTTAAAGTGCACATTGGGCAGTCTCATACTTATTGTATCAATATGTATGGGAAACTCCATCAGAATACAAAGGGTTAACTGAAGCGTTGCATCTAGCTTGTTACACGTGCAGTACAACCCGTCTTCAGCGATCATTCAAAATAACATCCAAAAATATGTTTTCAAGACCGATAATGGCTTCGTGCAGGTCAAAAGTAATGCAGAATGTAATACTTTTGACCTGCACTAAACTAAAACCTGTCTCTAAGACCTTTGTTTTGTCTATCTTTGAGTGGCCACTTAAGACAGGTTCTATTGTATACAATAAGTACCACTATCACAAAGACTGGCACAAATACACATGATTAGGATACTCCTCGCATCTTGCATTATGTCTTTATTACAAATGCTGCCCCAGGATGGGATACCCCTATCATCTTGTGTTATGTCTTTATTACAAGTCATGCACCAGGAAAGAGGTATAGTTTTGATAAATGAAGAGCACAATTCTTGAAGTCTGTATCATTGGTAGTACAATTCTAAGTTCATACCATCATGGATCTCATCTACATCTGAGTTAAGGTAATAATACACATGTAAATGTATTGTGAACATTCATTCTAATGCACTTGCAAATGTAACTTGATGTCTGATTGGCTAACATTATAAATTTTGAGATAGTACATGTATATCCTGCTATATACTGTAGGAATCAGAGCTAGAGGAATCTTCGAATCTTATTCAGCCTGAATGTCAGCTGAAATAATCGGTATATTTCAACAAGTAGCCCAATGGGCAACGATCGCTCACCATGGAGCCAGCATACTGTTTGGAGACACCATAAGTTACGATGCTCAAAGGCAGATAACTCTGAACTTGAAACAGTGACCAGAAATTAAGTCAAAAACATAAGATATTATGCTGATTCTAGTTATCTGCAAGTATTAAAAAGATCTGAATAAAAATTGCATTGGAAACCTGGTGAAAGTGTAGTTTCAGATACTCTAGGGCAGCTAACTCCGTAGTCAGTTATGGGATCTGACCGAAATTTAAACTCATCCATACTTTTATGTATGTCCTGGTAACCTACAGGGATGAAGAAAATCAAATGAAAAATGAAGGTGCTAGAGTGGTCACAACATTATATAGTTATATTTTAGATGCTCAAGGGCAGCTAACTCTGTAGCTGGTGGATGGGTGAGGCGGAAAATCAAACTCATTCAAACTTTTATGGAAGTCCTTGTTACCTACAAATGAGGAAGATCCATTCAATAATAAAGGTGCTAGAGTGGTCACAACAGATCTCCCATTGTAAGTCTATGCAGATTTTTTTATGATGCTCAAGGGAAGTTAACTCCACAGCCTAAAGTTGGTTCTACTTTAAATTAAACTCATCCAAGCTTTTATGGTTGTCCTTGTTACCTGCAAGAATGAAGAAGAACCAATCAAAAGTGAAGGAGCTAGAGTGGTCATTTTTAAGATGCTCAAGGGGAGCTAACTCCAAAATAAAAATATGTGATGGGATCTTGACGAAATTCAAACTCTTTAATAGTTGTCCTTATTGTATGCAAGAATGAAGAAGATCCATTCAAAATTGAAAGCACTAGAGTGGTTGCAATATTTCTCCCATTGTATGTCTATAGGGATTTTTTCCAAATGCTCAGGGGCAGGTAACTCATAAGCCCCTGGTCGGATCCTGCTGAATTTCGAACCCATCTGAGGTATTATGTGTTTACTTGTTGCCTGCAAGAATGAAGAAGATCCAATCACAAATGAATGAGCTAGAGTGGTCACAACATTATTCATTAATTTTTAAGATGCTCAAGGGAAGCTAACTCCAAAATGTATGATGGGATCTTGACGAAATTCAAACTCATTCAAGCTTTAATAGTTGTTCTTATTGTATGCAAGAATGATGATCCATTAAAAATTGAAAGAACTAGAGTGGTCACAACATTTCTCCAATTATAAGTCTATGGGGATTTTTCCAAACCCTCAAGGGCAGGTAACTCATAAGTCCCTGGTCGGATCCTGCTGAATTTCAAACCCAATCGAGATATAATGAGTTTACTTATTGCCTGCAAGAATGAAGAAGATCCAATCAAAAATGAAGGAGCTAGAGTGGTCACAACATTATTCATTAATTTTTCTGATGCTCAAGGGCAGCTAACTCCGAAGTAAGTGATGGAATCTTGCCAAAATTCAAACTCATCCAAGCTTTAATAGTTGTCCTTCTCGTATGCAAGAATGAGGAAGATCCATTTAAAATTGAAAGCACTAGAATGGTCACAATATTTCTCCCATTATAAGTCTATGGGGATTTTTCCAAACGCTCAAGGGCAAGTAACTCATAAGTCCCTGGTCGGATCCTACTGAATTTCGAACCCATCCGAGATATTATGGGTTTACTTGTTGCCTGCAAGAGTGAAGAAGATCCACTCAAAAATGAAGGAGCTAGAGTGGTCACAACATTATTCATTAATTTTTCTGACGCTCAAGGGCAGCTAACTCCGAAGTCAGGGATGGAATCTTGCCGAAATTCGAACCCATTCAAGCTTTTATGGTTGCACTTGTTATCTGCAAGAATAAAGAAGATCCATCCAAAAATGAAGGTACTAGAGTGGTCACAACATTTTTCCCATTATAAGTCTATAGGGATTTTTCCAGACGCCCAAGGGCAGCTAACTCATAAGTCCCTGTTTGGATCCTGCCGAATTTCGAACCCATTCGAGATTTTATGGTTGTCCTTGTTACCTGTAAGAATAAAGAAGAACAAATCAAAAATGAAGGAGCTAGAGTGGTCACAAGATTTTCCCCATTATAACCCTATAGGAGCTATCTGTTGCCATGGAAACCAGAGTTCTGATCCGATCTAGCCGAAAACCAAATGCAGTCAATCCCCCACCCCAATGATGCTTCTGATGAAATTTGATTATGATTGGCCAGCTGGTCTCAGAGATATTCATGTTTGAAAGTGTGGACGCACGGACTCACACATGGACGGACGCCAGCTCGAGTCCCATACTATTAGCTCACCCTGAGCCTTCGGCTCTGGTGAGCTAAAAATAATAATAATGCCATTTTATGGCTAGTGGTAGTTTTGAATGATGAATAATGAGGTTGTCAACTCACCATAGAATAATAGATATGTTTGTCATTTGCATTCAAAGTTTACATCAGCTACAATTCAAAGTGGTGTCAATGTATACTTACATGCAATAAAACGCAACATTTTTAATATACTTTTTCTTCCACATAGATCACATGAGGATAATTTCTTAATCATATCCTATGATCCTGCACAATCAGTAATGATTAGCCATAAATTGGTTTTGATGACACTTTTTATTCTGATGTTATTATGACGTTAGTATATTTCAACAATTAACGCCTAAAAAAGTGATGTTTAGTTTGATTTGGATCTATAAAAGCCAAATTTCTTAACTGAAGGAAAAACACTAACAGTTCTAGAAATTATCGTTTATCAACACTGCCAGACACTGTGTTTCTTTGTTGACTATATCACCCAGCTGATCTGAATCAACAATGTTTTCAAAAGAGGGTATTAAATTTGTCAACCAAAACATATTTTGTGGGTACCAAAAAGCATGTCAAAAATAATGGTTCTTTAAAAAATTATGCATAAAGCCCACCTTGATAGCTGTGCATGCATGTTTTAAAAAAATCTGAACACACATGTACCAAAATCTAATAAATGGGTTAGTATGCTTATCTGGGTCCATAGTTCTAAATAAGCAACATTTTTTAGTGTAAAATTACTTATTTGCTTACCCAAATAGTCTTAACAAATGTTTTGGGTAAAACAAGTCTAATTGAGACAGTACACAGCATATGTTTTGTTTGAGAAATAAGAAAACACACTCTTCTCTGGAGGACTGGGGTCTACAATATATTGCTGTCTAAAGGATACAATCAGCTAGTGACACATGATCTTTATAGATTGTGTACCTGAAAAATAAATCAATAATTAGTGTTGCATCATATGTATTGAATCAATACTATTGATTAACTAGAATTGTCAGAAAATCTGACTATAGCCCCGCTGCAGCGCTTTTAATGTTGTTAAAGGCTTAGCTCTAAAGATACCAATTGGAAACTGAATTCTGATAATCAAGGGCCATAACTCTGCTACAAATGCTAAAAAAATGACAGGTGACAATCCCAACCAAGATATTGTCAATATAAATGCATATACAAAATTTGGTAAAATTCTGTTCATTTGTTCTCCAGTTATTTAGTGGAAATGAAATTCTGTGACATTGAGCAGAAACCAAATTCTGAAAAATCAAGGGCCATAACTCTGTTACAAATATGCGGAAAATGAGGTTTTACAATCCCAACCTAGATTGTATCAATATCAATGGATATATATACAAAATTTGGTAAAACTCATTTTTTACCATCAAATCTTACAAGGGAAGTATAGGAAAATGGTCATTTTCCTAAACATGTAATTCCTTTGAAAATTGTCCCTATATAATTGGATTCACTAATAAGGCAATCATTTCCTAAGGACCCAAAACATAGCAAAATAAAGGGAATCTATACAGCGCTATGTCTATTTAAATGCTTGTTATAGTGTTAGTCCTCAGTGTTTTAAAGTTACCTAAATATAGCACATTTTCCAATTGTTGTACCACCATTTATCAATCAAATGAGTCTTTTCCATAATTCTTAGTGATTTGGTGGTCTGATACCCAACATCCCAACACTATAATTAGCTATTAGGTTAAATTGGTTATATGACAAGGGTACACCTTTTTCTAGTTTTGAAGCCATATAATCAGGATCCACACTCTGGTTGAAAATACATGCTTACAACTGGAATGCTGCAGGTTAACAGGATAAAATTGGGGAGGAGTGTAGTGCCAAAATATAGCTAGCGTGACAATAGCTAATATCATTCTCACTTACCATTTTTTGAGAACTATTTTATCATGTTTGGTTCCTGTCTGTGCTGCAACCAACTTCTTCAAGTCTCCAATTGTATCATCCTGACTGTGCAATAGTTAAGGAACATTCAAAACTGCATCATTCATATTGTATCAGATCTATTCCTGGACATTGTGACCTTCAGACAGACATTGTCCGCAAATAGATTTAACTTTGCCTGCTGGAGCTAATTACCTTTGCATACAATTTTAACAGATCAGTTTGTCCGGAAAGTGACACTAAAAGATTGCGGGCTTGCAACAGTTTGAACCCAGATCAGACATGATCAAACGGTCTGACTGGTGATGTTCCTAAAATAGTCTTGATATTAAATTGTACATGATAAAGATGACAAAAATATGAAAACTTATCCAGCATGCAAAGAGTTATAATAAGCTCATTTCAAATCAGGTCGGTGTCAAAAATCTTTTTATCTGGAGCTTGAAAAGGATACGGCTTTGATCTTAACCCTTAAAACGCCGATCATGACAAATTGCACTGTACACTTTGTGATGTTTTGCTTTAATTTCAGGGAGAAATAGACCTTGATATTTCATATGAATCATCTACCAGCAGACAATTCACATGAAATGTCGTTCCTTATTTGATTCCTAGGACAGCAACAAACTTTAAAAGTGCTGTCTGTTTTTGTGGGCATGCGAATCTAAGAGGGTCAGCTTTAATTATTGTGTAAGAAATGTGTGGTTTATACTGCAAGCACAGTGAAATTTCTACACAGAGGACACACGATAAGGTTATATGCTGCGGAATATACGTGGAGATTAAAACCACCTAACACGGAGCCTGATATTTGTGATCTATGACACGCCAAAAGTAGCTATTTTTGGAGCACTGACACTTTACGTTTACAGTGACCCTTCCCTTTACAGACAGGTAGGCTTTCCTCTTGCGGTTGAATATTTGAATCAAATCAGGATCGACCATGTGACTTTGTGATGAGCTGCTGACAATTGTTGTGCTCGCGCTCATGAATCGGTTTGTCCAGGGTTGTGTTCCAACGACAGTATCTAGACCTACTGTATGAAAAGTTAGCTGTATACAAATATAGCAAGAAGTGAGCAAAGCTCACATACCCCCAGCGGTAGCCATCAGAGGCTGTAACACTTTCAGAGAAAAGACAAAATTGTGAAAGATTTCATAATCCTAAATCAAGTAGTTTCTGAGAAAACTTCGACGAAAAATGTCCATATGTGTTATATAAGAAGGACAATTTGAAAAAAGAAGGCAAAATGAGGATAAGCACCATAATTTTAATTTACACAATACACTTTGCCTACCTGAAAGTGTACACAAAATTTCATAATCCTAAATCAAGAACTTGCTGAGAAAACTTTGACCAAAAACGTCCATATGTTTTATATAGGAGTGACAGAAGGAAAAGTTGAAAAAGTAGACAAAATGAGCTTTAGCATCTTTATTTTCATTTACACAGTACACTTAGCCTACCTGAAGGTGTACACTGGCTCCAATAGGAGCTGAGAGATCTGCGACAGAAATTTTAATTGGAGAGAAAGAAAAATGAATAAATAAAGGGACTGATAAGCAATATGTGGCTGTTCTTTTGTTACACAATACAACTAATCAATATCAAGCTTTGTACCAAATTTCAGAATCCTAAATCAAGTAGTTGCTGAGAAATCTTTAACAGAAAAAATGTCTATATGTGTTATATAAGAGTGAAAGAAGGAAAAATGAAAAATTGAAAAAAGAAGGCAAAATGAGGATTAGCATCTTAATTTCAAATACACAATACACTTAGCCTTCCTGAAGGTGTACACAAAATTTGAAAACACTGGCTCCAATAGGAGCTGAGAAAATTATGACAGAAATTTCCATTGGAGAGAAAGAAAAATGAACAAATAAAGGGACTGATAAGCAATATGTGGCTGTTCTTTTGTTACACAATACAACTCATCACTATCAAGCTTTATACCAAATTTCAGAATCCTAACCCAAGTAGTTGCTGAGAAATCTTTGACGGAAAAAAAAGTTTACAGACAAACATAATTACAGAAAAGGCAAAAACTATATACCCCTATATACTTCGTACCGGGGAAGAACACAAAGTTTACAGACAAACAGACAGACAAACATAATTACAGAAAAGGCAAAAACTATATACCCCCTATATACTTCGTACCGGGGAAGAAAAATGAACAAATAAAGAGACTGATAAGCAATATGTGGCTGTTCTTTTGTTACACAATACAACTCATCACTATCAAGCTTTGTACCAAATTTCAGAATCCTAACCCAAGTAGTTGCTGAGAAATCTTTGACGGAAAAAAAAGTTTACAGACAAACAGACGGACAAACAGACAAACATAATTACAGAAAAGGCAAAAACTATATACCCCCTATATACTTCGTACCGGGGATATAATAATGTGGGCCAAATACACAAGATTTTGTTACTTATCACAATGTACAGCAACAAAGGCTCCGGGGAGCCTGCACAAATACTCAGACTGGTCAGAGTCTTCTCTGCTTGTGTACACACTTCATGAAGGTGTCCTAGATTTGACCCTAGCAGCACCCTTAAGGCATAAACCCAGGCGTCAATCTTATGGAATTACAAAACACCCTCTTTGGTACCTGTGTTTGGAATATGAAAGCTTTCTGGTTAGTGATTGTTGGGATATATTCCTTTGAAAAATGAAAATGAAACGTGACAGGAATGTGAAATCCCATTCACATGCAGAGGACAGAGATGACTACAAAAGCCCCTCTTGTATTTTGTACAGGCCAAACATACTGTCACCTCATCTAGATATGTAATCATGAGGGTTTATATTAGACTTTTGCGCAAATGTGATTTAGAACCAAAATTGTGTGTACAGGTCCATATGCCATAATCCCTTTGAGAATCAGAAACCCAGAACTATTTTTTGGGACAAACCCCAAGAAGACTATATGGGCCGCAACCCAACAAAACCTGTCTTTGGAGTTTCCAACAACACGAGTTTGAAACCAAATTCCCCAGCTACAGAGACTAGCTAGCAAATCAAAATTTCACCTGTTGCAAGTTTACACATGTTGTTTTGCAAAGGGTGAATAACAAAGGCGCTGATCAGACTGCGTGTATGCCCAGGCTGGTCTGCACCTGTGTTGTTCACAAAACCCCAAAGACGGGTTGCCCATATAGACAACACCAAGAATATCACTCAAAAGTCATCTGATAATGATATGCATGCATAACTGACCAATGCAACAACAACTTAGCATGCGACATAGCCATACAAACAAAATCCCACATGTTAAATCTTCCCTAATTAGTTGGAGCTTAATTCAACCTTACAGTTAATGGATGGATGCATACCTGTTAAAAGCAGCATGGTTTTCAAAAAGGTGAATTTCTATGCAAAGCATTTGTGATTTATTCAACAGTTTATTATGTACATGTACATGTATACTGACCAAAGACTTTTACCCAATAATTTCACAAATTGTTAAGTTTTTCATGGCTTTCATTTATGGAAACTGTCCATATATGAAAGACATGCCGAAAATGAAACAATGAAATTCAGTTTCATTTCGGCAAATCAGCTTCCAATGTATAAGTCAAAGACACAATTCAGTGACTCTGCTGGCAGTCAGACTCAAACTAGCAATCCTTTGATCACAGGTTTAACAATGAAATGAGCCACTGTGCCCACAATAAATAAGATGATCTGAACAAGGATTAAACAGGTATATTACCTGTATGTATTAATAAAATTTTATTGGCCTGCAGGTAAGATAAGGATGTGTAATTAAAAATCATTTTTCTTATTTCTCAACCAAAACATATGTTGTGGGTACTCAAAAGAACCTTCTCATTGAGGCGGTTCTTTTGAGCAGACAAAACAAATGTTAAAACTGATGGATAAGAAAATGTTCACTTAAAATAAGCTTAGAAATGTACCATATGGACCTACATGTATAGACATTATACAATTATTAACTTCAATGAGGTAGACATGAGGATTTATCTACCCAAAAAAGTGATATTCACCAAGGCTGCAAGGCCGAGGTGAATATGACTAAAGGGTAGATAAATCCTTCATGTCTACCGAAATTGAAGTAAATAACTGTTTAGTTATATGACTTTTCTATAAATTCTATGAATGCTGAATATAAAATTTAATCATTTTGTTTATTTTAACAAACAAAACTGCTGTTAGAATTCATTCAAGTCTTTAATTTACCTGTTGGGAGGTGAAACAGCAAATCATGTCAATTTCATACAGCCATGCTAGTTTCATATCATCATGCTATTTTAGCTCTGTAGAGGGTGATATTGCAAAAGTGTCAAAAATATTAACTTCTGGAAACTAGTTTGAGCTGATTTTAATCCCATATTAACTTGTGTGCCAGTTTAAACCATTTTTCAGGTAGCGTAGAGATTTATGAAGACAAATTGGGCCAATCAGGAGACAGGATTCTCTCCAGTCATATAACAGCGGTAATAATTGCTACTAATTATTGTCCTATCTTCTTATAAAGGATACTTGCACTTCACTCGAACCTTCTTTCCAAGTCTATCATTGCAGGTCACTTCAATCATTGGCATGTTGAACCTGGAAATAATATTTGGACATTTTACCTCAAGATATAATAAAACCAAAAGACAGAAACACTCTGAATGATCATTGATATATATAGTAACAGCAGTAAATGGTAGTGCACATATGTCAGCAGAATAGGTTTAGATAAGCAAAAATTTTCTGTGTAAAATTGTAAATATTTTCTTACCCATTATTGCCTAACATTGCTGACAAATTAAGCATAGAAGCAAAAAGTGTGGACCCAGAACAGGAGCAGTCTGATCTGGGCCCACACTATTTGCCATAATGCCATAGAGGCTTCTTAAACATTTCAGCAGACGAGAAAGCAGACGACTTGTTGCAATTGGCACATTAAGGGTTAATGTAAATTTTGGAGCTTTTATTGGGAACAAAGTACTTACCAAACAGATAATGTTCACAGACAAAGCTAAGCTAGAAAAAGTGCAAAAGTAAATTATACAAAATAAGCATAAATTTATAAACAAATGGCCATAATTAGAGAAAGCAACATGATCTTGACCTGATATACATTCCTATAAAGTTTCATGAAGAACTATTATGGATTAGATATCTCGAACGGTAAAATGTAACTGTTATAAATATTATACAGCTGAAATTTTAGAACTGTACCCGTAGCCAATCTTCAGCGGACTGTCTACAGGTATGGGCCCATATCCATGGACTCAGAGTCTATAGATGGGACTGTACCTCTAGACTCGGAATGTAGGGATACGGGTCCCGTACCGGTTATTAAACCCACTGGTTTTAAATTGCTATATTTAAGGAGGTGCTGTTTCATTGCCCCTTACAGGTAAACAACAGTGTTCTGCCAACCAGAGTATTTACCAGCTTTCAAATAAAGACCTAAGTGTTCCGGATGATATCAATTTGTGACGTAGTGTTTGGAAAGGTCTATAGTGATAACTAGCCTTTTTGAACTAAATACATCTGTCACTAGAGGAAATTCTCTCAAATTAAATAAGTAGCAATCCAGATTGAACATCAGATATATAGAGAAAACTAGGTGAGTGCCTTTTGATATCAAGTTTACCAGGTAAGGCTTTGAGAATGCTTGTTGACATTGCGAGGCTTGCTGAGCGATTCAACATGTGTTCTCAAAGCCAGGCCTGGTAAACTTGATATCAAAAGACGTGAGCCTGATATTCTATTTATCAGTTTACCTATTGTTTCACTCTTCAAACTAGCAATTATGACGTAGTTTTCGATTTTTTGTGTTGATTCAGCGTCATTAGCGACGTCATTCAGAAACACGGGTGGTAAACCTAGGAACTACCACGAAATTGTGTTAACGTAATTTTGTTCCCAAGCCACATCCGGGACACGTTGTGGTAGTTTCCAGGCCGAAAATTGGATAAAGAAAGGGTGGTGTCACTTTTATTTTTGTTTTATTTTACAACCAAGAACGAACAATGGTGAAATCCGACAATGTGGTTCCGTGTAAATATGTCTCAGCGTCCCCTCTAGCCCAAAATTTTGTTTGAAAAGCTATTTTCTTTCTTTAGGTTCGTGTTTCCCCACTGAGCATCGGACCAACTTTTCCCAAAGTTCGAAGGATTTTAGCCCATATCTGTCAAATTAAATGGAATTTGATATCATTTGATGATGGAAATGATAAAAAGACCCTGAATAAACATTCCCACACTAAAAAAAATCTAAATATTAACTTGTACACGATTCATGCCCTGTTCGTCCTGTGTGGTAGTTTCCAGCTCATCGTGGTAGTTAAAATGCTATGGTGGTAGTTTCCAGGACTTTGTAGGAATTAAGTAGTAGTTCGAATCAGCAGATGCTCACTATTCAGGTCTACTTCATTTTTTATAAAGACAGGGTGTTTGGGCCGAACCTTGAATACCCCTCTTATTCATACGAAGACCTTTTCAAACAACCTTCTATCAGATAACAAATGTCGACTGCCCGAACTTTAATTTTAGTGGGCTATTGAAATGATGAGAAGAATGAAAAGAAGGGGTATTCACATATTTTGTTTTTGAATAAACATGCTTTTTAATTATCAAATAACATGCCCGTTCATCGTCGCACTCTCATGTATATAAAAAGTGTCCCAACCCGAGAATATTTCCCTTTTTTCTGAAGCGCAAGTACTAACGATACATTGGACCAGTAGTCTTAGCCTGCCATTTTATATTAAAGTTGACTGAACATGGAACAAGGTAGCGAGTGCCACAATTTTTTTTATCATTTTTTTGTCTGTTGCTTGGTCCACCACGGCTCATTTGCTTTGGATTGCCAAAGGTGTTGTTTGGCAGTCCAGGGCATGATCTCCACCTGTCAAGCATCACATTGAATCTCTTGAGTCCTCAGTTTAGCTTCTTCGTGGTGTTGAAATGTGATTTATTTGTTTACTGTGGTAATTAATTGATGCGTTTGAGGTTTATCATGCAAAACAAACAACCACTATGTTTTATAACACTTCAGAAACATATCCTACAAAGTCTTGGAAACTACCACGATAGCATTTTAACTACCACGATGAGCTGGAAACTACCACACAGGACGAACGGGGCATGAATCGTTTACGAGTAAATGTTTAGAATTTATTCTGTGTGGGAATGTTTATTCAGGGTCTTTTTATCATTTCCATCATCAAATGATATCAAATTCCATTTAATTTGACAGATATGGGCTAAAATCCTTCGAACTTTGGGAAAAGTTGGTCCGATGCTCAGTGGGGAAACACGAACCTAAAGAAAGAAAATAACTTTTCAAACAAAATTTTGGGCTAGAGGGGAGGCTGAGACATATTTACACGGAACCACATTGTCGGATTTCACTATTGTTCGTTCTTAGTTGTAAAATAAAACAAAAATGAAAGTGACATCAACCTTTCTTTATCCAATTTTCGGCCTGGAAACTACGACGTGTCCCGGATGTGGCCTGGGAACAAAATTACATTAACACAATTTCGTGGTAGTTCCTAGGTTTACCACCCGTGAGAAAGTGCAACGTCATCATGACCTGATAAAGGCACATGCCGTGAGATAGACAACATTTATCAGGCAACAAATGAGGTGTAACTGATAAACTAATTTTAATAAACATGTGATCAATGCATGGAATCAACTTCCATCTAGCAAGTTATATCATCTACCACTAGATTAAAAACAAATTTGATAGAAACTTTCAAGAATAACATGAGGTTTCTATGACTCAATCCCTTAACCCTAAGCTACACCTTAGGCAGTGTTAAATCTAGAGGGGGCCATTGGCCCCCTTTTGGATCAAATGGGTCAGTCTTTTTACCCCAGGACACATAAAGACACTCCAAGATACGTTAATTTGACCAATTTTACTATATTTATAAATCCAATTAAGGTTTATTTTCATTGAAAGTGTCATAAAATCGAATATTACCATTAAAAAAATATTGAGTACATTTTGTCTAATTATGAATTTAGCCAAGATATTACCCCAGGACACCTAAACATACCATAGGACAAGCAGGATACCTAAAAGATAACTCAGTATACAATGTAACTTTATTTGTATATGTAAGTATAATTTGACCAATTTAAGATTTATGTTTATTAAATACATCATGCAATTGAGTTCTACCAATCAAAAAATTGAGTACGACTTTTGTCCCAGTATGGATAGCCCAGATGGATCCCATCAGAACACCTGAATATATACCAAGACACTTCAAAGTACCCCCAAGAACTCTATATTATATAATTATTTGCTTGTTTTATCAAATGTTTGATTGATTGATTAAATGCTTCTATCTTTTAAGTTTGAATCTCCATTAAGGTATCTGGAAGCAAATTTGAGAGAGTCTTAGGGTCGGGCCAGGGGTGTATTTTCAGCAGTATAATCAACAGTTATACAGTTCGATTCAGACTTTAATGATATTATATAAATGGTAAATCATATAATATTTGGGGTCAATAATGTTTGTTTTTTGTATAAATAACAAAGTTTAACCAAAATAGCGTGTTAATAAATGTATATTTGGACGTCCTGGTGTGTCTTGGGGTATTAAGAATGACTGGAATCAAAGGGCCCCTTGTTTTTCTTTCTTTCTCTATATCACGGGTGAGCATCAGCGGAACTACCACGAAATAGTGTTAACGTAAATTTGTTCCTTCGTCACATATAGGTCTTTTGCGGTAGTGGCATCGTCACGGAAAAGCCAAACAAAGGTAGGTACTTTCACTTGTTTTGATTTTTTGTAAAAGAATGAGCTAACTATGTAAAAATCTCGCGATGCTATTCCATGTAGATATGATTTACCTTGCTAAACAGGCCAAACGCTATGTTGAAAAAAGCTTTGTAGTACTGCAAATATCAAGGCGCTGAGAGGGAGTTTAGGTGCCCTCTCTGTTAACAAGTTGAGTCATATACCAAAGTTACAGCCAATATCTGCGGTTTATGAAAACCAATGATGTCGCATTTAGTCCCGTGTACTTATGGAGTTATCTGCCCTTGAAATACCCCACCCACTTTTTAAGCCTGAGAAGCGATATTTATGCTAAAATGAAAAATAATTGAAATTAATTAAACGGATCCACATTTTTTACATATTTTCTTGTTGCAGATACTTTTAAGTATATAATAGGCAAATTTGATTACAAAATGATGTCTATAATTTTATTTCCTGACATTTAAAGTACAATATTTAGGTTTGAAAAACTGTCAGAAAAAAATGCTCTTCCAATTTTAAACAGACTTTCTATTAATTCGGTCCAAAGTTTCTAAATCACATTTCCATAGTGAGGCCAAAACCTTTGCTACGTAAGTATTGTAACAGTTACCCAGTAGAGCAAGTTTAAATGTCCCAAAATGGCACGGAGAACATGTAGGTACCCCACCCATTTTTTAAGCTGGAGAAGCAATTATTGTGCTAAAATGAAAACCAATTGTGGTTGTTAAAATTGATCAGCAAATTTTGTATATTTTCTTTCAAAATATACTTTCAGATATGTAATAGGCATATCTCATCACACAATCATGTTTTTAACCATTTCATCTTACATTTAAAGTACACATTCATTTCTAGGAAATGCGCCAGAAAAAAATGCTATTCCAATTTTAACCAGACTCTCCTTTAATTCTGTCCAAAGTTTCGAAGTCACATTTTATAGCGACACAACAATTTGTGCTACATTGAGTTATAAAATTTACATATGATAGCAATATCAAATATCCCAAAGGGTCACGGAGAACATGGAAGTACCCCACCCACTTTTTTTATGTATAAAATAAAGAAATTCCTATTTCTTACCATTATGGATTTTTTTTAAAGGACCATCTTGTACCTATATAAATATATAAATGGATTAGTATTTTGCGTACAAAAATAGATTTATGTGACCTTGACCTCAATGTCATTCTAGAGGACTTGAGTTCTTCTCAATTATCTCTTGTACAATATTTTGACAAGATATAACTCGAAATCTTATGGGCCAATTAAAGATATGCCAATGGGTACTTAATATGCTCTTCTTGTTACAGATTTATGTTTGTGTTGTTATCAGAGAGACTTCATTTTGTCTCTTTCTGACAATAATCAAGCTGATGTTGTTGCAGCATTGAACTCTAAATCAAGATAAATCTTATTTAAACAAATGGTAAGTCAAATATATCCTATTAAAAATTAAACCTCAGTTATATAAGGCAAATACCTTTGATACTGAAGCCATCTTTTCGAACTTGACCTGTTTATAACAAATGGCATAGTGTTTGAACTAGTTAATTTCTCATTTCTTGATGAATGTTTTTAGCTTCCCTTCCTATGGTTTATAAATTTCGCAACTTATTCATTTTGCGAGAGTTTGTTCTAATGTTGGTAACTTCAACGAAGAAACCATTTTTTGTAAATTCTAATTATGTTTACACCCTAAAATCAGTCTTAAAATGGTTTAGGGTAGGTAACTATCGAGGGCAATTACTCTAAGTATGCAGCTCCGAAACCGACATCATAGAGTTTCTGAAACAAGGGATGTTAACAAACAATTTGGTATAAAACACTACTTGTTAACAGAGAGGGCACCGAAAAGTCCTGAAGGAGACGACTTTTGAGCTCTCGTTTGCTCTGTACTGCAAATATCAACGCATTGAGAGGGAGTTTAGGTGCCCTGTCTGTCAACAAGCTGAGTCATATACCAAATTTACAGCCAATATATGCGGTTTATAAAAATCAATGATGTAGCATTTGGTTCCGTGTACTAATCTAGTTATCTGCCCTTGAAATACCCACCAACTTTTAAAGCTTGAGAAGCGATTATTATGCTAAAAGGAAAACAATTTATGATTTATGAAACGGACCCACAATTTTTTGCATATGTTTTTGTTGAGGATACTTTGAAATGTATGATAGGCCAATTTCATCACAAAATGAAGTCTATAATTATATTGGCAGGCATTTAAAGTACAAAATTTATGTTTAAAACTGCCAGAAAACAAATGCCCTTCCAATTTTGACCAGACTTTCTATTAAATCAATCCAAAGTTTCAAAGTCACATTTCTATAGCGAGACCATATCCTGTGCTACATAAAACTATAACCGTTACCTATGATAGCAAGCTCGAATAACCCAAAAGGGCATGGAAAACATGACCGTACCCCACCCACTTTTAAGGCTGTATAAGCGATTATTGTGCTAACATGAAACTAATTGTTATTGTTAAAACAAATTCGTATTTTAGCACCTTTTTTTGTGACAAACACTTTTAGATGACTTTGTGTAATAGGCAAATTTCACCACAAAATTAGGTTTATAACTATATCAGCTGACATTCAAAGTACAACATTTAAATTACGTTTAAAAACTCAGAAGAAATGGCAGTCCAATTTAAAACATACTCTACTTTAATTCGGTCCAAAATTTTAAAGTAACATTTCTGTAGTGGAACCACAATCTGTGCTGCACAAAATCATAGCATTTACCTATGAGAGCAAGTTCAAACGCCCCAAAAGAGCAAGGAGAACATGGGAATACCCCACCCACTTATTTGTGCACACCATAATAAAATTCTTTTTGTAACTCATTCGGACTTGTGAAAGGAATCTTCTTCTACATATGTACATGTATATATCTAATTGGATTACTATTTTGTTTTTAAAAAAATAATTAATTTGACCTTGATGTCAAGGTCATTCTCGACAAAGGTGTTTAAACTCTTGTATCACGTAACATTTGCGTCCTGATTCTATCTGTTGTTGTGAACGACCAAAGGGAGGACTCATGTCTTTGGAGATTAGTTTTATCCCCTCATTACAAACTTATCACTTCTTATGATTAATATCAAAAATCAAATTCGTTTGTTTGTCTCATTGCAAAACGTAGACGTACCTCACTCACCTTTTTCGCCTGCATTGCTCACTAATTCGAACCTTTTGGAGAGTTGGACGGTCTTTAGGATTGAACAATTGATGTTATCGAAAATATAAAAACTCTGGTATGCTCAGTTTGGGTGTTAATAGTGGCATTAAAGTCAACTCTAAAGCTACCTACGAGCGTCTTTTCTAAATAAATGCAGACACATTCTTGCATCAACGGTCTGTTTACTCAATCATAATGGTTTCCAAAAACTGGGTCAAGGTGAGCAGACAAGATATTTTACCTCACCTGAGCAATTTACTCAAAGTGAGCTGTTGTGGTCCCGGTTGTCCGTTGTCTGCCGTCAACACTTGCTTCAAAATACATCTTCTCCTGCATTATTGGGTGGATTTTGACCAAACTTGACAGGGATGATCCATATATGGACTTCATCAATTTAATTATTTAAATGGTACTAATCCAGTTTTTACATGTGTCTAGCTCAAATGGGCTAAAGTAGACTTTCAAACTGAAAAAAAAATAAAAATACACAAAGCATTAAACCTTGACGCTTAATATGAAGCATTACCTAGTAAACGTCTACCAATTGTGTTTCAATTATTGCACTAGGGCCGAAAGTGGCTCTGTCCAGGGGTTACAATATTTACATTGGCTAATTATAGGGAAAACATAAAACACATCTTCTTGTCTGAATCCACAAGGCCAAGGGCCTTGATATGTCTCTGTCTGTTCATTTGCGTCCATTTGTCTGCCTGGAACTGTTATCCATTAACCATTGACCTGATTTGATTTATTTTGGTTTAAATGTTAATATCCACTGAGGTTTATCTTTACATTCCTTAACATTACATATACACGTCCAAAACCAAAGTTTTATTAAAACAACAGATACATCGAATATTGACAGCTGTAATGTTGGGAGTGATTATGCTTTTCCCTGACCTTACGAATGGTCATATTAGGTGAGCGACCAAGGACCCAAGAGCCCTCTTGTTTAATATTGAACTTAAATTCGATAATAGCGAACCTAGTTGCTTCACAAATGATTGAAACACTCACAAAACGATTTTGCAGACATAAAAAACCCCAGTTCGTTGCATATTTGAACGGTTGCAACAAACAACTGATCAGTCAAGTCATCCCCGGAGTTAAAGGGTTCGAAAATAATGTTCTTCTTTTCCAATAAAACATAAATTGTGTGTGCTCATTTGGACTGATGCGCACCCACAGTCTATATTTTGAGCAAACTTAAGAATGTATTAATTTTTCATCTGAAAATTATCAATTATCACAGCCTTAAAATGAATTTTGGTGGTACTATCATCCTGAGAGGAGCTGCGTCGTAAATAAAGGAAGAAAATTCATCCAGCAAAGATTCAGGTGAATTTTTTGGCTTTAATTTTACAGTACTGTTTCTGCAGTAACTCTGAAATTCGGTCAAATTCCCCAAAATCTAGTCAGAGTTTATCATGTCCAGGTGTTGCAGATATGCAAACTCCATTAAAATCTGCTAACATGCTTCAAGCGATAATGTACATTTAAGTACCTTTGGTCTCAATTAAGCAGGGGTTTTTTCTGCTTCGACATTGAAATTAAAATCAAGATTCCCATAATACAATCCTCTATTTATCTGCTCATACAAATTTGGTAAACTTTGAAACATCGGCCGACTCCTCGCAAATTAGATAACTAGCCTTTTCTTATGTAACCTTGAATATAAGAAATGGTCCCAAACACTTTATCATCTTTTGTCATAATCAGATAATAATTTCATCCAAATTTAGGTAATATCCGATGACCCGCTCTGAAGATAATGCGCGTTTAATTAGTTTTAGCCTAAATTTGACTTTTTTCTATGTAACCTTGAATAATAAGGAATTAGGTCAAGGTCACGAATACCGCATCAACTTTTGTCATGTCTAGGTTTTAAATCATGCAATTTTGAGTATAAACTGTTGATCCACTCCGAAGAAAATGTGCATTTAAAGGTTTTTGGCCTAAATTTAGAAGTTTCTTTTCCAATGTGACCTTGAAAATAAGGTCAAGGTCCAAAAAAAATTAGCAGCTTTTTGTCATGTACATGTATTAGATTCATGTGAACGTTGGTAAAATCCGCTGATCCAGTCTGAAGATAATCTGTATTTAAGTAATTATTCACCTAAATCAAGCAATGTTTTAATGTGACCTTGAAAATAAGGTCAAGGTCCCCAAAACTTTAACGGCTTATTGCCATGTCCAGATTTTAAAATCATGCAAGTTTGGGTAAAATCCGCTGACCAACTGCAAAGATAATGTGCATTTAAGTATTTTTAGCTTAAATCAAGCAGCTTCGTTTTCTTATGTGACCTTGGAAATGAGGTTTGTCATGTCCATGTATAAGATTCATGCGCCTTTGGGAAAAATCAGTTGACCCAATCTGAAGATAATGTGCATTTAAGTATTTTTGCCCTAAATTTTTCAGTTTTTATTTCGATGTGACCTTGAAAGTAAGGGTAAGGTCACCAACTTTTTCTTTGGCTTATTCTCATGTCCATATATTGAATTCATGCGAATTTGGGTAAAATTCACTGACCCACTCCGAGGATTATGTGCATTTAAGTATTTTTGTCCAAAAATTGCAATTTTGATATCTAATGTGACCTTGAATATAAGGTCAAGGTCTCATAAACTTTATCAGCCTTTTGCCATGTCCATGTATTAGATTCATGCAAATTAGGGCAAAATCAGCTGACCCAGTCTGAAGATAATGTGCATTTAAGTATTTTTGCCCTAAATTTAGCAGTTTTTATTCTAATGTGACCTTGAAAATAAGGTCAAGGTCTCCAATTTTTATCAGTTTGTTGTCATGTCCAAATATTGAATTCATGCAAATTTGGGTAAAATCCACTGACCCACTCCGATGATAATGTGCATTTAAGTATTTTCGGACTAAATTTTGCAAATTGGTTTTCTAATGTGACCTTGAAAATAAGGTCAAGGTCTCCAAAACTTTTTGAAACTTTTTGCCACGTCCATGTATTAGATTCATGCAAATTTGGGCAAAATCCACTGACCCACTCCGAAGATAATATGAATTTAAGTAACTTTTCGCCTAAATTTAGCAGTTTTTTTTTCTACTGTGACCTTGAAAATTAAGTCAAGGTCTCATAAACTTTATCGTTATTTTGCCATGTCTAGTTATTAAAATCATGCAAATTTGGTTAAAATCCGCTGACCTTCTCCGAAGATAACGTGAATTTAAGTAATTTTTGGCATAAATTTAGCAAACTTTTCTCTGTGTTGACCTTGAAAATAAGGTCAAGGTCACCTAACCCTAGTCGACTATCTATCATACCTAGCTGCTGTATCCTTGAAAATTTTGATAAAATCCGATCATCCAATCAGGAGATATTAAACATATATCAAATGGCCACACCTACATTAGTGCTGACACCGACACCGGCGCCGTCAGGGCCCGCTACAAAAAGCATTCATCCCAATTCCCTCTTTTGCCGGGTAAAACGAATAGAACTATAACATATTTTCCATTTCTGATTCAAACTTTAGTCGAAAATACGTAAAACTGGTTATTTCCCGCAAAACAAGCATATTTTATGCTCATTTTATACCCTAAAATCAGTCTAAAGAGTGTTTAGGGTAGGTAACTTTCAAGGGCCATAACTCTGTAAGTACGCGACTCCGACACCGACATCATTGGTTTTCTGAAACTAGAGATGCTAACAAACAATTTGGTATACAACACTACTTGTTAACAGAGAGGGCACCTAAAAGTCCTTAAGGAGGCGACTTTTGAGCTCTCGTTTGCTCTACTATTGCTTTGAGATGAGAACCGCAACCAAATCAAACCCAGAACGGGATTTCTTCAGTTTTATGTCAAAACGAAGAAAGTATGCAGCTGTTTTGCCAGTTTTAGCTCAGAACAAGAGCATTTTACACATGGCCTGTACATGACAGCCCTTATAAAAAATCAAAACTGACCATATTCTATGAAGGAATAAATGCTTACGTTTTCAGGCGCAGTATTGCCTTCGCCAGCGCGGTAGTTGTAACGTCACGCTCTAGTTCCTTCGACTACGCCATATCAGTACATGCAGGCACAGAGAGAAATGTGTGTAATATTGTAGTATCTACTGAAACACCCCCAAAACATCCACCGATCCATCTCAAATGCTGCTCCATGTGTACAAACTAGCACACGTACCCCTGCCCCATCCCAAGTCCTTAACTCCAAGACCCCCGCAACCTTTAGCTCGGCCTTCTGCGCAGATGCGCTACAGATGTAAGTATCAGGTATACTTGAAGTGTATATCATTTATCTACATGTATATATCAATATGTGTCAGTACATGAAAGTTCTGGTGAAACTTTAAAAGTGCATAAGCTAATCTGAAGCGTGGCACATGCCATAAATGACAAAATCTCATGTACTGACACATATCTCCATGTAGATAAATGATATACACTTCAAGTATATTTGGGCCGGTGGACGAGACCTTATACTTATATCTGAAGCGCATCTGCGTAAAAAGCTGAGCTAAAGGTTTTGGGGTCTTGGAGGTGAGGACTTTGAGCGGGGCAGGGTAAGTGTGCTGGTTTGTACACGGGGAGCAGCGTTTGAGATGGATTGGTGATGGTTTGTGGGGTTTCAGTAGACACACATTTCTCTCCACACCTGCATGCACTGAAATGGTATACTCGAAGGAACTATAGCGTGATGTTACAACTATCGCCATGGCAAAGGCGATACTGCGCCTGAAAACTTTGGCATCATTCTTTCATAGAACATGATCGGGTTCGATTTATTTTATCTCCGAAGCACGAATAAGGGCTGTTATGTACATGCCATGTTTAAAATGTTCTTGTTCTGAGCTAAAATTGGCAAAACATCTGCATACTTTCTTCATTTTGACATAAAACTGAAGAAATCCTGTTCTGGGTTCGATTTGGTTAGTGGTTACGGTTCTCATCTCAAAGTAAAGCTTTTTTTCAACATCGTGTTTGGCCTGTTTAGCAAGGTAAATCATATCTACATGGAATAGCATTGTCGGATTTTTACATAGTTAGCTCATTCTTTTACAAAAAAATCAAACAAGCCAGAGTACCTACCTTTGTTTTTCCGTGACGATGCCACTACCACGAAAGGTCCAGATGTGACGAAGGAACAAATTTAGGTTAACGCAATTACACAGTAGTTCCGCTGATGCCCACCTGTGTATATACTGCCAGACCCTCTTTCGAGTATTATCGGCAGGTGTACTTTGTACACTCCGGGTTTCAGGATGAAAGCCTACAAGTAACCATATCTCAATTACCGTAGGGTTCTTTAACCTGCATAGGGGGTGACATTGCCTGCATAGGGGACATCCAGTTAATCTCCCAATCTGAAGGACAATGCACTTATCTATAGGGGTGTAACGATACATCGATAGTCTGATGCATCGTGATAGTTACTGCTCTGATAGTGCTATCGTGATAGTGTTTTCAACTATCGATAACTATCGCCGATAGTGCACCCAACTATCGATAGTTTTGATAGTTTAGATAGCCAGGCATATAACATAACCTTTGAAATGGTATTTCTGTAGATTTATTTTAAGACACAGTGAAGACATGTGATAAAACTTAAAGCAGCTGTTTTGTAAACACTTTGGCTGTTACATGGTCAATAGAGGTTCAAACACCTTCTACATGAAGATAGAAGATAAAAAGTTCTCTGAACATTACCAGCTGGTATAGTGGTTTCCTTGGGAGATATTTATCTCATTCCCAATTTGACAAATAAAGAAGTATCATCAAAGCATAAAGAGATGACTGACAAAAATAAGCTCAAAAGTGAGAAGACTGAATACATGTATAAATTGAATGGAAAACCTTGATGAAGTAGGCATGCAGGCATAAAGTAGTTAAAGCATAATTGCACGATTAATTAAGATTATAATCAATGTATTTTATTTAATTAGATGTTTAGTTTTTTCATCACTGGCTACAACAAATATAGACTGTTTCCTAACCAAGAAATTTGTTAGATCCAAGAAATTTGAAAAGAGGAATATCACGGCAGGTTTTAAACAGCTATATTTTTTTTCTTCATGGGTTCCCAATACAAGGGATTTTTGACAGTTGATCACTGCCACACCAGGGATTATTAGTCAACAATTTTAACCCCAAAACAGTCACAAGGGAATTAGACAGGCTATTTCCCAAATTGCCCAATAGCCAGGTATTCTTGCCATGCCCCCTTTGGACAAAGATATTGATCCGTGTACCCTTCATTAATGGTTCAAAATTAATATTAATCAAAATATAAAGCCATTTTACATGTAATAGCCAATAAACATACAACATTTAGACAGATTAAATCAACCACAGTATACAGACAATTACTACCAGCTAAGAAACAATGTGAATACAAGTATTAACTTAAGGTCTTCTACTGCTGCTTGTTTTATCCCACCTAAGCCTAGGACAGAATACTACAAGCACAGTTTGAGATACTTTGGATGTCTGGTGTGGAATAGTCTGCCAGAAGAAGTAAAAAAAGCCCAGACTATTGACACTTTTCATAACAGATGTATGAAATGGTTAGTTAATTAAACTATATTCAAATACACCATAAACTTAGTCTTGACATGCATTATGAATGATTCCATTCTAGTATATATCTTGTACATAGAATGCTCTAAGTAATCATGTTCTATAAATCTTAAATTTTATAAAGATACCCTAAGTCACTTAACTCACGGGGTAATTTTCATGCTTTTTCGTTGTCTGCTGATTTTCTTTCATGGTCGTTTTTGAAATTTTCTTGCAAGAATCAAACAGCTTGGATCCAGCTCGGGTTTGATGTTTTGTTAGGCCAGATCTGGATCCAAACGGTTTGCAAAAGTTATCAGCAGACGACACAAGTAGGTACTTGTGATTGTGACAATTCTCAATAATAGTTGGTTACTATCTTGTACGGACTTACCACACATTTAATTTGTGCATAGTAAATTTTCAATGTAGATAATTTGTCAGTTATCTTTTGACAACTCTAATGTATATTTTCAAATGTAATGTTGTTAACTTGTATATGCGTATATATGTCCATATAGGTACTGAAAGTCTCATGGAAGATTAGTTACTACACGTTCTTGATTGTATTTTTGTATGTGCTAAATGCTGTCACCCTCTATAAATAAAGTCTTTACTTACTTACTTACTTTGTTCAAAACTCATTCTTTCTACTCTTAGCCATGTTTAAGGATCATTGTTGAGAAAGCCTGATAGTATCGTGATGCTATCATGATAGTATGCCACGGTTGTGAAAGTATCGTGATAGTGGTCTCTGCAATAGTGATACTATCGTGATAGTCAAAATGGGCATCGATAGTCACCCCTACTTATCTAGTGTCATCCCTGCAAATGACACTAGAGAAAGCGTGTTAGGACACTGAAATTTTCCTCGCCGCGAGTGGGGATCGAAACCTGGACCTGTAGCACCAGAGGCAAGTGCCTAACCACTGAGCTACCACGCTTACTTATTTTTGTGAAAACAAGCTAACAACCATCGTGTACCGCTACTCCTTCCTAGAGTGGGCAATCTTAACATTATGTGAATGGGGAAATATTGGACAGAGTTTATTTTCATCTGAAATCTAATGAAAATGACCCCATTTAAAATTTCCCTCATTAAACACTGCTTAGGGTGTGGCCAGCAGGTATGAAGTAATTCCAAGGGGAAAATATTTAGGATCTGCCAGGATTCGAACCCAGAACTCCTGCGTGACAGTCGACCACTCTAACCATGTCGCTAAAGCGTTAACCCAACAACGAGGCTGTTAGGAATGGCACTGTCTCTACACTCTTCCCCCTTTTATTTCCTGAGAGCCGGGCATCAACAACAACCTAGGGGATCCCGCTACTGCTCCCAGAGGCCAACTCAGGCGCTACCAAATTACCACTGCCACCAGTGAAGTAATTCCAAGGGGAAAATATTTTGGGTCCGCCAGGATTCGAACCCAGAACTTCTGCGTGACAGTCGACCACTCTAACCATGTTGCTAAAGCGTTAACCCAATAACGAGGCTGTCAGGAATGGCACTGTCTCTACAGGTATAACAGGTACTGGTCATGTCCGAAAATGTGTAAATTACAAGAATCATCCACGTGCTTTATTGTGCATTTTCACAACCTTCGCCCAGTTTACGACTACATGTTTGTACATAACACTGAGACATTTGATAATGGAGTAGAACATATCACTTAGATCAAGAATCTAAACGTTTATGTTTGATTTACAGCGTTTTATAAAGGGTGGTTGGTTTGTTTACGTCTTTTCTCTTCGCACTGCAAATGACTGTTATTACGACCGTCGTGTACTTTTGTGAAAACAAGCTAATACGACCGTCGTGTACCTACCTACCTACCTACCTACCTACCCACTACCCAACACCCAACCTTGCACACACGCACAGGTATATACATATTGCATACCTTTTCTCTTCTACCTACCTACTTACGTACGTACGTACCTACCTACCTACGTACCTACCTACCCACTCACCCAACCTTGCACACACGCACAGGTATATACATATTCCATACCTGGAGTTTTTGCACATACAATGTATACGCAAATCCTTAAAAAGACGTGGAAGAAATTGCAGGTGCCGGACCGGGAGGAAGGAGGATGGTGGGCACTCCACCCCCCCCCCTCCCCCCCGAAAAGGCTGTGATTGCCCTAAAAATCGCGCATTACATAATATTGCGAGTATAATTGGGATTACCCGCAATTCTGCTGAAAGAAAATGTGGCCGTGGGGACAAAGACAACAGACAGGGCTGTGAGTGTGACCTGGGCTTGTAAATGGTGGGATTTTAAACATCCTGTAGTCTAGTCGCGGAGCATAAAACACTTTTGTGCCTCCTCCAAGTTCCAAACAAAAACTCGGAAATTTGGGGTGGGGGCACTTATCCCCAGTCCCAAAGTTGTGGGGCTGAAGTGTGTGCCCCCATCTTCCATTCCTTTGTTGCTTCCATTTAAAATCCGATGTAGTCTAGTAGTCACAAAGCTAATAAGTAATAGCTATGCCCCTCCCCCGACCAGTCTCGGAGAAATTAAAAAGAGAGCCACAGTCGCTAGGCTGCTGTCGTGCTGGGCCCATGTTATTGGGTTGGGAATGAATGAAAGGTACAAAATATACAGGGGAACCTATGCCCAATTTTTTCTTAGGTGTGAACTTGATTGTTTTTCCAGCATTTATTTTTTCAAGTTTTAAGCCCCCTCCTACTCACAAGGGCTCTGCTGTTTTTCTGAACATTGGGCTAACTTAGACTTGCATTGCAATTGCTGTGCCCTCCCCACCGCATGGGAACCTTATCAAAGCACCAAGAGGACGACAAGGAAATGCAAAAATAATATTTAGGAACAAGGTGTTTGAGTATCTAACCTTACTTAAAATGGAGGTTATAGAATATGGAAAAATGGGCTCCAAAATGGCTTGAAATGCACTCTCTGAGAAATAGATAAAAAATCTTAGGTATGGACTTGTTTGTTTTCCAGCATTTTGTTTTTCAAATTTTAAGCCCCCCCTCCTCCCCCTCACAAGGGCTCTGTTGTTTTTCTGAACATTGGGATGACTCAGACTTGCATTGCAATTGCTGTGCCCTCCCCACCACATGGGAACCTTATCAAAGCACCAAGAGGACGACAAGGAAATGCAAAACTAATAGTTAGGAACAAGGTGTTTGAGTGTCTAACCCTACTTAAAATGGAGGTTATAGAATATGGAAAAATGGGCTCCAAAATGGCTTGAAATGCATTCTCAGAGAAATAGATAAAACAATCTTTGGTATGGACTTGATTGTTTTCCAGCATTTATTTTTTTCTTCAAATTTTAAGCCCCCCTCCTCCCCCCTCACAAGGGCTCTGCTGTTTTTCTGAACATTGGGATGACTCAGACTTGCATTGCTATTGCTTAGCCCACACCACATGGGAACCTTACCAAAGCACCATGAGAACGACAAGGAAATGCAAAACTAATAGTTAGAAACAAAGTGTTGTAGAATATGGAAAAATGGGCTTCAAAATGGCTTGTAATGCATTCTCAGAGACACAGATATAAAAAAAAAAATCGGGGGAGGCCCCCCTGACCCCCTCCAACACCCCTCTCGTACTCTCCCCCATTCGCGACTTGCGTCGCTCGGTTCAAGTCACCGGCTTTCAGTGCCCCCCTTAAACAACCCCTCTGGGTCCAGCCCTGTTTTCGCATATACGCAAACAAAGGCATGGAAATTTTTCGCGTACATGCGCAGAAACGACTAAATTAATAGATTTGTAGAATTTCCTTTAGATACGTGGAAGTATTCTGCGCACCATTGTTGTTGGATTTTGTGTGCCGACAGATGCGCCAAATCTTAATAGAGACGTGTAAATAGTCCAGCGTTGTAAGATCAAAAAGCATTTTAGGAATATCTGTGTACGTAAGCAGAATACATCCATATCCCCGGGTACTTGCTCATATGCGCAAATAATCCAGCGTTGGGAGGCCAATAGTATTTAGGAATATCTGCATACGTACATGTACGCAGAATACATCCATGTCTCTAGGTACTTGCTCATATGCTCAAATAATCCAGCGTTAGAAAGCCAAAATTATTTTAGGAATATCTGCGTACGTACACAGAATACACCCATGTCTCCAAGTACTTGCTCTTGTTCGCAAATAATCAAGCGTTCGAAGGCCAATATCATTTGAGGAATCTCTGTGTACGTACGCAGAATACATCCATGGCTCTAGGTACTTGCTCATATGCGCAAATTATCCAGCGTTGGAAGGCCAAAATCATTATAAGGAATATCTGTGTACATACGCAGAAAATATCCATGCGCAGAAATGATCCAAATAACAAGTAGATTTGCGCGTATCTACGCACAAAACACAAATCCTGTACTTAATGTAATTTCTGCGATTTTCATTGCACCACAGCATGGCTTGCGCCCTGCGGTAAAAACTGCAAACGCACGCACCAACCCATCCAACCAATCTTTCTTTACATACTGCAACACCCCCTCGCGAGGATTACGTGCAGGTGGATTGCGTCAAAAAGCCACTGTACATAAAAGTGTTCGGAAAAAGAACTGAATAAAAGATGATAGTGTTAAAAAGAATGTATAGGAATTTAAAAGAAGACTAAAACATTTTGTTGGGTTAGAACATGGGGTGGTCAAGTGACTGAAGGTAGTCTATTCCAATATACAACTGCTGCAGGGAAGAACGAGTATTTATAATAGTTCACAGATGTGTGAATTTGACGCAGTGCGAGGGAGTGACTATGTCTTGTCATTCTAGCGGGTTGTTTAAAGTATTGTGGCAAGGGGATTGCAACTAGTCCATTTATAATTTTAAAAAGCATGATCACTCCTTACGCTCACATGTCCAGCGCTTTCAATGTTAACAGTTGTTTCACTTTACAAAGGAACGACATTAGCAAAGCTCTGTGCAAGAGAGTAGACCACTCCTCTGTTCCAGTGTTCTTAACCCAAGCTGATTCGCTAGCATAAGCAGAATAAATTTTTTGTGTCCATCTAATTGTCCCTCACTGAACCATTTCAATATTGATGATATCTTTTTAAGTATGTGGGCTTCAAACTGCACTTGCATACTCTACCTGTTGGCGGACAATGGTCTTATTAGCTACCTCTCTTATAGCGGGATCTTTTGTTAAATGCTGCGTTTTAGATAGCCAAGACTTTTAGATGCATTTGCAGTGGTGCGATTGATATGTTGAGTGAAGCTCAGGTCTGGTGTGATGTCTACGCCGAGGTATCGGGCACTATCCACAGAATCAAGGACCTGGCCAGGCATGGAGTATGCAGTATTGATAGGTCGTCTGGTTTGCCATTCCTTCCTTTCAGAACACAGCCACAGACTGCTGTTGTTTTTGTTTTTTAAAGCAAGATACCTTGTAGAATTCAGAGGGGACTGGTAGGATTGGTTGTGGTGAATTGGGTGGGTATGGTAGTGTAGAGTAAGGTATGCTTGGTTAGGAAAATAAAGAACATGGAACCGTGTAGTGGATAATTAGGGTGATGTTAGAAAAAGGTAGAATATGTGAGTAATTGATAGTGTATAGTTTGATGGATTGATTGTTGTATGATAGAGTAATGAAAAGTATGATAGATAGAGAAGTGAAGAGTAGGGTATGGTAGGAAGGGGTAGTTTTGTGAAAAATATGTGAGGGTGGTACGGTAAAGGGTATGGTATTTTGGAGTAGGGAAGGGTAGTTAAAGATGTAATATGCTAATGTAGTGAATAAAAGAGGTAGAGTAGGATATGGTTGGTAGGATTGGGAGGTGAATATACTTAATAGGGAGTGGTAGATGGTATTGGGTAGTGAATGGCAGGGTTGGAACGCATGCCTTCAGTGCAGCTGGTGATTGTGACTGTCTGGCGGCGGTACAACGTCTCCCTGTCCTTCACAATGGTGTAGATTTTAATTTCTTGTGCGTTGGGATCATGGATTCCATTGTGGAACTTTGAAACCATTAGAGGGTCACTGATAATGCCTAAATGGTCGAAACTAACTAATCTGTCCCAGAAAACTTGCACACTCAATTCAGTTATTGGTGTATTCTTTGCTTCCAAAGGATAACATTTAATAAGAACATATTTGACTTCACTACAGCTTCACATTGGGACTGTGTGGCGGCTGTGGATTGTCTCCCTGCCCTTCACTGTAGTGTTGATGTTTTCTCTTGTCCTTTAGGGTCATGAATTCTATTGGAAAACTTTGAAACCATTAGAGGTTCAATGTGGAGGCCTAAATTAGCTAGTCTGGCCCAGAAAACTTGCACCTTCTATACTTTCAGTTCTTTGGTGTATTCTTTGCCTCTAAAGGATGGATTGGTGGGGTAGGCTAGCAAAAGCTGGGGTACGACAGGTCCTGGCGTTAGGGTATGTTAGAGAAATGTATTTTTGGTTAAGGAAATAAAGGATAAATAAGTGAGAATACTGTAACAGTAGGGGAAAAGTACAAGTGTATATGCATATGGTGTGAAGGTTCGGATGAAATGCTGTGTGGGGTAAATAAAGGTAGCCAAAGATATAGAAGACTTTGTAAGTGAATGCTATGTGGTGTGGTGTATGAGTATTGTAGGTAAATTATGGTAGGATTTTAAAATGTTAGGTAGTGTGTGGGTTGGGTAGGGTTGTGAAATGTATGGTGTGCTGGAAAGGGTATGGTGTGGATAAATTGAAAGAGGGTATTTAGTAGTGAACATTATTGTAAGAAAGCTATTGTAATAAAGGGAAGAGTAGGGCAGCTGGATGGGTTAAAGTAAAGTATGGATTTGAAAGGTATGATAGTGGAGACCAAAAGAAGTAATGTAGGGTGGTAAAAGGTACGTGCATCTAAAGGTAGAGTAAATGGTATGGTCAGTGTAATGTGGCAGAAATAGTGTTTTAGAGAAATGAAATGTATGGTAATATATTGGGAAGGCAATAGATAGTTGGGGTGACGTCTTAGGTTACTGAAAGGTATGCTTATATTGGAAATGCCATATAAGGACGTGGCTATGTGAGTAAATGAAAGCTATGATAAGATGGGGGAATGAAGTATATGGTTTGATTGATATGTGTAGTCAGAGGTATGGTACCTGGTGAGATAGGGAAGTGAAAAGTATTGTGTGGTGGAATGGTCTAATATGCCATTAAATGTATGGTAGAATATGGAACGATAAGTTTGGTTTGCTTGGGTGATACTATTATGAAAAGTAAAGCAGGACATACGAGGGTCATCTAGTAGATAGTGGGATTTTCCTTATAATGTAAGAGTTTGTACCATTTAAACATAACAAATGTAACCATTAGGTGGCATAACTTGTAGAGCAAGCAACCACATATCCAAAACTTTGATGGAAATTGAGTTCGTTTGTTGCTTAGTAACGATAAACTGATGTTAATGCTAACCTGGTTGGACTTTCCTCATACAAAAACCTCATGCTAAAGAAACATTATATGAGATGGAAGTGAATGGTAGGGTGTGATATGTAGGGCAGAGATGTGAAATGTGTCGTTGTATAGGGTAATGTATATAACAGCAGTGTGATCAGACACAATCTATGACAATATTATATCATGCTCTTTCTACACAGTAGATGGTAAGCATATATGGACACAATGCGATAAACATAAATTTTCCTATCATTTGCCTGCTTCAATGATAAGTATAGCCCTTACCTGGACCCATTTTGTCGATAACAATGTCTGCTAAGATCAATAACAATTTACTACACTACCAAAATGATCTTAATAAAACCTTTAGATATCTTTAATGTGTAGACCTAAAATAATGTCTTTATTTAGTTATTGCAGTACCCGATGTAAGCATGTCAAAGTTAGAACACCAGGATTAAAATATTTTAAGTCTGTGTTTTAAAATATTTTAAGTCTGTGTTTCCGTATACGATACACATTTCATTCTAGGGTTTTCATCGTATAATCATAGTGTGTTAATTAGATTGTTTCTCTATGATGATACATTACAATAGTAAGAAAGCCTCCATGCGAACCAAACAATTTGTTTTTTTTAACAACACCATAATCTAGGAAGAAGGATTGGTACCTTAAGTGACTTAGGCTGTTGTCCGTTCTAAGGCGGTGGTTCTGTTACTGTTGATATATTATACCCCCGCAAACTTTGTTTGGGGTGGGTATACTATTTTCATGTTGTCCGTCCGTCCATCCGTGCGTGCGTGCGTCCGTGCGTGCGTCCATCCGTAACGTTTTGTTTCCTTAATATCTTGAAGAGTCATTGCTGGATTTTCATCAAACCTCGCAAACATGATTATATATGTAAGACAAATACTTAAGACAAAAAATAAGGGCTAGGGGCCATTTCTATTGGAGTTATTTCCCTTTGTAGTTCTAAATGGCTGTTAATATAGGGTTTTATGCTTATGCTATTATAGGCCATACACGGGCCGATCAATTCCTACTACAGCTTTTGATGAAACAATTTGATACTTTTCCTATACAATTTAGACACATTGAACATATGCATGAAGAAGTTTGGTTCAGAAAAAATAATTTTTGATAAAATGATAGCTGTGAGAACTTAGACAATTTTCCCTAATAAGGTTTGTATATGCATAGATGGTGCCTTCATGGGCCAATCAGCTCCTACCACAGCTTTTGATGGAACAAGTTGATACTTTGCCGATACAATGTAGACACATTGAACATATACATGAAGGAGTTTGGTTCAGAAAAAATAATTGTTGACGAAATGACAGCAGTGAGAACTTAAGACAATTTTTCCCTAATAAGGCTTTTTGTATATGCAAAGATGGTGCCTTCATGGGCCGATCAACTCATACCACAGCTTTTAATGGAGCAATTTGATACTTTCCCTATACACTGAACCGAAGTTCTAAGTAGCCACTTTTCAATTTCTTTTTTTCTGACTAAGCCCTAGTGATATTGAAATGATTTTTTGCCTTAGTATGTGCATTGTCATGGACTAAAGCTAAGCGGTGCTTTGGAAGAGTTTTCTATAACTTCACAATTTTTAGGTTCAAAAATGCAAAAAACACTTTTTTAAAGAAAATAAGCGTTTTGAGCGCAGTTTTTATCGAATTCAAGTACAGGTGATTGCAAACCTGCCTAGTCGACTTGAAAAAACACCAAACACTTGACATTTTGCTTATGACAGATTTTTTATGAATTTTTGAAAATTGATAATTTTCCAAATTTTCCGAAATTTTCGGAAATCATCAGCTGCACATACTAAAATCATTGTATGTGTTTTATTTTATGTTAATATGTTTTACAAAACACCATGCGACTTGATAAGCCCATTTTCTAACGATATTTTTTACTAATTTGGTATCCACTTCCGGTTTTAACGTGAAGATCTAAAGGTCATTTAAATGGCATTTGTTTAAGATTTCTTTTAATTTCTAATCAGAATAGTGACGTCAATTCATAATGAAGAACCCCTAAAAGTTGCACTGCTGTGTCGCAGATAATAAACCGTACAGAGCAATGTAAAGAGAGTATGCAAACTGCATGGTTAAGCTAAAAATCTTTTGATTTAGTTGTTGACCGTGGCTGTCTTCATGTTTACGTAGAAGAAAAATGGAGTGTTCAATTGTCAAAAAAACTTTTGATTCTTTTAATCTTATATCACAGCTGTTATAAACACCTTCAAACTAATTAAAATATAAATGGATAACGTGTCTAATGAATATTTATATCACACTAAAAAGTGTGCTTTTTTGAAATGAGGGTACCTTTACTCGGACCTCGTCTGTGCAAGATCTTCCCGTCGTTTTGAAATGACATAATTTGCAGAGTCGTGACAAAGTCTTGGACCTTTTTATAGAATTTAAATTTTGTGAACGCGATTTTTACTTTCTGAACGGGATCGAAAAATGTATGGTGGCTACTTATAACTTCGGTTCAGTGTATAATATAGACACATTGAACATAAGTATAATGGAGTCTGGTTCAGAAAAAAATAAGTTTTGACAAAATGACAGCTGTGAGAACTTAGACATTATTCTCTTATATGGCTTTTGTATATGCAAGGATAGTGCCTTTATGGGCCGATCAACTCCTAGCACAGCTTTTGATGGAGCAATTTGATACTTTGCCAATACAATGTAGACATATTGAAGATATGTATGAAGGAGTTTATAATTTTTGTTTGTTTGAACTGATTCTACTGAAATCTTCTTTTCAAAGCTAAGGTCTGCTGGTTTGAATTATAACTTGCCAAGTTTTTCACTGACTCTTACTGTGCAGGGGGTATCTAATAAGCATTGCTTATTGACTTTTTTCATTGTTTACTGATGCTCCCATTGCTTGTGGGGGTTCTGTGTTGAGTCTTTGTTTTATTAGTTGGTACTCTGTGTCCTTCTAGTTTTGTAAATCTTCTTGGTTGGGAAGAGAGAGCTGGTTGCTTTACTTTAACTGTCCTCCTGATGTCTTGTGACCGTCAGTGTTCTGTGGCTCTTCCTCACGATGCCGTAGGTTAGTCTGCAGTAGGTGATTGTGGTATTACCTGATCATACTCACTAGCTTTTTTAGATCGAAATGTACTGTAGGCTTAAGCTGGGTAGGGTGTGGTGAAGTAGATGACACATAATAATTTTAACCATAAGGTGGCATAACTTGTTGAGCGTGCAACAACATATCCAAACTTTGATAGAAAGTGAGGTCGTTTGTTGCCTAGTAACGATAAAAAGTAGGATTTATGGTAGAACAGACATATTCTATCTTATAGAGACTTGAAAGTTCCGTCTTTTAAGAGATGTTTGCACTCTGTGCGTTAGGACGTTAGTCAGTAAGAGCATGTAACATACGTTACTTTATCAAATTAAGATAAAGTAAATTGAAAGTTTGGGCTACAAATTGAAGACATTAAAGTATTTATTTTTAAAAGTCATTCATATTGTCTGCATACTGGAAATCTTAACTACATGTGACAGCCTTTTGAAAAAAAGCAGCGTCCTAAGGTGTCATATGCGTTACATAAATCAGATTACCCATTAAAATTTGCAAGTGAGGCTAACGTCATTTACATTCACAACCTCTCTGTGTGTTTTGCAAAATGTTTTTAACCATGTATGATTAGTGTATGCAATTGCCTAACAGAAAAAACAACAACAAAGTTTGTTTCCCTATCTTAAATATATTGCCTATAATGAGCAATTTAACAACCCTACCCCTAACCAGTTTTAAGGTAAAAAGTTTGGTATTAAAACTCAAGTAAAATAGTTAAAAATATATGTAGTTGATGAATAACTTTCCTAGTTTGGTATTTAATTGCCTATATGAAAAGACTCATAGACCTGCAAGTTTGTTGCAAAATTTCTTATATCAGAGACTGTAACTTATGTTACCTAAGGTAATAAATGGACATGCTCATTGTCTTTACATAAAATATGCCTAAAATGTTTTAATCTCTTCGAGTGAATTTTGCAGACATATCCCTTCTTGAAGTACAACTCAAGCTGCATCGAATAAGGGATGTTTGCACTCTCTAAGTTTGGGCGTTAGTCTGAAACAGCCTGTTACATGCGTTACTATATCAAATAAACATATGTAATTTGAAAAATTGAGCTAAAATTGTGAAAATACTTGCAGCTACTGGATATCTTATATTGTTTAGGGACTTTTAGCTGGCTCATTCGATAAAGACTTATAGATCTGCAAGTTATCACCAAGTTTTAAAAAATAGAGAGCAATACATATGTTACATGGCATAATGAGTGAGCGAGAGTATTGTCTTTACTTAAAAGATAGTGTTTCTGAAAGAATATTCCCTATAAATCTTTTGTCATTGGTGCCGAAACCTTAGAGATTATATTCAGTGCATGCTATCAAACCAATAGATAGTTGTTACACATGTTATAGATATACTTAATTTCATTTATTTATTAATATGTAAAATGCTAAAACATATAGGGACGCAAACAGGGAAGACTGTTTCACAATTGAACAGGGCAGTTTATAAATATTCATGGTAAATGTAAATAGTCAGTATTAATCATCATCTGAGTCTACTTCATACACAGCATCCATCATTGTGTCTGCTTCTGTGTCATTGTCAATATCGTAATAAGTAGAATCATCAAACAATGTTCTGACTTAAAGCTGAGTAAGGGCCTGCTCCATCCCAATCCCCTTTGGAATTCTGCAGACATATCACATCTTATATAATCATTTAGGTGCATCGAATGAGAAATGTTTGCATTCTGTAAGTCGGGCGGTTTAATAAGCCTGTAACAGCTAGTTACATTTGTTACTTATCAATTTGAGAATAAGAAATTTGAAAATTTGAGCTACAGAAAGAAGACATTAAAATTATCTTATAAATTGATATTCTTATAGTCTGCATACTGAAAGTCTTTACTACATATGGAAGCTGTTTAACATCAATACCACTACCCGTGGTGTTATGTGCAAAGTTTCTTTTCTATTGTAAATATATTGTCTTATAGGAGCTAATACACAGCCTAACACCCAGTTTTACCGAGAAGTAAATTGTGTTATTACCGTTTAATTAAAACACATAAAATCAATTGAAGCGTGTGGATATTTTACATTTTCTTAGTCTGTTTTGCTCATATATCTGCAAGCTGTCACCAGGTTTCTGAGATCAGGACATTTAATGTGTACTTATAAGTCTTTGGTGGCAAACACTAGAAATGATATTCATTTCTGATTATCAACCCTATGGACTATTGTTAAAGATGTTATCAATGAACTTTTTGACACATTTCCTAAAACTATATATATAATGCTAAATATAGAGCCACAAATAGAAAAGATAGTTTTACATTTATACATTGTCAAGACAATACAACAAATGAAATGGTCGAAACTAATTCTCATCGATTTAACACTCATGTTAAACATTTGTTGTTGTCTGCTTCTGTGGTAATCATTATTATCACTCGCTTATAAGTGATGTTAGTCACAATTACCAGTTTTAAAAGTGAATCTTAATTAATGTAACACATATAACACCATAGGAAGCTGTTTATTTATTATAAAAGCTTTCATACGTATCAACTGTATTCAACATACAAACAACGTGAATAATTCAAATAAATATATAGTTTTATGTCTTCTTTATGTTTTTCAGACGCTCAATTCAATAATTCTTAAATCGATATGGTAACATACACAACATACTGTTACAGGCTAACCCCCTGGTTTATTGAGTGCAAACATCTATTATTTGATGCAGCTTGAATTGTTCTTTGAGATAGGATATGTCTGCACAAATCCCAAGGGGGTGGAGTGGAACAGGATTGTACTCGGTTTGCAGTCCTAATACTATGCCATGATTCTATTGATTGTGATGAAATGGGTGATTGTATTGACATAGAAACAAACACAATGATAGACATTGTATGTGAGGGCTACTTGAATAAAAATTGGTTTTGAATATTTGTATTTAAAAGGAATATTTATTAAGTTGTCTCATCTAAATGTGAACTATAGTTTTCTATTTGTATGCATTTATATTTTAGTATTATAAACATTAGGAAATATGTGATAAAAAGATTATATATAACATCTGTAACACAAGTCCATGGGCTTGTTATCAGCAATGACTATAATTACTAAGATTAAGGCACCAGGGGCTAGAGTTAGAGATTGATAGGAAATATGAGAAAAACAGTTTTTTTTTCTGAAACATCATCTCTTACATCATGACAATTTCCTTGCTCATTCATTATGCCATGTAACATATGTAACATCATTTAAAAAGTGCCCTGATCCCAATGTCAAACTTGCAAATCTATGATTCTTTATTGCATTAGTCAAACAGTCCCAAAATGTAAGATAACCACCAGTGTCAAATATTTTCATAAATAGTTCTACAATAATAGATATCAAAATTTGATACTTAAAGTTGGGGGGGGGGGGGGGGGTAGGGTCGTTTAACAGCTCATACAAGATAACAAATTCAAGATAGAAAAGCAAACTTTGTTTTATCTATTAGTCAAATAAGTATTTTATTAAACTAAGATTAAAAAACATCTGAAAAATGCACAAACCGGCTGTAAAATTAAATGATATTAGTCACAATTTAAATTTTCAAAGGGAAATTCAATCTATGTAACGCATATAACACCATTGGGAGCTGTAATTTTGTTTAAAATGCTGCTTTTATGTAGCTTAGGCATCCAGCTTGCAAACTACAAAAGAAATTGAAATAATTAGATAGTTTAATGTCGTCTTTCTGTAGCTCAAAATTTCATTTTGCCTTTTTTCTTAGTTTGTTACAATAACATATGTAACAGGCTGTCAGAGACTAACGCCCCGGAGTGCAGAGTGCAAACATCTCTTAAAAGATGCGGCTTGAAATTTTCTTCAAGATAGGATATGTCTGCGATAATCCGTAGTGGGGGGTAGGACTTTTTTTAGCTTGAAGTCTATGTAGTACATGAAATGTTCAGCGTGACAAGGATTTATATCTTAATGGGTGCAAAATTGTGTTGCATATTAAAGCAATACTAATACATTTATAGCACTTGTATCCATTAACTCGAGCATAATTAACTCTAGCACTGTTTGATGCAGTTAGAACAGATGCAGATTCTTCACAAATCATGCTGGAATATTATCTATGAAATCTAATCATTGCTTGTAAGTGTTCAATTTACACAATTTCTTATGAATAAAGTTGTCATTCACCAGGGCCATTATGAACACATCTGACTAATATAAGACGGGTCACGTCATGGGAAAACCTGCGTTTGCCATGCAAGAATCAATGGAACTGTTATCTGATCCAAAGATGCTTGCTACACAAAAGTTAAGATTCAACTGAGTGAAGGTTATAAAACTTATCCCATGCTCAACTCAGCTGAGCATTAGATTTACCCTGCTCATAGATGTTAAAATGCCAACAATTGTTGGCATTTTAACATTTATTAGCATGATAAATACAACATCTGAGAGACTTATTGCAAGAGCCTTCTTCATTTGTCCGTATTTTTGTTTTTATGAGCAGTTGATATTTCGTGCTCAGTTGACTTAAATTGAGCATAAAAAAGTTTTATAACCTTGGGGCCTGGTTTCAGATTTTCCTGACTCCGACAATAGGTTTCTGTTGACGTAGGTCTCATCGCGAGAAACTTAATTTTGCTGAATGTTCGCTCTCGGGAACGTATAACTGAACTTGCCTCATGCAAAATTTCAATATTCTGGTCTCTGTAGCTGAGCAGACTAGATTGACCGATGCCTGTCGGTACAGTATACGGTGTTAATTGATGGACTAATTTTAACAATTTCGTATGCCTCTCCAGCGATAGCTGCTTAGAGGACCCAATTGTTTCTTAGTCTCCTTTGTTAAGATTCGCTTCGATTCAGCCGGCCGACGTCTTGGGTTGTACGCCGACAGCCTCCGGCTTATTTTCTCAATTTCCTCTTCTTTGAGAGCTCGGTCTCCTTTGAATCTGCCATCGTCTACTGCAAAATACTGGACAATTGTATGAGGTGGCGGGACGTATATATCTTTGGCGTTAATTCTTCGATTTGATGCAATCCTGGCGAGATAGGAAGCTGTTGGTCGACAGGTCCTGGTGAGACTCATCTCGAGCTCTTGTTGGCTCATTCTCTTCACCATCATTTCACTAGCAAGCAATGCCGACGGTTTGGTGTGAATGGTTATGTCAGCCTCTGTACGCCGCCGTTCTTTGAAACGTTGTGCTATACGCATCGTGGTTTGTAGTCGACCAACTGCAATTTGTATAAGAAAACATAAGGTAAAAATTGTATATGAGTCAATGTCAAAATTCGTCAAATTTTGAAAGAAGTAAAAGGAAAAATACGAATTAAATAAAATGATATTTTTTTTTCGCGAAAGTAACAAGTTGTTTCTGAAAATACTATGAAAAGCGAAAAGAAGCCTTAACAGCCAATCAGATCCTTATAATTAAGTTTCAAAGATTACATGACCAGATAAAATGTCAATACCGTAACAAACTTTATTTCCTGTTTTTTCTTCAAATCTCGTCATGTATATTTATTTTGTTGAAATGGATAAGTTCAATAAATCATGTGTTTAATTGTGTCAAAGGTAAAATTTGAACAAAATGATTATTTATGACAATGAGCAAACGTAAAATGCATTTTTTTTATCTTTTAAGTGATTTTGCATACTATTTTCTCAGTATTTTGTTTAAAAACCACATTTCTAGAAAATTACAATGCTTTGGTATGATTGTAATCAACCAAAGGAATTGATCAGGTACTTAAAATCTACATGTTGTCTCTGTCTGATATACTTTTTTCCCAAAAATATCACTGTTACGGTACTTGACAAAAATGTTACGGTATTGACCTTTAAAGAATATATGCTAGCGTAATTCTTCTGTTTAAGATTTGATGTAGAGCACTGTTGACCAGATTGCAATGTTAATACTCTTGACACATGTGCACAGAAAGAATTTTGGAATATATGGTAATTTGCATTTATTTCAAAATATTGTTACGGGTTTGACAAAACCGTTACAGTATTGACAAACCCTGCCTGAAAACAAAACAATATGTCAATACCGTAACAAGCTGTTTATACGAGTTCATCATTCAATTTGTGATTTATGCTTCTGTTTAAACTTGATAAAGCATTCTTATCATAAATTTACTTAATAAACTTGACTAAAAACTAATATCTTTGCATTCAAAACTGTACTTTTTTGACAGCATATGTCAAAACCATAACAAGATGTGTCAATACCGTAACATTTTCATCGTTACGGTATTGACTGTTACGGTATTGATATATTCTACATATTTTTTTACCTAAAATAATGATTACCCTCTAAAACATCGCAACAAGAGTGATTTTTTGTTGAGAAATTTTATTTGGTCAAGATGTTAAAACCAGAAATTTTTTATCAAATTCCATTGTCCATTTTTGTGTTACGGTCATTTGACACAAAAAAAACATACTATAAAAATTTCACTCACCAAAACAGTATTTTCTTTTGCCCGTTCTGTAGATGCTTTACAAAACACATGTATTCTTAGTAAACAGAAAGTGTCAAATTAGTATGACAGAAAACAAGATTCAGCACCATGAGGGATCCAGTATTATTTTTGCAATTTATCAAGTGTTACGGTCTTGACATAAATGCTTGGGACAGAGGTTTTTTGGCAAAAAAATGCAAAAAATGTAATGAAAAATCACATATTGAAACCTCCTACATTTACTTTGATAATGCTTTTATCAATACAGCCAGTTAAAATTCCTGAGAAAATAACAGTTTTTTTGATAATTCTTGTTGAAAGTTCAATTTTTTCCGCTGGACGGGCAAAAATGCCAAAAAATGGGGTTTTAATCCAATAAAAAATATAATTACACATCAATATTTTTCAGTTTTATCAGCTAGCCTTATTAAGTATGATCAGTAGTATTGTGTGAAGAAAAAAAAATCATGATCACATCAGTGGTTTTCATAAGATATGAAACGGACAAGAATTTTGACGAATTTTGACATTGACTCATATAAAAACAAGATGCTAGCTTACTGATTAGTTTAATAGTTTTCCCTATTATTTTTAAATGACAACAAATTGATGAATTGTTTCTAAATTATTCTTAATTATATAATACCACCCCAAACAAAAAAATAACAATTAAGATTTTCCAGTTAAGTTCTCCTTTTATTGCGAAAATAAAATATGCCATAAAATTCTTATTTCTGACCAAACATTACTAAAACTCATTTTGACGTAGATGAATAGCTGTTCTTTTCACATGCGTAAGCAGAAGACATTATTGTTTTGGATGCGTTTTTTCAAAGGTCTGCATGTATTTCGAGTATGCTTTAAAATTCAAACAACAAAAACGGTATTTTCGTGAATTGAGACAGTTTTCAGTTTACCCACTGTTTTAAGCCTTTAATAAGATAGGACCATTACAATTTTATTAAATTACGCTCATATCTTCTCAGATTTTGTAAGGTTTAGATAGATACTCTTTATTTAGTACAAAAGGTCAAAGACCAAACATGTACACAATGCAATACAACAATAATACAAAAGCAGTGAATGGCGTGTGTGCTCTCATAACTCCAGACAAGTGAAATTTTAAACTCCTAGTTCTCAATGTAAGCATATAATGTTGTTACTTATTGTAAGCATCTATGATGTTTTTACTTATTGGAAGCGCCTTGACTAGACGCTCCCAATAAATACAACAAGCAAATCCTTGTTATAAGCAAAGGGAAATAACTTTGTTGAGCTACATTCCAGAATGTCAAAATGATTAACACAATCATTTAATAATTGTATAATGAGGGGAAAAATATCTCTTAATATAAAAATTCATATCGTTTTTTGAAACTTTTGTATATGTAAACTGACAATTTTTTATATTTTTTTTTCTTACTTTCTGACTGTAATAGCTCAATACATTTTGGTATATTTGGCCTATTCCAAAAGTACTTTTATTTATATATTCGTTGCGTAAATCTTGATATAATTGACATTCAAAAACAAAGTTTCATCTTCCAAACAACTACAAAAAAGGCATTTTCTTTCACCGACTTTGGTGTTCTGTTAGGTTTGTGCCATCGCCCAGTTTCAATTTTTAAACGATGTGACGCCACACGAATTCGAGTAAATGCATATCTAAACTTTTGAACTGTCACAAAATCTAAATTATCCTTAAAACTAAAATTTTATGTTGATTTATATGTTAGCTCTAGAAGAATTATGAATTTCATCATCCCAACCCTGTACAAAATTGTCCGTTAATCTTTCTTTGACGATACTTAAAACATATCAACATTTCCCACCCCATGTTCTATCCAGACATTCCCAAACCCCAAATTGTACAGATTTGGCCCAAGATGACTTGGCTGGAATTTTTTTTAAGTCGTTTAACATCATATTATATGTAAGCTAAATATATTTTGCATCATCACGCTGTATAACTTTGAACCAATAACGATAAACTGATACTAACCCATGGTTTCTCGAAGTGACTTTTCCAAGTTCTCCATAAACAAAATTGTTTTGTGTCTGCATTTTCACCCCTAATAAGTGTTTACAAAATTGCAAGAGTGTGCGTTCAGTGTTGTCAGCTTTCGAAAACCCTGATACAATGTACCTCACTACCATACGTCAATATTGGCAAAATAAGTTTATCAAACAACCCCAACATTATTTGAAATTGAAAAATCTGTAAACTTGTTATCATATGACTTATGTTTGGCAAGACAGAGTTTCTTGCGTTTCCACAAATGAGCCATCAGCCGTAAAAACAACTCGTAAGTAAGTAAGTTTTTGACAATTTCAATATTTTCACCATTATATTCAAATCTTATAATTCTTTGAAGCATACCCCTTTTCTGAAAACCATTATTTTTTAATATACTTTTTAATTTTTTGTTTTACATGTATTGATAGTCAGTTTCTATTCTATATTCAGTTGCAAATTCTGAAAAAAATACAATATCATCAGCTTATAAAAGCAAGAGGATTTTCAACGTCAACATAATTTTAGGTCCTGAATTGATCTCCATAGTTTGCATGAGTAGCGACAGCTCTGGCGAGAGACTTCGCAGATGCGCAGACTCGTCTTGAGCCTTGGCTGCTCGCCGATACCAAAATCTCATGTTCTGGTCGATTGTTTGTTTGATTTGATTCTTTACGTCCCATCAAAATCTTTCAGTTAAACAGGGACGGGTCTTCCTGGGTTGAACCAGTACTAAGCTAGGATAAATGTGTCTTGCTCAAGGACCACAACGCAGTGACGCCGATGAGGCTCGAACCCGACGTCCCTCGGTCTCGAGTCAAGCACTTAAGTACTGGTCGAGATATAAATTGAAATGATGAGACACCTCTTCTATCAAAACTGAAGGCAGACTAATTGGGAGATACCCACCTGTCTCGCGGAAGGACAGACAGTTGATAGCAGATCCGTCAGCTGAGGAAACTGGTTTCCCCTGCATGTGTTTTACAAACTGTAAAGCATTAGCCGCCGCTCGAAATTGGGAGCCAGCATCATCACGACTCGTTCTCACCGGTGGAGCTGATTGGGAGCGCACCTGAAGAAATTCCATCAGCAGATTATATGTTCACGATCCTCAGGATCGTGCTCAATGTGCAATCATGTAATAAGTAACTAAACACCTGTTTAGCACCACAGTATCAGGTTATACTTTGTACATGTATTCATTTTAATTCCATGTCCTGTTTCTTCCTTTCCTGTTCTGGCAAAAACTAATTCTTTTTATGTACTTCACTAGTCAATTTGGTGTTAAAATTGTAATGCTTCATGGCGGTAAAAGAGTTATCTAGTGTCTATATACCCAGTTGTTTACAGCATCGTCCACTTAATATTTCGGAAGAAATATCCCTTTGTATACAAGTGACTCCTAAATGCGTACTTTGTCAAACAGTGAAGACCCAGCCTACGAGATTTTTTTTTATACTTTTCGTATATGCGTAATCATTCGATTTCTTTGTGCATGCGGGCGGTGATGTTTCTGGCGAGACTGGCTGCATGCGAAGGTTCGCCTGAGACATTGCTGCTCGCATACGCTCGGATATGATAAATATCAGAATCTTAGGAAGTACGAGACCTACAATGTTTTAAAATGAATACACATAATATGAACAGAAATTGTATATCGTGAAAAGTAGAATCCGCTGCTGCTTCATATGAATGCCTTATTTTTGTCTTTGTTTTTCTCTCTCTCCAATTTCTAATCAGTATAATTTTCCGTCAGCTTGATGCCTACACGGTTGAACCTTAACACATACATGGGCAGTTGGTTGACAAGCGAAATGGAAGGTTTTAGCAAGCAATATTTCTCTTTTTTGTGTTCTATCCAATTTTTATTCATTAATTTTTTCTTTCACTGTCCTAAGGAACTGTGAGGCCAACATCTTTTGGATCGTGCATGGTAGGGTATTGGTCTTTCATATGTTGATACCGCCATAAAATAACTCACCGTTTTTTTGTCTGAGTTATCTGCCATTCTTGAATTATGCTCCGTAAGCAATCTTGTCAGCAAGATAACACAAAAAGTATGTGAGCAAGACTTTTGTTTCTGATATACCAACATGTATCTGGACTGAGGAGTGAACAATCTGACTAACTTTTGAATGGAATCGATTAAAATGAGGGGGTTTATGTTCCTTTTTAGACCTTGGTATTTTCCAAATGCGGACCCATTTGCCATAGCATGCTGATATTTGGTACAATGCTCCAAAGGGAACATTCTTCAAACTTTCAGCCGTCATTAAGCAACAATTTTTCATTAAGATATTTTGTTGTCCATTTTTGAGTGGCCGTTTTACACAGGTTTTACTGTAAAAGTAAATACTGTATTGATAAAATAATGTTCATTTGCATATCAACTTATTTACAAGATAGAGCAGAGACAGATGGATGCCGATGGGTCCTCACTGCAATAGGTATTGCTCTATAGGTCAAGGCATTTACGTACATATATGGTTTTCGACCGGGGTGTTCGAGTACATCTCCTGGGACCAAGACTTAAGGTGGATCTGCACCTTAAGTATAGCCAAATAATGAACATCATTGTTTTAGCCCATTCTTGAAAATATTGGTAAATATCACCTGGTTTAGATTATTATAAAGCCTTATCGATAAGAACAGACCCCAAGGTTATAAAAAATCATGCTTAACTCAACCGAGCATGAAATTTCAACTGTGCTCGTAAAAGTCAAAATGCTGTAAAACAAAAACAGGTGAAAATGATCAGGAAATACCACAATCACATACTGCAGTCCAACACGCGGCACCATGAGGAAGACTTTTCTTGCTTGTAAGCTCTCAGGTGTTGTATTTATCATGCTTATATATGCTAAAACGCCAGCATGATAAATTTCATTCTCAGTTGAGTTGAGAATGAAAATGTTTATCCTCGGGACCAGGTCTTCATATTGACACCAACTCTTTTGTCTACCCCCTTCTTCAAGTGATATTTTCTATTCCGTAGGAACGATATACTGTTAATTCGAAAATTTTCGAGAGGGCTTGATTTTCGCGAAACTTCGCGAAGTTTCGCAAAAATAAAACCCTCGCGAAAAGGTAAGTAAGGAGGCAAAGATCAGGATTCGATACAATCAAGTACCACACCTGACTAAGGACACCACATTGGCAAGTGGCAAAAACACAATAAAACATCACATACAATAGAGCTTTTCCAGCAAGTGACCACAAGGCTGCAACGAACAGACAAGAAAGCATGACAAGCACGAAACGTACAACCTCACCCTTAGGTCTGATATGGGTCGCAAATACGACTTTTAACGCTATTCGCGAAAATAAAATTATCGCGAAAATTTGTGACTTTCCAATATTCAAAGTTTTTCCGCTCAGTCAACAACGGTTTAAAAACTGAGCCCTGAATTTTAATCACTCCAACATGTGAGGCGTCATAAATTTGTTCAAGGGTTTACTTACAAAAAGCCATTTTACAGTTTTTGAAATGCTTAAGATTGTTATCATAAATCAGACTTTAAAGTTCCAATGAAAGTTTGAGGATCATAATTTTAACTGGATGATCGATTAACCATTAAATTTGTATGTTTGATTTTATAATACCCAAATAATACTGGAGAAAATAACAATAATCCTTCGATTGTCACCTTAATCCAAATCAAATTGTGTTTGCTTTTGCACTTTGACGTTTCACTTGAAAAAAGTGGTTTGGAATGCGTCGATTAAGGTCAAGTTGAAACAGCGCGCCAGCAGCAGTCTGTTCAATGACTGCTTTCCACGACTCGTGGCTCTGGAAACCAGAATATATGACAAGTGGAATACTCCAGATTATTCAAGTTCTGGGCATAAACGTGTGTAGGCGGATCATTGCCTCATGTGTCCTCAGAAATATTATTACGAAATTGAAATAACAATTTTCGTCGCGTTGGCATGACTAATACATAATTATGAGCCATGGCATGAGATTTCAAACAATGTGGTATGTGCGACCAGCAAAGGCTCAGACCAGCCTGCGCATACGCGCAGTCTGATCAGAGCCTATACTAGTTGCTTGAATATTCTATTAAATATTAAGCTACTGACAGAACAGCATTTGGAGTTTCTAAGTTTAAGAGGAGGCTGCACAGTCTCGTCTGAGTCTGCACATGTCAAACTCCCACATTGTTGGAAATCACGTGTCGCAGCTCATATAGCCACACAAGCTAGAATATGCATGCCTTATCTCGTAGTTTAGGTTGACATCATTTTTATTAAACTTCATTAATAAGCTCAAATAATTTTATGTATTGTTCGCACACTCGCCTAACCATTCGTATACTGGATACTTTAATTTACTTTGTCACAAAATGTTCAGTATTACATCAGTGTCGGCACTGTTTGCTAAGATAAAACAATATTCAGGGACCCTTTAATACATGTATGTACGATGAACTATCACAGGGTCATGGAAGAGTTCAATCATTTATACTCGTATGCAAATGGTTAAACGAAATGGAGTGTATGCGATAGATAGATAGATAGATAGATAGATAACAATGGACCGAATGTTCCTGGAAATGAGAGAGGGTTATTAAAAATGCACTAATAAAAAGAAGCTGTTATACTGTACTATTCAGAATGTTGTAAAGAAGCTAGATATTTTGCATATATTCTGAGCTGTAAGATTTAGATATTGAGGCATTCATGGACATTTTTGTTAAGCCCAGCTGTGTCAAACAACGACCGAGGACTTTAATGCAACGTCTTAGAATAAACCAAGAAAGATAGGATTCGAACTGGTGATCGTCACGGACTTGTCATTTCATATGTAAACAAGATGGCCAAGATGTAGCCGGTGGTTCTAAATCGACCTCTCATTGTTTAAATTGTATGTTATAGAGAAAAGCTAGAAGACAGTGGCTGACAAATGCATTGGAATTGAAAAGTTTCCAAAAATTTAAAACCACGTCTGAAGGAGAGGAAGACAGTAAAATAATAATTGAGCCGTGGCATGAGATTTCCAACAATTTGATATGTGCGACCAGCAAAACCTCAGATCAGCCTGAACATACGCGCAGACTGATCAGAGTCTTTGCTAGACGCTTGAGCATTCTATGATTGTTAAGCTACTGACTGAACACCTTTTGGAGTTTCTAAGCCTAAAAGGAGGTTGCAGAGGCTCGTCCGAGTCTACACATGCCAAAATGTCACATTGTTGGAAATCTCATGCACTGGCTTAAATTTAGTGTGTTATGTACCAGGTCACCTGCTACTAATGACAATGTTAATGAATGCCCCTTATATCACAAGGAGTAGTAAGAAACATGGATAATTAAATGTTTTCCATGATATTAAAGTAAGTAAGAAGGCAAAGATCAGGAATCGATAAAATCAAGTACCACACCTGACCTAGGACACCACATGGGAAATAAGCCTTATATGAAGGGGATGGGTGGGGTATAACCCAATAGACATCCGCTGTCTGTGCCGAGGCATGCATCTTATCATAAAGAACAATAATATATTTGGTTTATGCATGGGAGTCTGAACGGTTTCCGAAGCATTTCAAGATGCCAAGACCCTGGGACGGGACTATGTTTGACCCCAGAATCATTTTTCAGACTAGAAGATTTTTTTAGCTTTTCCTATAATATTAATGTCTGCACTTGACATAAGCATATGTGAAATGCGGAAATTATTTGGCTTCAGTGATGCGTAGATGCACAGGCTCATCTGAGCATTCGTTGCTCACTTATGCAATACACACCAAAATACCATGAGCTGCTTCAAATACATGTATATTGAGTACAATAATAAGAAATAAATTCGATTTTTGGAATGTTCATGGAATCATGAATACTTCGGGTCTCTTGCAAGAGACCCGAAGTATCTATGATTCCATTAACAGATATTGCTTATATTTACGTTTTATTATAAATATCTAAAATATAGAAATTATTTATAATTTAGGGAAATCGAATTAACGAGTTTGTTGGAGTGTAAAACGGAAAAGCCAGTGTGAACACGCGGGACGTCCAATGGAGCAAACAAAAAGCTTTTTGCACGTGCGAATCAGGTGTAGCTCGCTGTCAATCACAACACCAATGTAGCTTCTGGCGAATGAATGTGATGTTCGAAACGTATTGCACAGGCAAGTAAGCTTGGCAGCTGTCAATCAAATTTATGTAATTCATGGGGCTATGAACGATTGCAAAAATCTAAAGATTTATTAAAGGCTTGCTTTGAAAATGTAAATATCATGCAATATGCACAATATTCGTAACATATACAGTGAAATATGAGGCTGTAATGCAATAGCATACAGATTGCAAAGTAACACTATAGCAATGTAACTTAAGCCAAACATTGTACGAAAAACTCAACAATTCAACGTAGACCAAAACCAACTAGACCCGATGAGCAGTGTATATTAGTTATATTTTATCAGCCGTAATATGATGAGATATACATAATGGGATTCAATCTAAGAATTGGTAAAGATCTTCCTGAAGTCGACTGCATCGAAATGCCCGCTCGTTTTTTCGTGCGGTAAAAATTCTCCCATTTTTCGGAAAAGTGTACGTTTAAACACTACCGAAAATCGAAGGGTAAGATCAGCCTGCAGAATTGTGAAATTAACATTGAATTCACGTTTGTGTGGTGGAGAAATGTGTGCTGCAGACTAAATACAAACCCTACCTACTTTTTAAATAGTACTATCGACTCACTGATTTTGCAAGCCAAGTTAACCGATCTGCGTATTTTTGCTTACTAGTGTCATCTGGTGATAACCTTTGCAAACAGTTTTGACCCAGATAAGGCCCGACAAAACTTCGGGCCTGATCTGGGTCCAAGCCTTTTTTACACTCTGATGGTATTCCTGAAAGTAGTTTTCGAAAAAGTTGATTTTGAAAAAAAAAATCCGCAGACGACAAAAAACATTTCATAGTTGCAGCAAGTGAATGCTCAGGCAGAGTACTCATTACTTCATGACACGGCTCATTTTCGACATTGTGTAATTAACCCTCCGTCTGCACAATCTTAAAACAAATCAACTAAGGAGGTGGTCTTCTCTGAGCATCAAGGATGGATACCGCCAAGGAACCAATCGTTACCATTCAGCAAGAGAGAGTTAAAGTTAAACGTAGGATAGGACTTGCAGGAGGTATATCCTTCGTAATGGGTGGAGTCATTGGATCTGGTATCTTCATTTCCCCGAAAGGGGCTTTACTCCACAGCGGGTCCATCGGATTAAGCTTGCTAATATGGGCTCTGTGTGGAGGAATTGCTATGGTTTTCGGCCTTGTGTTCGGGGAGCTCGCCAGAATGGTTCCCAGATCCGGTGGAGACTATACCTATATCCGTCAAGCTTTCGGAGGGGCTCCAGCCTTTCTTGTTTCTTGGATAACTACTGTTATAATGACTCCAGGAAGCCGAGCTATACTGTCTTTGGTTTTTGCGGACTACGTCTGTGCGCCTATTTTCAGAGACTGTGGACCGCCAAATCTTATACGAAAATTGATTGCTTGCGCTCAACTTACCATACTTGCGATAACGAACATTCTAAGTGTGCGATTTTCAACATCTGTGCAGATTGTCTTCACTGTAGCCAAAGTTTTAGCATTGGTATTGATATCAGCCGGTGGATTTTTGTATTTGTTTAAGGGCGAGGTTCAAAACTTTGAGAATTCATTTGAAGGCTCGAACTGGAGTGTTGAATCTATTTCCCTTGCAATATACAGCTGCACATGGGCCTACAGTGGATTTACCTACCTCAACGATTTCGCTGAGGAAATTATCAATGCCAAGAGGAACATTTCATTGTCTATCATCATCTCGCTGATTGTAATAACTGCAATATATATGACAGCTAACATTTCCTACTTTACAGTCATTTCAAAAGCAGAGTTCATATCAGCGCCCGCTGTTGCTTCTCTCTGGGGAGACAAAGTTCTAACCTCGGCAGCCATCATTATCCCCATCAGCGTGATGCTGTCTGTACATGGCGCAGCAAATGGTGGGTTCTTTTCCGACAGTCGACAGAGATTTGCAGCGGCTAGAGAGGGACATCTACCGGAAGTCGTTTCCTATCTGCACCCTGAATCCAGAATTCCAGTGCTGTCTGTTTTATTGAACACGATGCTTGCAATGTTATATTTGATACCGGCGGATATCGACGAACTGATCAACATGACAGGCTTTGTTGGCTTCACAATGCAGGGAGCTTCAGTGACGTCACTTCTTATATTTTGGCATCGAAGACGCAACCAGCACAGAAATACAAAAGAGTTCAGTATACCGATCGTTATCCCAGTAATTTCATTGCTCGTATGCATATTCATGGTAATTGCACCATTTGTTACCACACCACGTGTCGAATTCTTATATGGCATAGCGCTTGTGCTTGCGGGACTTCTGTTTTACTTTCCTTTTGTGTACTTCAAATTACGTGTTCCTGGATTTGATCACGTGACAACATTCTTGCAGTTGTTCCTAAACATCGCGCCTACCAGGCTGGAGTATGATGACGAAAAATAATGTAAGGACTATTAGTTAACCATCAGAGTGCAATAAAAACTGCAGTAGATCATGGCAAACTAAATATGACCATTAGCGAGAAACTAGCTATTTTCGGCAATTTTAGCCGAAACTCGTCAGAAATCAAGATAGAAAGATGAGAAAACTTCAATTCTTTTTACTGTAACTCGTAATATTTCAGCTTCGCATACCAGGAATAACCTCTTATAATCTCGTGTATATTCAGAATCAAATATTGGCTGTAGTACTTTGAAATAGTGCTAAAATAAAGCCTCGACAAAATATCTTTGTATTTCCGTCAGTGACCAGTCCGTTTATACTGGGTTCAAGTCTATGATGAGCCTGTGCAGCCTCCCTTTAAGCTTAGAAACTCTAAATGATGTTCGGTCAGTAGCCTACAAGTCATAGAATAGTTAGGCCTGACCACACTGTGCGTATGCGCAGGCTGGTCTGAGCTTTTGCTGGTCGCAGATACCGCATTGTTGGAAATCCCATGTCGCGGCTCATACATGTTACTTCACACTTTTCATCTATGCACTATTAAAGCAAAGTAAATACAAGTATTGCAATGAGTTCCAACCACTTCTCCTAAAATTATTCATGAAAAACAACTTACGCAAGATTTAATCATCTTTTAAACTATCTGCTCTTTCATTAAAAACACAAAATTAGTATTTTCTCACAAAATCTTTGGTTAAAGGATGATGTTAAAACGCTATTTTAAGGGATATAGATTGTCCATAAATATTGCCAAATATTATTGTTTTACATGTGCTTTGTTTTTGGTAGTATCTTTAAGTTGCTTAGTATTGAAATTATCTTCCTTTGAATTAAAACGCTAGTAAACTTTAGTCCTTTCTTAAACTTCGATATTTTTTTTATCAACGATTCATTTGGACTATGATGCTAGACCATATAGATTCTTTATGAGTCTAAAGGTATGTTACAGATTTCGAAAATTGCTACATATTCTTAATGACAGATGCTGCATATTCTTCATGAACCAACTGCAATTTTATGGTGATATACAGAGGTGATACACATTTGGGACCGATTAATGTATTTTTTTGTTATGTTATTGTTTGTTTGGTTTGATGCATTAATTTTTCAGTGATACTTGGGTATTTTCCTGTCTTCTTGGGTTGAACAGTACTAAGCTGACGAAACTGTGTCTTACTCTTGTACACAAAACAGTGCACCTGATTTGTCTGGAGCCAGCGACCCATCAAATTCAAGCCATAAACTACCACTGAGCCACTGTGCTTCTCATGGACCGGTCAATGGCATAACAGATATTTCAAGCCATTGAATCATGTGTTGACTATGGAAGCGTTGTATTTACAAGGCTTGTTTAGGTTACAACGTGAGTTTATGAAATATTAGCCCATGATTTTATGGATAATTAGACATTTCATTTTTACTGGATATATGAGTAAACATATTATGAAATGGATCGACAGAGATTCAAAAACCAAAGAAAAAGCCAAATTTTCTGTATCAGTTCTTGTTTTGTAATCAAAGGAGAGCACATGTAGGTTTGGGGCAAAAAATATTTTACATGTAAATCTTAGCCCTTTATATATATCCTTTTAGGCTATGAGCTACTAAGGGTTTTGTTCCCCTCAGGGGGAATTTTGTAGACTATGTTTTTTTCATAAAGTGAATCATCTAACGAGCTTTTTGAAACATGTTAGCCCTCTGGCGGCTGGGGCGTTTGGGTGTTACAGCGTGTTAATTACGTTACCCATCAATTTAAAAAAATAAAATAATGTAATTAAGGCTGTTAAGGTGGTACTTGAACTATTCAAATTGGCAAAATAGTCATGTTATATACAAGAACAGTTAATTCCCTTCAGATATTGATGTTTGTCAATGTTATTTAGGTCCATTATGGTGTCATTAAAATACATTTTCAACTACACCCTGTAAAATCATTAAAATATTGTTAAATAGTTTCATTTGATAATTTTTTCAATACATATTTTAGATTAAAATAACATGTCTCTGAAAGACAATTTAATGACCATTCCAAACCTGCAAACAGCTTGCTTCTATCACAAAAATCCAAAAGTTATAAGCTGTTGAATATGACAACCCTGAAGAAAACGTTATGTAAAGTAAGAATCTTTTCATTTTAAAATACAGCATGCAATCCTATCTGTATGCTTTTAAACACCATATATAAGCATTCTATTGATAAGCAAAACTGCAAGGGGATATTAAAAATTGTTTCTGGCGTAAAATATCATTTTGATGTTTGATTGCCAATATGTTTTGCATGTTACATTAACTTCAGTGCGTTCTATATATTCATTTATACCCTAAATGATACATTCAATGGGTATTTAAATATATTTCAAAACCTTTTTTGTGTGTTTAATAGATATCAAGATAATAATTTGTCGAAAATGGAATGTAACAGCTTATATTTAGAGATTATATCAAATTGTCAAAGCATATTAGCTTTTGTGAAATAATATATTTTTGAACTTTTTTTTATTTTTTTTACCAACTTGGCAAAATTTATAGCTTTTAAACTCCATTAACAAAGAATAATAGAGCTCTCAAGTGATAGCTGAATAAAAAAATGTATTCCCATGTTTTGTCAAAACTGGTAAAGTAACTTATATTACCATATTAAATATATCATAAGGTACTATGTGTGTCCAAAATGATGTCAAAGACAGTATAAATTGAGTCGGAAATGGTAATAAAAGGTTGATTTAGATTTTGTAATACTTATCTGAAGACTTTTGGTACTAAGTTTAATTCAATTACTTATTTAACAGCAAACAAATAATTTTAGTGCAACCAGTTGACTTTTGTTCATATAATATGAACATAGTCAGTAACACGATACAGTCTAGTATTCCTCCTTGTATATGTATGCTCATCTACAGTAATAAAACCTCTTTTTAACTAAATGTTGTGTTGGATTTGGTAGCATACAAAAGTGTGTGCTAACAATCCAGATAGAATCAAGCATATATAAGTTGGTACGATAAAATTTGATATGTGTTACATTAGATACTATGCATCATAAGTGAATGTATTCAGAAACTGTTTAAAGAATTTGACTCCAAATAAAATTTTAAACTGACATCTTTTTGCATATGCAGATGATGACAGATTTCTTTATATTTAGCTTTTAAATGGACTTTGTTATCTTCAGCATATCTTTCACTGTTTAATGAATGAAAATGTTAATGAAATCAACATAGTATTTCTGATCATTTGCTCAAGCAATGCAAACTTTATATGAATAAGTAAACGATTTACAAAGACCAAATACTTCCATTTATCATATGACGTCGCGTCTGGGAGTGAAATAACGCCATGCAATAAAATCTGTAAACCACAAGTGGTTTATCGATTTTCGGGAAACGTTATGACGTCCATAACAACGTTGCGTACATAATGACAAAATTATAACGTTTTACGTCAGAAATGAGAGTTCAAAGTAATCTTAATGTCATATGATAATTAGAATCTAACATTCGTGCTCTTGTATTATTGAATTTATTAAACTCGTTGAGAAAAAGAGATAAAATGCTCGGCAAGCCTCGCATTTTATCTCTTTTCCTCAACTCGTTTAATAAATTCAATAAAACATGAGCACTCATATAAGATCCTCTATGAAAATGGAAAAATAAACGTTAATGATGGGTTTTCGCGTGTCAATGATTGCATTTGATAGGATCATATCCACAGAATCAGGCCAGTTGTTACTTACGATACCAATTTAAATTTATAAGACTTTATTGGCCAGAAAATGGGCAGACCAAATTCGGCCGGCTGACATTCAAGCTAATGTAAAATAGATTTAACAATGTTCTTTTAGCATGTGGGATGGAAAAGTAAAACATATAAAACAGTGCTGAGATCTTACTTAGTTTTATAAATTAATGTCAAAACAACTGATGTTAATTTCCCCATACAGAATGTGGCATGACCAAATTATTGCAGGAATTCTCAATAGCAACGTTTTATATAAATATTAAACTAATAGAATGAGTTGTAAACACACCAGAGATTGGAAAAAGGACACATACAAAAAAGTCAACTGTTCTGACAAAAATAGTATTGAGAGGCCATCCTAGTAACTATCAACAGTGTTACCATGATAAACTAACAAAGTATACATGATTTTATTGATAAGTATCTTTGTATTTCTGATTTCCATGGGTCTTTTTCCCCAATATTCTCCAAAAGAAATTATATTCCTTTCACAATGAAAAATATATCATAAATATCAGATATATTTCAGTGTATTTATTGTCGTATGTGTTACATGTGTGTATGATATAGTATACCAAATATTAAAACCTTATCTCATTTTTGTTCTTTGACAGTAGCAAAAGTATGAAAATTAGTGCATTTAGATGGAAACAATAATTGCTGATCTTATGTACTTATAACATATTGGCAAAAGCCAGCATTAATCGTCCATGCTGACGCAGTGGAGCCAGCTGTCTTAATTCTGGTCTACATATATACTTAGTGTATGCAGGCAGCAAAGGCTCTGGTTAGTCTACGCATTTTTACAGGCTAATGTGTGCCTTCATTTCTTGAAACTGTGATAAGTACATGTACCAAAATCAAATGTGCTGACTCATTTGATTCATTCTTTGCGTTTCTAGTTATAATTTATTTAGCTTGATTTAAATCATGCAAATGATTAGAAGGATACAATTTTGTAACCATTATCATATTTTCATTTGGCATGCGAAATAGGAATAAAAACTAATTTCACTGATAGACTAAGTATAATTGACAGAAATAAGTCAAAGCGAAATTACCAATGAATCTATTTAAGTCCATTCAATTAGTCATGTATACAATACAATACTAACAATGCAAGGGAGCTTTTCTATGTATTGTCCCTTTTAAATTTAATTTATCACGTACAATTAAGAACCTTTAGCTGTCATGTTTCATTACTTCACAAAATTGTATAACCAGATGAAACAGATGACAAGTGTTATATTCTCCTAAAAAATTTGTGTTATGCATGCTACCGAGATAAAATGTATACTGGACATGCTTTAGATATATTGGGATTCATTACCATAGGGGATATAATTATAGGTTTGGCATGGTGGGTGCCATATATGGGTCAGAAACAACTTTGATTTAAAAAAAACACTTTAGTTTTTGTTCAAAGGATAAACACCAGTTTTAATTCTTAATTTCTCGATTTTGACCATGCTTTAAATGACTTACAATTTTAGAAATTGTAAGGTAGCTTCCCTTGATTGTTATCAATATAGTTGTTGTAACCAATAGCTGATAAGCTGTATATGTATTTTGTTGGCTTACATAATGGTCAAGTGATCATACTAAACTACTACATGCTTAATATCATGTTTCATCTAAAGTGAACTATAGACAGTGAGGAAAATGTCTTGCATGTACGATGTATCATTTCATGTATTAAAATAATCAAACATATATAAGTGTAAGACAGTTAAGTGATATTATTTTAGCATTTAAGAAACATTATTTGATCATTGAATTAAGCATTTTCTGCAAGTGATTGTTACATATATTCAATAAAACACTCTTAATTGAAACAGCATTTTATTTGCTTTGAGTTCTGGTTTTTTTCCTTTTCATCACCCATACTTTTGTCAGAGTTTAATCCCACTTGAATTTTATGTTAAAAAGGTAATATTTATTGTTTCTCTCATCTAATTGAGCCCTGAACTGGCAATTATCTACATCCTCTAGCAGTTTAACCTCATATGAAGCTAATAATGCACAAAATAATGTATCTAATAAAACGTAACGCATGTAACAGTAATAAAAGGTGCCTAAATGTGTTAAACTTATACTGCTAGTCATTAGATTTCAATAACAAGATAATATTGATATGTAAGAATAAGAAACAGCTTGATATATATACTATAGGATTTTCTATTATTTTAGGGTAACGTATTAAACCTTGCTTTTGCAGGGTAACGCCCCAACCCATAAAGAGGTAACATGCAGTATTTTGTGACTTATGTTATGTGGTTTTAGAAAATTATGGTGTATAAAACTTTCCCTCAGATATATATTGGCAGTTCATGGTCTAATGGAAGCACAACACTAAATTGTAGTATATTTGAAAGTAAGTAACGTATATAGCTGCAATATAATGGACTTAAGCTGTATTGATTCATACCAACTGTTTGCTGCGTTTAATTTAGTGATTTTAAGGCCATTAGCATGTTGATAAATAAGATTTAGGTATAGGTTTGTATTTGCACAAGAGGATTGGAAGATGTTATAGGGTAACGTTGTTAAGAAGGCTGTAACACAGTAACACCCCAACTGCCAGAGGGCTTACATGTGTCATTTTGCTTCATATATAGTGTAGTTATAGAACATCAAAGTGTACAAAATTCCCCCTGGGGGGAGGGGGTCTATAAGCAGCGCATGGTCTATTTCTTGGTGGATAAAATCTCCCATCAAGTTTGAACCCAAATAGACTTAAGTGGACGTACCATTTATATTTTAGAGATCATAGGGTAGAAATACCATTGTACATGTATACGTAAAGGTATAATCAATGAATTTGTTTCAGATTGTTTTGTATCTGATGAGATGCTGAATTTCCATGGCATCTCATAGGTATTTTCTATTGAATAGCTATATTTCCATTCAGACATTCACTCTCTCAGCTCAGAAGCCTGGTAAAGCCTCAGCAATAGACACTATACTTATCCATCAAACTTATCAAGAATATATGTACATGCACTAAATAAGACTTTAGAAGTCATTTACCCCACATACATGTATCCTTATAATCCAATGCACCATAGCATTAATATACGGACTTAGGCTGCTGTCCGTTCTAAGGCGGTGGTTCTGTTGTTGTTGACTTTTTGTTTATTGTTACTCCCATTTTGGGAGTCTGTAATTGTTCTATGTTTTGTTGTACGTTACTTTATGTCTATTATAGTATTGCAATCATCTTGATGGGGAAGAGAGAGCTGGTTGCTTTGCTTAATTTGTCTTCCTGGTGTCTCGTGATGGTTGAGCGGCTCTTCCTCGCGGTGCCACGGGGTTGTCTGCGGTTTGTGATTGTGGTATTTCCTGATCATATTCACTTACTATTTTAGATGCATTTCTGTGGACTGTAAAAGCTAAGGTACCTCCCCTCATATTAAATATGCATTTTATTGCTACATTACTAGAAAGAAATTTTCAATATTTTTTATTTTATCTTTTTTGCAGAAACATAAATCACTGAATTACATCGATTAAACTATGATGAAAACAGTGATCAAATTTAAATGCTGATTCTGGTGAAAACTATAACCTTACTGAACAGCCAAACTGTACCAAGGATATCTTACAAACACATTTAAGATAACTGAGATGCACAAATTTGTAGCCATGATTATACATGTAGAATAACATGGGACTTTTGATTACTATTGTTCTATTCTATATTTCATTGGGTCAGCCTTGCAGCTTACCGATATCTGAAGGTAGAAAGGAGAAGCTTAGCTAAGTTTTTATTTCTTCAGGATAACATTCCATTAATTAGTCTTGAAATAAAATATAAAATTGCCAGAGAATCTGACTATAGCCCCACTGAAGTGCTTTTCATGCAGTAAAAAGGCCAAGTTCTAAAAATATTGAACAGGAACAAAATTCTGATAGCAATCTAGGGACATACCCTCATTACATATAAGCAAAAATAGCAGATAACAATCTCAATCTAGATATTGTCAATGTACATACAAAATTTAGTGAAATTCTATCCGTTTGTTCTCCAGATATTGTGTAGAAACGAAATTCTGACATAAATCAAGGGCATAACTCTATTAGAAATAAGCAAAAAATGTCAACTAACAATCTTATCCTAGATCTTGTCAAAATAAATGCATATATAAAATTTGGTGAAATTCTGTCAATGTGTTCTCAAGATATTGAACAGGAACAAATTTTTTACATCAATCAAGGGACATAACCTTGTTTTTAACATAACATAACATATACTTTATTAATCTCTCAGGTCATACAACATGACATATGAGGTAATTGAAATTGAAATACAATCATAATTCTCAATTAGCGGGAAAGGAACATGTAATTGCTTAATGTCAAATACTGTCATGGCTATCTTCACTTTATTCTGGATTTTATTTTATTAGAATTTTCAGGTGTTAATTTATATATTTGAGGAGTACTAACAAGGAGACGAATAGTGCGAATACAATTTTTCCTAAGCTTTTTGGGGAGCAGATTAAAAAAGTTTAAACATCCCAATAAGGCTATAGGTAACAAAGGTAAATAACCGAGCATAGCCTTGCAAAATGTACTTGCAATGATTACCTCCCTTAGCTTTTACTGACAGTCTCAAAACGGCGTGTCCTGCTCTGCACAGAGACCAGAACACCGTCGTCTGGAGCCAAGAAAATGTCGACAACCATGTAGTATTTATTTTATCCATTATTCTTCAAGTGTTGTGGGTACTCGAAGAAAATTCGACACCCGTACATGTAATTTACTGACATGTAGAATATAGTATAACAACACACAGGGGCATCAGACAATTGAACGGCTATCCTGTGCACCAAAACATGTTTCTACCAAATAGTGTATATCATCCAAATACATGGATCACTGGCTTTATGAGTTCATTATTTTCAATCATAGTTTTCAGGCGCATAGATACGTGGGCTGTGGGCCTACACCAGAGAAATCTTATATAGAATCACATCCCAGGCCTCTTGCATAATATCAGAATGGAGAAAAGCTTAGCTAACATTTCTTGGAGCCAGAAAGAAGTGCTTACAATCACCAAAATTTTGAAAAATTTCTTGAGTTCATTTCGCTGTTTAGAAATCAAACATTAGATAGCGTTGATCAGCCTGCACAAACGTGCACGGCTGATCTTCGTATAGCTTGTTCGCATATAATAAATCAAAAAACAGGAGTTCTAATAATAATAATAATAATAATAATAATAATAATAATAATAATAATAATAATATGATAATAATAATAATGATGAAAAAGATTGTTGACTGATTTCATTTACTCACAGACACTATACTTCCACCAAATGCTTTGAGGCGTGACTGTAACGGTAAATGCATTGAATAAATCGAGGGTCATGCCTTAGAGGTCGTGGTAGAAGTATACATACTACACCGTTTGTTAATCCATCTGTAGCGTGTATCACGTGCAGGATACGGTCTACTTAACGATATGATAGAACCGCCGATTATAATAAATGTTGTACACATGTGTATAATAGCCTCAAAAGCATCAGGGCGTGACTGCACTAACAATAATGAACTGCTCCATAAAATAGGGGTGTTAAAACGTTATGCCATGCATTTATTTGTTTTTACAAGTGAAATTTAACAAGCGATTCGATAGCGCAGTAAGTATAACGGTTTTACTCAAAGATTTTGAAAACAAAGTTGAGGGTTTGAGCCTAAGGTTGGGGGTTCGAGCCCCAGTAAAACCCTCTTTATTTTTTATTTTTTGCTTTCGCAAAGAAGCAGGAGATTTTTCGCGATTTACATGTTTGCAGAAAAAAGCATGTTATGATGTATTATGCACATGTAAAGCGACTTCACTCAGTAAAATGGCGAGGCTTGTATGGAGATACAGCGACGGTGCAGGAGCTATTATTGAAAACGTGTACTAGTTCTGCATGGAGGAAAAGAAGTCCGGAATGAAACTGTCACTGAATCGTGTATAGGACAGGACTGCAGCACTCACTGGCGTTAGCAGATCTACTGCTCAGAAAATTGTGGAAGAGAAGAAGAAGGCACAGGACGAGCAGCAACAACCAAAGCAACCACCGTCATCTACGTCGTAAGTGTCACTGGATGACTTTGATCAGGGTGTTGTACAGAGGGCCATCGCCAGCATGTACACCTTGAAGAAGGTTCTGCCAACGCTTGATAACATCAGAACAGAGCTCAAACAGAGCAATGGTTACACTGGCAGCAAGGGTCGTCTTCGCAAATATCTCCTTCATACGAAGTCTGCTTACACACGCTGTGGGGTGAATCAAAAAGTGCTGATGGAGAGACAAGATGTAGTCCTCAGCAGGATCAGATACCTTCGCAGGGTCAGTGAGTTGAGAGAGACAGGTTACACAGTCGCTTATACAGATGAAACTTACGTTCATACCAGCCACCTGTCCCGAAACGCTGGCAAGATAGTACTACTAGACTAAAAATACCCTTTTCTAAAGGTAATTTAAGAAAAGTGGAATTTTACGACCCATGGGTCTGCACTATAATCATTATTTGAGTTCATCCGCTCGTCCGTCCGTTTGCAGTTCCTGAAAATTTTCATAGTTCTTGACCACATAGTATATTTTGATCACATTTTGCATGCATATGTCATTCTCTAACCACTGGCATGCTAAACCACTGTTTATGGAAGAGGGTTTCATTCAAATTGGCAAACATTCAACGTTGGCCGTGCATATTACTGTCTGTTGATTTCACTTTACATAAAATAGATTTATTCATTGGTACTAAATATACTTTACTTTTATATTTTCAGGTGAAAGAATAATTATACTCCATGCTGGGTACAATGAGGGATTCGTACCCAACGCACGAAACAATTATTTTACTGTCCTTTATTAAAATAATGAAACATCAATACATGCAATAAAAAGCAAGTACGAATTGAGGCTCGAACTCACGACTTTGCATGTTTCTGGAGAGCGTTTTAACCACTGAACCAATGAGCCAGATATAAATTGAATATAGCTTTTAAGGATACGAAGAATTTTTACAAACAGTTTACGGTAAATTTTTACAGCAAATTATCTGCTCAACCCATGAATATGGACTCGACCAAAGGTCAATACTGAGAGGTCACAAATGAATAATACGGGGTAAATGTTTCTAGTTGAGTTACAAATCAGCAAAAAATAACAGATAACAATCTCAATCTAGATATTGTCAATATAAATGCATATACAAAATTTGGTGAAATTACTATTCATCTGTTCTCCAGATATTGAGTAGAAACGAAATTCTGACATCAATCAAGGGCATAACTTAACCAAAAACATGCAAAAATGACAGCTAACAATCCCAACCTAGATCTTGTCAAAATAAATGCATATATAAAATTTGGTGAAATTATGTCTATTTGTTCTCAAGACATTGAGTGAAAACGAAATTCTTTCATCAATCAAGGGCCATAACTCTGTGACAAAATTTGCGAAAAATGACAGCTTAACTCCAAACCTAGATCGTGACAATATAAAAAGTTATTTAAAGTTTGGTCAAATTCTGTCCATTTGTTCGGGAACAAAATTCTGACATATCCTGGTATTCTGGGTCAGGTGTGATTTTATCAATTCCTGATATTTGCCATCTTTCTTACTTTGATTATCAGAGTTGTTTTGTCTGCGCTGAGTGACGGCCATAGAAGACTCCCCGCTAATGTTATTTAATGATCTTATTATTCCAATCATCAGGATTGCGCGTACAATCATCTTCCATTATTCCTTTCCCTGGATATCCTCTATGTCTTGTATTGCCTTGTGGTCACCTGCTGGGAAAGGGCTGACCTCTTGACACTTGTTTGTGATGTTTATTGTGTTTTTGTTACTTTCCCATGTGGTATACTGGGTCAGTTGTGGTATTGATTGTATCGTTTCCTGATCTTTACCATCTTTCTTACTTTTACATAAATCAAGGGCCATAATCCTATTGTAAATAAACAAATTATTACACCTAAGAATCCCAAGCTAGATCTTGTCAATATCAATGCATATGTGAAATTTGATGGAATTCTGTCAGGTTGTTTTCAAGAAATTTGGCGGAAAAAATCAAGGGCCATTTCTCTGGTACGAATGTGCGAAAAATGACGTTAAGCAATCCCAAGCTAGATGTTGTCAATAATAATGCATAAATAAATTTGGTGAAATTCTGTCAGTTGTTCTCAAGATATTAAGCGGAAATGACATTTTGGCGTAAATCAAGGGTCATAACTCTGGTACAAATGTGCGAAAAAGGATGTAATCTAGATCTTGTCAATGTCAATTTATATTCACAGCTTGGTAAAATTATATCAAGTTGTTATCAAGATATTGAGTGGAAAATTTTTTATTGAATAAAATGACGGAGGGAAAGATGGACAGACAAAATGACTGACAACCCAAATCCAATATAGCTCCACTTTTTCAAAGCAGAGATATAGCATAACCTTTACAAAGCAGAGCTATAATAAAGTTTATTTATTCTTCAAAAGTAATCATAAGTAATCATAAAGTTATCTTGATAACTTTGCTATGGAATCTGTAATTGTTATTGATTACACTAACAATGTAATTGTAATCAGTAATCACAAATTCGCAAAGTAATTCTAATTAAAATCGACTACATTTGCTTTTAATTGACCCTAAGTCTGACCCAGAGGCATGTCCAGGCCCAACTAATCCTTAAAGTTCCTAATTTGTCAGAAACCATTCAGATCTCCACCCCTAAACCAAATATGTTCATGTCTTATGATAAGATGCATTCAACCTGGAAGTCTACAGTGGCGTGCCTAGGCATCTCCGACCCCGTTCACTTCATAAAAGGCTTATAAAAAGATTGGCTATAACATTTATGTATTGCAACAGACTGCATGCTTGGTGGTCAACCCAATCATGGTTGGCAACTTTGCTTTCCTCTTTAATTGCACGCCGGTTGGTCGGACTTCAGACTCTATGTTTGTTCAGACTTAAAGACATATCTATTGATGAGATGGTAGGGGCCTGATACTTTGGCTGTTTGTCGGGCCCAACAGGGTTTACCTGTTGGATTTCTTTTGCTGCGGTATACAGTTTTATTTACTGTTGAGTCCTTATCTTTGCTTTATCTCTTTGTTATCTTGATTTTTATGTTTTAGGAGATGATGCATTGATGAGTTAGGGGTCTTTCATGCAAACCAAATATCTATGTGTCTTGATCCACATCTGAATTAAGGGTGAGGTTGGCGCCGTTAAACCGGTTTAAGCCCTCCAGTAAAATATTTTACTCACCGTTCCAAGGCGGTACTTCTTTTGTGGATCTTTTATGTTTTTTCTGTCTTGTGTTTGCTATGCCTTTGTGTGCGTCTGTTCATATGTGCCTTGTGGTCACCTGCTGGGGAAGGGCTGACCTCTTGGCTCTCGTTTGTGGTGTCCAACTGTGAGTTTGTCACATTTCCATTGGTATTCTGGGTCAGGTGTGGTACTTGATTGTATCAATTCCTGATCTTTGCACCCTTACTTACTTTATATCACAGAAACGTCCGATCCTCACCTCTAAACCATATATATTCATGCCTTTTATAAGTCACATTTAGAAATACTGATGGGGAACTCCCACGTGGGTGTGCCCTACCTGTCCCACCCAATTCACTTCATAAATGGCTAAGTATCTTTTAACCCTACCCATAAACCATGTATATTCATGTTCCTTAGTGTAAACTGTATTTTATTCAAGTATACGAGGATGGGATCAGAAGTAATGCCACTGGCTAATTTTCACCGCAACTGTTGGCTGGAAGATAAAACCCACGCCTTGTATGTGTTCTCCATTCTCTCACCTTTCAATCGATGTATCAACTGCACATGTAGACACAATATCTCTCGTGAAATTTACTTTTGCACAGACCCTACTCATAGGCGGTTAAGCAAAATGGTTGGGAGAAGCGTTGAAAATGAGATCGAAATCAGGGCTGACATTAAGACTCGCGCATTACTTAGCAGAGGTTCAGCGGACATTTATGCTGACATATGTACTGTTTATGTGAGTAATTCAATGTCAGTTTCCACAGTTTGCAGACAGGTTAGGGACAGGTCGGTGAAGGCGTAGAGTCTGTTACAAGAGCTCCAAAATATTGTAGATCTAAATCTGAAAGTAGTACAAAGATTGTTATAAAAAATTATATAGTAAAATCAGACGCAAAGATTTACTTCTCAGAAGATTGCGGACATGGTTGGCATTTCACAAACATTTGCACTGCGCTTTTGGCGAAATATTTTGAAAATGAAGAAGGAAAGCACTTGGTGGGCCCCACATTTGCTCAATGAGGAGCAAAAATACACGCATGTAAGGTTGGCGTGCAAACTGTTAAAACGATTTCAAAGATATGATCAGAAATTATTTATGAATGCAGTAACATATGAGGAGTCTTGGATGCACTATTTCGAACCGCATCGAAAAATAAGTAATCGAGTATGGCTTACCAAAATGCAAGAAGGCCTTGTATTGCCAAAAGGATTACCAGTGTAAAAAAGGTTATTTATGCCATATTTTTCACTCCTAACGGACTAGCAATACAAGTCTCTATACCCAAAGGCAAGTCAATGAATACAAGGTTTTGTGGATCTTTTATGTTTTTGTTCTGTCTTGTGTTTGCTATGTTTTGTGCGCGTCTGTTTATATGTGCTTTTTGGTCACCTGCTGGGAAAGGGCTGACCTCTTGGCTCTCGTTTGTGGTGTCTTCTGTGAGTTTGTCACTTTCCCATTGGTATCCTGGGTCAGGTGTGGTACTTGATTGTATCGATTCCTGATCTTTGCACCATTACTTACTTTTACAGGAACAAGGTTCTTAGAAAATTTGTCAAATTCTACCAAAAATGTTGACCGAAGATAGGCATCTGTGGTATTTATTTGTAACATGACAATGCCTCAAGTAACAAGGCCGGAAGTGTGGCGTCGTTTTTGGAAATAACAGGAGGTCTATGTTCTAGAACATTCACCCTATTCCCCTGATCTAGTCCCCTGTGACTTTTTTCTCTTCCCTCGTCTCAAGAAAAATCTTGCTGGCAGAAATATACCTCCCGCCAAAAGTTAGGTGTCTCCATTTTAAACCTCCTTAGAGGTATACCCCAAAAAGACTATGAGAAAGTCATTAAGGATTGGATTAAAAGTTTGAAAATTTGTGTATCTGTAAAGGGATGGTATTTTGATAATTTGAAATAAACAAAAATGCAATCCCACCTTTAGTTGGCATTTAACATCATTGGATGCATTACTTTTGATCCCGCCCTCGTATATACATCAAGATACAAATATATACACAATAGACTACATTCGAAAGGGATACAAAAATAAGTCCCAGACTTGTTTAAATCTGTTTTCTGAACAAGTCATCTAACTTATACAATATATGTGAATAGCAATTGATTGTAAGTCTGTTGAGTCCTTATCTTTGCTTCATCTCCTTGTTATATCTTGATTTATATGTTCTGGGAGATGATGCATTGATAAGTTAGGGGTCTTTCATGCAAACCAAATATTTATGTGTCTTGATCCACATCTGAACTAAGGGTGAGATTGGCGCCGTTAAACCGGTTTAAGCACTCCAGTAAAATATTTTACTCACCGTTCCAAGGCGGTACTTCTTTTGTGGATCTTTTATGTTTTTTCTGTCTTGTGTTTGCTATACCTTTGTGAGCGTCTGTTTATATGTGCCTTGTGGTCACCTGCTGGGAAAGGGCTGACCTCTTGGCTCTTGTTTGTGGTGTCCAACTGTGAGTTTGTCACTTTCCTATTGGTATCCTGGGTCAGGTGTGGTACTTGATTGTATCGATTCCTGATCTTTGCACCCTTGCTTACTTTTATGTTGTCTCTGTCAGACAATAATCTGACCAATATTATTGAAGCTTTTAAATCCACCTCCAGATATTTAGATGACTTACTTTTTATTAATAATCCTTTTTTTGAACAAATGGTAGATTAGATATATTCAACTGAACTTCAGTTAAATAAGGCATATTTTATATTATCTTAACAATGTTATATTATGCAGCATAAGGAAGAAGTTAAACATAACTGAAATAAAGAAATTTGGCTAACAAATACTGTAAATATTTCCAATTTACAACCAATAATAATAATATTTCAGTGACCTTGACCTTGACTTTGAAGATATCTGGAAGATAAAATTACTTAAGTTTGAAAAGTAGTTTAAAAAGCATTGTTGGTGCGTATATAAAAACTAAATATAGAAACCAAATCACATCAAATAATGGCGAAATACACTTTAGTATGAGCCAAAATCGTTCATTTTATGTCAATTTTTGCTTCTACGATCTTGACCTTGAGAAGGTCAGTTACAATATAATGTCTTATTTTCTGAACATTATTTTTACCAGCAACATATTTCCTTATTTAAAAACAAATATATCCTTTCAGCAGATTTTATGAGCTCAAAAATTTAGCCACACATTAATTTGATCTTTGTGACTGTACATTGATTGTTGTTATGGTAACGCTTCATGAGCCATACTTTTCCAACATGTCTTTTCATAGAATAATTCGAGAAATCATGTTCTATTTCTGGAATATACGGTCATTTTTGTACAGAACCGCACTCACTATGAAAATGTTCTTTGAAAACGTTCAAAAATCACCTTTGTCAAATTTCTCAAAGCCCACCTATTTTGCAGAGCTAACTAGGATGTGTTATTTATTCGTACATATGGATCATTGGAGACATTTGTTAAACTCTAAAGAATTGATTTCAGTTGCAAATCCATTAATGTTCGTGATTATTTGTCACATTTATTTAGCCAAAAAATCTTATGCCGTTTCAATGGCAACGGGCATGCATACGACTGCAAAGAGTGTTGGTTGCTTGGTTTTGTGCCCCCTTGACCAAGATAGGAATGTTTCAGCAAAATTGACGATTATGCGTGGCAGAACTTTTAAGCGGTTATAGAGAATTATAAAATATTGTTTCACTCTTATTTGTTGAGTTAAATTGAAGAAGATCGTTGTCTCAAAATATTTTTCAGCGCAGTTCATTAAAATTATTTCCCCTTATTAAAAGATTGGCTATAACATTAATGTATTGCAACAGACTGTATGCTTGGTGGTCAACCCAATCAAGGTTGGCATCTTTGCTTTCCTCTTTAATTGCATACCAGTGGGACGGAGTTCAGACTCTGTGGTAAGCCAAATATACCCTTCAGAGCTCCAACTTAATAAAGCCGATACCTCTGATACCAAAGCCGCAATTTTATACTTGCATTTGTCAATTTATCATGATATTGTTTCTACCAAAATTTATGATAAACGTGACGACTTTGATTTTGAAATTGTCATTTTCTCATTTTTAGATGGTTATGTTTCTCGCTCTACATCCTATAGAGTCTATATCTCTCAACTCATTCATTTTGCTAGAGCATCTAACTATGTTTCTGACTTCAACACTCTCAATAAACTGTTAACTCAGAAACTTCTTAACCAAGGCTATCGGTATCATAATCTTAGCAAAACCTTTTCTAAATTTTGTAGACGATACTATGATTTCATATCTAAATTACAAGTAGGACTTAAATCTCTCTTAAACCAAGAACTTTCAGAACCTGATTTCTATGGTGACTTGGCGTATAAATTGAAGAAGATTGTTGGCTCTAATCATTTTTCAGCGCAGTTCATCAATATAATTTTCCATTTTAAAAGGATTGGCTATAAAATAAATGTATTGGAATAGACTGCATGCTTGGTGGTCAACCCAAAAACGGCGGGTAACTCTGCTTTCCTCTTTAATTGCACGCCGGTGGGTCGGACTTTAGACTCTATGAGGGTTCTGACTTAAAGACTTATCTATTGATGAGATGGTAGAACCCTGATGTTTTGGCTGTTTGTCAGGCCTACTGGGGTTTACCTGTAGGATTTCTTTTGTTTCAGTATTCAGTTTTATTTACTGTTGATTCCTTATCTTTGCTTTATCTCCTTGTTATATCTTGTTTTTTTTCTGTTCTGGGAGATGATGCACTGAAAAGTTGGGGGTCTTTCATGCAAACCAAATATCTATGTGTCTTGATCCATATCTGAATTAAGGGTGAGGTTGGCGCCGTGAAACTGGTTTAAGCCCTCAGGTAAAATATTTTACTGACCGTTCCAAGGCAGTACTTCTTTTGTGGATATTTTATGTGTTTTCAGTCTTGTGTTTGCTATGCCTTTGTGTGCGTCTGTTTATATGTGCCTTGTGGTCACCTGCTGGGGAAGGGCTGACCTCTTGGCTCTTGTTTGTGACGTCTAACTGTGAGTTTGTCACTTTCCTATTGGTATCCTGGGTCAGGTGTGGTACTTGATTAAATTGATTCCTGATCTTTGCACCCTTCCTTACTTTTAAAGGGTCGTTTGTGAAGCTTAGGCAACCAGTATTACGTATGAAGCTTGCTATGGTCCCCCTTAAAAACACCTCAAACTTAGCTGTCATATGGCATCGATGCGTATCAACGACAGACGTCACATCAATACTATTACGCTCAAATCTTTTAGCAGTGTTTAGTTCATGCTTTATGGTGTTTGTGTAGTACATTTTTCAAACGACCACTACATGGTGAGCAGCCTTATATGCGGGTACCAAAACAAACCTCCTATGGAATTCCTGGATCAGTTTCTTCAAATTTCTAAAAGTGAATTTAGGTTTAGGTGGAAGAAGATCTAATTATTTTTGCAATACTAGAGAACTTGACGGTCCTGAAGCGCTCACCGGATTCTTAATAATGTTAAAACAGTTCAAGATCAACTACAGCTTATAATGAACTATATTTTGTTTTATAGAGGTTGCGGCCATTCAAATGAATACTCCATCAAACAACCCAGTGATTTATGAGGAAAAGATTTTAGATAGGTATGTGGCAGTCCAAATGAGTGGCCTTGGATAAAAGGTCACAGGTCAGCTTGAGTACTTATATAAAACCGTTGTCCCATTAGGTTAAACATTTCTTGCAAGTATAATGATTTCGGCCTATTTTAACAGTTATAGAAAAATGAACATAACAATATTTTTTGCCATATAAATGCATTAGGAATCATATTTGACCTTGCCATAAAGTAGGTCAAGGTCAACCTAGATTCATCATTTGGGCAAGTCTGGTAGGACCCACATCCCCAATGCTACATTACAGGGGTGGTAACAGTCCAAGATTCTCAATCTGGAAACTATTTCAATTTAATCCTGAACTTTGGCGAAAAGTTCAGAAATCACCCATAAAATGTTTAAAAGAACAAAACATCCATAGAAAGCAATCATTTTATGCTTATCTTATAGTAAATATCTGATTAAAAGATCATGATAAGTTCTGAAAACGAATTACAGCAATAATATATTTGATTTTATATGCAAAATGCATGAGTGCTCAATCAGGAAATCCTGATTAATCCTGAATTTATCACCCCTGTTAACATACCAAGTTTCAAGGCCATTGGCCTTTTGGCTCCAGAGAAGAAGATATTTAAGGGGTTTTTTTTTACCATATATGGGCGTGGTGGCCATCTTGGTCATGTGACCAGTACAATTGGTACAAATTTTGGCTAACCTATCATAAGGAGTCTTCATATGAAATTTGAGTTAAATTGGCCTAGTGATTTCTTAGGAAACTATGTTTTAATGTGTCGATGGGACCCCAATACGAGCGACCTGGCTGAAAAGTTAAAGGTCAACCTTGACCTTTGAAACTTATTTATAGCCATTGTCTCATTAGGTTTAACATATCAAGTGAGAATAATGACTTTGGCCTTAACAGTAATCAAAAAATGAACTTTTCAAAAAAATCTGATTTAAATGCATTAGGAAGCAAATTTGACCTTAAAATTAAGTAGGTCAAGGTCAACTTAGGTTCATCATTTGAACAAACTTGGTAGGCCCCACGTCCCCAATGCTACATACCAAGTCCCAAGGTCAACAGCCTTCTGGTTCTGGAGAAAAAGACTTTTAAAGGGTTTTACCATATATGGGCATGTCACTCATCTTGGTCATGTGACCAAAATATTTTGCATAATTTAATGCTAACTTAGCATAAGGAGTCTTCACATGAAATTGGAATTCAATTGGGCCAATGGTTTGTGATAAAACTATCTATTAATATATTGATGGTACTCCAATATGAGTCACTTAGCTAAAAGATCAAAGGTCAACCTTGACATTTGGAACTTATTTATATAGCCAGTGTCTCATTAGGTCAAACATATCAAGTGAGATTAATGACTGAGGCTTCTACAGTTTTCAAAAAAATCAACTTTTAAAAAAAATCTCATTTAAATGCATTAGGAAGCAAATTTGACATTGGCGTTAAGTAGGTCGAGGTCAACCTAGGATCATCATTTGAACAAACTTGGTAGGCCCTACATTCCCAATGCTACATACCAAGTCCCAAGATCATCAGCCTTCTGGTTATGGAGAAGAAAATTTTTAAAGGGTTTTTATTATATATGGGCATGGCGGCCATCTTGGTCATGTGACCAGGACCATTTGAACAAACTTTCTTTCCCTTATCCTAAGAAGTCTCCATATGAAATATGAGTTCAATTGGTCCAGTAGTTTCAGAGAAGATGTTTGAACATGTTGACAGACGACGGACAGGCGACGGATGCCGGAGTCACTGGTATGCTATTAGCTCACCAATGAGCCTTCCACTCAGGTGAGCTAAAAATGAAATTCTATCATCAAAATATTTAAGTCTATTTCTCCATTATTTGATTTGGTCTGTACATTTGAACTTTTTATATTCGAACTACAATTCCCTTAAAACTGAAAAAAATTACCCTCCAGATAATTTCAAGGGCAAAGTCATGGTCATTGAATTTTTTGTTATACTTTTGGTTGTAAATTGGAAATATTGGCAATATTTGTTAACCAATTTCTTTTATTCCGATATATTTAGCTTCTTCTCTTAGAATTTTGCTGCACAGTATAGTATTGTTAAGATAAGTAGCATATTTTAGGTCACCGTCAAGGTCACAGAAGCAAGAAATTGGCTTTAATGAGTGATTTTTGTATATATTTAAAGTAAGAAAGATGGCAAATATCAGGATATGGTACAATTAAGTATCACACCTGACATAGGATACAACATGGGAAATTAACAAAAATACAAAAAACATCACCAACAAGAGCCAAGAGGTCACCCTTTTCCCAACAGATGACCACAAGGCAGCCATGAACAGGCGCTAAAGCATGAGAAACACAAGACACAAAAACACCAATGATCCACAAAAGAAGTACCGCCTTCGAGCCGTCAGTAAAATATTTTACTGGAGGGCTTAAACCCGTTTTATGGCGCCAACCTCACCCTTAGTTCAGATGTGCATCAAGACACATAGATGTTTGGTTTGCATGAAAGATCCATAGCTTATCAATGCATCATCTCAAAATACATATAAATCAAGATATAAAAAGGACTTAACAGTAAATAAAACTGAAAACTGGAGCTAAAGAAATCCAACAGGTAAACCCCGGTAGGCCTGACAAACAGCCAAAGCATCAGGGCCCTACCATCTCATCAATAGATAAGTCTTTAAGTCAGAACCCTCATAGAGTCTGAAGTCCGACCCACCAGCGTGCAATTAAAGAGGAAATAAAAAGTTGCCAACCGTTTTGGGGTTGACCATCAAGCATGTTGTATGTTGCAATACATTAATGTTATAGCTAATCTTTTTATAATGGGGAATTATTTTAATGAACTGCGCTGAAAAATTATTAGTACCAACAATCTTCTTCAACCTATACACCAAGTCACCATAGAATTCAAATTCCGAAAGTCCTTGGCACAAGAGAGATTTAAGTCCAACTTGGAATTTAGATATCAAATCATATACCCAATAAAAAAGAAACGCACCACTACGATTTCCCCATTAAGGTCGCCTTTTAATACGAAAATGTTAATTGTCATGAAATATTCATTTCTGCTCAATTTTTACTAAAACTTGAATGTGACGTAGATGAGTATCAGTACTTTCCCTGTGTAGGCACAAAACAAATCAAGGCGAAGGGTAAAGGAGTTTTGGAAGCGTTAATTTAACACTTCTGTCTACATGAAGTTCCGAGTATGTTTTACATTAGCAAAGTATGAAAACGAAATGCTGTCGTTATGTGAGACAACCGATGTGTTTATTGATGCCTTTTTGCTTTTCCAAAATCCATTTTTATCAGTTAGGATCATATAATTTGATTAAAACAATGTTGAAATCTTTAAATGCTTGTAAGGTTCATCTACAGTGTGGAATCATTATCCAAAGGGTAGTCACAAAACATGGGCTACTTAGCGTTCAATTATAGCGAATGATAAATTTAAAGATGGAATTTGTAAAGAATAAGTGTCTGGGTAAAATTTGGTCTACTAAGACGAATCAAATTAATTGAACTTATTCAGCTTGAGAGCATTATAAAAACGTGTTTTTCCTGTGACTTTACAATTTGACCCCACTTGGTTCATGACCAATTTTCTTTAACACAATTTCGACGCCTGATTGCAAAATACGTGTGACGCAGCAGTACCTGACATACCTTTGCACTGATATAAACTAAACTGGCCTATCCCTTGTAATCTTCCTGAGAATTGAATAGTTCTAAGTGGTGCGTTTCTTTTTTTTTGTCGGGTATAGTATCGCTTATAAAATTTAGAAAGGTTTTGCGAAGTTTATGATACTGATAGCCTTGTTTAAGAAGTTTCTGAGTTAACAATTTATTGTGAGTGTTGAAGTCAGCAACATGGCTAGATGCTCTAGCAAAACGAATGAGTTGAGAGATAAAGACTCCATAGGATGTAGGGCGAGGAATATCACCATTTAAGAATGGAAATTGACAATTTCAAAATCAAAATCGTCACGTTTATCATAAATTTTGGTAGAAAATATTGACAAATGCAATTCTAAAAACTCTGATTCGGTATCAGATGTATTAGCTTTATTAAGTTGGAACTCTGAAGGGTATTTTTGACTTACCATATTGTCAAAATAAACATTATTAATGTTTAAAATATCGTCCAAATGTCTGGATGTAGAGTTAAAAGCATCAATAATATCAACCTGCTTATCACCAGAAAGAGACATCATACAGTCTCTCTCATTAAAAAAAAACAGAAATATATCGGCAACCAGGGGAGCGCAATTAGTGCCCATAGTAATCCCAACTACTTGTCTATACAACTTGGTGCCAAATTGAATAAAAATGTTGTCCAACAATTGCTGCCATTTGGTTTGTATATTTCTCTTTATCTACACAAATACAATTCATTTAAATTGAAGATATTTAACCCTCCAGATACCTTCAAGGTCAAGGCCTAGGTCTCTGAAACTTTGATATTTTAGTCACAAATTGTAAATATTGACAATACTTGTTAACCAATGTTTTTATTTTGGTTATATTTAGTTTCGTCCTTACGACAGTTCAAATCGCCCATCTATATACACAATACGTAATAGACAAGACTTGACAGGTTCCAATCAGCCCTGTGCCCTTTTCGAGAAATATGCTGCACCATGCAGTATTGTTAAGATAGTGTGATACTATGTCTTAAATAGCATTTTGAAGGGTAAAGTAAAGGTCACAGAAGCGAGAAATTTATAAAAATGAGCAATTTCGCATTTTTCTAAGTCTATTTCTCCGTAATTTTTGTGATTTGGTTTGTACGTTTAATCTTCATCTACATAACTATTATTGCCTTTTAAACTAAAATACGTTTGTCTTCCAGATACCTCCAAGACTGAGACTTAATTATATTTTGTCACAAATTTGCAAAAAATGTCAATTTTTGTTAAGCAATTTCTTTACTCCAATTAGCGTTTGCCTTTAGAAATATGAAGCACAGTACAATACTGTTAAAACATGACAATATGGCGGAAATAGGTCAAGGTCAGGGTCACAGAAGCACGAAAAAACATAAAATCAGCCATTTTCCTAATACTTAAGTCCATTTATCCTTAACTTAGCGTGATATTGTTTTTATATTATATCTTGGTATACATAACATCAATACATTTCAAACTAAATAATTTTATTTGTTCAAAAAAGTTTCACATCAAGGTCAAGGTCAAAATATAGTTTCAGTAATAAAGTAAAAATTTGGAAAATAAATCATTTTGTTACATGTATGTTAACCAAATCCTTACATTTTATCTATGCTTAGGTTTTAACTTTATATATACTTAAACGAAAAAGTTTCGCAACCGTTTAATATCTGTATTTTCTTCAGTATGGTCCATGTTAGAATATTAATATAATCATATTTTATGCTCCTGCACAATGCGGAATGATTTACGACTAATCGGTTTTGATCATACTCTTCATTCTGACGTTATAATGACGTGAGTGTTTTTCAACAATTTACGTCTAGCATAAAGATTGTTATCTCGATTTGAAAACAAACGGTGCTATGTGATAGCCAGATGTCGTATCTGACGGAAAACATTTTAAGGTTTAACATTTAACGTTTATCAACGCTCAAAGTCGCTGTGTTTCTTTGTTAACGTCAACCAATTTATCAAAATTGTTCATGTTATTCCGTTATGTCGCGCGATACTTCTGTCTTCTATGCAATGTGTTGAAGGTTTTCACTTGTGACATTAAAAACTCGATTATTGATGTTCAGTTGTGCTTAAACAGCCAATTACGTCAAATATTGAAGGCTTTACGTTGACGTAATGAACGTAACCAAATGCATAAATTACCTGCTTGGATTTGTCTGCCCTTCTGATTTTGAAAACAGATAACGGTTAAACACATTTTCCGAATAAAATGGAAGGTGGTGTAACACTGTGACTCGATAAAATGTAAGGTATGTAACTCTGTGACTTTTCAAATTTTGGTTGCCTTACATTTCTTGTCGAAGATCGGCAATCATAAGTCTCCCTGGTCTGATTTCATGTTGTTTGGACGGCAAATCATTGGATTTGTTAATCATAATATCATGGAGCAAAATTTGGGGCTCAAAAAGAAGGAAATAGCATTTTAGTAAGAGTTGCGAAACTTTTGCGTTTAAGTATATATGTTGAGTAGACCATTACTATTGTGAAATTATTACCATAGTTCTGAAACAATCTTTTTAAGAGCAAAGTCAAGGTCACAGACATAAAATGGGCCTTTTCTCCCATAATTACTACCAAATTTGATTTAATTAGGTGTGATTGTGTTTTATTTTTTTTTATCTTTGAACACACAAACAGGCATGCAATGCCTTTCCAACTAATTGTTTTTTCTTTCTACCTACAAGGTCAAGTTTGCTGAAACTTTTTTTTTTCAATTTAAAATTTTGAAAGTACTTGTTAAGGAAGTTCCCCCTTTGAATTGTGTTGACCTTTTATACTTTATAGATATGTTGCATAGTAAGAACTTATTAAATTAAAACACATGCCAATTTAAATCAATATACTAAAAGTCAAGGTCTCACAAGCAGGAAATTGACAAAAACTGAGCGACTGTCGCCTATATCTGTTTAGTTTTTTTGATCTTAAGGTGTAAAAAAAGCGACACTGATTCAAGTTATATTTAAAGGCCAAAGAAAAAAATGAAAATTACAATACCTGATCTACCAACCCAATCACACATTGTGCCTCAGTTAGAAGAAACTATGAAAATAATTCACAGACTTAACAAGGAGCACCACAGATATAACACATGTATTTTATATGATTTCAAACTGCACATATATCTCCATTTTCATATCTTTAAAAGTAACTCATGCGATTCCTGAGAATAATTCAAACGTCTTTTCAACTGCAATTTATCGCTATAAATGCAAAATGCTACGGAGGCCCTGGAGGGACATTTTTACTTATTACTTATCACTTATTACTTACTACTTATTACTTATTACTTACTACTTATCACTTACTACTTATTACTTATCACATAATTTATCACCCCTATAACGGCGGGAAACCCCATTGTACATTCCCTGTAATAACCGTAGCTGTAGTAGTAGTAGTTGTAGTTGTCGTAGCAGTATATGTGTAGTTGGTGGTGCTGTTTTTGCTTTAGTAGTAGTAGTAGTAGTAGTAGTAGTAGTAGTAGTAGAAGTGTAGTTTAGTGTTGTTGTTTTTGCTGTAGTAGTAGTAGTAGTAGTAGTAGTAGTAGTAGTAGCAGTAGTAGTAGTAGTAGTAGCAGTAGTTGTAGTACCAGCAGTAGTGTAGTAGTAGTAGCAGTAGTTGTAGTAGTAGTAGTAGTAGTAGTAGTAGTAGTAGTAGCAGTAGTAGTAGAAGTCGTAGAGTACTAGTAGTAATATTAGTGGTGGTAATGATTGTAGTAGCAGTAGTAGTAGTGTAGTAGTATAGTAGAAGTAGTAGTAGCAGTATAAGTGATGGTACTACTACTACTACTACTACTACTACTACTACTACTACTACTACTACTACTACTACTACTACTACTACTACCAAATATGTAGTAAGTAATAACAAATAAGTAATAAGTAAAAACAAATAAGTAGTAAGTAATAACAAATAAGTAGTAAGTAAAAACAAATAAGTAGTAAGTAATAACAAATAAGTAGTAAGTAATAACAAATAAGTAGTAAGTAATAACAAATAAGTAATAACAAATAAGTAGTACTAGTAGAATAGCTTCAGTAAAAGTCGTAGCTGTAGTACTACTACTGCTACAACAACTACTACTACTACTACTGCTACTACTACTACTACTACTGCTACAATCAATACCACCACTTATACAACAGCTACTACTACTACTACTACTACTACTACTACTACTACTACTACTACTTTTACTATAGCCATTCTACTATAACAACTACTACTTCAACAACAACCATTTTCTACTGTAGAAAATAGTTGTTGTTGAAGTAGTGGTACTAGTACAACTACCGCTTTTTCCACTACTACTACTACTACTACTACTACTACTACTACTACTACTACTACTACTACAGCAAAAACAGCAACACCATTAAAACTACTACTACTACTACTACTACTACTACTACTACTACTACTACTACTACTACAACAATCACTACCACCACTAATACTACTGCTGCTGCTACTACTACTACTACTACTACTACTACTACTACTACTACGACTACTACTACTACTACTACTACCACTACTACTACTGCTCGGACTACTACTACTTCAGCAAAAACAGCTAAAACAGCACCTACAAATACACATATACTTCTACTTCAACTACTACCATTACAGCTACGTTCTATTACAGGGAATGTACAATGGGGTTTCCCGCCGTTTTAGGGGTGAAAAATGATATGATAAGTAATAAGTAGTAAGTAATAAGTAGTAAGTAATAAGTAATAAGTAGTAAGTAATAAGTAGTAAGTAGTAAGTAATAAGTAGTAAGTAGTAAGTAATAAGTGATAAGTGATAAGTGATAAGTAATAAGTAAAAATGTCCCTCCAGGGCTTCCGTAAAATGCAGTTGGTAATGCAAACTTTTTTAACTTTTTTTAAAAAAGAATTGTGTGCTTTTCCCATTTTTCATTTGCTTTTGACCGATGCTACGACGCTCTGCTCGTTATAAAAAGATATTGTATTGGCAAGAAAATCTGGAAGGTTCAGGAATTGTATTTCTTTTTTCTTTGTACAAATAAACAACAAAAACAGTTGACAAATAATTGTAAATTTATCCAATTTATGACCTAAAATAATAATGTTTCAGTGACCTTAACCTTGAAGGTATCTAGAAGATAAAATTATTTCAGTTTAAAAGGCAGTGTAGTTGTGTAGATAAAGATTAACTTTAAAAACCAAATCACACCAAATATGGAGAAATAGACTTTCTCATTGGTATCCTGGGTCATGTGTGGTACTTGATTGTATCGATTCCTGGTCTTTGCACCCTTACTTACTTTAAATATGTGCGAAAATCGATCATTTTGTTCTGTAACCTTGACCTTACTATTTAAGGCATTTTGTCATATTATCTAAATTATATTATATTGTGCAGCTTATTTTTAAAAAAGGAAGATAAACAAAACCCAAATAAAGAAAGTGGTAAGCAAATATTGTTGATACTTCCCATTTATGACCAAATATTTAAGTTTAAACGACCCTGACTTTGAAGGTGCTTGGAGGATAAAATAATATAGTTTAATGTATTGTATTTGCATATATAAAGATTAAATATACACACCCAAATCCAATCAAATAATGAGAAATAGACTTAATTATTTGCAAAAATCGCTCAGTTTTTGTCACTTTCTTGCTCTCTGACCTTGACCTTCCAAATTTTTAAGGCATATTGTCGTATTATCTTAACAATTTTATATTGTGTAGCATATTTCTAAAGGAAGAAGAATAACATAACTGAAATAAAGACATTGGTTAACAAATACTATCAATATTTCCAATTTACAACTAAACATATTAAAATTTCAGTGACCTTGACCTTGACTTTGAAGTTATCTGGAAGATAACATCATTTCAGTTTGAAAAGTAGTTTAAAGGCATTGTAGTTGCGTATATAAAGATGAAATATACGAACCACATCACATCAAATAATGGAGAAGTACACTGTACCATGTGCCAAAATCGCTCATTTTATGTCAATTTCCTGCTTCTATGACCTTGACCTTGAGAAGGTCAGTGACCACATTATGTCTTATTTTCTGAACAATATAACCAGCAACATATTTTCTCATTTACAAATATACGTTCCTTCAGCAGATTTTTATGAGATCAGAAATACAGCCACACATTAAGTTGCGTTTTGTGACTGTACACCGATTGTTGCTATGTAGTACAGCAGACGAATCGCCAAAAGTCCTCTCCTTAAGGACTTTACTGGTCAGATCGGTGCAACATCTAGTGACATATACCAAAATGTTCGTTTGCATGTCCAGCTTCAGAATTCGGTTGATGACATCGTCGCTGATGAGTACTAACGGGGTTACGGCCCTTGAACCGTACAAACCCTTTATAAAGGATTATTAAAATTGTGCATACAGTTGGCAGATATCATTGCATTTATTTCTAATAAGCACTCATAATTGAAATAGTTTTATGTCTTATATGGTTTTGTATTAGAAAACAACATTGGAATATAGATTCAACACATACGATACCTAAAGGTGTGTTTGTCTGTGTGTCTTTTGGTAAATAGTGTCAATGTAAAAGGGCAATGGTAATATTTCATAAACACAACTTTTAACCATAAATTAGTTCAAAATGCAAGTTTTATCTTTAATTTTCATCAAGGTAAGCAACAGCATACACTCGTTTTATGTCAAAGCTTAAAATCAAGTTGTGACCTTTATCAAGGTCAAAGTCAAATAGACGTACCGCCAAGTCACAAAAATGCATATTTTATGTATCTTTTTATTAGTGTAAGTATATTTTGGGTCTGTTTGAAGTCTAACGTATAAGTAAAAGTCTAACATACTTAAATTTGACATATTCCTTGCCACCAAAGGGTAGTAAATACCACAATCAAGCGAGGCGTGGGCTGTTTCGTAACGGCATGAGTTTGAATGACGTCAAGCTGATAACTGCTTTATACTACCACATACGACTGGTCAGAATTCCTCTTCTTATGAACTTTACTTGTAAGGATATGCTAACATCAAGTGCCAAATATACCAAAATATTTGTCTGTAGATACGGCTTCGGAATCCAGTTTATGACATCATCGAAGATGAGTACTAACAGAGGTACGGTCCTTGAACCGTACATACCTTTTATACAGGATTGTTCATATGCTGTATACAGTTGGTCTAGATCATTGCATTTATTGATAATGACACGTTTATTAAATACAATATTTTTATGACTAGTATGGTATTGGTTGGAAAACAACAAATAAATTATCAATATCAACGATACATGTACCAAACGGTGTGTTTGTCCGTGTGTCTGTTTGCAAATAGCTTCAACGCAAAGGGAAAATGCAAACTTTTTCATCAAAAACTCTTAACCCATACTAAAATAGTTCACTTGCGATATTTCGTCAATTTCGTTTCATCAAAATAAGTTATAGTCTTCACTCGTTGTATGACAGAGTCAAAATTTATGTTATGATATCTCCTCCTAAAATAATGGCTTGAATCTTATCAAACTTGGCTGACAGGAATGATCCTTAAATGGCCTTCTCAAATAATTGATTAAATGGTATATCTAGATCACATGGGCAAAAATAGATTTTCGAAGACTTTAAAAATCTTCTTGTCTGAAACCACAATGCTGATAGCCTTGATATTTTGTGTAGCATCATTTTGTAGATATTTGCCTTTTTTGTTCAAATTATGCCCATGGGGCCACAAATTGTCCCGTCCCCGATTCTCATGTTAACATAGACCGTGGGTTGGTCTGCAGAGTGTGATTGTGGTATTTCCTGATCATACTCACTTGTTTTTTTATAATAGGATACATGAAAAAAATATTGTCTGAAACCATTAAGTATATATAGAGCCTTGTTATTTGATATGTAGCATCATCTAGTAGACCTCCACTAATTTTGTTAAAAATATGGCCGTAGGACCAAAAGTGGCCCGCTCCCGATTTACATGTTTTTCATAGGTTTATATAGGGATAGCATACAAATCTTCTTGTCAGGAACCACTTGGCATAGAGCCTTGTTATTTGGTATTTAGTATCATCCAGTAGACCCCTCCACCAGGTTGTTCAAATTATGCCAATGTTGTCAAAATGGACCGATCCTGTGGGTCACGTGTTTTACATAGGCTTTAATAGGGAAAGCATAAAACAATATTCACAGAGCCGTGATATTTAAACTTTACCATCACCTAGTGCTAATCACTAAGTGCTATTTTACCAAGTTTGTTCAAATTATGGCACTTGGTCAAAAAGGTCCTGCCCCGGGGATCAAATGTTTTATATAGAGTTTTTTAGCTCACCTGAGCATTTGGCTCATGGTGAGCTATTATGATCGTTGTATGTCCGGTGTCCCACGTCCGGCGTGGTCGTCCGGCGTCAATAATTGCTTCAAAGGACATCTCCTCCTTAACTACACGCTGGATTTAGACCAAACTTGGCAGGAATGATCCTTTTATAGCCCTCTTTAATATATGTTCAAATGGTTTTGGTCCGTTGAATATCTAGGTCACACAGGCTAAAATAGATTTTCGAGATGAAAACTAGAAATCTTCTTGTCTGACACCATAAGGCCTAGAGCCTTGATATCTGGTATGTAGCATCAGCTAGTAGACCTCGACCAAGTTTGTTCAAATTATGCCCCTAGGGCCAAAAACGGCCCCCTCGGGGGATCACATGTTTTACATAGGTTTGTATAGTTAAAACATAAACAAATTCTCTGAAACCTCTATGTCTAGAACCTTGATATTTAGTATGTAGCATCGTCTAGTGGTTCTCTTTTACTATGTTTTATTGGTGTCTGTTGATTTTAATCATCCTTTTTGAAATACAAACAGGACTAGCATCAAAGTACAGTGAGGTTTCCATTATAGAAAACTTGCCATTAGAGAAAAATCACTTTTCAGAGAACTGGGCAGGTTCAACATATACTGTCATCACTACTTTGCGCCGGGCCGCGTAGCGGTGTCGGTAACGTGTCTGGCTACAGATGCGTGTCTGACTGCAGATCCAGGGGTCGCGAATTCGACCCCGGTCCGGTACCATACTTTCGTGGAGATTGATCATGAAATGATTTCTACGGTCATTCTCCTCCCTTCCGCTGATTCATTCAAGAAGGGTTGTTGTCAGTTACAAGCGAAAGTATGTGCACGAATTACTGGTTAACCGCTTGTTCAAGCCTGCCCAAGAAAAAGTGTGATTAGGTGAACTGACCGTCCCGCAATGACCATAGCTGTTGACTTGGAACGTAAAGCAACAAAACAACAACAAACCAATGACTTAAGATTCAACACATAAAATATTTTGTCTACATCTTGGTGTGTTATCTAGATATGATAGAAAATCTGTCAACCATTTGCAGGCCCTGTTTATTTGATGTATTTTAGAAACATGTTCTTGGAAAAATATGTATAATTTTTAACTTTCTTTGAAATAAGGTAATTGAAAGTGGTATGAAATTAAAGTACATTTATTTCTGAGTAAGTATGACTTAAAAAGTCCATTGTTCATTTATAGAGTGGACTTATTTACGAGAAAATGTGAGTTAGTAAGGTTGTCATTTGAGGTTTATCTGTAGTATTAGGATACCTAAAACTAACAAGATTCAAAAAGAGTTTTCCAGAGCATAGACGAAAATCTAAGCAAAACAGGAGGATGTCATAAATTAACATAGCATCTTTTTTTTAGAAAACTAAAAAGATAGATACTGTTAAGATTTAGAATTATTATTATTGGTCATCATTTCAGATGATATATGAAGCCAGTAAGATTGTCAGTATATTCGTACCTCGCCCACTTTTTCAATGATTATCTTTTCTGGTTTGATGAAAGGTTAAAAATGACTCAAACAATTGCAGATACTCATGCTTTTTGTTGGGTGATACATGAAAACAAATGCAAACGTCATGAAACTATATAAAAATGAAGAACATTTCAATATTTCACCAATATTTTGGGACCATTGATGCATTTATCTATAAGGCCTATTATATTAATATTCAATCTTAAAACGCAAAATCAAGGACAATAATGCATGTTCCAAGCTGTGTTTTATATCGCTAAAGTCAATAGATGATGTAAATATGTGTAAAACCAAATACCTCGCATATTTTATTGCAATCAGATCCTCAGTAAGCAAGGTATTGGAGTAAAATTTGATTATTGACCGATTTCCTATGTAAGTCTTGCCATTCAGAGGCAACAACATGTTTCAAAAAATAAAAATATGTGGCAGAAACAAATTTTGATCTGCAGTTTGACATAGTATTGGTTCAGGACAGATTTATTCTTATTTAGAAAATAAGTGTTCAAATTCAACTTATTGAGCTATTATTATTTTCACATGCCGTTTTCCATACAAAACAATGGTAAAAATAAGCAAGGGCAGTAACTCATGCTACAATATCTAGATAGTGTGATGTATTATAATTGTGTTTGGCGTACTAAGTCTATTAGACCCAGTGAGTTTCAGGTATAAATGGTAACATATATTCATGTTTTAAGGCAAATTGTGTTTAGTCTTGCAAGAGTTATGGTTATTGGTGGCACTAGTGACCTAAAATGATTTTCTTGGGTAAGATTGACAATCTTAAGACAAAACATATAAATGTACTTGCAATGCAGTTACCCTGTCAGAAATTATTCTCTTCTTATTAAGGCTATAAAAAACTTTGGTGATTTTGTATTATAAAACTTTTACTAATGTTAGCGTTATCACCTCATCTTATACGTGGGTGGTGTATTTACATGCTAGTAGTTGAATCAGAACATTTAGAATCTAGAAACCCTGTTGGCATAACTGAGGCACTGGTTTTACAATTACTATTCATTGTTAAAGACATAACACTAGCGGGCAGATTCTTTAGTTGAAAGTTTCTATGTTTATTCAAAGCAGCTGAGTTTTGACATATGACATATACTAGGCTAAAAAAGAAACGCCGCATAAAATGATTAAAAATATTGCGTGTTAAGTGAGAGTGGCAAAATTTCATTTGCTATCTATCTTTTGCTTTTTTCCTGCTGCACATTTTCCGCATTGTTTTATTGAGGTCAGTCAATCCAAACCAGTGTATTGACCGATTTTCCATTTTTCTGTTTTTCACGTACACACTCAGTCCATTAAGGTTAACATGTGTACTAACTACTGAAATCGATAGTCGAACATCCCAAACGTTTAAAAACACTTTAAAACTTCGGAATTAAAGATTACACATTGCTTATTTGCGGTGACAATATTGACACCTGTGAAACGTGAACGTGCAATAGGAATGTTATACGCTACCCTGACGCCATCGGTAGTAACCAAACAATTTCGGTGCCATGTTAAGACGATTGGACGTCTTAAGAATCGTTTCCAACAAACCAGGACCACGTCAGACCGTCCTCGTCCAGGACGTCCCCGTGTGTTGACGCGACGTCAAGATCGAGACATCCAGACGTCTCACTTGCGCAATCGATTTCATCTTTACACAGTCACACCTAGGACATACCCAGGAAACCATTATCCAAGAATCAGCGCTCAAACTGTGAGGAATCGTTTGCAAGAGATTTGTTTAAGACCCTGACCTCCCAACCTTTTTTACGGAACTTACGTTTGATGCTGTATTTACGTCATATTAAGGAACCCGTGGCAATAGTGACGTCTAAATGAATTGAGAAACTGGCAAAGAGCATTCTCCATCACCGTTTTTCTATAAAGTTTCTTATCACTGCATGTTTTTTCAATGAAATACATAACTGGTACAGTTAAACAATTTCATACATAGCGGCGTTTCTTTTGTGACCTAGTATAACAATAAGATACGAAGAAAATAGTTCCTGACCCCATTTCTCTGACTAAATCTTAATTCAATTACTTTTTCAAGAGCGTTATGAATAGTGGTGGATAAATTTATTTCCTGAATGCATTATCTCGATTATATTCCAAAATTGATGCCCATAACCTCTCATAATATGATCAAAATGGGTGGGGTAATTCAAGGGTAGTTAACTCGGTCAGTACTTAAAATCAGCGGTGTCATCAACTGCGTCTATTTACTAGATAATCTGCATTTTTGTTTGGTACATGTACATGTATATGACACTAGATGTTAGCAAAATTCGACCAAGGTCACCCTAAAGCAGCCTTGAGATCTGCAGTAGTAAAAGGTGGGTGGGGTATTTACATGCTTATCATTGCCCCCAGAACATTCTGTATACAGCAATTGAAATCTAGAAATCCTGATAACATAGATAAAGAATCGTTCTTTTAATTTTTTAGTCATTTCTAAGGATATAATACTAATGGGCAGATTCTTAAATTGAAAGTTTAAAATATATTTTATTCAAATGATTTTTGACACATAATTTAACGTTTAAAGACAAACAAAAATGTTCAAAACCCATTTCTCTGACTAAATCTTAACTTTTCACTTTTTTAAAGTACCGTAATTAGTAGTGATGGGTGTATTTTTTTCCTGGATGCTTCATCTCAAATATTTAACAAACTTATGATCATAACCTTTTATAATATGATCAAAATGGGTGGGGTAATTCAAGGGAGTTAACTTGGTCAGTACTCAAAATCAGCGGTGTCATCAACTGCTTCTATTTACTAGAGAATCTGCATTTTTGTTTAGTACATGTACATGTATATGACACTAAATTCGACCAAGGTCGCCCTAAAACAGCCCTGAGATCTGCAGTAGCAATAGGTGGGTGGGGTATTTACATGCTTATCATTGCCCCAGAGCATTCCGTATACAGAAATTGGAATCTAGAAATCATGAAAACATAGATAAGGAAGAGTTCTTTTAAATTCTTAGTCATTTCAAAGGACATAACACTTATGGACATATCCTTAAATTAAAAGTTTCAAATATATTTTATTCAAAGGAGTTTTGAGACATAATTTAAAGACGAAAAAAAGAGTTCAAAAACCCATTTCTTTGACTAAAACTTAACTTTTCTACTTTTTCAAGTACCGTTATGAGTAGTGATGGGCATATTTTTTTCCTGGATGCTTCATCTCAATTATTTAAAAAACTAATGACCATATCCTCTTATAATGTGATCAAAATGGGTGGGGTAATTCAAGGGGAGATAACTGGGTGAGTACTCAGAATCAGAGGTGTCATCAACTACTTTTAAAAACTAGAGACTCCACATTTTTATTTGGTATATAACACTAGATGTTGCAAAGATCTGACCAGTAGACCCCTCTGACAGCCTTGAGATCTGCAGTACTAATGATAGCGCTTCAGGAACCTACTTTCCCAAACATGTCTTTTATAAATCAATTCATTAAACCTTGTCTTATTTGTCGAGTATGGGGTCATATTTGTACAGGACCACGCTCACTATGAAAATGCTCAAAAATCACATTTGTTGAATTTCTAAAACTCAACCCACTTTGCAGAGCATGGATAAAAACAGAGGTTTTCCAAATATAATCATAATTTCTTTTTCCAAACCAGGATATTTTACATATTTATACATATGGATCATTGGTGACATTTGTTTTACTGGAAAGTAATGATGTCAGTTGGAAATCCAACAATTTTAAGTGATTTTTGTCACTCTGTAGCCAAAATGTTCATTTGCTGTTTCCATGGCAACAAGAATATAACTGGATGATAGGAATGTTCATTTCTTGGTTTTGTGTTCCCATTACCAAATTAGAAAAGTTTCAGCAAAATCCGTGACTATACGTGCCATGACCCCATGTAAAAAGTTAAAATAGTAACAGACAATGCTCTTAATTCTCAAATCGTTTAGAATGGGTAATAACCTTCTGAACAGCTCCAAAGATGATGCATTTTGTGTGGCTATTTAAACTCATATCGCCAAAATGGAGAACATTCAAGGTTGGAACGCAGTTTCTTTTGAATTTCTTCTATCATGATTTGACTTTGGGCAGTGAATCTAGTACACTGGAAGAGATAATGTTGTGTGTCTTCGATTTCACCATGGTCACAAAACGTATTCTGAATTAAACTGTTACTAAACAAAGTATAATTTAAACAGCTTCAATTTGTCCTAAGTCTAGCAAGAAGTATTTGTTCAATTCTGCTTCCAGTAAAAAAGTTTGGGACATTTTTAAATACTCATTTTGATTGAAGGAACTGATGGACAAGACTGAGATTCACTATTTAGAGCATTCCATTCAAGAACAGCTGAGAGTAGAAATGAATTGTAGTAGAGTCTGGATTGGTAGCTATTGTTTGATATTGATCACTATTTCTTAATAAGTAACTTGACATGTCGTCTACACAAGATGGGGGGGGGGGGGGGGTAATGAACTCATGTTCCTGATGACAAGACACATTCAAAGGCATTGACTGGGAAGTCCCCCCAGGATGTGCCCAAGACTTCACCGTCCCATCCAGTTCTTTAAGAGATTAAAAAAAAATCTTGGAAATGTTTAGCTTTTTGCTATCTTCGTATATTTTTAACTGATGAATTATGACACAATAAAGTAAATCCCTAGTAATACCAATCGCTATCTTACCTTAATTTCACCTAAAATGCATATAATTCAAGATTCCAAAAACTAATATAGTTTGATTATTAGAACAACAATTCATTTTTAGCATATTTCCAGGCAATAATTTATGACTTATGATAGAATCAATATTTTCTAATGAAAAAAAAATTTTTGTTACTCTTTACATTATTTCTTATTGTTTTTATAGCCAAAATCTCAAAACAGCTTTATTTAGATAAAACAATTTGTTGGTCAAATTTAACCAGACCAACCAAAAAAACTTCAAATAAACTCAGCGATTTTATTGCAAATATTTTACAACCTAAGGTTGGATTATCAGAATATATTGTAGTTGAATGCCAGTTTTGCTGCGTTTTATGCAAAATATCCCTACAATTCGTCATTTATTCACATTTTAGAATTTTGCCCTTTTTTATATATATTTTAGGATCCTACCGATACCAGCACTTGCATGGTAAAACCAAACTGCATATTTCAAGAGTAAGAGTGGATAATCTTTTGTAGTTTGGCCTAAATGATTTGGTTACACAATGATTTTTTGGAATAAATGCACATACTTTCAAATCAGTGATTTTTGTCATAATTTCTAAATGCAGAATCCACGAATTTAGCCCTAAATGAACAATCATGGTTACCATAGCAACCAAGGGTAAAAATAAAAATTGACTATGTTTTTGGCGTTATGTGTACAACATACATTGAAATCAGGTAAATTCCCCTATGCGGGCTGGACCCCTTTTTAGATTTTTTGGTGGTTACAGAGAATTGCTCTTAACCAACTACCCATTTGTGCAGTTGAAATCCATATACATGTTGCAGAACCAGATTAAATGCCACTGTATACGGTATTTCAGCAGGGCCTACACTGCTGCTTGGCAAGATAAGAACAGTCTTTAGGGACTGAAGACGCATATCTTAATTTGGAAATTCTAACCGTTGTCAACTTGATATGTTCAATGACCATGTCACATGTAAATGCTCATTATATTAAACCGGATGGAAATAATTACTGTTCATGACGAATTAAATGTTCCAACATTAATTGTTAAGCGTGCTCATGAGCGGATCAATAGGGAGAGGGGGCAGGGGTCTGAACCCCACTGGAAAACACATATGGCAATTGGTTTCCTTAGAAATTCTGGTACAGACACCCCCAATGAAGCAATTGGGTCCAATTGCTTCTTGAGGGAGGTCTGTATAGCACTCTGTCAAATATGTTGATGATGACATGATTTATGGAAAAACGTTACAAGGAGACCCCTCCTCTAGCCCCATCACCCTGATTGAAATATCTGGATCCACACATGGTGTAATTGCTCGTTGTTCAGTATACACTTGACTTTATTTAAATTTGTAAAGAGCAAAATGGATGTTACGGTAAGATACAGTGCAGCCACAGACCCTGGTGTGATGTTGCGTTTAACAGCACCTCATCTGTGTTTTCACTGTTTACTAGTGTCCTGTTAGGTCACTTGGCGTTATTTGGTTGCATGAATCATGTCAAAAGATTGGGTAGTTTATCGCACATGGGAGCAGCGAATGCTCGACGAGCCTGTGCAAGTACGCACGGTAAGTACGAGAATCTCATGAGCTGACCCTAATTTACATAACCGTACACTGCTTACAAGTGTACGAGATCCAATAGCCATTTTATCAAACACATTTCTAAGTGAGATCTAAACGTTAATAGTACAGCCATTTAAATACACGTAAGAGTGCAGTGCGTAGTTAAACTATATTTTATTTATGCTTCATTCCAAACATATCTTGTGTATACTCAAAAGAACCGTATCAATTAAGTAGTTCTTTCGGGTAATCCAAAACAAATGTTAAATTTGATGGATAAGAAAATCTTCACCATTTTCTCTCAAAATATTCGTTTTTCAACTAGATTGTTCGTTGATAACTAGGGTAGACTTCAGTAGAATGTAGTTCTTGATTCGGTTTGGTATGTAAGCAACGTCTAGAAACTTTCGAAGTTGCCTTCCGCAAAATGTTTTCCTCAGAACATCGCGACATTTAAGTTTTAGAGAACGGGGTTCGTTTAAACACTTTTTAAGGTAATCCTGTTCACCTGGATCCGATGCATTCTCCAGGGCTTCCATGAGAGTATTTGCAGGGCAAAGAAACCCACATTCTATCAATAAGGGACCTGTAAAATTTAGTGCAGACGAATGGGCACCGTTATGACCAAACAACGAATGGAGTTTTCCATCTAGAGTATATTTCCCAGACAGGCTCCTATAATAAACTCTCCCTTTAGCCTTCATATATTTATCTTGCTTCAATGCTGTATCCACTAAAGATTTATTCATATTCTGGCTTGGGTTTTGCTGTATTAGTAACTCCAAAATCTCTCGAAAACCTCTGCAATTCTGTTTCTCGTGTACCAACCTTCTCAATGCTGTGTTGCCATAGATATCGGTGACGTCAACGTCTGCCCCTAGTTCTAGCATTGCTTTAACAACTTGAATATCAAGAGATTTATTCTCATCTATGTATATTTGTAAAGGATTCATCTTAAGGTAGACATGAGATGAAATATTCGACTCTCTTACAGGTGTATTGATTACTTGAGAAATATTTTTCTTCCGCATTAAGATCGAGAAAATCTCTTGTCGAAATTCTTTGTAGAATGTATATAAAAACAACAAGTGTTTTACTTCCTTTTGTGTATTTAATTCAGCCAAACCATTGTGTACATCATGTTGTAACAGTATATCATAGCAAGCATTCCGCTCCAGTACTAACATACCCCAGTCAAAAGTTCCCTAAATGCGCGATTCAATTTGTAAGCAGGTACAAGATGCAAAACCCTGTCCAATACTTCTGGCTGGTTACACACAATAGCAGGAATGGCACAGGATGACCCTTCTTTATCATTACCAGTGCCAAGACGCTTCCTTGGATACTCAAGTCTGTCTCGGTCGTAATTCAACATTGCTTCTTGCATGTCGAACAGGCTGAGTTTAAATGACAACTCATATGCTCTATGTAGGTCACTGTGTGTTATATAAGGTCTTAGAACACACTTCAATAGTCGTATGTCTTTCTTCTTTACACAATAAACAAGTAAAGGTGTTGGTTTAATTTTCAGGATACCTGTATTCTTCTCTGATCTGTGTCCGTATGACATCTTAAATCCGATAAACAAAGTGTAGCAAAGGTCTAAATATATTTCAAGACACATGTAGCTTCTTTTAAAAGCTGCAATAATCCAACTTTCTAGTCTGAATATTCCAGTTGTTATATATCTCATCTCATCAAACGCATCAAAACATACATGGTACCTTACTGCCTCAACGGTTCCTACTGCCGCTGCGATATGGATTGCATTAACGCTGGATTTGCAGATATAATCTGGAGGCATGCCAGTAACATGTGGACACTGTCCGTCTTCAATACAACTCACAACTTTGTTGTATATAAGTTCGTCTAAGGTCCCAGCTTTCGTTATATAATCAATATATTCGTGTTGAAACGCGCACTCACAACAACAGTATGAATAGTGTGTCTTGTAAAACACAGTAGAAAATGAAAATTGTGTGAAAATATAATCAAATTCCGGCATAAATTGATTTGAAACTAGATTTCGGAATGTGGTAGATACATCCATGTTTTTCCTCGTCAGTATTATCGTATATTTAATACATTGTCTGCGCAGGCGCGCCAATCACTGCTTTTAGATAACATTCTTCTATGGAACGCCTCGACTGCCTTATAATGTGTACAGTCTATTTGTCATGTACAAGGGTCATTTTGTTATGTACAAATTTAATTCGTTATGTCAAAAATGTATTTTGTTATGAGCAAACTACATTTCGTTACGTGCATAATGTATTTCGTTATGTGCACTATGTATTTCGTTATGCGCAAAATCTATTTCGTTATGTGCATAAAGTATTTCGTTATGTGCACACTGTATTTGGTTATGTACACAATGTATTTGGTTATTTACAAAATCTATTTCGTTATGTGCATAATGTATTTCGTTATGTGCAAAGTCTATTTCGTTATGTGCATAATGTATTTCGTTATGTGCACAATGTATTTCGTTATGTGCAAAATCTAAATCGTTATGTGCATAATGTACTTTCGTTATGTGCACACTGTATTTCGTTATGTGCAAAATCTATTTCGTTATGTGCATAATCTATTTCCTTATGTGCAAAATCTATTTCGTTATGTGCATAATGTATTTCGTTATGTGCATAATGTATTTCGTTACGTGCACACTGTATTTCTTTATGTGCATAATGTATTTCGTTATGTGCACAATGTATTTCGTTATGTGCAAAATCTATTTCGATATGTGCAAAATCTTAAACAAGTTGTTATGTAAATACTGTAACTGGTCTTGTATAAGTATCAATTTGTCTGGTACTCAAAACAATTCGTTATGTTGACCAAATGGTTTGTTATTCAGAAACGTTTCACGATTATGTCCTGTCAATTTCACATTATGTGCTGTCTTGACATCTGTATATGATGTGCAAACTTCATGATGAAGATGATGACGATGAAAGTATCGTAAAAACCAGGACTTGTATTGTAGCTTCTATTGTTTTCCAAAAATATTTTTGCCCTTCTCCCCCCCCCCCCCCCCCCCCCCCCTGGAAATACACTGTTTTCAACGGCGACGTCATTAAGTGACGAATACTTTTGTCCACCATCTGTAGTTGTTTTCTCTCCAAATGCACTCTTTATAAAATATTGTTTTCTAGAAAGCATGAAGGATCAGTGATCACATAGTAGAACAACTATTCAGAGATGTCATACAAGACAGATATGAAACGTGATGTAGCCTACCTGAATTCCACCCCCTCCCCCCACGTTAAGTATAGTCCATGCATTACAACAGAAAATCGCACGATTTTGAACATGTCCGATATAAATCATAGGCGTAGGAAGCTTTTCAATATTAGGAGGGGGGCATACCCAGCGAGGCCAACATCAATACTTGGGGGGGGGGGGGTATTGCAAAATGTTCACGCACACACGTACACACACACACATATGATCGCATGTACACGCTGCTAAATGTCCAAACACCCATGCATACTTGCACAAACATATGTATGCATGCATGGATATGCACGCATACATTTATACATTTGCATCCTGATATGAAAAGCAATAAAATCAAAGCAAACGATTTCTATGAAGAAAAGAAATATATACATGTAATTTTACTTCAAGTGAGCGAAGTGAACGAGGAAAGTTTTAGGTTATTATATTACCTAAAATCTATTTGAATCTGCATACATGTATACACATGCATTAATAAAATCAAAGCAATACGAGCGAGCGAAGCGAGTGAGGAAAAAATTTGGTAAGGCGATTCCAGAGAAAAAAAGGAATAATAGGAAAAGCTTGAAAAGCCAGTTTCTCTGAAAAAAATGATACATATATATTCATTCATACATATACATACAAGGTGATAACAGCCTGCTGACTTTAAGAAATGAAAAAGTATTAAGATCTGAGCAAATTGTATGCTCTCAGAGAACTTTAAACCAAATTCAAAAACTCCGAGAGAGCGAGGATTTTTTTTACTAATAATAATGATGATTTTTCAGTTGTAGTGTCGGCGTAGTACGGCCCCCGCCAAGGCATATAGAGCGCGCACAAAACACCCAGTTTTATGCACCCACTAAGGCTTTGAAGACTGAATTCTGGCAGTAGCCCGCCATTATCTTACGCCTGTCCGTATTTAATAAAAATGTGGGTCATTATTAGTTTGAATTTTGACAATGTTCTAAAGCAGGCTTCAATCTTGTAGGGATCGGTGTGACAATTCCGTCTGCACAGTGCCACCCCTACTGTTCCTGAATATATATAAGTTATTATTCCGCCTGGAAGGGCAAGGAGATTTGTAAATGTTGTTTAAGTTTGCCGCTCCCCTAATGGTGTATTTCCCTATGTGGGAAACTCACTTGTTCGCTAATTTAAATTTTGAACTCCATTTCCGAAAGATGGCCAATCATACGATGGCTTAGTCACCTAGGGTATAGTAGCGGGGATTTGGGCTTATCCTTGGGAAAGGGCGCTGCTCGAGTGTGGTAAGGCTTAGAACCTGTGTGTGTGTTTTGAGTCCTTCCAGCAACCTATCTTGTAATTTTGCTTGAGGCTTCCGATAAAATATACCTTTCCGGTTCTCATGTGAAACCATTAATTGGTGTATATTAACCTTAGGTTTGCGGAGGGGGGGGGGGGGGGGGGTGGGGGTGGCAAAGGGTGTTCTGCCCCCACTACAAAATTACCCCCCCCCCCCCCCTGTTCCTACGCCTATGTAAATGGTCTCTTGTCTACTTTTGTGATTATCAAGAGACATGGATATTATATAAAAGTTAATTGCTTCTTTGCTCGACCGTCGCAGATTGATCAGGGTTACCAGTGTGACTTATTGTGAGTCACAAACTACGTCACAGCGCGCGCGCCATAGATGTTATTGTATACACCGACACTCGGGAAAAGGTCGAAGTTACACCATTCTCTCCCAGTGACATGATTGATGCACGTTCATTTTGCGACTCACAAAGTAGCGAAGTAGCCAGGCCCAAAAAGCCCATTTTAAAAGGAAGTTTAAATCTATTATCCCATTGTATTATTTAAGTCATGTGAGGCACTTCAGAAAACCATCATTATCCGCGAGGGCCAATTCCAAGCCCCCCCCCCCCTCCCTGGTTTTGACAATACTGTCATCAGCATCATCATGATAATGCAGTTTGCACATCATTTTAAGTAGTCACAACAGCACGTAAGGACATAATCGTGAAACATTTCCGCATGACAAACCATTTGGACAACATAACGAATTGTTCTCAGTACCAGACAACTTGATTCTTATACAAGACCGGCTATAGTATTTACATAACAACTTGTTTAATGGCACGGCACAGGACCAAATAGATTTTGCAAATAACGAAATACAGTGTGCACATAAAGAAATACATTGTGCACATAACAATATACATTGTGTACATAACGAAATACATTGTGCACATAACGAAATACATTATGCATATAACAAAATACATTGCGCACATAACGAAATACATTTTGCACCTAACGAAATAGATTATGCACATAACGGAATATATTTTGCGCACAACGAAATAAATTGTGCACATTATGCAGTACACTTTGCACATAACGAAATACATTGTGCACATAACAAAATACGTTGTGCACATAACGAAATACATTATGCACATAACGAAATACATTGTGCACATAACGAAATGCATTATGCACATAACGAAATATAGTTTGCGCATAACGAAATACATTATGCACATAACGAAATATATTTCGCGCATAACCAAATACATTGTGCACATAAAGAAATACAGTGTGCACATATCAAAATGTATTTTGCGCATAACGAAATACATTGTGCACATAACGAATTGAATTTGTACATAACAAAATGACCCTTGTACATGACGAATATAATTTGCACATAATAAGCACGCTTAGGGATGTCTGTTACAACGCAAGGTGGTTCTGGACGACAGTACGTTACGGGTTCCAGACGAAATATTTCTAAATATAGGTTTGTGCTATTGAATGTGTATCGTTTTCGGGAGACTTTAGGCACAATAAGCCGCAAGCATCTTATTTTGTCTTTGTATATTTGTCTACGACACTTATCATAACTTGATCAATCATGTACAGCATGGCGACTGTATCCAGTTAACGCGTATATGATACATTATTATTCTTGAAACTCTATTTTACTACTACACGTGTCCTTATATCCTTATTTAGTACTTTCACTTTCGTTTTCTTTGAACATTTTATGACTTGATGTGATTAGACATTGCACTGTCCATCACATAGACCAAGAAAGAACTTTCTTATAAGTTTGCTTACTTTAGACGAACGCGTTTTTAAAACCAAAACGAATGTACTGCAGTCATTTTTCCATGTTACAGATGTGTAACGACTGCAAATATTTTGTAACAGGTTATTGTCGACAGTGTATCAGGTGGAGACGACAGTGATGGATTTATTACATATATCTTACACCGAAGAACCTTTTGTTTTGACCCAGGGTGAAATGTCACCCTGTATGAGAATACCATATGGCCAATACTCGGATTATGTACTGTTATTTCGAGACGTGCATGACTTGACTCCGTGGCCTTGTGCTTGGCGTATCAGACTTTGGAACCAGAGGACCAGGATCGATTCCAGGGTGGGCACTTATAACAAATTGTTTTTTTCCTCTTGTAATGCAAAATAACTTCATACAAGAAATATGGAATTATATAAATGACAAAAATTACACCCCTAAAATTTTTTAATTGAATTATCCTCAAATTTTTGGGGGATGGGGATAACTTTGGCACTACTGCAAGATAATTAGTCTGGTGACCCCAAAGATTTTTTTATATATAATTTACTCCAAAAATCGAAATCCTTTTATGGGGGAATAACCAAAATATATCATGCAGTAGCGTGACATGGCTTGGGGAAAACAAATACATTTCCACATTGTCTAGAAAGCTTGAGGTCATGAGCAATAATTGAAATTAAAATAACGAATATGGATGGCGATTACAAATATTTTAGCTTAGTATTAAGGACTTGGATTTTTTCAGAAAATTTGTAAAATGCTGAAAACTTCCATGTGAGATTTTGAAAAATTGAGTGTGGTGAAATATCCTTTTTATTTCATAAATTGACAGTCCATACATAAAACAAACTATTTGCAAACAATTTTAATATGCTTAAAGATTTTAATGTGGGAAGTATTACCCGCAATTGCCCTTAATAAGCTCCAGGTCTGACAAAGTGTATGTCACATATCATACATGGTTGAATAAAAATAACGTTTTAAGCGTACCAAAGCTGAAGGCTCCGAGGTGAGCTAATAGTATACAAATGACTCTAGCCTCCATTTGTCTGTCTGTTCGTCAACATTTTCAAACATCTCCTTTGAAACCACAATGTCAATCGAATTTCATATAGAGACTCCTTAGGATGGAGGGACGAAAGTTATTCGAATGATTTTGAAATGCGTTTAAGCCCCCACCCCCGTTGCTTAGGTTGATGTCTGTTTTGAGGCGGTGATTCTCTTGTTGTTGATCTATTGTTAAATGAGCCAGTGCATGAGATTTCCAACAATATGGTATGTGCGACTAGCAAAGCCTCAGATCAGCCTGCGCATATGCGCAGACTAATCATAGCCTTTGCTAGTCGCTTAAGTATTATATGATTGTTTAGCTACTGACTAAACACCATTTGGAATTTCTAAGCTTAAAAGGAGGCTGCAGAGGCTCGTCTGAGTCTACACATTTCAAAATGCCACATTGTTGGAAATCTCATGCCACGGCTCAAATGTACTTCTCATTATGGAGGTTCTGTGTTTGTCTTTGTTTTGGTATGCATTACTTTGCGTCCTTCCTAGTTTTGTAATCATCTTGAAGAGAAAGAGAGAGCTGGTAGCTTTGATTTTATTGTCTTACCGATATCCTGTTGCTGTAAATGTTCAGTGGCGTTTCCTCATGATGTAGTGGATTGGTCTGGAGTTTATGATTGTTGTATTTCCTGATCATACTCACTAACTTCTTGGTCTTGTGACCAAGATGCCGCCATGCTCAAATAAGGTAAACCCCCTTTTAAATATTCTCTGGAACCAGAAAACTATAATCTATGGTTTTGACCTTTAATTTCCTCTGATTACCTTGGTATGCACATTCAATGGGAGGTCTCACAATGCTAAACTACTTCTTTGGGCGTTGAATAGGCTTCAGAGCAGTATTTAAATCTACTCAAGTGTTCATGAAAGCAAGAAAAATGTCGTCTCACATCTGTTACAGAAAAACTGACGTCGTCTATTGCCTGTTACACAGTCGTCTCTAACCAGTAACATTAGAAAAATGAAATTTTGAGGTTTTCAGTTTTCTTTTAGGAAGGACATGTTAAAATTGACTGAAAAATAATGTGAGATCTATTGTCTGACCATTTATGCTTATTTCATGATGAGAACGCAAGTGATTAATCACAAATTACACATTTCTGAAGTTTCTTTTCCAGACAAGAGTTTTACAATTTAACTACAAATATCTATGGTGTTTGTACTTCTAATGTCAAACTAACAAACACTGATATGACAGGAGTTATTTATAATTGCCAAACACACTATATTATCATTTTCTGCGACGTCTGAGTGTGTTGCACATTTCCACTGTCGTCCAAACCCTAAATATGTCATCTAAAACCCGTTACCTGTCGTCCAGCACAGGTAAGCAGTCGTCATTGGCCCGTAACGAATTGTCGTCCAGAACCACCTTGCGTTGTAACTGACATCCCTAAGCGTGATAAGGCAGTCGAGGCGTTCCATATTCTTCACATTCTGTTTCCGTGACAAGTGATGACGCAGATCGATAACAAATTTGAATCACCAAATCTGGCGAATCGCATGACTTCGTGACGCATTTGGTAAACAAGTACATATATGTCACATGTAGGCCTACCCACAATGCTCAAATCAGATAGGTCAGTATGCGATAGCCATTTCACCTATTGGATCCTGCGGAACCTAATAATTATAGACCTATAGCTTTAACAAGTTGTCTATGTAAAACACTTGAAAGAATGATAAATAAAAGACTTACTTGGTTTTTAGAATCCAATAATCATATATCGCGGTTTCAGTCTGGTTTCAGATCTGACCGCAGTACAACTGATAATTTAGTTAGATTGGAAACCTTCATACGTGATGCCTTTATTAAAATGGAACATGTAGTTGCTGTGTTTTTTGATTTGGAAAAAGCTTATGATACCACGTGGAGATATGGCATTTTAAAAGATATCCACAAACTAGGATTAAGAGGTAGACTTCCTACATTCATTGAAAACTTCCTTGCAGACCGCGCCATGCAAGTCCGGGTTGGCTCCTCTCTGTCTGACTATTATGACCAGGAGCAAGGTGTACCTCAAGGGGGCGTGCTATCTACAACACTTTTTAGTATCAAAATTAATGATATTGTGAAATGTTTAGGTAATCTTACTGATTGCTCATTATATGTTGATGACTTCTGTATCTGTTATCGCTCAAAAAGCATGGCGACGATTGAACGCCAACTGCAACAAAATTTAAATAAGATTGAAAATTGGGCAACAAGCAATGGTTTTAAGTTTTCCAAATCAAAAACACAGTGTGTACATTTCTGTCAGTTGCGCAAGCAACATGATGATCCGGTTTTACATTTATATGGATCACCCATTCCAGTTGTTGAGGAAACTAAATTCCTTGGCATTTTATTTGATAGAAAACTCAGTTTTATACCCCATATTAAATATCTCAAAGCTAAATGTTTAAAAGCATTGAATCTTTTAAAAGTGCTTTCCCATACTTCTTGGGGTGCAGACCGAACAACACTTCTCAAGCTGTATCGGTCTCTAGTCCGGTCAAAATTAGACTATGGCTGTATTATATATGGCTCTGCACGAAAATCATATCTTCAAATGCTTGATCCTATACATAACCAAGGACTTAGATTAGCTTTAGGGGCTTTTAGAACTTCTCCTGTTGCTAGTCTCTATGTGGAAGCAGATGAACCATCACTATACTCACGAAGAGAGAAACTCTCATTGCAATATGCTATAAGACTTGCGACTAACCCATCAAATCCTGCTCATGAAGTTACATTCCCACCAAATTATGTTAATTTATATGAACAAAAACCTAAAGCTATTAAATCATTTGGCATCAGAATTTCACCACTCTTAGAATCTGCCAATATCAAACCACAAAATATTGAAAAACATTTTACACCAAATATTCCAGCTTGGTGTATGAAAACACCTGAAATACTTTTTGATTTACATTCTGGAAAAAAATCTGAATCAAATCCACACATATTAAAAGATGATTTCAGAAAAATGCAAAGTCGTTATAAGAATTACCAGCAAATTTATACTGATGGATCAAAGGAAGACTCAAAGGTTGGTTGTGCTGTTTTATCAGACAACCATAGTAATATGCAACGTATACCTGACGATTCATCAATTTTCACTGCTGAAGCCAAAGCAGTCGATCTAGCTTTAGATTACATTAGCACTTGTGATGCTAACAATAAATTTATTATATTTTCTGACTCGCTTTCTGTATTAAAAGCAATGAACCATACCAGTTCAAAGAATCCACAGATTCAGAAACTTTTAGAAAAATGTCATGAGCTTTTAGCTAATAAAGAAATTGTTCTCTGTTGGATTCCTAGTCATATAGGAATACAAGGGAATGAGATGGTAGATAAGCAAGCAAAAACATCGCTTTCATTAGAACCAACTTCTTTTAAAATTCCATTTTCCAATTTTAAGCCATCTATAAATAAGTATATCTTGGAAGAATGGCAAACTTCATGGAATAACAGCATTGGAAATAAACTTCGTGAGATAAAACCATCTATTGGTGAACACCAATCAGTTGTTAGAAACCTTAGAAAAGAAGAAGTCGTTTTGGCTCGACTCCGTTTAGGTCACACAAGAGTCACACATTCTTACTTGCTACTAGGTGAAGAGCACCCACAATGTGTTGGTTGCGACGCTCCATTCACTGTACGTCACTTCCTTTTGGAATGTGGCGACTTTGCACAAGTAAGAAATAATTGTTTCCATGTTGCTAACATGAAAGAATTATTTCAAGATATACATATTGATAGTATTATGACATTTTTAAGACAAATAAATCTTTTTAACAAAATCTAATTGCTATTTTAAAATCATGTTTTGTTTTACATTTGTATTAAACCATAATACAGATTTTTTAATGTTGTATTCTGTTCAGTTAGAGAACATGTACAGTTATCTGAATAGCTCTTTGAAACTGTCAGATATTGTACGTGGTCTCTCCTGTCAACAATCGTATTGCAACTAATCATCATTATACAATCTCATTAATATCATTCCTTTTATTTTATCTTATAAATTTTTACTTTTTCCATCTTCATCATGTTTAGTTCAATACCGTCTGACGCTAATGACCCACAAGGGTTGATGCGTCGTTAAGAACCAAACAAACAAACAAACAAACAAACATTTCACCTATTGGACGATAATGATATTTTAACATTGGCAATATCGTTGCGTGATGTCATATCTAAATACATCTCTCAAGTCGTCACACTTTAAACCTACGCATGCAGCAGACGACGAATTTGGTATACTTTTTCGATTGTCGGCTAAAATACATAATATGTATCACAGGGATGTCTAAAACAACATTTCAAGTCGTAAAACTCCGAGCTATGTTCGCAAAGTGAAGTGTCCCTTTTATGACCACTCTCGATACACGTCAAAAGTTATTGATGCCCCAAAGTAAACACTTAGCGGGATTTATTATTTTTTCTCTCTCTCTCAATTCTGAATAAGGACCTTAGTCTATGTCAAAAAGTGTTTATGCCTCACGATAAAAAAAACTTCTCATGTTGTGGGATTTAGACTATATCACTATATACGTGTTTACAAACAGGAAGTTTTTTTTTGTTTTAAAAAATTGCACGTTTCCTTCTCTTAGGTACAAGCTGGTATGTTCGTATCAAAAAGATTCAAGTCATTCTGCACATCATAAATATATCATGAATAAACATCCTTGTTATAAGCCCCACTTAATTATATATACACTTGGAAAAAAGTTAGGGAACACCCTAATCAGTTTCAAGCTATTTTCTCTTTGGCAAAATATACTTAAGGACTTTGAAAATGCATCACCTAGATTAAATTTTTTAGTTCACGAACCCCGAGATAATTGGTATTGCATATCATAGTCTGACTGGCTTGTAGTGTGTCCTAGAAAATTCATGGTTGTAAATTTACTTTAAGGTATTGAAAACGTATCCGTTTTAAGACAGGGGGGTCGATTTTGAAGGACACAAATTCAGCTGCAAGTTATCACGCGTTAGTTTTGATTCCTGACTCAACAAATTTGCGTTCTTTGCTTCTTTAACGATTGCACATTCATCATTGAACGATTCGGAATGAACTGACAGTTCGGTATGCTCAAAATTACACCCCTTTAAAAATATCGACATACCCCACCCACCCTGATTACTATAGTCTAGTAATAAAATTCAACGTCTTGGGTCTTTCAAAGTTTCGATTTTTTTACGTCCGGTTTCATTGAAAGAGGCTAAGGGCATACACAAATGACAGATTATGCATAAATAACGCTTGTATCACGTATCTTTTGTATTGTGCAAGTCACGTTAACGTAATTTTCTAAGACGTTCTGGATCACATGACAGCAGATCTCCTGCCATGATTTACATCAAAACGGCTTCCCCAAATGACTGCCTGTGAATGTAGTCAATATTAGTAATGAAAGCGTGCATAAAGGTACTTTATGGAGATGTTTCGTAAAAGGAGCTATAAATTGATGTTCAAATTTGACGTTTATTTTCGAAATATTGAAGTTATCAATTACTTTTAATTAGAAAAAGTCTATAAACTCGTTTGGTGATATGTTATCGTACACGCCATAGTTTAAACATAAAAAAATCAAAAAGCTTCATTTAACTGTGCAGAAAGGTGCTGGATGCTGTATGTACCCATGTGACGTCATCAGCAGCGTCGCGTGATAGTGCAGACAAATTAATGACTGATTCATACCAATTCTAGGTTGCACATTAAAACCTGCGAGTATTTTTTCAATCGCATATACAGTTTGCAAGAAAAGTGCAAAAATATGGTGATGCGATTTCAAAGTCCTCTAGTATATTATGTTTTTTTTTTTTATATGTGATAATAATGGACTGCCATACATACACTAATAAGGTATCACAGTGCATGCTGCCAGACTCAAGCAACATTGTATGATTTAGGATATGTGGAGGTTATTGGAACCACAGATTGATGTTCAATGAGAACATACAAGAAACTGACAAGTAAGTGCTTCTCTTGCCAGACAGGAATCGTTCTAGCTCCAGAAACTCCCAAACCCACCTACTGCAAGTTTTACGCCCCCTATGCCCATACTTCTAAACCTTCTGGTATTTTAAGAAAGTATAGCATATGAATCAAATCAACGTACAGGCAATTAAATACGGTAAATGACATGTTCTGTTAAACATTTTTACTTTATGTAGTTCCATATTTCATATACGTGACATAATTTTTCGGGTTTTGTCAATGGCTTTGCTGTTATTTCAATCCAAGTGATAATAAATATGAAAAAGTGGGTGTTCCCTTACTTTTTTCCAGGTGTATAGATAAACGGATATATTACTGCTTCAAAATGTAGATTTTGGGTAACCATTATAACCGCATCAACACGATGATTCTAACGAGCACCAACAATCTATTTGCGAGGGAGGAGCAGCAACATGAGCAATAAGGAAAAAACAAAAACAAAAAACAAAAACAATTTATCAGATGGAAAGTGAGAACATGGAATCTTCACACTATGCAAGGCGATAAAAATCCAGCGGCATGATAAAAATCCAGCGGCCATTCCGCGAAAAGGCACGTGCGGTAAACAAGTCAAAAATGAGTTTATTTTATCTACTTTTTGCTGTATTGTTAAACGTATTGAAATAGACGTCGATTGAAAACTGTTCAGCGTTATTGAGAGAACCAATGTACATGTTAGTTTCCCTTGAAACAGTTCTGTCTGGATAATGGCAGTCGATCTAAGGTGCCAAAATCGCACTCTTTTGATTGTCGCCGTCAAAATGCCTCTCAAAAACATACTTCCAAATAAGATATTACTTTTCTTTGTGGCAAACTAGAAGCTAAGTATCCCTAACGTCTTACCACACAAATTGTTCAATGCACTGTCTTTGATTAGATACGCAATGAACCCCGTAATAACAGGGGGTAGGGTTTTGAAGATGAAATGGCCAGTCCCACCATTTTTCGATGATAAAATGGACAGCGAACGAATTTTGTCTCTGATAAGTGGTACAGCGGTTGATCTGGAGGGAAAATGATAAATATCACAGCGGCGTCAGTTTGTTCGTTGGCTTGTTATACTATCGGTATCCAGTTGCGTAAATTACAATATTTACCTGCTACAATTTACCTGTATAGGGTACACACACTGTGCAAGGCGATAAATACGCAACGGTATGATGAAAATGCAACAATCATTTCACGAAATTTTCTGAGTGGTTGAAAGAACAAAGTCGGCTATGGTAAAGTACACTAGGCAGTTAGTTAGTCTCCAAACTTCACATTTTACTAAATAAGCAGCAATTGACAAAAGGTGTAGGCGCTGATCAGCATACGCTGGTGCGCAGTCTGATCTGCACCTTTGCTGTTCGCATATGGAAATGGCGTAGGTTAGCCTGATTCGTGTGTGTGTGTGTGGCAAGGTGATGCAGGAGCCATCAAAATGCCTCTGCATTATCACCCGTACAAACGCTATTAATATGCTCTAATCGCTCAAACATACTCTAGCAGCTGTATACATATGCAACTTGTGCATCATGAAATAATCCATGTTAAATACGGAATATCCAGCAAAGGGTTCAAGAAAATACGCTTTTGCATGCCCTGGCTAAAAAGTCTGCTGTTGTATAAATAAATGTGCGAATGGGCCACGCATGCAATAGACCAAGTGCCACCTGTCAGTCAGCATTCACATTTACCACTCAAGTATGGTAAAATCCAGAAAAAAACAAATGTGTGGCTAATTGTGAATATTTGTCAGTAAAATCCAAAAGAAATGTAAATATAATATGCAGAACGATAATCACACTGTCGTATTGTCAATTATGTGTCTTTGGGCTTTTATTTCAAGGAAGATTCAAACCAGTCTGGCTAACTACATTAAGGTAGCTAGTGTCTCCAATCTCCCCGTGACAACAAAGGCAACAACTTTTCTGCATATTTGTTGTTTGCATGTTATAAAACACCATATTGCATGGCCTGGCTAAAAACAGTCGAATACTGTAAATATTAAAATGCTGAGAGGCATCGTTTTCAGAATGAGCAACCAGGTTACATGGGTTATATTCAAACTAGACTTGCTAAGTATACAAGGTAGCTAGATTTTCCAAACACACAAAGAAATATATCGGCAGACACATGGTAATGAAATAACGTGGGATGGAAGACGATGTTGCATCGTGACGTCGCGCGTCTACGTTGATTCTACGTTGTTTTGATGTCATGTGCCTGCTTGAATTGTACTTTGTCACAAACTTACTACACAAGTCAAGCATTTCCATAGCCAGAAAGGCAAGCGAATTTCTCTGTCCCATCCATGTGATTTAGCTTTTCTAGAGTCAACATGTGCCTTTGGGAAGACCTTTAGGCACTGTCTACAAAATCGACACCACACCGTTGCCCTTGTGGAATTGGCGTTGCTATATACCGGTATTCTGGATAAATGCAACAATAAAAACATGCTTCTTTTTGAGATTACTACTTGCTCAGAACAGTTGCCTGGTTGCTGTTGTCTGTATTGAAGTGGACTAATAAAGTCAGCATTTTTGTTAAAATTGATGAAAACAGCGTATTTCTCCGTTTCTATAATGTCAGCATAACTAAAGTCAGTCTAGGTGACGTCAAAACACGCGCTACAGTATACCCATAAATGAAAAATTGTACAGTGAAATCTATGTGAGAAAAATAATCGCCAGGAAAATACCAAGCCTTGGGCCAACAGTACCAGTGGGATACGAGGTTTTCCAGTGAGAAACGTGGGACGTTCCACTGAAACGTTGGACCTTCTGGTTATGATTTTCCTGTCACCACTGAACACCAATAACCCATCCACATGACCTGCTTGTCCATCCACGTGATCATACCATCAACGTGATCATAGCCATTTACTTTAACCCTGTTTTAGGGGAGAAAAACATTGATACACTTTTAGTCATGCTACGCTACTATTACCTTAAAGAGACAAATATTTGAGCAATAATACTGGTACCACTCATTATGACTCTCTCCAGGGGTCATACTGGGCAGATCAAAAGGACAGCCATAATGAGGTGATTATGACTTCCTTACTGGGGCAATAAAGTGGTCCAATAAAGGAAATAGGTATTTTATGATAAAATATTGATCTTTATCTTAGTGAATGAAATTGTGTTGCATACAGGTAAGTCCCCTCTTGAGGCCCCATTAATTTTGTGAGATACTGAAACTGTCCCTTATCAGTTAATCCTTTAATGATCTCTATTGGACAGTAATCTTTGTCTTTAACATGTAACATCTGTCATTAGTTTTTGACGCCATTGTGACGTTACGACATAAATTTTTAACATTGAATTATTCTGTCGTCATTGGACATCCATGCTGTAACATAAAATTCCAAATTCAAAGACGACATTTCCTATAATTTCACAATTGTGCCAAGCTAAGACTCAGACTAGCCAGCGCATCTGCGCAGGCTGATCAGATTCTTCGCTGGGCGCTCAGAGTAATTAGCTCGTGGAATTCCTTATGTGGCCAGCGAAAACCCTGGTCAGATTGCGCAGATGCACAGGCAAATTTGAATCTTCGCTGGGTGCATATGCAAAATTATAAGAAATGTCGTGTCTCATCTGCTAAAATCATATTTTTCTCAATTATTTTGGTTAAGGTGCCTTGAAAATTCGATGGATCAGTCTGGGAGGAGGGGGAGGTACTCTCATTTTTTCTTGATACGAAGGCTTGGATCCAGCATCTACTGCTTACCCCCAAATATATCAAAAATATCAGGCATACCCAAAATAATATTTTAAATTTTAGCTTCCCCAAAAATTATTCCAATTCTGTACCTTGACCTTAAGAAAGACCCCTAAAATTTATAGAAATTACCCCCAAAATAGACCAGATTTGTAATGACCCTCCAAAAATATCCACAATTTCTACCATACCACCAAAATATTCATTTGTCTGAAAATGACAAAAAATATTGAAACTCAACATTTTGAACCCCCAAAATATTAAGCTAAGCCTACGTATATATGAAAATACCCCCCTCACACACACACACACACACACACACATACACACACACACACACACCTGGGGGAACGGTTCTTATTGTTAACAGACTAACAAATAGAAATTCTACTTTTTCTCGCCCAAAATGGGTAACTTATGAATCATTGAAAGTGCAAAACTTGGTGATAAAAATTATCCTTTATAGAATATTAGTATGGAACAAGGAAATTCACCCTCGAACCCCAGACCTTGGACAACAGTATTTTTTCAGAAACTCGACAGACCCTCGTTTCTGATGAAAGAGCCTCGTTTCTGATGAATTAACCTGGCCCTCGTTGGAATTTCCTTGTCTCACACAAATAAACATATATAAATAATGTGATAATAAAAGATAAATGAAGAAAACGAACAAGGCCGTCGTCGACTTTTGAAAAGTGGTACGGCCATGGAACGTCATAGGCGTTTTCCGAGTTGGTGGAGAGTACAAAAGGGAAACGCCTTCTCTCGTTAAGAGGGATTGGGGGTGGTTGGGCTCTTAATCAAGATGTCTGTAGAAGCGATTCTAATGCATTTTGATGCAACTTTTTCTTGTGAAACCAAGCTTATTTTACAGGCATTATAGTCCTTTAGCTGTAATTCAAATGCTTACAATGTAGCTTTTTAAACCCACACCACCAATCCTTTAATTATACTTATCCCTGTCATTAACGCATGCAGTTGTTCTTGTTTTATAAAGACCGCCTTTCCGGAAATATTGACTTATGCACACTTCAGTTATCAATATAGGGATCGTACATGTTTTTTCATGCATTAACATTGGCCAGGACCCTGGGAAGCTGTTTGAACTCGATAGCCATTAATTAATACTTAATTTGTTCAAAGATCTTCCGACGGACCCAGCAAGTGTTAATACAATGAAACAAACATGTGTGATCGTTATTCTTGCATACTTTATCTTATTCCAACCCAATTCGCACTGAAAATGTCCATTTTCTTACAATGGATTTCTCTAAACAAAATGGCGTCTGCTGTGTTCTTTTGAACGTCATAACGTCGTCGCAACGTCATAACCATATGCAACGTTTTCTTGAACAAAAACATCTGCGAAATTATCAGTCTGGTCCGCAACGCTTTCCGTATATAACGTCATGCAAATTATGCAGGGCTCACTTTTAGTATGTTCAAGTTCAGACCCATGTTCAAACAGCACGTGAATCTCCTGATTTGAATATGGATTTTCGTTCAATTGACAATGGGTGTAAACAGCTATACGAATAGACATCTATGCAAGAATATAGGGATCATTATTATTTCAAACTGCGAAGTGTAAAGTCACCATCCGTCGTTCAAAGAAAACCCTTCTTTTTGCTTGTCTATTTATTGCAAAGTGTCAGCGGTTTATTTAACTTGGTCCGTGATCCTTTTCGGAATCATATCCCAGGTACCATTTGTAAGTAAAGCATGCAACTTCACAGGCTGGTGCGTCGTATAAAGACAATGCATCTCTAATAAAAAAATGTCTCGGGTTTTGAAATATTGGAACTACGTCATGAAACTTCACTGGTGGCTGCAACTCCATGTGAAGTCTGTGGTGGATCTGTAATGACTCCAACTCATTTGGTTGTACTCTTGGAAGATAGACACATTATGAAACTTCATTATAAATATGACATCATGTAGATCATGTGTGACGTCATAAGTGCAAAATTATGTTAAGTTTTAAAATTGTATACACGGATATCATCTCCATTTCTTTTCACTATAGCCCAACAACTTTTTTTGTTTAATACTTCTTGGACTGGAACTTTTTCAAAAAGGTTCTTAATGATATAACACTACCAGCGTTATGACGTCAATTTCAAACCAAATGACGTCACTATTTGGCTTGGCTGTCCTTACTTCGCATATGCTGCTGTGTTTGTGATTGAAATGCTGCTACATCTCCGTTCTATGTTCCGTAGTCTGTCCTTATTTTTCGAAGGGCACCCACCATTGGCTGTAACTGCAGCTTCTAAAAAGTAGCCACAAATAAATTTTGGGTGATTGTTGGTCTGATAAACATTTTCCCCATATAATTTTGCGAGAAAATTCACATATGCACCCATTTATACACAGATCAATATCATATCCGTCTGTATGCCATATGAAATTTGGTCCAAGCATGGTAACCCTGGCTTCTCATTTGCCTGAAACTACCCTGACTGGATCCAAATAGTGTAGTAGCAAGCTAGTACCTTTCATTTTGATTCCATATTGCTTACAACGTGACCACATCATACAACAGCTATGAAGTTGCCCTGGTCCAGAAAGCTTTCCTTGTATGAAATTAACAGCTGCTTGTACACAGTTAATTATAGTTTCTTCTTTGATGTCTTAAACACAAACAAATCTAATGTTCTTGTTTCAATACAAATTGTATTTTCTCTGTAACGTAATCCTTTATTTATTTAGCAATCCAACAAGCCACAGTCTGGGAATGCATGGCGTCCACCATAAGGTCTGATTGGTGGATTATGTCGTGGGAGTGAGGTAATTATGTCGTGGGAATGAAATATCATGTCGTGGGAACGAGATATTATGTCATGGGAACGATGTCATGGGAACAAAATATTATGTCGTGGGAACGAGATAATTTTGTTGTGGGCACGAGATCTTATGTCGTTAGCACGAGATCTTATGTCGTTGGAACGAGATCTTATGTCGTGGGAACGAGATAATTATGTCATGTGAACGAGATCCTATGTTGTGGGAACGAAATAAATATTTTTTCCACATGTCCCCTCAGTGCTGCCGTAAAAAAACAGAATTATCAAACCATATTTATAATGCGTATTTGTCTAATGAGAAATAACACTTAGCGGATAATTCCAGATTTGAGTCTACTACATACATCTGATAGCCCACTGATGACAATGATGGAGATTGGCTGTTCAGATGAGGGAGATTGGGGTCTTGATGAAGGAGGCTTTTACGACTGCCCATTAGGGCGTTTAATTAAGTGAATTTAAGGAATTTAAACTTAAAATGAACTAAACAGGTAGAATAAAGCCTTAAGCCCTTGTTATCAGCCATTTACTGAAAATATATCCCTTTGCATAAAATATATACAGAAAATTGAGAAATAAAACAACAGAGAAAATATTTGAGTTTTTGAAATGCTCATAAAGGTTGGCTGTCAAACAGATAAGACCTTGATCAGACTTTTACTTTTGGAACAGGCTGAACTGGTATAGACTGTTTGGCTAAGTTTTTGCCTATTATTTACAATGAACAAGACATGTAAAAGTTAAAACATTTATAATTTGAAAAAAAGCAAATGCTGATATTATAAACTTCTAGAATAGGCTTGTGCAAACAGATAAGACCTAGATCTGACAGTTCCAAAAGGAACAGTCTGGTATAAGTCCAGCCTGTTTGTGAGTGAGTTAACATCATCTTGCCCATACTATATTACAGTGTACTTACAAAACTACTGACTATGACAAACAGTGTAGATCACTTCAGGCTGACCCAAAGAGCAGTCTGACCAAGATCTACACTATTTGCCATTCAAGGGCATTTTCAAAAATTCAAACCTTCTCTTTCCCTTTTAAATAGTCTGTACATGCAGATTTTGCTTTCAGAAGAACATTCTGTCCTGGGGAATATCTTAAACACTCAATATCCATATTAAATTTCACACTCATCAAAGAGTTCACTGAGTGGAGCCCTAAGTTGCCTCTCTAGTCTGTCTGAATTTTTCTTAGGATACTAAAGCACCTCTCTGGATCAGCATTGCTGTGAGGCAGGCAAAGAAAAGCTATTGCAAGAGCTGCAAGGTTCTCAAACCTAGCCTTGCCTGTTGGTAGCTTCATGCTGCCCATACCAAACCAGAATGTGTCAAGTCGGGTATCCTCAGTCACAAACTCTGGTAACTCTGATACTGGAGATAGCTGATAATCCTGGTACTCCTCCATTAGTGCTTCTGGACTCCTGCACACACCAAAGCGCTGAGCAAGCTCAATAACTGAAAGAGAAAAAACAAACATACTTAGCTAAATCCTTAGTGTGCTGAAGCATTTTAAAACTTATTGAAAACAGTTTATGTTTCAATGGATAATTATAGAAATATCAATAAACTTATACCAAAACTCATTAATAATTGTTATTGATTTGGGTTAAATTTAATGTTGGGAAGAACTCACCAGAATCTACTAACACTGTGTCTTTCACCCTGGGATTCACAAAACCAAGTGTCTTCAAAGTCTGGTCTCTGAATGGAAATTTCTTCACCATCATGGCTGTCACCTCTACATAGAAGTCTCTAACATGCCTGTACAACAACAAACGAAAAAAGATTCTAAGTCCATCTGCTTGACCATAACAATGCCATATATTTGGCTTTTAAATAAAAGTAAACAGAGATCAGATTTGAATGTAGACACATGTCTGGATGTCAGATAAAAGTAACTCAAAATTTATGAAGCTTTTATAAACAACACAAATCATATATTATGTCTATATCAAAAGGTGTTCACTGGAGAATATGAGAGTGTATAGGGTTATTGCCTCAAAAAGTATTTATCTGCCTTTACCTGTAATAGCATATTTATCTGTATTTACTATTTACTAATTTCTATGATAAATAATATAGTCATATTATTATGTATCTTTACAAGTATGAGTATTCAGAATTTGCTATGAAAGATACAGTATAAATAATTATAAAGTTCATTTACCTATAGAATGACTTGATCTTTTCTGGTGCAGTATCAGGGTTGTCTGCCAGGTAGGTTCTTGTACTCATTCCAACAGCAAGGATATCATCTGGATGCTGGTTATCTGGGTTGGTGAACTCAACCTCTGTGATGTTGTTGGCTGCTGTTATCACTTTGGTCTTCACAAACTTGCCCATGAACTTGCGAAGCAGGCGGATCATTTCAGCATGTAGATAGCCATCCATCGATTCATCTGCCTGAAATAAAGCACCCATTTTTTTCTAATTGCTGTATATCTGAATCAACTGACAACAAGAATATACAGATACATGCCTTCAGATAAGAGTATGTAACTGAAAGCAGCTTTTGTTGCGAGTTCTCAAAAGAACCATCTATGAGACGGTTCTTTTGAGCACCCAAACATGCTCAAATGAAGGATCAGATAATAATCAAAAGTTTGATAAGTTATTAATCTTGCAAAGTAATATAATTTGCAAACACAGCTGTCAAGTGGGGTTAAATAGCTTTTAATAGGGTAAAGTAATATGATTTGTATACACAGCTATCTAGTGGGGTTAATAGTTTATAATAGGGTAAAGTAATATGATTTGTATACACAGCTATCTAGTGGGGTTAAATAGTTTATAATAGGGTAAAGTAATATGATTTGTATACACAGCTATCTAGTGGGGTTAATAGTTTATAATAGGGTAAAGTAATATGATTTGTATGCACAGCTATCTAGTGGGGTTAAATAGTTTATAATAGGGTAAAGTAATATGATTTGTATGCACAGCTTTCTATTGGGGTTAAATAGTTTATAATAGGGTAAAGTAATATGATTTGTATATACAGCTATCTAGTGGGGTTAAATAGTTTATAATAGGGTAAAGAAATATGATTTGTATGCACAGCTTTCTATTGGGGTTAAATAGTTTATAATAGGGTAAAGTAATATGATTTGTATACACAGCTATCTAGTGGGGTTAAATAGTTTATAATAGGGTAAAGTAATATGATTTGTATGCACAGCTTTCTATTGGGGTTAAATAGTTTATAATAGGGTAAAGTAATATGATTTGTATGCACAGCTTTCTATTGGGGTTAAATAGTTTATAATAGGGTAAAGTAATATGATTTGTATACACAGCTATCTAGTGGGGTTAAATAGTTTATAATAGGGTAAAGTAATATGATTTGTATGCACAGCTTTCTATTGGGGTTAAATAGTTTATAATAGGGTAAAGTAATATGATTTGTATACACAGCTATCTAGTGGGGTTAAATAGTTTATAATAGGGTAAAGTAATATGATTTGTATACACAGCTATCTAGTGGGGTTAAATAGTTTATAATAGGGTAAAGTAATATGATTTGTATGCACAGCTTTCTATTGGGGTTAAATAGTTTATAATAGGGTAAAGTAATATGATTTGTATACACAGCTATCTAGTGGGGTTAAATAGTTTATAATAGGGTAAAGTAATATGATTTGTATGCACAGCTTTCTATTGGGGTTAAATAGTTTATAATAGGGTAAAGTAATATGATTTGTATACACAGCTATCTAGTGGGGTTAAATAGTTTATAATAGGGTAAAGTAATATGATTTGTATGCACAGCTTTCTATTGGGGTTAAATAGTTTATAATAGGGTAAAGTAATATGATTTGTATACACAGCTATCTAGTGGGGTTAAATAGTTTATAATAGGGTAAAGTAATATGATTTGTATGCACAGCTTTCTATTGGGGTTAAATAGTTTATAATAGGGTAAAGTAATATGATTTGTATACACAGCTATCTAGTGGGGTTAAATAGTTTATAATAGGGTAAAGTAATATGATTTGTATGCACAGCTTTCTATTGGGGTTAAATAGTTTATAATAGGGTAAAGTAATATGATTTGTACGCACAGCTTTCTATTGGGGTTAAATAGTTTATAATAGGGTAAAGTAATATGATTTGTATACACAGCTATCTAGTGGGGTTAAATAGTTTATAATAGGGTAAAGTAATATGATTTGTATGCACAGCTTTCTATTGGGGTTAAATAGTTTATAATAGGGTAAAGTAATATGATTTGTATACACAGCTATCTAGTGGGGTTAAATAGTTTATAATAGGGTAAAGTAATATGATTTGTATGCACAGCTTTCTATTGGGGTTAAATAGTTTATAATAGGGTAAAGTAATATGATTTGTATGCACAGCTTTCTATTGGGGTTAAATAGTTTATAATAGGGTAAAGTAATATGATTTGTATACACAGCTATCTAGTGGGGTTAAATAGTTTATAATAGGGTAAAGTAATATGATTTGTATGCACAGCTTTCTATTGGGGTTAAATAGTTTATAATAGGGTAAAGTAATATGATTTGTATACACAGCTATCTAGTGCGGTTAAATAGTTTATAATAGGGTAAAGTAATATGATTTGTATGCACAGCTTTCTATTGGGGTTAAATAGTTTATAATAGGGTAAAGTAATATGATTTGTATACACAGCTATCTAGTGGGGTTAAATAGTTTATAATAGGGTAAAGTAATATGATTTGTATGCACAGCTTTCTATTGGGGTTAAATAGTTTATAATAGGGTAAAATAATATGATTTGTATACACAGCTATCTAGTGGGGTTAAATAGTTTATAATAGGGTAAAGTAATATGATTTGTATGCACAGCTATCTATTGGGGTTAAATAGTTTATAATAGGGTAAAGTAATATGATTTGTATACACAGCTATCTAGTGGGGTTAAATAGTTTATAATAGGGTAAAGTAATATGATTTGTATGCACAGCTTTCTATTGGGGTTAAATAGTTTATAATAGGGTAAAGTAATATGATTTGTATACACAGCTATCTAGTGGGGTTAAATAGTTTATAATAGGGTAACCTCTGTGACAGTAATATGATTTGTATAGCAAGCTATCTAGTGTGGTTAAATAGACTTTTATCTGGCATTGTAATATGATTTGTATGTATGTAGCTACATGTATCTAGATGGGTTACTTTTACGTGGTATCATTATTAGCTTGTGCAATGTTTAACTTACCTGAAAAGTAGTGTTGAACTCATTTAATGGACCCATGATGAACTCGATAAAACGGTAAACCAACTCCATCTCTGGATCCTGTAGAAGTGTGGCACATCTCTGGACACGTCCACTTTTCTCACACTCCTCATGACTGTTGAAGTAAGACTTCAAGGCAGCCCACTGTTGCAGGAGTCTACATACACTTCTCTCACAGCGACAACCATCTTGTAGAGCGGTGCTTCGACAGCTTCAGAGGCTCAGTCTCTGTAAACTCTTGGAAGTCTTTCAAAACTTGCTTCCTTTTTGCACTGAAATAGTCAAGGGTCTAGTAGTTAAATGTGGCATTTTGCTTATAACTCGCAATCTTTGACATAGCCCTACTTTCAGTGTGCGAGCGGTGAAGGGACTGGTCAGCCTACACAAAACATATTCCCGAATGCGCTAGGCCTTTCACTGGTCGCCTATGTGATAAGTACTTAAGAAATTTTCAAAAAATCTTTCAGAAATACCATCCGAGTTTTGAACAATATGGATCCAGATCAGGTTCGAAATTTTGATGCCTGATCCAGTTCGTAATTGTTTGCAAAGTATCCAAAATAAAACAGACAAAAGGAACTTACATGAAGACATCATTGATGGCATTGAATAAATTCTGCCCCGTTCCGATGTTGCAGATTGGCATCGCTAAGAATCTTGTAGCAATGCGCTTTAGGGATCTGTCTGCCATTCTGATCAGGATGGCCATAGTCTTTTCACCACCTTGGTCGTTACTCTCATCTACCATAATAGAAAACTTCTCTGTCCTGCATGCCTCTGTAACCTTACTGTCAAATGATGGGGCGATCACTCTGTTGATTATGCGAGTCGTCTTTGTCCGGCGGCAAGCAAACTTCTTGGCGATCTCAGAATCTGGAAACATGTGCTGACAGAGGTCAGTGAAATGGTCGGCAACGGGGAATGGTAGGTTGTGTTCGGCGACAAATGCCGAGAAAAGCACTTCTGAGTGTGTTACTCTATCTGGTGCTGTTGCCTTGAAAAGTGAAGCAATCTTCGGCGTTGTCTTGCTACTGTTGGCATTTGCGACATGCATGGATCCTTTGGAGTGCCTAGTTATGTCATTTTTCCCACATGTATGCTACTATCCTTTTCATGAAACAAATATCATTTTCTTTAAAACTTTTCTCTGACTATTTTATGGGCAATCCTTCATTTCTGTAGTATAGCCCTTCAAATGGAACACTGTTTTTGGCAACAACATTAAATCTAAAATGTGAATTTTAAAATTATTTGGAAATATATATTTAAACCAAAAAACCCTAATCAAAAATATTTTTTTGAATTTTGCATGCGTTTTCATAAATGGTGTGATAGGATGGAATTTTAACATTCTTAATCTTATAGGCCAAATAATATTCCCCTCTAGTACCTTGAGCGAAACGGATCAATGACTATCAGTTGAACATAAAGTCATGTATATACTAATATAAGACCATTTATAACAATGCTTCCATGGTTTTAAATGTATTTACATATTGGCTTGCGTTGCCTAGTCAATAATGTTTCAGTTATTTCCAACGGTGTCACAAAAATGGTGACCCAAACCAAATGCCATTATTCATAGACCTATAAAGCAGCTTGGATTGCATTGTAAGCTGCACTATTTTATGCATTCAACAAGATAATCGTCTGCTGTAATCTCTAATGGACATTTTATAGATGAGCAAATACTGGTATATCTATCTCAGGTGTATTGCACAGACAGTACAAAAAAGTACTGAAAGGGTATTTTCATACTAATAAAAACTGAGTTATTTATTTTTACAAGATATTAGAGCAGTAAAATTGATATGATTCTCCTCCAAAATTTAGGCTATTTCTATGCCCATGCAAACTTTCAGTGTGAAGTAACTTGTATGTAAAACTTTAAAAACGAAAAACTATGTTCCATTTGAGGTGCAATATTACAGTAAGACTTCCGAGGTACTTTAGATTATTTTAGTAGCCAAGTACACGCGAGAATCGACAAAAGGTGTCCAGGGAAGGGCTTTGGATATCTTTGATGCAGGCACTTGAAATTATAGCTACTTTATGCAATTAAACATACGGCTCAGCCACAATAAAATGTACTTTGTTCAGTAATGCTGCTGCAATTAGTGCTTAAGATTCTACATGCTTAATATGCTTTGGTCAGACTGCGCGTATATGCGCTTTGCTGGTCGCACATACCACATTGTTGGAAATCTCATGCCGTGGCTCAAATACATATCAATATGTAAATACATTGCTATGCATTTGTGCACATTCAAGGCACTGGGTCAGCATTGTGGGTGCACACAGGATATAACTTATACAGTTCTTGAAATATAAGGCTAATTTGATTGTTTATCAAAAATATGATCATTGTATTGTCAAAGACACATGAGAATCGTTGAACATGGAAAATATAACTTAAACCAGGTAATAGGTACTTTATACAGGTATGTATCAAATAGTGCCTTTACCTGCAGTAAATAACCTGTTTCTATGAAAAAAGTATAGTCCAAATTATCATGCACCTTTGAACTGACAGAAACTAAAGAGGGTCTGCAAGCATGGATCTTCCACATACTTTAATATTGAGCTATGCTCTCTGTAAAGGGGGTAACTTTAATATTCATATCTGGGAGTGGTTCGGCTATTTCATTAGCTAAACAAGGGAAATCAGGTTTTATTTATAATTTGGTGAAGAATTAATAAGTTGTTTGGGCCGCGCAAACGTGCGTGCATTTCATGAAAATTCTAACCGTATACACACTGAACTCACATTTATGAATGTAGGACAAAACATCCCGGGACAAAACATCCCGTGCCATTTTTTTACACCCCGGACAAAACATCCCGCATCGATTTGCCACCACGGACAAAACATCCCATGCAGTTTTTGTCACCCCAGACAAAACATCCCATGCAGTTTTTGCCACCCCGGACAAAACATCCCATGCCATTTCTGCCACCCCAGACAAAACATCCCGCACTCTGTTTAAAGCCTATGAAAGTGCATAAAACATTTAGTTAAATGTCACTATTATTAATATTCTTAATGTATCAAACCTATTGAAATGATTGGAGATCAAAGATAGATAGATAATTAGACATATGTTTCCCAATTATAATAGTTTGTTTGACCCAAACTGTAAAATGATTTCTTTTAAGATGTAATTGGCTTCTTAACACTCAAATGTAGTTGTTTGTCACAAGAAGATATAATTATCTTTCATTAAATTGTATTTACACTGTGAAACTGACTTTCAATCAATTTAAGATCTAGTTTATATCATTTGGACAGTCTTACTAGGGCATTCACTGCTAGTACATATAATAGTAGATGAAGGTTCCAAATGTGACTTACCCTGAAGGAGCAGTCTGAGAGTGGGATGTTTTGTCCGGGATGGCAAAAATGGCATGGGGTGTTATGTTCGGGGTGACAAAAACAGCATGGGATGTTATGTCCGGGGTGACAACAACAGCATGGGATGTTTTGTCCAGGGTGGCAAATCTTTGTGGGATGTTTTGTCCGGGGTGGCAAAAAAGGCATGGGATGTTTTGTCCCAGGATGTTTTGTCCGGCTCCCCACATTTATTAACCCTCGAAGCGCATAATCACAAAATGTATGTTTTTTTGTAATCCACTAAAATATTTGAAGCCTCATAGACAAACAGTGTGGATCCAGATCAGACTGCTCCTGTAGGAGCAGTCTCATCTGTGTCCACAATGTTTGTCTCTATGCTTATGCTAAATAGACATTTCCCAATGCAGTTATTTTGCTGGCGTTTTAAGGGTTAAATAATATGTTTTGCGGCTTCTCTTCTCATTTTCATTTTTACTTATGTCTAAGGTAGACCAGTCCTAATTACGCATTCATGAGGTGCCGCCTTTACAGTACCGTAAAAGTCATATAATACTTGGCTTCTGTCACTTATCTCCTTATAAAACTGGTATCATAGTTTTTCACCAAGTTCCATAGATGTCTTTAAGTAAAATAACTGTTTCTTATTTACCATAAATATCCATAACTTGATCTCCTCACATCTTTAAACTCTAAATGTATTAATGGAATGCAACTAGTGAAACCCCTCATCATAAGTGGTCTGATTTGGGTTTTCACTACCTAATTTATCCTCTCTGTTCAAATATTTAAAATAAATATTTTATCAGGATTTGCTCTGTTTTTAAGAGATGTCTATTTGAGCCACGACATGAGATTTCCAACAATGTGGTATGTGCGACCAGCTAAGCCTCAGATCAGCCTGCGCATACGCGCAGTCTGATCAGAGCCTATGCTAGTCGCTTGAATATTCTATGACTGTTAAGCTACTGACTGAACACCATTTGGAGTTTCAAAGCTAAACAGGGGGCTGCACAAGCTCGCCTGAGGCTACACTTGTCAAAATGCGACATTGTTGGAAATGACGTGTCATGGCTCATTTCTATTCTCATCCTGCAATGGGGTTTGCATGTATTGTCACGCTCTGTAAAATGACATCATTGATGGGTCGATATGATTTTTCATTTACTGGCGTCTTCTCAATTTCGTCTAGTGTTTCAAATCCATCAATAACCCTGAAAAATTAAATACAATAAATATTACAGCTAAAATTTTCAAACTGAATAAAAGCCGCGGCATGTGATTTTCAACAATGTGGCATTTTGACAAGTGTAGACTCAGACCAGCCTATGCAGCCTCCTTTTAAGCTTAGAAACTCCAAATTGTGTTCAATCAGTAGCTTAACAATCATAGAATACTCAAGCGACTAGCAAAGGCTCTGATCAGACTGCGCATATGCGCAGGCTGATCTGAGCCTTTGCTGGTCGCACATACCACATTGTTGGAAATCTCATGTCACAGCTCAAATCCCAATGAATATAATATTTTCTGTTTTCAAACGGAGTCCTATTTTCTTTAACGAATCTATGACAAGAATAAATTCAACCTGGTACTGCTGATTCTGAATAATTATAATGTTTAATGGGTTGCATTGGTTTATTATTAAATTATATATTGCAGAGTTTGAAAATGATTATGACCGACATGTAATCCAAAGCAAATTGAGGAATTTGGGCCTTTGGTCCCCTTTTATCCTAAGTTACACAAAAAGGTCCTCAGTTAAGAGTGTGTAATAAAATTTATTTGCTTATTTTGCAACAAAAAGCATATGTTGTGGGTATTCAAAAGATCCATCTCAATGAGATAAATAAATATGTACGTTTGTTTGACTTGATTCTATCTGTCCAAGTCAACAATTTTTCAGTTATGTCAGGACAGGTCTTCCTGGTTTGAACCAGTACTAAGCAAGGATTAATGTGTCTTGCTAAAGGACACAAGGCAGTGATGTAGGTGAGGCTCGGACCTGCAACCTCTTGGTTTTGTGTCTAGCACTCTACCACTGAGCCACTGCGCTACCCCCATAACATATGTACCATAACATATGTTAAAACTGATGGGTAAGAAAATATTATGCATGTATACTCAATGTCACTAAAAAATTACCAATATTTAAAGACTTAACTTTAACTTTAAGGTAGCTTCAAAAATTTGCATTTTCCTATACAATGCAATGGAAACTACTGGGGTCCATCAAGAAATGGGTATAATGCATTTGGATGTGCTGGATACTGTTTTCCATAGGGGTAATGCATGGGACTCTATGCCATAAAATAGAGTGCTGAAGTATCTGCAGTTCTTCCTTCAGAATTAACTAAATATTGTCCTTGACTTACTGGTAACATTTCATTGACGCTGAGTAAATGTTACCTTGAAACTTCAGGTGGTATGCTTGTGAAAAATAAACTTACTGATATTTTACATTTTCTTGTTAATGAGTAGGTGTTTAAAAATCATTTCACAAATCAACATTTAGATATTTATTGAATTTGTGTGTCACTGAGACAGTGGTTTTAACCATTTGTATATTGATGGCTTTTTCTACCTGGATTTATACCTTAACTTTGAGATGGTCCATTCTACATATCAAGGTGTCACAGGTTCTAGTAGCCAAAGTGTGGTGTATTTCTAAGCCTGTAGATTTTTTCATCATAGTAAACTATCCCAAAACAGTGTCATGGGTTTGTCTGCAGTTTGTGATGTGGTATTTCCTGATCTTACTTACTATTATTGACCATGGCGATATGACATATTTGCAACATTTCATCTGGACCTTCATTGTTTATTAAAGAGGTAAATTCTTAGACAATTGAAGTAGTATTACTGCCTGAGGGCTATTCCAGACAGATCAAAGGATAATCTTTTTGAGTTGATTATGACTTCCTTACAAGGGGGCAATAAAGTGGCCCCATGATGGGTGTAGGTATTTTCTGATAAAATATTGATATCTGTCTCAGTGAAAGAAATTGTGTTGTATACAGGTAAGTCCCCTCTTGAGTCCCCATTAATCATGTGAGATACTGAAACTGTCCCTTGTCAGTTTATTCTTTAATGATCTCTATTGGACAGGAATATAGGTCTTTAAGGTATCCGTTCACTAGTTTCTAGTATACATTACATATCTTTCTAGCAGCTGAAATGTGCATGTCCTGAACTGCTAGAGTCTGTTTTTAATAATACTCAAAATTCAAACTTCAAAATACCCAATGTTTTACATAAGGCCAAAATGAAATTTATGTGCGGTTCCTGTTTCATGTAAAAAATATATAGGGTAGGTAGGTAGGGAAATTATTAAATTTTGTTTTAACATTTAACAAAGAAAATAGTGACAAAAATTGAAAAAGTGCCCATTTTAGGTATTTTTTCTCCAAAGACCATTTTAATGTTTAGGATTGGGTTAAATAAATTAGGGTAGGTAGGCAACAGGAACCACACATATATTTGATTTAAGCCTTAAACCATCCAGGCATGGATAATGGAGGTCTACAGCCAGATCTCTCTATATATACTCTCAGTGGGTGCATAATAACCCGGTGCAGTGTGGGTGCTATTTGTGGTTTAAGCCTGTGGGACCACACTGCACTGTTTATTTAAAACTAAACAATCATCATCAGACATCTTTTTTGGTAAGTAATAAAAAAAATAACAAAAATTCAATTCAACTCAAACTACTATTAAATCAAAGTTAAATACCTAGTGATATCAAACTTATATTGAAAAGAGTTATTTTTATAATATGACGCCACCATCTGGGAGTGCCTTTGAATAAAATTGATAAACCTCTATTTGTTTACAGATTGAGAAAACGTTATGTAATGACATCCATTACAATGTTGCATAAAAAATGGCAAAATCTTGATGTTTTCATGCCAAAAAAACAACAACAATTTTTAAGTAATTTTAATATCCTGCGATAAATAGAATCTTTGTGCTCCTGTATTATTGAATTTATCAAACTTGCAAGCCACGCATTTTATCTCTTTTCTTCAACTCATTTAATAACTTCAATAAAACATGAGCACTCATATAAGATCCTATATATATCATACCCTGATTTCAAAATAATCAACATAAATGCAAAATATTTAATCAGAGCTCAGTTTTATATCAATACATGTACTCAATATTGATTTAAAGAGACTAAGTCAGCAACTATGAACATTTTTCAAAATTTTTTATTTTCTTTTTAAATCATTTGTAAAAGCATAATTAAGTTAAGTTTTCACAATAAATCTGTTCGCTATAGCTGAAAACTGCATGGAAAGGTGAATTATCTTATAAAAAAGGCGTTTTTTTCTCTTGTTGGTAATTATTTACGTCCCTCTAATAATTATAGACAGTCAAGTTTAAACATAAATGCTGTTGTTTTGATACTGATAATTTGTAAAGACTTATGAAATTGGTAAAATGTATACCTGAATTTTAGTTTTTTACAGTGTTCTTGAAAAATAGAAACATTATTTCAAAGATTAAAAAAGGTCAAAAGTTACAGACTATGCAGCTTTAACTTACTTTCCAAACACAGTGTACTTCATGTCAAGATGTGGCTGTTTTGAGTAGGTTAAAAAGAACTGTGAACCATTGGTATCTGGTCCATTATTCGCCATTGAAACAACACCTCGGACATTGTGCTGAAATTAAATACATTTTTCTATTATGAATAATATGGTCCTCGACAGGGGAAAACTTGTCTTTGGTGTTTGCAAAAAACAGAGGTGCAGACCAGCCTGCGCTTTTGCGCAGTCTGATCAGCGCCTTTGTTATTCGCTTATTGGAAAGTATCATATCTAAGCTTGCTACGAGCAAATTTTCAACTTTCTAGCTAGTCCCTGTAGCTGAGAAGACTGATTTAATTCTCGATTTGTTGGAAGCCCCTAAGACAACTTTTGTTGGGTCAAAGCTCATATAAGTATCATAGGTGCAGTTAAGCAATATTTTGACCATAAAATGAGACAGCTCATGACATTTTGGTATCATTCTTATTTTACATTTGCATAAAGTTACATTCTTAACATGCATGTGCAGCTGTCTAGTGGGGCTAGATGGGCCCAATTCTTGCCTGAAACTTTGCCAGTATCCCTACATTGTATGTGTGAACAGCTCATGTTCTGGTAAGACTGCCCAGATTCACAGGCTTATCTGAGCCTTCGCTGGTCACCTAAGCTAAAAGTACTAAAATGTCAGTGTCACTCAGGCTTGCCTGAATATGCCTAAACACTCATCCTGAAGAACCCACTGTTTATGTGTATTCAGCAAAGCCATTGTGACAGATTTTTCATAGAATGAAAACACAATGTATTATTAGCCTTTGTGACAGATTTTTCATAGAATGAAAACACAATGTATTATTATTTTTTCACAAAAAGTTGATTTTGGTTGGTTGGTTTTGTTGCTTTACGTCCCAAGTCAACAGCTATGGTCATTGCGGGACGGTCAGTTCACCTAACCACACTTTTTCCTGGGCAGGCTTGAACAAGCGGTTAACCAGTAATTCGTGCACATACTTTTGCTTGTAACTGACAACAACCCTTCTTGAATGAATCAGCGGAAGGGAGGAGAATGACCGTAGAAATCATTGCACGATCAATCTCCACGAAAGTATGGGACCTGACCGGGATCGAACTCGCGACCCCTGGATCTGCAGTCAGACACGCATCTGTAGCCAGACACGTTACCGACTGCGCTACGCGGCGTTGAGCCTGAGCCACTGACACAGCTAGATTTCCAGCTGTTTAGCCCAGAACTTCAAAAATCAAGAGGGTGGAAGTCAGGACTTCCTTTTTCAAAATGTGAATGTAAGCACTGGACTTCATTATTCCTCTCTAAATGTTCTAAACAAGAAGTCATTTTAAGTGCACAGTGATTTTTCATAACAGAGACAAAATGATATACAGCGAACTGCCTTTATAACATACCTCATTATATGACAAATTTGGATAAAACAAGGTCATTTAAGGCACCCAAACATTTTACCATAAAATTTAACATAGGAAGTATAAAAAATGATCATGAAATTGTCATTTTCTTATAATTGCTTTTGTAAAATTTTCACTTAATTATAACGAGTTCCACTTATAGCTCAGTCCATAACAAACATATTTCTATAGTGGTATAAAGGGATTGCACTGCATAATTCGTTTTGCCTTTAAAGTTTACCTTTAAGCCATCCCTAAGCTCGTCTTCAAATTTTCTTCCCCAAATGCTTTGTCCTCCTTTTCCTGTGCCTATGTAATTTGAAAAGAATTGTCCATAGAAAACTAATTGTGTCTAATATATGAGCCAGTGCATGAGATTTCCAACAATGTGGTATGTGCGACTAGCAAAGCCTTAGATCAGCCTGCGCATACGCGCAGTCTGATCAGAGCCTTTGCTAGTCGCTTGAGTATTCTACGATTGTTAAACTTCCGACTGAACACCATTTGCAGTGTCTAAGCTTAATAGGAGGCTGCAGAGGCTACACATGTCAAAATGTCACATCGTTGGAAATCTCATGCACTGGCCCATATTATACACGTATGTGAGCAAGCACATGAGATTTCGGTATTTATCACATCTGCCAGTAGCCAAGGCTCAAACAAGCCTGTCCATCTGCTCACTCTCACCAGAGCTTAAAATTGCTGCTTGCATACATTAAATGAGGTATATGAAGGCTCAGGGGAATGATTAGGCCTCGAATCTCACTTGGTATTTATGCACCCATGCTTAAAAAGTGATTATTTGTTTGGTTCTTTACGTCCCAGTTAACAATTTTTCAGTTATGTTGGGACGGGTTTTCCTGGGTTGAACCAGTACTAAGCAAGGATAAATGTGTCTTGCTCAAGGACGCAACACAGTGCCGCTGGTGAGGCTCTAACCTGCAACCCCTCAGTCTTGAGTCATGCACTTTACCACTGAGCCACTGCACTCCCCCCACCCCCACCCCACAAAAATAGTAATTGTATGCAACTGGGTTAAGTACTCAAATCTCATGAACTGTCCCAAAGAAGTCAATGTATGGTACTTATCAGTTTGCTTTCATTGTGATCCTACTACCATTCAAAATTGAAAATTAAAATAAGCCAGCATTTGAGATTTTAGTACTCATAGTAAAAGCAATGCGGGAAGATTTAGACAAAACTTCCTCTCTACCCAATTAATATGTAAATGCGGGCCACTATAGCCCAGCCAGCCAAACGCCTTTAAAAAGGCCAATGTTGGCTTGAGACCAATTATGTTGCCGTGGTAAATGTAGTCTCGCCAGAGACATGGCTGCTCATACAATTAGTCTCGCCAGAGACACCGCTGCTCATACACAAAATTATGTACATATAAGTAGACAATGGTTCAGACAAAAACTAGACATCCAGGCTCATTAGATACTGCAAATTCAGAGATTTTAGTGAGGGTTTTATTTTCGTGAAACTTCCCCGATGTGGAGTTTCCCTAAAATAAAACCACGAAATGTCAAAAAACACTTTGTCCTTTACTGAGGTAGGCAAATCATGCCAAAGTCATGATTTTTAACTTGGCAAATCTCTCTGTTAATGCTATTCACAAAAATAAAATTCCTGCCAAAATTTCCGAATTTTCAGAAGCATGATTAACTCTTTGCATGCTGGGTAATTTTTTTTATATTTTCTTGTCGTCTGCTGACTTTCTTCAAAATTCACCTTTTCAAAAAATACTTTCAGGAACACTATCAGAGTGTCAAACTGTTTGGATCCAGATCAGAGCCAACATTCTGTAGGCCCTGATCTGGGTCAAAACTGTTTGCTAAGGTTATCAGCAGACGACAAATTTAAGTCAACGCTAACATGGAAAATTTTACTTCATAACTTTAAGCAAAACATTAAATAAAGTGGAAAAGGCGATTTTTTAACTGATTTTCTGAGTCTTTACTTTAAATGGATCAGTTCTCTTCTGATAGGATGTGAAAGTTGTTTAACATGATTTGAGAATAGACCTGTTGTAAAGGCAAGCAAAAAAAAATTAAGATTCCTGTCCCGGAAATTTACATGTAGGTCTGGTCCTTAACATCTTCCTGTGTGTGGAAGCCTAGAAACAGTTTATTGGTTATTAGTGGAAAGTGAGATGCAAGACAATTTCACTATTTGCACTTAGTCTAGCTGTTCTCTAAGATGACAATAATGATATCATTATTCAGGGACAGAAATACAATGTGATTTTTAAATTCTAAGTATATTATGTATCACTCAAAACTTATTGTTTACAAACAATTGGGTTTCATGAAACCTGAATTAAGAAATTACCTGTTGGGTCACCAGTCTGTAACATGAAGCCTTTGATATTTCTGTGAAACAAACAGTTGTTGTAGTAGTCACTTGCACACAATGCCAGAAAATTCTGAGGAAAAATATAGAATTTTTTCATGGTTCATTCATGCTTTTTTGTGAACTAGCATATATTATCAGGAACCTTAAAAAAAACAAAAAACAAAAAAACAACATTTTTAATGGATTTCTCAACCAAAACATAATGCCGTGGGACCTCATTGAGCCAAAATATAATGTTAATTAAACCTCTGATAGATTAAAGAAAATATAGTTTTATGCTTAAAATGTCTATTTATCTTGAACCATGTTTATGTAATACAATTGTAAAATTCTGACAGTGTTATAAACAAATACAAGTGGGCCTAGTGGGCCTGTATTGCTTAGCTGAATTTTGTTTAATGATTTGTATACATTAAGGAGTGTAGTTGTTCAAATTGTATATACGTTGAGGAAATTAAGCTAGAATACCAGATACTGACAACTCACAGCTTTGGGTGTGATGGTTTTCCAAGATATTAACCCTTTACACTCATAACAACGCCTTTGACCCCTTTGAAATATCATGTATTTGAAAACATTAGGGAAAATGGAGCATTTGCTCTACTGGAGCAAATGCTCCATTTTCCATAATATTGTCAAAAGTATTCAAAACTTAACTTAAATCTTTCTTGATTTTTTTCAATGTTGTCTAAAAATAGAAAATGATGTCATGATCTAAATAAAGCCTATGGAGTCAGAGAGAGGAAGTTGAGTATGCCAAAGAGCACCTCTTGCCAATGCCAAATAATGCATCTTATCTTAAGGAGCAATAGTACATATGGCTTTAAGGTGTGGATATGAATGGTTTCATAAATAGGGTTCGGTGCACAATTAATCGGTCCCATTCAACTCCATGTAAAAAGGCAGAATTCGAGCATCTGCAAATTTTTCCAGGACATTGCTTGGTCTTTTTTCTGTCTGTGAGTGGCAAGATCTGTCATTCACCTATCAAAAAAGTGAAAAGACAACCTACCTTGATAATCTCGTTTTCTCAGCATTCTCCGTTCTTTGGGGAACAGTCAAAAAATCCGGGCTGAAATCCGACCCGCGTCAGACGTTACCTGGGGAGTGCGCCGGGGAGTCTGTGACAAAATAGTCCACACAAAGATGCATTTTTCTGCATCAGCCTGACAAACATAGACCAATGTTGAATCACATGTACATTTAAAGTCGAATAAAGCGCCCATTTACGCCATAAAGGGCCCAGAAACGGCAAGTGCTAAATTTCTAAAGGTACTATTTTCGTGGGCTACCAAACCGGAAGACTGTAATTGTGTACTAACACCTTCAAGAATCTGCAAATTTTCGAATTTTTAAATTTTGTCTCTGTGACATATCAAACTCATATAGTTAAGCAAAGAATCGTCCAAAAAGACTAACTCAGTCACCAAAAAGCGATATAAATCCAGGATTTCATATGTGACCCCCCTCACAAGCTGACACAAGCAAAAGTTCAATAATTCAAACTAGTCTGATGAAAAAGTTCATAGTTTCAATTATTTCAATGAATCTCAATAACCCAAAAGCAAAAAAGAAAGTTTAGGCATCTGTAAGAGTCATTAAAGGATAATCTCACATAAACTTTAGTTACAAAATTTAAAAACTGAAGCTAGAAATTCAAATTTTAAAGTGATTTTAAGCAAAATCGCAAACAGTTTTGAATCACATTCAATTTTGCCCCCAAAACCAAGCTACGTTGCGCCCAAGCATGCTGAAAACAGCAATTTATACCACCTACTTTGTGTCTGAAGTAGAGCAGCTTTACTGATGAGTGCCTGATGCTGGACGAAACACACTATTTCATTCTAATCATGATCTACACTGCTAGTTCTGAATGTGAAATATTCCGTAATTTACATGCTACCAAAATGGCCAGAGTGGGAAAGATTTGAGACCTAGGTCTAGATTTAATGCCCATATCATAATGGAAATTGCTCATACTCTTTTTTTGATGAAACTATATCCCAAATTTGAAATTTCTGAAAAGACTGTAAGTAAAGATTACTCATTAGAACGGCCTCGTCGAGCGAGAAATATCACAACCCGCTTAAGCACATAATACGAGTATCTGTGTGAAAGTGCTTCATTGGGGGTTAGGTAACTAAATGAGCTTTAATAACTGTGTTATATCATTATCTATGTGAGGCAGTTCTAATGAGTAGCTTCAAAAACAATTTTGAGTGTGAGGCGACTCAAATGAGTACCAAACAATACTACTGCTTGCGTGGTCGAAATAAGAACAAAATTTGATCTCGGGTGAAGCTGGGGGGGGGGGGCTGCAGTTGATTTGTTTAGCTGAAAAAGTTTAAGTTTGTGTTCAAATTAGTACAGCCTCGACCCGGTGAGTTGAACAGCCAAATACAATTGAATTTTATTGGTCTTAGCAATGAGGCCAGAGAACCTGCTTGGGGGAATGGTCCCGACCGGTCCCTGCGGATCCTCATCATTATTCCTTTAAGTGCCATCTCTATGAGGCGGTTCTAATGAGTGTAAGTATCCTAAGAGTGTTTTATTAGATACCCATATGCTAAGTCACCATACTGGTACAGTTAAAGTGAGTAAGCACTCATAGCACATTTCAGTAGAAAAGGGAATACAATCACAAAAATCAACTTGCACAGCAGTGCTAGCCAGTCTGCAAAAACGGAGTGTCACGGTCAGCCTGCTCGGATTGATAAGCCAAATCCTGGTCAAAACTGTTTGTGTATGGCCATTTAATTGCATTTTCTGGTATATAATGCAATTCGAGTCTTTCCTCTAGAGAACCAGGCTTTAAAAATGATTTTAAGAAAAATTTAAAATTTAAACTAAAATTCATTAAAATTTTAAAATTCAAATTTAAATTTCTTCCAAAAATAATTTCAAATTATTTCTATTTTGATTCCTGATCTGTGTGCGAAATTTCATCTGAATTCATTAAAAAATGACTGTTTTACAAAGATTTTCGTTTTTTTCACCTTCTCTCTTATAGGGTTCGGTGCACAATTAATCGGTCCCATTCAACTCCATGTAAAAAGGCAGAATTCGAGCATCTGCAAATTTTTCCAGGACATTGCTTGGTCTTTTTTCTGTCTGTGAGTGGCAAGATCTGTCATTCACCTATCAAAAAAGTGAAAAGACAACCTACCTTGATAATCTCGTTTTCTCAGCATTCTCCGTTCTTTGGGGAACAGTCAAAAAATCCGGGCTGAAATCCGACCCGCGTCAGACGTTACCTGGGGAGTGCGCCGGGGAGTCTGTGACAAAATAGTCCACACAAAGATGCATTTTTCTGCATCAGCCTGACAAACATAGACCAATGTTGAATCACATGTACATTTAAAGTCGAATAAAGCGCCCATTTACGCCATAAAGGGCCCAGAAACGGCAAGTGCTAAATTTCTAAAGGTACTATTTTCGTGGGCTACCAAACCGGAAGACTGTAATTGTGTACTAACACCATAATATTAAGCCTTACATGAAGGGTTGGGTTGTGGTTTAGCCCCCATGGCACTCTGTCATTGCTTGTGAATACATTCACCTAATTACAAGGTACAATAACATATATAATTTAAGGATGGTGATCTGAACGGTTTCCAAGATATACCAAGATTCATATTGTTCAAGTAAGCTATATAATAACCCTATCTTAAAACTTCAGCATATTTATACACATTATACAAATAATGGTTTACTACTAAAAGGCATTTATGCCACCCCAGTGGTTTAGACTGCTGTCTGTTCTAAGGCGGTGGTTCTGTTGCTGTTGATTCATTGTTGATTTTTGCTCCCATTGTTTTGTTTGTGGGGGTTCTGTGTTTGGTCCTTGTTTTGTTATTCAGTACTTTGTGTCCTTCTATAGTTTTGCAATCATCTTGATGGGGAAGAGAGCTGGTTGCTTTAATTACTTTAATTGCCTTCCTGATGTCTAGTGACTGTTAGTGTTCTGTTTCTTCCTCACGGTACCATGGGTTGGTCTGCAATATGTGATTGTGGTATTTCCTGACCATAACTGACTTCTTTTTTGGTCTCATTTAGATTGTAAGCATAAAAGATGGATATCTTAATTATCAGCTTAATAATTTTAGGATACATAGAAGTTAAAATTTACTTCATGCAAGATCGAGTGTTTGATTTGCTGATTTTACCTCTTTTTTCTTAAATTTCTTCATGAAAATGAAATAATTTGGTCTCAAACAGGGGTTCAATTCCTCTGGATCTGCCACCGCAGCTTTGAAGTCGGATCACAACAATTTTTTCATAGAAAGGATAGGTCAAGATTTGTTTTGCGAAACTCAAAGAGGAAATCTGTGGACCCCTGCCCAATGAGAAGATGTTTGATGGTTAAGCTATCTGAATTTATTTCATGCCCGCCAAAAAATGTGTTTCCAGAAAATTGCATAAAACTATATAGCTTTTTTCTGCTCCAACTGCATGCTACAAGCAAGCTATTGTATTATTTGTGTGCTTGTACACAAAATAGCCAACTCGTTAACACTTGTTGTGGATTTTATTCCTGTAGTAACACACAAATCATACAAGTCAAAACCGGTCCTGCCACTGAACTGGTAAGAAAATCAAAGTGTATTTGTAAAATGTAACTTTACGAATACATTGTACATGTATATATGGTTAAACTCTTTATCGCTAGTGTCGTCTGCTCAGAACACTAAGTCTTGTCAGGCCTAATTCGGATCCAAACTGTTTGACACTCAGATGGTATTCTTGAAAGAATTTTTCTAATAAGTTGATTTTGACAAAAACCCATGAAAAATTTCTCAGGTAGCAAAGAGTTTAAACGTTCAAACCTCCAGCTAAGAAGGGTTTCATCATAGTGTATTAATTTAATTTGAGTGTTTCTCCATGATGACACATTGCAATAGTGAGAAGGCTTCCATGCGAGCAAAACAATTTTTGTACTTCAACAACAGCAGAATCTAGGGTGAAGATTTGGTACAAGTAAAATGCATTTAAGCCCCCAGGTGGCTTAGGCTGCTGTCCGTTCTAAGGGCGGTGGTTCTGTTGTTGTTGACTTGTTGTTTATTGTTACTCCCATTGTGGGATTCTGTATAGTTCTATGTTTTGTTGTATGTTTCTTTTTGTCCCTTTTAGTTTTGCAATCATCTTGTTGGGGAAGAGAGAGCTGGTTGCTTTGCTTAGTTTGTCTTCCTGGTGTCTTGTGATTGTTGTGTGGCTCTTCCTTGGGGTGACATGGGTTAGTCTGCAGTTTGTGATTGTGGTATTTCCTGATTATACTCACTATTTTTGTGCATAATTATTTAAAAAAATTGGAAATTAAAGTTTTAACAGTAGCGATCACGTTCAGCTGGCTTCTAAATACACATGATGTTGAAATAAGGTGTAAACAACCCACAAGCACTCTGTGTGTGCTTATAAATGCATGTACATGTACAATGAATAAGTCTAATAATTTAATTTTCTTATTTCTTACCGAAATTTTATGTTTAGACTGACTGATAAGATAAAATTCTAGTACTGCCTTAACCTTAAAGCGCCATCTATACGACAATTTCATATTTTGCCACTTTTTCAAAAATAACAAATAAGGCGTGACGTTTCATACGAATCGTCTGCTGGCAGACGATTCTCATGAAATATCATGCCTTATTTCTTCGAAAATCAGGAAAAATATAACAAAATTTGTTGTCTGCTGCAGTCGTGATTGGCCCTTTAAGGGTTAATTACCTCACATGCTCTTGGCACTTGTTCACAGAACAATTCTATCTTGATGTCACCAAGGTCTGTATGAAGAGTGACAGCCTGAAAACAAGGAAAATACATGTTGAACATATTAACTAATTATTAACTCAATCTTTCTGCTAGTAGCGACTTTTGTTGGCTGCTGATAACCTCTGCAAATAGTTTTGACCCCGATTAAGCCCGATAAAATGCTGGTCTTGATCTGGATCCAATTAGTTTGACACTCTGATTCTATTTCTGAACAATTTCTTTTTCAAAAAGTTGATTTTAAAAAAAAGCAGGACTATCACAATTAAAAAAGCAAAAAAAAAAAACCCAAGCAAACCCACAACAGCATGCATTTGAGTTAAAAAAAAAAGGTTCTGCTTGGTCTCGTTATTAGATTGAATTCTACAAAATACGTTGTTACAGTAGTGGATCACTATAGTTGAAATGATATCCATCTAGTGCATACATGTACTAGGGATGGATGCAATCAAATCTATTTGTGTTGACCACACCATCCATGTTCTGTAACCAGTTCAAAAACATTACAAGCAGTTATCCTTCTTAACTAGATACCAGTACGAGTACAAAGCCATAGGGGCGAAGTTTCTTACAGGTGATCATGCAATCAAGTTACACAGGCATTGTGTCCAATTTTTCCAGGGGGGGGGGGGGGGGTGGGGGGGGTCCAATTGCTTATTCCCTATAGAAACCCATATAACTTGTGATTTTCCAGGGGGGGTCCGGACCCCCTGTCCCCCCTCTGGATCCGCACTTGCAATAAATATAGAGTTCAAAATCTTGATTTTTTAATCAATACAAATGACAGTAATGTAATATATCCATATATCATGTATATATGTGTGATTATTTTATTAACACCTTCTTTATCAAAATGTGAAAATGCATATTGATGCTGAACATTTTAACGTAGAATTTTCAGCAGTTTTAAAGATATCACGAGAATAAATGTACTATTTACACATACCTAGGGATAATCAATAATTACCTCTTTCACTGAGTGCGTAAAGTCAGTGCCCTGATAATCCTGATCAATTTGTGAAGTTTCATTTGTCTATAGATAATTTGTTTTGAACAGAACAGAACAGAACATAACTTTATTGACATAAAACTCAGGCCACTCACAGGTAGCGTAAGAGCAAGGTACAAAAACAAAGCATATACATGATATACATAAAATACATGAGTACAAAGAGCATGCAAAAGGTGAAAATTGAAATGCGAGCAGAATCAACCCTGAAAGAGCCTTCTATAACTTACAGTGGGCATATACTATCAAATTGACTGTTGTTGCTTCATTAAGAAACAAAATACGGCTTCACATTATTGATTATGGACAAATCACATGATATGACATATCAAGTGGTTTGTCCATAATCAGACAATTCCCATGAAATATTAAGCCATGACATTGCAAGATGTTTTTTATCAAACTGCTTCACATTATTGATTATGGACAAATCACATGATATGGCATATCAAGTGAGTTGTCCATAATCAGGCAATTCCCGTGAAATATTAAGCCATGAAATAGTAAGATGTATATTATCATAATGATTGACTCTTTTAGGGTTAGGCTGCACTTGAAAATTTATTCATTATAATTTCTACAAAACTTGATAACTTTACAAGCTTCCTGGTATTTGCTGAAGAAAATAGTTCTTTGAATTTTATAATGTTTGGACTTTTGTAAAAATATGAACTTAAAAATTTCTTTCTGTCAGATATAAAGTGATCACAAACAAAAAGATAGTGAAATTCGTCACCGATATCATGTTTGCTACATAGTGTGAATTTCCTGTCTTCTAAGGGTGTGTTTTCCCAGCGACCAGTTTCAACCGGTAGCCGATGATTACTTAACCTGAACTTTAACAATGAAGAACAGTGTTTCCTATTTGTTGAAAATTTGCATAAACTTCAGATAAAGTGGATTTTTTTTTGTGTGCATGCAGGGATTTTTTTTTGGTGTCCTCAGGGGCCGAAATTCGGCCCCTTTCCCAATAGGATTTAGGTGACTTTTTTCCCAATTTGAAAAAAAAAAAAAAAAAATCCCAATCTCAAATTTTTTTTTTTTTTTTTAGAATTCACACACACACACACACACACACACACACACACACACACACACACACACACACACACACACACACACACACACACACACACACATACATGCCAAGGCTACGAAGTGGGGACATAAGCACCTCACAGTAAAAACGGGGACTTCGTAAGTTTACAAGATATTGCTTTTATTTTACATATTTAAGTTTCTTTTAATTAGTCTTACTTTTTTCTCACATGCTCCAATATCTATTTCGACTTTTTGTTACTTAGAACTTTTACCTACAATGTGGGGACACACACTCTATACACAAAAGTAGAACAACACATCGAAATGGGGACTGTACCTTATACACAAAAGCAGCACAAAACGTCGAAATGGGGACTGTGTGTCTGACCGAGGACATTTGTTAATTTGTAGCGAGAAGACATGTTTTGCAACAGGAAATGACTCAATTTAAATAATATCATTAAAGTTGTCGTTTGCACTGTTTAAGTATGCATCAAACTCTTGTTTTTCATATTCTTTTAATCTAGGTACACTTTGGCAAGTCGGCACCTTATACACAAAAGCAGCACACGTCAAAATGGGGACTGTGTGTCTGACTGGGGACATTTGTTAATTATGTTTTGCACCAGGAAATGACTTAATTTAAATAACATCATTATAGTTGTTGTTTGCACTATTTAAGTATGCATCAAACTCTGTTTTTATTCTTTTCAACCTAGGTAAACTTTGCCAAGACGGCACCTCATACACAAAAGCAGCAAAAAAAACGTCGAAGTGGGGACTTTGTGTCTGACTGGGGACATTGGTTTATTTGTAGTGAGAAGACATGTTTTGGGCCAGGAAATGACTCAATTTGAATAATATCATTAAAGTTGTCGTTTGCATTGTTTTAGTATACATCAAACTCTGTTTTTATATTCTTTTCAATATAGGTAGACTTTGGCAAGTTGGCAACATTTACACACATACATACACGTCGAAATGGGGACTGTGTGTCTGACCGGGGACGTTTGTTAATTTGTAGTGAGAAGACATGTTTTGAACCAGGAAATGACTCAATTTAAATAAAATCATTAAATTTATCGTTTGCACAATTTTAGTATGCATCAAACTATGTTTTTAATATGCTTTTCAATTTATGTACACTTTGGAAATCGGCATCGAATTGGGGACTTTTATGTCAAGCCTCATACATTAAGGGACACTTGTATACCTGGACTTAAGACTTAAGTTAAAAATATTTTAGAATGCATCAATTAATAAATTTAGAATGCATCAATGAATAAAACAATTAATATTGATGACAACGGAGTTAAAATATTATCTCTTGATTAAAAAGCTATTTATTCTACTAATGAAATAGTGGGGTCTGTTCGGTGTGTTTATATTTGTTCCTCTTGGTGGCTAGGGTAGATATTCTTTATAAATACTGCACTTTGGCAAGTCGACACCTTATACATGTTCAGTGTGTTTATATTTGTTCCTCTTGGTGGCTAGGGTAGATATTTTTTATAAATACTGCACTTGTCCAAATGTCTTTTCTGAAAAGCATGTGCACAAGTGCACCCTGGACATCCAGCTTCTGAATATAACACTTTTTATAACCTGAATTTATTAGTTGATATATTTTTACATCCTGTTCATCTGTACTACATAATGATAAATGATAGTTTGGTAATATAAATTCGAAAATGCATGGTTCTGGAAATACCAATGTGGGTGATCGGAATTAAACTCCCAGCAAAAGACCAGGAAGAAGACGAGCAATGTCGCTACAAAATGAGTTATTCTTAACCCTGATGAGACTGAGACTTGGTCTGCTTCACCAGGATTTAGCGTATCGCTTTAAAACCAATACACGCCAAGTTTCCACTATTATTTTAACATGGATACAACTCTTGTACAAACAGTTTGGCACCATTTGGAATTTAATGTTTTCAACCAGAGACAAAGTGAGACAACATCTGCCGAAGTGCTTTAAAAAGTACAAGAACATCCGCTGCATTATTGACTGCACAGAAGTTCATGTACAATCACCCGGCAATTTTGAGGCACAAGGAAATCAATATTCTTCATACAAAGGGCATACCACATATAAGTTTTTGGTTGCAATAGCTCCTAATGGTGCCATTCTTTTTGTAAGTGATGCATATGAGGGAAGTATTAGTGACAAAGAAATAGTACGCGTGTCTGGTTTCTTAGATTTTTTAAATCCTCGAGATGTAGTTATGGCAGATCGTGGATTCCTCATTAAAGAACTCTTGAATGAAAGGCATGTAAAACTAATTATTCCTCCTTTTTTGGGATCAAGACATAGATTTACTCCACAAGAGGAAGCCTTAACGAAAGATATAGCTAAACACAGAATCCATGTTGAACGATCCATCGAAAGGATGAAAAAATTTCGAATTCTTCAGGGAGTTGTACCACAAAAGCTTCAGCCTGTTTTCTCACAGTGTGTTTTTGTAATTGCCTGTTTAGTTAATTTTCAAAGTCCATTAGTAAAGTAGATCCACACTGGTTTGTCATAACAGTAACAACTATTCAGGGTTTTTATTAGTTGCAGCCCCCTGAGACTAAAACCAACCTGCTGCTTCTGCTTCAGACCATGAGACTCATACCAGTTTCTAACATTTTTCATGTTCAACTCAACTGAGCATAATATCTAAACTGCTCACGTATGTCAAATCAAATTTATTACAAGTCAGAATCACTGAACTCATTTAAGTTTAGACCATCAATTCAATAAATATTGAAATGCTAATGATGACCAGCATTTTTGAAGTTTATGAGCAGGATAAATCTTATGCTCAAATGAGCACGTAAAAAGTCATACAACTTTCGGCCTGCTCAAAATTTATTTTCCCATATAACAGTTATAGATTTTCTCCTGGTGCAGCTCATTTGCAATATGTATTAAGCAATGCAGACCTACCATATGAGTCACATCAAAACAAAATCTCTTCAATTTCGGAGGATTTGGAATAGACTTGAAACTATTTACTAGAAACATGTGTGTAATTTTGGCAATAGTTGGCAGCAAATAACAAATGATCTGGGTCATGACAAAACCTGCCTCGGGCTTTCCGACCAGGTCTACTGTCTAACACAAACCAGACTGTACAGACGCAGATGGCTCTAGTATTGAAATTTCGACTGATCTGCACCTTTGTTATCGCATATGCAAAAAGCAGATTTTCTCATGAAGCAGCTCAACTCAGGATTGCGTTCAAATTGCAAAGAAGAGATTTTATCGAGATGTATAACTTTTAGATTGTTTTGACCGAGAAGACAATTGATTAAAAAGACTGTAAATAGGTTTGTCTGTTTTCTTTAATAGAGTGCTCAATATATAAGTTAAGACGTACCACACATGTGCAGATCCAGAGGGGGGAAAGGGGTCCGGACCCCCCCTGGAAAATTACAAAAATATAGGGTTCCTTAGCAATACTGGTCCGGATCCCCTGAAAAACCACAGCTACCAATCCAGCATTTAATGTTGGGCCATTATCATCCTGCTAGCAAAACGCCATTCAAATGGCGTTTCGCTGGCGGGCCGATAATGGCCCACTTTTAGTGGCTTTTCGATCCTCTCTCCATCCCATCAACCAAATAAAAAACGTTGTCAGTGTTGGACCCCTCTGACAAAACTTTCTGGATCCACACATGCCACAAGTCCTTATTCCAGGAGTTAGAAAGTAAAGAGATAATATGCATAGATCCAGATAAGGAAATTTTATTTGCGTAAATTTTTTATTATTTTCTTACACATTAATTTTAACATATGTTTTGGGTGCTCAAAAGAACCGTCTCATTGAGACGGCTCTTTTGAGTACCCACAACATATGTTTTGGATTAAAATCAAATTTGCCGATTGAATTAGTTAAAGAGCAAGGTACTCCTGCCTGGTTTAAATGAGAAATATAAAATAATTTTCCAATACACACTCTTATCTGGAGGCCTGAATATGGATCGAAAATATTGGCGATGATCAGCTGCACAATTACCGCACAGCTGATTTTCACCACTTTTCGCATACATGTATATAAAAAGGTTTTCTCATGACATGACATGAAATGGCTCAATTAATAGGAAGCTAAATTAGCTTACAATGTATGCAGTTACAGTTTCAAGGGCAAAAGGTTTCTAGGAATCCTCATTTCAAAGATTTCTGGACATAAGAATGGTGAAAATTAATTAATTTGGCTTTAAGATCAGCACAGAAATGATCGTCAAAGGGAATTCGGACTGTAAATGTCTCTTTACTAGACCAAACTACAAAATCACATAATTTTGTACAAGTCACTCCCATCTGCATTTGAATGTGGTAATAGTATTTGTGCGTGTTTTTAAGGTGATCTTGTTCTCATCATTGATTTCTAAGAAAAAATTTTTCTTCTGTTGTTTGGTTAATTTTTCATTAAAGTTAGATATGCCTTTATATTCTAATGACTTAGGGCATTTGATTTCTAAAATACCATAAATGGTAGGCTCATCATGGTCCATAATCAATCCATCCGGACTACAGGCCAGCTCTGGATCTATGCTACTTAACCAGAAGCCAGTTTCAACAACCATACTACTATCAGAATTTATCAAGCTCTTGTAAGAATCTCTTGCTATTTTTTCATGTTTGATGCCATACTGCAAAGCAGGTGCACTAATTGGATCTGTTTTCCAAAGATGCCTGTTTAGAAAATTCATGATAGCCCTGTCAGATTTAAGAGACACAACATCCTTGCATGTTGATGCTGTTAAACGAACACGACGTTCATTAAACCAGGCAGGAGTACCTTGCTCTTAACTAATTCAACCGGGAAATTTGATTCCCACTTAACTTTTAAGTTCTGTATAAATTGTTCCCTCTGCTTATTAAGTGTAGAAGTATGATCATCATCAAGAAAATAATCTTTATAATTATACTTCAGTAAAGACAGCCACATGCACTCAACCTGTTTGTGATTTTGCAAACAATAGAGCAATTTTCCAGATTGTTTCTGTTCATCAAAGCAGCAGGTGACTGGAGCCCGTGAGTCATAATTTATAATATCATGTACTTTTCTCTTCTTTGCACTTGGGTAAACTGACTCTTGCACTTTTTTAGGCAGCTTGTTTGACTTTCTGCCTTGGTTCCAAGCACAAGGAAGAGATGTACAACTTTGTGGGTCAACTTTAAGTGTATCACAAGTATCAATGTAAACTACAAGAACATACAATAACCCGGTGACATGGCTACACCTGCCCATTGCTGAAGCACGGCAAGTACAGGATGCATCCCTTACAAAACCAGAGTGCTGTGATAATGTAGCAGTCACGTCATAAACCTCTAAAGTATACGAAGCCCGTACTTTAGATTTTAAAAAAATAATGTCCACTCTTAGAAATGTCTTGGATTTTTGGACATGTCCACTGGTGAAGTACTTCAGTCCTTTTCTCAATGGTTTGGCTGTATGTAGGTCTTCAATATCACAGTCATTATCACAGTCATCATCGCTATCAACCTCATCATCAAAGGTGTCTTCATTGAGGAATTGAACAGATTCAACAATATGGTGGTGAATATGTCCCTTGTTGAAATGCTTGGGCATTTGTGGTCCATGAGAGGGGAAATTTCCCTATCCACTATATGGGAAAAGTGGAATGCCTTTATTGGTTTGCGTCTGTACATTTTGTTTAATTTTCTCTATTTTCAAGGTATACCACTTTCCTTCGCCTATGCTAATTGGTATATTGTCTTGTTCCCCTGCTGATATGCAGCTTTTCATCCTGAAAACATATTTAAAAAATGTGTAAACCCATAACCCCTATAATGCCTACATCAGGATAACATGTCTGTGTAATTTATACCCCCTAACATCCCACTTTTATATAGTAAAATTGGGGTTAACATGGGGATTGGGGGTAGACAAAATTTTCTTACAACTTTTCGTGCTAAAACATAGACTGTGGGTACATGTTCAAACCGCCTCATTGAGGCGGTTCTAATGTATACCCACAATCTATGTTTAGAGCAAAATAAGAAAATTAATTAAATCTTTATCTAAAAATTTACATTTTTTCTACCATGAAAAATCGCTGTATATTGCATGGACGCGTTTTAGTAACATATTTTTAATACTGATCAATACTGCATGAACCGGCTCACGAGAAAACATGTCTTTGAAGTGTTTCAGATCAGGTCTGACACAAAGCATTACTGGGCTGTGTAATTCACCACAGTTTTTTTTTTTGCTCTTTAACAGAGATTGTGGGTACAATTTATTATCACCTCATTGCTGTGGTTCTAATGAGAACCCACAATCTAGACTATGTTTTAGAACAAAAATAGTAAGCAATAAATATATACCCCTGAACAGGACTTTAGTTAAGAGTGCGTACCAAAATATTAATTTTCTTCTTTCTCAACCAAAACATATGTTGTGGGTACTCAAAAGAACCGTCTCAACAAGACGGCTCTTTTGAGAACCCAAAACATATGTTAATACTGATGGGTAAGAACCTATTTACAATTTCACGCTCAAAAAATGATTATCTAAACCTATGCTGAAGTTAAGTAGATAAAAGTGGGGTACAAGGGGGTATAACTTACACTAGTGTTATCAGTGATGAAAGTGGAAATAAAGGTACTGATCAGCATCTGCGTCATTGTCACATGTGCAAAAACATTTTTCTCATGATGCAACGCATATAATTTTTTTTTTGTTTTTGTTGCTTTACGTCCCATGTCAACAGCTATGGTCATTGCGGGACGGTCAGTTCACTAAACCACACTTTTTCCTGGGCAGGCTTGAGCAAGCGGTTAACCAGTAATTTGTGCACATACTTTTGCTTGTAACTGACAACAACCCTTCTTGAATAAATCAGCGGAAGGGGGGAGAATGACCGTAGAAATTATTTCATGATCAATCTCCACGAAAGTATGGGACCGGGCCGGGATCGAACTCTCGACCCCTGGATCTGCAGTCAGACACGCATCTGTAGCCAGACACGTTACTGACTGCGCTAGCGGCCCGGTCAACGCATATAATCATGGTAACCAGAAGGTTCTAGATTGTCTGGGCATGTTTACCTGGCTATATGTGTCTCTCCAACGCATTTTTTCTTTCATTTTGAAAATCTTCAGTATAATTACCATGCACAAACCAGGGTTTGGGACTGGGGGTCCGGACCCCCTCAATTCCACCCCCTCCCCCCCCCTTAAAAAAAGAAATCCCTTGAATCTGGACCTACCCTGGTCGGGAGGTGGACCCCCCCCCCTCTCCCCACCCCTACCTTGGAAAGTTTTCTGGATCCAGGCATCATTACACCACTTCTTTTATCAAAGTTAGGGCGGAAATTTACCCCTGTAAAAGCCCTGGTGAAAGAATATCATTTTGGCATTTCACCAATAAGCTAACATGATTCTTAGTTGGATTCACGATTACTGGGTACATTCCGAATACAGGTTCATGCACTGCTGAGGCAAATATACCTGATTACACAATTATACCTAATTACACATTTGATCCCAGATAAGCATAAAAAACTATTTGCAGACTTGAAGAAAATACACGATGATATCTTAAATATTCGGATTCTTATATAACCCTATATCGGTGCTTTATCCGAAACGTACTTTTGTTGTTGTGTTTTTCGGAGTGCATGACCTTTTGTTTACATGAAATGTGTCGAAACAAAACAACTTACCTTTGAATGAGTTTACTCCAATTGCCTGTTTTTGCGAGGCCTCGGCATTCCAGCCATCTTTGTAACTGAATACTTGAATGTTTTTCTATCGACTCGTACACTAATTTCGCCCCAGGAACATCAGATTCGCGCAAAACAATGGATTGAAATGCATTGGAAGCTGCCATATCTGCCGAATGTTTGATTGAATGACTTCATCGGCTATTTTTAGAATATGATAACGATTATTCGTTTTGTTTGTTTGATTCTTTACGTCCCATCAACAATCTTTCAGTTATAAAGGGACGGGTCTTCCTGGGTTGAACCGGTACTAAGCTAGGATTAATGTTCTTGCTCAAGGACACAACGCAGTGACGCCGGTGAGGCTCGAACCCGCGGTCCTTCGGTCTCGAGTCAAGCACTCTACCACTGAGCCACTGCGCTCCCTATGATTATTCGTGACGTAGGAAATAATGGAAATCTACAAACGCTAAAAATGATAATTTTTAGGTGAAAAATTGAAATATTTTTTCTTAATATTGCTCAAACCATAGATCGTGGGTACACGTTAGAACCGCCGGACGTTACCTCCAACATATCCGAGATGAAAACCTTGATGCCATGTTGTTACACCGAATGCTCCGAACACAACGGGGACTATGGAATTTTCGCGCGAAAACGCGGACCAAGCCGCAGACGAATATACACTCGATATATTTTTTCTTATGGGAAAATACACTTTTGTGTAAGTTATACCTGACGCTTTAGTCAAGGAACAGGGACATGTTGATTTTTGCTGAGTTCTCACTTTTCTAATGTAAAACAGATGTTCGGAATTCTTTTTTTACCGTTTCGCGAATAGCGGATGTCCGCGATTCGAAGTAAGTCCCCGATGTGTGAGTGTGTATTTTCACTTACGTCCCCGCTTTACGCAATCAGCAAACACACACACACACACACACACACACACACACACACACACACGCAAGCTACATAATGACAATCTACTAGAATTGCATCCTATTTTCCTTCAATTTAATGGCAATAGTATGTGTAATAGCTAATTTGTTTTTAAACTGACCGAAAAATGCTGTTCTTGTTTGTTTAGAAAATTTCCCAATCTAGTGGTTTACCGCGCTAATTTTCCCAATCTGAAAGGCCCTAGGGCCCCTTCACAAAATTGCAAAAAAAATCCCTGGCATGACTTAGGCTTTTTAGCAAAGTCAATACTTGTACATGTAGCTTCCACATGTATTTAACATAAAACGTTTATATCTGTATTCTGATGAATTGATTGTCATTTAATATTTCCCAACAAACAATTCTTTTTATCGAACACAGACTTCCTAGTGAATGTTTGTCAGTTTTGGCGTTTCATCAGTAAATTTGGTTATACCTTACCATTTTTTTTGGGAAGGTATTTAAGCCCGGAATCTCATGTATCACGTGATGTTGAACCGGAGATATACGGAAATCGGAACATAGATTGGTTCCCCACGTTGATAAAGCTCCACTTCCGCTACGCATATTACGTTTGGTAACTAGTAATTTTTTACCAGTAGAGAATCCCACTCATCCGACTGCGCATGCTCAAGAAAGAGCATCTGTTTACATCCTGGGTCAATTTCGCACTTCAAAATGAGAAATGAACATGTACTGAAAACTGAGAAGATTTGCCGCACTTTCTTTTCGATACGAAGCCTTTCAAATATTGCTGTTATTGGTAATTTCGATTTTAATAATTTTTTCAATGTACTTAGATTTTGATGTAATCAAGTGACGATGCCTGTCCAAATAGCGCAAGTGGTAGCGCTTTAGCTTAACGAGGTAAGGGTCTAGAGATCGAATCCTACACACCTGATTTTTTTTTCTTCCGCATATGGTATTTTTTCAAGTAGAGAACCTGCTCATGCTCCAGAAAGAGCGTCGGTGTTGAAAAAGTTCATAAATAGGCCAGGTATTATATGAATCCAGTGTGAACCAAATTCAATTAAATTTTTTACTATATAAAAGGCACAGAAAGTGGACTGGGTGGGCCAGCTCATACTCACTTACTATCCAATGATGCAAACCATGTTTCAAGGTCACCAGTCTTGTGGTTCATGTAAAGAAGGTTTAAAGGGTATTCACTACCTAAAAATAGTATGTGAGCATGATCAGGAAATACCACAATCACAAACAGCAGACAACCCCATGACACTGCAAGGAAGAGACACACAACCATCAAGAGACACCAGGAAGACAAACTAATACATCCGTGGATCATCGTGGCTACAGCATGGGATAGAAATGTATAGAACTCCCGTAAAACAAAAATCTGCACCCTGCAGAGCGTGTCTGCATTGTCTGTGGAAAGAGCGCACAAGAGGTCCGAAGGATCGAATCCACAAAAAGATCAGACATCAACGCCAAAGCATTGCTCGCCAAATATGGGGGCATTAATGTAGAGAGTGGCGTTAGGCTTAAACGAAATATATGTGTGGTTCCTGTTGCCTACCTACCCTAATTTTTTTAACCCTATATACCCTAAACAATAAAATGGTCTTTGGAGATATAATGGGCACTTTTTCAATTTCTGTCACTATTTTCTTTGTTAAATGTTATAACAAAATTTAATAATTTCCCTACCTACCTACCCTGAATTTTCTTGGCATGAAACAGGAACCACACATATATTTCATTTAGGCCTTATGTGTAGAAACTGTTACTCGAAATTACAGAACCTCGATCAAAGATCTAGACTTTTTTATGAGGGGTGCCAACGAAATGCAAGGATAGTGATGCGTGCTAATACTAAAAGAATGATGCGCTCCTCTCCTCTCTCTGGACCACAAAAGAGAATTAACTTCTCAAAAACACCAACAAAGACACGCAAAACACAACGCAAAACACAATTGTTTAAAGAGAGTGCCACCCCTGAAAGTACCACACCCGAGGAAATTGGCCTTAAAGTGGATTTTGTTACTGGTAGGATGTGTTTCCAGGTTTTAAGTGACCCCCGTTTATCTTTTTTAAACAGCTTTAAAATGATCTTAGAAGAATGCACACCGCGTAACTAAAACCTATGGATCCCCGGAGCCCCCACCCCCTTCCTAAAAATCACAAGTTATTGTGATAGCAATTAGCATTTGGATCCCCCCTTGGATGGACCTCCCCTGAAAATGTTGGACCCCCTCTGGATCCTTGGGAAAGTATAGTTTTCTCTGCAATAAAACCATTGCCCCCCCCCCCCCCCTCTGTAAAATAAGCTGAGGACTAAAAAACGTCTCAATCTGGACCCCCCCCCCCCCCTGTCAAAAATTCCTGGATCCACGCATGATATTATACATGCTTTAAAGTCATATTACGGGGGTCGCGCACATGCGTTCCTTTTTTGCCACGCTCCCTAACTGTGAATGATGACCATCCCTCCCCTAAAATATCCACAATTTTATCATAGATCCCATAAAATATTTATTCAATCTGAATCCCCTAAAATTATTGAAATTAAAAGTTAGACCCCCTCCTTAAAAAGGTCCGAGTCCACATAGGCTACGAAATATCAGAGTAACCCCCATCCGATCGGAAATCCCCGACACAGGCATGCACGGACCCAGGAAGTGTTGTTAGAGGGAGTCCAATTTATCTTTAACAACTTTTTTATGGTGAGAATCCAAATACCTTTCAAGGTGTATCATCATCGGCCAATTTCAATGGCGTTACGCTAGCGGCCGAATTAATGGCCCAACATTGAATTCTGGCTTGCCTTTGAGATTTTCAAGTGGATCCAGACGAGTATTGCTAAATAAATCCTATAGCTTTGTGATTTTGCTGGGCCCGGAGCCCCGGACCCCTCTGGATCCGCGCATGGATAGTTTTCCTCGTAACCTGGCTTATTTAATGAACATGAGACAGAGGGGCCGCGGGTTCGAGCCTCGCAGGCGTCACTGCGTTGTGTCCTTGAGCAAGACACATTAATCATAGCTTAGTACCGGTTCAACCCATGAAGACCCGTCCCTACATAACTGAAAGATTGTTGATGGGACGTAAGAATCAAATCAAACAAATCTCCTTCGCAATGCTGGCCCAATGTCATGTGCTCCGGAAACATAAACTTCTGTTAACACCAAACACATTATTCAGAATACAGGCACAGAGGATTTTGTAATAATATAGTGGTGTTTAAGGTCACTGCCCATAGCAATAACCGTAACTCTAAATCATCAAGGGAGGTAATACTTGGTAGCGTTCGATTACGACAAAGTGTGATTTTACGCAACTATGATATGTTTTCTACAGACAGTAATGCCCGTTACACTGCACGTTGGTAATCTGAAAGTGATTGATATCACATTAAAAATGCAAACACAATTTTAAGTATAATGAACAACAAAAGTTGGCATTCTTTACGGATACTAAACGATGGACGCTCAGCTCTGTGAGAAGAAAAAAATCAGTCAGTGTAATGGAACACGCATTATACCAGGGAAATGTCAGTCGACTGTTCGCGGTTTTTTGACAGTCCACAACAACAATAATGATATAACTACTTGTATATAGATATATACATGACTTTCTGGTTTTATTTTACCTGCATTAAAATTTCACCAGATAGACTATCTCGTCACGTTCTCTAGCGTCTACTTTGAACCTGACGTGCGCTAATGACGTCACTTGCTCTTATGACGTCATTATGCGTAAACGACAAGTATTGAACTTGACGTTGACGTTGAGAGTCCCTCGCTTTAGTTTGCGTCCTAAACAATTTGCCTTATGTCAAATTAATGCGTTCCAATATTTAGCTACAAGGGCTATCTTGGGCTAAGGTTGACTCAAGTATAGTCGTGAGTCTAAATTATAGTTTGGCCTACTCTAAATTTACTAAAGGTACGCGAGGAAATCTGCCATCAGGGTCTGCAGTCTGCAAACAACAAAGGCACAGACCAGCTTGCGCATCCGCGCAGTCTGATCAGCGCCTTTGCTATTTACAAATTGAATAGTATCGCATTTAAACTTGCTCCAAGCGAGACTTCAATATTCTATCTAGTCTCTGTGGCTGAGAAGGCTGGTTTTGGTATGATCTTATCGGAAACCCTGAAGACAGGTTTTGTCGCATCGATGCTCATATATGCATTTATATTCATGTAAATGCGGGCCCAATCAAAAACCTGTTTCATGTGATATGCACATAGAAAATGTCTAGCCCCTCTAGACTACTCGTGGCCTATTCCGCCCATAACCAACGCCTACGGGATCCGTACCAAAAATAATACCCGCTCCCCCTCCGCGCCAATGAATACCCCCTTTAGTAGCGGGAGGAGCGTGGGCATAAAAAGAACCTTTTTCATAAAAATGCAGGTCCAACCAAAGCATAGGTAAGTTATAGGTACTCAGTGAGACGGTTCTTTTGAGCACCCACAGCAAATTTAAAAAAAAAAATGAGCAATAAAATATTTACAATATTACGCTAAAATATTTGCTAATCTCCAAGTTTACTCTACATTTGACATGTTTCAACCGAAAGATGTCCGTCAAGGGATAAATAGATCTAATAAAAATAAACCTCCTCTGGTCAAGTGTTAAGGTCTGGCCTTGCGTCGCGATCGAACATTCGTATGGCGCCCGAGACCGCAACAATGATCTAAAAGCATTTCAAATTTTTGGATGAGTACATGTAGTATATGCATCGATCAATTGAAGCGATGTATATTAAAACAGCACATTTTTCACCTCATTTAGACATGCAGAGTTACCATGTGACCTTGAAAAACGGTAAATGTCCCCAAAACATTACATCTCTATCCTAATGATGTATCTATGCAAATTTGGTCAAAATATATATCGACTAGGTGTTCAGACAAAATGAAGATAGGATTCTTTTTACCGTGGGTGGGGTATTTTGGTATCGTTTTTGGTATTGAAAAGTCTTCTCATACATGCATATAAATGTTCCAAGTATTTGGAATAAATATAGTTTCATTTGGCAGTTCACAGTGAGGTATTTCAATCAATAGTGTTTGGTTTGTAAGGTATTAACATGCTTAGAAATAAGAAAAGCCTGCTTAGTTCATTATTTTGTAGTTTAGGGGGTAGGGATACTTATTTTGTAATATCTCACTAATTAGACGGTGAATTTTGTTTAAATTCTGTCATAATGCATCTTATATAATTATCACTTTCCTAAAAAAAATTTAGAAAAATGTATTTTTTTAAAGTATGTTTAAATATTGAATTATCAGTCAGTAATTGCTGAAGACGAATGCACAAATGTCGGTGAATGCTGGTTTGAAAGCGTGATATGAAGAAAAATACTTGTATAGCTGCAAAAGAATGGTTTGAGAAAAAGTTCTTAATTATCAATGGCTTCGCATGCTTGTTTGAAATTACGATTTTCAGATACAAAATTGAGTTACAGAATATTTTACTTGTCTTAATGAGTTTCCAAAAAGCTGCGTAAAAAAGCCAACATAGGCCATATAATGAAGAGCTGTAACTTTTGAACTGGACGGTAAATTTTCTTTAAAATGCGTTATTTTTCTTATAATATGATGTACTACAGAATATCAAAAAATGAAAAAATTCTATTTTTTGGAAAAAAAATCGCCCAGGTGTGGGCAGTGACCTTAATAATGAGAGAAAGGTCGACATTGTTGCGTCGGTTCGATGTTGGTACAAGGTTGGTATGCGGCGACGCCCACATTTCCACCAACTACCAACGTGGGCCCAACGTATCTTTGCTATCTGTGTAGTGACCCCAAACACAAAATATGACGTCCGCTGATATTGTTCACGAATTTCCAAGCATACTCGCACCTGGGTGAGAAAGGGGGGTGGGGGGGGGGGGTACTCTGATATTTTCAAACATACGTAGGCCCGGACCATTTTTGGGGTTAACTTTTTGGTATTTTGTGATGACCCCAAAAGATATCCACAAAATCTTCATACCCCAAAAAATTTTCATTTTTCTGAAAACCCTTAAAGGTATTGAAATTCAAAATTTTGAACCCCAAAATGGTGCAAGCCTACGTATGAATGAAAATATTATAGTACCCCCCCCCCTCCACCCTCTCCTCGCAGATAGAAACAGGGGCCAGGGGCGTCCAGACTCAAATAACAGAAAAAAAACCTCTGATAAGGGTGTTTATTGTTGTTTTTTTTGCAACTATATTATATTTTTTTACGGTTCAAAAGGGTCGAAACATTTATCGGGGGGGGGGGGGGGGGGGGGGTGCAACTTTTTATTATTATTTTTTTTTTTTTTGGGGGGGGGTTGGGGGGGTACAAATCCTTATTTCTATAGAAACCTATATAACTTGTGATTTTTCGGGGGGGGGGGGGGGGGGGGGGGGGGTCCGGACCACCTATCCCTCTCTGGATTCGCGCATGGGTAAGAAATAAGTAATTGCCCACTTCCCTGTCACGGATTGAGTTTTCTGAAAGTCTCAGAAGGTTTACCGGCCGGCGCAGTCGGTAACATGTGTTTTTTTTTCGGGGATGGTGGGGGGGGGGGGCAAATGCTTATTTCCAACGAAACTTAAAGAACTTGTGATTATTATTTATTTTTATTTATTTATTTATTTATTTATTTTTTGGAGGGGGGGGGGTCCGGACCACCTATCCCCCTCTGGATCCGCACATCGGTTAGAAATAAGTAATTGCCCACTTCCCCGTCACGGATTGAGTTTTGTAGGTGCAAACTGAAAGTCTCATAAGTGTTTCCCCTGTGATCATTTGAAATTCCAGAAAATAGTTGTACCGGGCCGCGTTGCGTCTGACTAGATGCGGGGTAACTGTATTTTTGTTTATTTTCGGGTGGCGGGGAATGCTTATTTCTATAGAAACCCATAGAACATGTGATTTTTTAGGGGGATGGGAGGGGGGTAGGGTGCGGACCACCTAACCCCCTCTGGATCCACGCATCCAGTGTTGGGTTGGGGATGCTTATTTCTATAGGAACCTATAGAACTTGTAATTTTTCAGTTGCCATATTCCTGATAATAGAACAAAATAAACTTTATAAAAAAATCCAATCCGCACGTACAATTGGGCCACTTTTGGCCCGCCAACGAACCGCCATCCGCAGGTGACGGTTCGTCGGCGGGTCGATAGTGGCTCGTGATGGGATGCCTGCTGGGAGCAGTTGTTTAAAAATCGCAAATGCACTTTTTATTCAATACCGCAGATGGACTCAAGACGTCCCAGGTATTTTCCAATACTACGTATTTTTCCATTACTACGTCAGTGTATATGCTATAAATAGACGCAATGGCGTTTAGTAGTTACCTGTCTTAATATGCTGACAAGCTATTAAAGGGAGAGAACCAGTCTAATCGGAACACAATCTGAAATATTTACGGAAACGGTCGAATCGATTGTTGATAGGTCTAAATTTAATAATTAGCAGAAAAATCAATCGAACTTTTGAAATTAATGTTTAAATCTTGCTAAACAGCATAGACGCATATTTTCACGTAGTTAGAAATACACTTTTTGTCTGAAAGTACTTTGTGGAAACAGCGAAGACGAAACTCTGCGTGCATGCATGCGCAGGCTCGTCTGTACCTAATAGCTCTATTATATATGATATATTTGACACTTTAATATATATACTCAGCGTCAATGAAAAGTTACCAGCATCGAAATTTCAATATTTTGGAAAATACATAATATAGCACTTTGGCTACTGTTACGTCTATCATGTTTCTGGTCAACGACAAACTGGTTTGGAGATATAAAACAGTTCCATGAGCCCTGGAACTATGGTGCACCTGTTACACGTGCTTTTTATGTTTTTTCGCAGTTTTATAGAATTTGAAATCATCATTTTCAGAAGAAAACGTGCCAGAACATGCCTTAGACATTTTCATTGAAAACGCCACCAAAATGGTTTGGGTTATCTTATTAAATGCAAAAAATCAAACTTTAAGGTAGCATCAAAACTTTGCATTTTCCTATACAATACAATGGAAACAATAGCGGTCCGTCAAAGAATGAGTATAATGCATTCGCGTGTGATGGATACCGTTTCCATAGTTGTGATGCATTGGACTCTATACATGTACCACAAAATTGAGTGTTGGAGTATCCGCAGTTCTTCGTGCAGAATGAACTAAATATGTTAAGTGTATGTGATTTACTGGTAACTTTTCACTGACGTTGGGTATATTTATGATATAGTGGTTGCAGCATCGATTGTGTGTGTGTGTGTGTGTGTATGTGTGTGTATGTGTGTGTGTGTGTGTGTGTGTGTGTGTGTGTATGCGCGCGCGCGCGTAGACATGCGTGGGTGCTCGCGTGCGTGTTTGTGTGTGGGGAAAAGGGTTTATGGGTACAAACCAAATTTTAAGTGAAACAGAGGCTGAGAACAAGGGAGCAAAGACACTTTTGGAAATATGGAACACAAGAAAACAAATTTTCTATGATGGGGGGACAGGGGAACAAGCAAATCATTTCAGGGGAACAAGGGAACATGCAGGTACCCCAATCCCCATCCACGAGATAGCCTCTGGATTTAGGCCAGTGCAAGAGATCTGGTACTTAGATAAGTAAATGATCAAATCCCAATCTTTGTGTGCGGTATTCCATGTACAAGGGTAAGAGGATATAGGCAACATCAGATTCTGGGCTTTAGGCCCGGAATTTCATGCATATGGGAATAGTAGATACATAAATGAACAGATTCCAAATTTTTGGTGCGGTATTCCATATTCATCTGTAAGTAACTATATATATCTGACATCAAATTCTTGGCTTAAATCCCAGCATTACATGCACATGGGTTATATTTCATGCACATGGGTCAGTAGATACTTAAATTAGATTCCAAGTTTTGAGTATCGGTTTCCATAGACATCTGAAAGGAAATATTTCTGACATGGGATTCCAGGCTTAAGGCCCGTCATTTCATGCACATTGGCTAGTAGATTCATAATAGATCAGATACCAAACGTTGGGTGTTATATTCCATATACTACTGTAAGAAGATGTATCTGACATGAGATTCCGGGCTTAAGGCCCGGCATTTCATGCACATTGGCTAGAAGATTTATAATAGATCAGAAACCAAACATTGGATGTTGTATTCCATATACTAGTGTAAGAAGATATATCTGACATGAGATTCCGGGCTTTAGGCCAGGCATTTCATGCACATTGGCTAGAAGATTCATAATAGATCAGAAACCAAACATTGGGTGTTGTATTCCATATTCTAGTGTAAGAAGATGTATCTGACATGAGATTCCGGGCTTTAGGCCCGGCATTTCATGCACATTGGCAAGAATATTCATAATAGATCAGAAACCAAACATTGGGTGTTGTATTCCATATACTAGTGTAAGAAGATATATCTGACATGAGATTCCGGGCTTTAGGCCAGGCATTTCATGCACATTGGCTAGAAGATTCACAATAGATCAGAAACCAAACATTGGGTGTTGTATTCCATATACTAGTGTAAGAAGATGTATCTGACATGAGATTCCGGGCTTTAGGCCTGGCATTTCATGCACATTGGCTAGAAGATTCATAATAGATCAGAAACCAAACATTGGGTATTGTATTCTATATACTAGTGTAAGAAGATATATCTGACATGAGATTCCGGGCTTTAGGCCCGGCATTTCATGCACATTGGCTAGTAGATTTATAATAGATCAGAAACCAAACATTGGGTGTTGTATTCCATATACTAGTGTAAGAGGATGTATCTGACATGAGATTCCGGGCTTTAGGCCAGGCATTTCATGCACATTGGCTAGAAGATTCATAATAGATCAGAAACCAAACATTGGGTGTTGTATTCCATATACTAGTGTAAGAAGATATATCTGACATGAGATTCCAGGCTTTAGGCCCGGCATTTCATGCACATTGGCAAGAAGATTCATAATAGATCAGAAACCAAAGATTGGGTGTTGTATTCTATATACTAGCATAAGAAGATATATCTGACATGAGATTCCGGGCTTTAGGCCCGGCATTTCATGCACATTGGCTAGAAGATTTATAATAGATCAGAAACCAAACATTGGGTGTTGTATTCATATACTAGTGTAAGAAGATATATCTGACATGAGATTCCGGGCTTTAGGCCCGGCATTTCATGCACATTGGCAAGATGATTCATAATAGATCAGAAACCAAACATTGGGTGTTGTATTCCATATACTAGTGTAAGAAGATGTATCTGACATGAGATTCCGGGCTTTAGGCCTGGTATTTCATGCACATGCGTTAGTAGATGCATAAATAATCAGATACCAAAGTTTGAGTGCGATTTTCATTGTAAAAGCTAGAAGATTTATAATAGATCAGAAACCAAACATTGGGTGTTGTATTCATATACTAGTGTAAGAAGATATATCTGACATGAGATTCTTGGCTTTAGGCCCGGCATTTCATGCACATTGGCAAGATGATTCGTAATATATCAGATACCAAACATTGGGTGTTGTATTCCATATACTAGTGTAAGAAAATGTACCTGACATGAGATTCCCGCCTTTAGGCCCGGCATTTCATGCACATGGGCTAATTGTCTAATAAAATTTAAGATTCCAACTTTTGAGTGTGGTATTCTACATACATGGACTAGGAGATGAGCCTGACATGAGAATCCTGCTTTTGGCCCTGCATTTCATGCACATGTGTTAGTAGATGCATTAATTATCAGATCCCCAAGTTTGAATGTTGTATTCATTGTACAAGGTTAAGTAGATGTATCTGACATGAAATTCCAGGCTTTAGACCCAGCATTTCATGCACATGGGTTAGTAGATGCATAAATAATCAGATACCAAAGTTTGAATGCGGTATTCATTGTACAAGGTTAAGTAGATATATCTGACATGAGATTTCAGGCTTTAGGCCCGCATTTCATGCACATTGGCTAGTAGATTCATAATAGATCAGATACTTAACATCGGGTGTTGTATTCCATATTCTATTGTAGGAAGATTATCTGACATGTGATTCCGGGCTTTAATCCTGACATTTAATGCACAAGTGATAGGAGATAGATTAATGATCAAATACCAAACTTTGAATGCGGTATATATTGTACAAAGGGTAATTAGATATATCTGACATGAGATTCCAGGATTTAGGCCCAGCATTTCATGCATATGGGTGAGGGGATACATAAAAGATCAGATACCAAACTTTTGGCACGCTATTCCATATACATAGGCTAGTTGATGGACCTGGCATGAAATTCTGTGCTTTTGGCCCGGCATTTGATGCATATGGGCTAATATATAAATAAGTTATAGGATTCCAAACTTTGAGTGCGGTATTCCATATACATGGACTAGGAGATGTACCTGACATGAGATTATGCGCTTTCAGCCGGGCATTTCATGTACATGGGTTAGTAGATGCATAAATTATCAGATACCAAACCTTGAGTGCGGTATTCCATATACATGGGTAAGGAGATGTATCTGACATGAGATTCCGGGCTTTAGGCCCGGCATTTCATGCACATGGGTTAGTAGATAGATAAATAATCAGATACTAAAGTTTGAGTGCGGTGTTCATTGAACAAGGTTAAGTAGATATATCTGACATGAGATTCTGGGCTTTAGGCCCGGCATTTCATGCACATTGGCAAGTAGATTCATAATAGATCAGATACCAAACATTATGTGTTGTATTCCATATACTAGTGTAAGAAAATGTATCTGACATTAGATCCGGAGCTTAAGGCCCGGCATTTCATGCAAATGTGTTAGGAGATACATAATTGATCAGATACCAAGCTTCGGGTATGGTATTCATTTTAGAAGGGTAAGTAGATATATCTGACATGAGATTCTGGGCTTTAGGCCCGGCATTTCATGCACATGGGATAGTAGATGCATAAATGCTCAGATATCAAACTTTGAGTGTGGTATTCATTGAACAAGGGTAAGTAAATATATCTTACACGAGATTCTGGGCCTGGCATTTCATGCACAAAATTTATTTTGGTAAAAATTTATTTTGGTCTATAAAAAATTCAGGTGAAACTCTTAATAAATTGAAGTCTAGAGGTTTTCTAGCATCTGGTTTGTCTACATATGATTTCTCTACTCTCTATACTACATTGCCTCATAATCTAATCAAAGAAAAACTTACAGAATTAATTGAACAAACATTTAACAGAGAGGGCTCACTATTTTTGGCTTGTAATGATAAAAATGCCTTTTTTACTTCTGAACAGCCTGAACGATATAAATTGTGGTCATGTCAGAAAATGTGTGATGCGCTCCATTATCTTTTGGACAATATATTTATAAGATTTGGTTCGAAATTATATAGACAAATAGTAGGTATTCCAATGGGTACTAATTGTGCTCCTCTTGTTGCAGATTTGTTTTTGTTTTGTTATGAGAGAGACTTTATGTTGTCTCTGTCAGACAATAATCAAACTGATATTATTGAAGCTTTTAACTCAACCTCCAGATATTTAGATGACTTACTTAATATTGATAATCCTTATTTTGAACAAATGGTAGGTCAGATATATCCCACTGAACTGCAGTTAAATAAGGCAAATTCTTCTGATACTGAAGCTCCGATTTTGGACTTGAACTTGTCAATTACAAATGGCATAGTTTCTTCTAAAATTTATGATAAACGGGATGATTTTAATTTTGATATAGTAAATTTCCCATTTCTTGATGGAGATGTTCCTCGCTCTCCTTCCTATGGTGTATATATTTCTCAGCTTATCCGTTTTGCAAGAGTGTGTTCTAATGTTGATGACTTCAACAACAGAAACTTATTTTTAACTGCTAAGTTATTAAAACAAGGTTATAGATATCATAAAATTCGAAAAGCGTTTTCTAAATTCTACCACAGACACTCAGAGTTAATTGTTAAATACAACATTGGGTTAAAAACTCTTCTGCAACAAGACATATCAGAACCTATTTTTTATGGTGACTTAGTTTATAAATTCAAAAGAATTGTTGGAAAACCTAATTTTAGTGATCAATTCAAAAAGATAGTTAAACGTTATATAAGGGTTGGATATAACTTGGATATCATGCGACAGTCTGCATGCCTAGTTTTAAACCCAATCACGGTTTATAGCTATGGTTTCCTCTTTAATTGCACGACGGTGGGTCAGGCCTCAGACTCTATGACGGCTCTGACGTAAAGCTTTAATCGGTGGGTTGGTGCCTGATGCTTATCTGTAGCTGGACCCACCGTTGCTCAACTTGAGGTTTTCTTTAGCTCTGACTATCACTGAGTCATGAGCCCTTTTCTTTGTTTCATCATGGTGTGTTAATTTGATTAGAGTGTTTATCAATGATGATACATTGCATTAGTTAGATGGCCTCCATGCGAGCTGAATATTTCTTGCACTTCAACAACAGCAGAATCTAGGGCGAAGATTTGGTGCCAGTAAAATGCATTTAAGCCACCCGATAGCTTAGGCTGCTGTCCGTTCTAAGGCGGTGGTTCTGTTGTTGTTGACTTTTTGTTCATTGTGACTCTCATTGTGGGAGTCTGTAATTGTTATATGTTTTGTTGTACGTTGCGTTGTGTCTGTTCTAGTATTGCAATCATCTTGATGGGGAAGAGAGAGCTGGTTGTTTTGCTTAATTTGTCTTCCTGGTGTCTCGTGATGGTTGAGCGGCTCTTCCTCGCGATGCCACAGGGTTGTCTGCGGTTTGTGATTGGGGTATTTCCTGATCATACTCACTTACTATTTTTTAAGGCCCAACATTTCATGCACATGTGTTAGGATATACATAATTGATCAGATACAAAGCTTTGGGTACGGTGTTCATTGTAGAAGGGTTAGTAGATATATCTGACATGAGATTCCGGGCTTAAGGCCTGGCTTTTTAATGCACTTGTGTTACATTATTTATCTGATACCACGTTTTTGTGTGCGGTTTTCCATATACATGGGTAAGGAGATATACCTGACATCAGATTTTGGGCTTAAGGCTCAATATTTCATGCACATTGGTTAGTAGATGCATAAATATTCAAATACCAAACTTCGAAAGCTACATCCATTGTACAAGGGTAATAAGATATATCTGACAGGTGATTCCCGGCTTTTGGCCCGGCAGTTCATAGATACATAAAAGATCAGACACCAAACATTTGGTGTTGTATTGTGGAACTTTGAACTATTAGAGGGTCAATGATGAGGCCTAAATGGCCAAAACTAGCTGGTCTGGCCCAGAAAATATGCATTCTCTTGTTTCAATTATTTGCTTTGAATTAATAACCTTTTTAAGAATATAATTGACTTCACTACAGCTTTGTGAGTGGGACTGTGTGGAGGCGGTAGAACGTTTCTCTGCCCTTCACTATAGTGTAGACTTTATTTTCTTGTCCTTTGAGATCATTGGTTTAATGTGGAACTTTGAAACTATTAGAGGGTCACTGATGAGGCCTAAATGGCCGAAACCAGCTAGTCTGGCCCAGAAAATATGCACACTCTGGTTTCAGTTCTTTGGTACATTTTTTGCTTCCAAAGGATAACCTTTTTAAGAACATATTTCGCCGTTAAACCAGTTTAAGCCCTCCAGTAAAATATTTTACTGACCGTTCCAAGGCGGTACTTCTTTTGTCGATCTTTTATGTTTTTGTTCTGTCTTGTGTTTGCTATGTTTTGTGCGCGTCTGTTTATATGTGCTTCGTGGTCACCTGCTGGGAAAGGGCTGACCTCTTGGCTCTCGTTTGTGGTGTCTTCTGTGAGTTTGTCACTTTCCCATTGGTATCCTGGGTCAGGTGTGGTACTTGATTGTATCGATTCCTGATCTTTGCAACCTTACTTACCTTCATTACAGCTGGTGAGTGGTACTGTGTGGTGGCTGCCCTTACTATAGTGTAGATTTCATTTTCTTGTCCTTTGGGATCATTGGTTTCATTGTGGGTTTCATGTATATGGTTTATTTTTCATGCACATGGGTCAGTAGATACATAAATGATCAGATTCCATGCTTTGGGTTCTGGTATCTAAAGACATCTTAAAGAAAATATGTCTTCCTAGTGTCTCGTGATTGTTGTGAGGCCCTTCTTGGCGGTGCCACGGGTTTGTCTGCAGTTTGTGATTGTGGTATTTTCTTATCATACTACTTCAGGCTCAGTATTCCATTCATATGGTTAAATGTGTGAATCTGACATTGGATGCCAGGCTTTTGGTGCGGCATTTCCTGGAGACAGCTAAATTGTTTTATAAACTGATTAAGTAAGCCAAGCTCCAGCTGAAAATTTCCCATAGACTTGATGCAAATAATTAATGTTTGACTTCTCATAACATTTTACTGAATAATTTTTTTTTGCATAAAAATATTCAGCAAGATAGTAGCAAGGTTTCTTCTCAACATGGCGTATGTTTCCTTCATATTGATAATTTTTCCATAGAGCTTCAAACATTTCAGACCCTGTCTCGTTTCATTCCTGATCACTCTTTCTTAAAATTGGCAAAAGTATGGATATTCGTGGAAAATTTGCCACAAACCAAAAGACATTCGGTATTTTCAATTGAAACTTTGTGTAACTACACCTAGGATGAATGTGGTCTAACTTGAGCTGAGTTAGAATTTTCATTTGTCTTCCATATTTTTATTTAAACAACTAAACTTTGGGAATTTAACATTATCCCTATGGAAAAAAGAGTCAACTTATTTTGACCAGTTTACGACATTAGAGTCCAGGCATGACATTGTGGGAGTCTGTAATTGTTCTATGTTTTGTTGTACGTTACTTTATGTCCATTCTAGTTTTGCAATCATCTTGATAGGGTAGAGAGCTGGTTGCTTCGCCTAGTTTGTCTTCCTGGTGTCATGTGATTGTTGTGTGGCTCTTCCTCGCGGTGCCATGGTTTGTCTGCAGTTTGTGATTGTTGTATTTCCTGATCATACTCACTATTTATGAGGCCCAGCATTCCATGCATATGTGAAAGTAGGTATACCTGACATCAGCTTTAAGACTTCATGCATAGCATTCCATGCACAACGGTTAAAAGGTATACTTGATATCAGATTCAAATCTTTAGGCCTGCAATTGCATGTACATGGGTCAAGGTTAAGAAAATAATAACGACCTTAGAGTCCATGCTTTAGGCCAGGCATTCCTTGCAGATGCAAGCAGATATACCACATATGATTTCAGGCCTTTTAAATGTTGTTGATTTTTACTCACAAAGCGGGATTCTGTAATTGTTCTATTTTGTTGTGTGTTACTTTATGTCAATCTTAGTTTTGCAACCTTTCAAAATATTTTCTAACCCAGAACCGCTGGGCAGATTGCCTTGAAGTTTGGTATGATACATATGTGGATGGGGCCCATTATAGGTTGCTTAAATGATTACTGCATTTGACCTTGGCCTTTTTATGGCAAGGTCAAATTTGGTCAGTCAGGGATTTCAATGGGAAAAGGTCAAACCAGTGCATTTTTCTGAAACTAATAGTGCAAGCTATGACAGGGTGGAAGCATTCAAATAAATGAATTAATGATGCCATGTCAGTTTTTAAGGTCAATGTCGTTTTTGTTGTTCAATTAGCTTGTACAATTAAGAAGACTTTATTCGTTTTACCAGGTTACAATTTTTTTCTGTCCTCAAATCAGATAAGCACAAAATTTAAACTGCTTGAAATACCAGGACCATAACGAATGGCAATTTCAGTTTTAAGTCAGTCAAATATTTTAAAACCCTTATGGTAGGCATTTATACAATTATAAGAGGGATTAATTTCACCTCAGTTGAGTAAAGCACTAAAATAATTTAGAACCATGGAGCCTAGTTGAAAATACATGATTTTTCAAAGATCATTGTACATGCATAATATCTATTCATTTGAAAAGGCGACAAGAAATGGTAAAGAAATAACAAACTTATTAAATCATTTTTTTCATACAACATTTGTAATAAGTACAGGAGTGAAATGATAAACAGACCATGTGCCAGTTGCCCAAATACGTGTTTAACTTTTTTGTTCAGCTAAAACATAAATTCAGTCTATTCAGAGTTACTTATGTGACAAAAGAAACTTTAATGGATCAAAATAAGAAGATACCCAGCCTGTTTTGTGTTTTTGGTTGGCGATGACGTCACATTGTTGGTTTTGCTACGCTGTCTTGCACCTTAACTGAACAAAGTGTCAGTTATCCAGATCATTTTGAGAATAGGTCCAGTCTAATAAGTCATCTTTGTGTGCTCAGTTGATAACTTAAGAATTTTTCCAAGCATTCTTCATGCACTAAGCGAAAACAATGCATCAGGCAGATGGATAACCAGCCTGGCCCCCGAGGTTTATAGTTTTAACATTTATCCTGGTCATTAATGTTAAAGTTCCAACAATTGTAGGAACTGAAACATCAATAAGCAGGATAAATGCTGCACCTGAGAGTTTTAAAGCCATATGTTTTTTTACATTTCAGCTTTTATGGCAGGTTGAAATTTCATGTTCAGCTGAGCTTGATTTTATACAACCTCAAGCCAAGGCCCGACTTGTTATTCATTTGTCGCTGACATCACTATGTTTGTTTTGCTATGCTATGGCTGAATATGGTATCTTTAGGCGTAATGAGCCCAGTCTAAAAAAAATATCACTGTGATTTCTGATCAGGCAATAAATCAGATTAGACACAATAAAGTTATAGACTTGAAATTTTAAAGTAGAAACTAGTACGCAGAACCAGAGAGGCATTGATCAGATTGGATTTACAATGAGGACAGCACCTTTGATGTTCTCTTTACAAAAACGGATTTGTATGGCACAGCTCATGTCACACATTATGATAAAACTAAAATCGTCTTAACCGAAATTATTATGCTTGTTTTTACAAGTTACAGAACACCTATACAGGTTTGCTTCAGTGTCTACGGATGATATGTGAGGTACTTAGGGTTTTTATGAATGTCTTTGTAACATAGTGGTTTAGGATGCAAGAGGTTATAATGCTAGGTGTAAAATACTTTTATTTACTTACAAGGGGTCAACTTGAACAATTCCTCATTAGTCAGGAATAACATGTTACATTTGTCTTGACCAAAGACATATTTCAAAAATCTAAGAATGCCATGCTATCAGTTTTAGCAATTTTACGTCTACCCTAAATAGTATTGAAATGTTTAAGCTGTGTTACTGCTATTGTGTATCTCCTGCTTGGTGTGTGTAGAAAACTATAATAAATGACTGCAAAAACTAGATATTAGAACTGTATTTACAGTTGTAAGCTTCCAGTGTCCCTTCTATCATTGCAGTCAGTTACACCTATACCATATTTGCTTTTAAGATATAATTTTACAAAAATACATGTATATGCTTTCATTTCAATCCTCAGATCAAAATGGTATTGAACATTTTTAAGCTGGGCCACAGATCTGCTTGCTCCGTATGGAAAATTAAAGCAGAGTCAGCAAATACAGATAAATTAACTATGTTTGCTTTCAGTGACAATTTTATTATTGTAGTCAAATACCTATACCATATTCACTTATAAGGTACAATTTTACAAAAACAAATGCTTTTCTTTCAACATCAAAGTCCATTGTTTGAAAATGCTGTGGTCATTTTGACTTATGGAGATTAAAATGACAAATATTCTTTAAGTAGAAAATCCTTAAAATATGATTCTTTTTGTGATATTCTGCAAGTGTTCAGCACAAAGTTATTGGATAAATTTATTGCTACAGTAACATCAAAATTAGTCTGTCTCTGTACTAAAACTTCACATTCATTTGTCAGTTTGTGCCTTTAGAAACATAAGTAAAGCAATATTGTATGTTATTTTTGTAGAAGCCACAATATAAATACTAACTAATATAACCCTCCAGATAGCCTTCCATAGCAAAATAATTGAATATTGTGAATCATTTCTTACCCCTCCCCAGTTTTAAAATCTCATTGAGACAGGTTTTTTAGTACACACAACATATGTTTTGATTAAAAAATAAGATTTTTTTTTAATTACACATTCTTATCGGCCTGTACTTGACATAAATAGTGCTGGAAATAATAACTAGGTGATGAATTTCAAATCAATGTGGTAACCACAGAGTTACCTTTTTCATGTACTATTTATGTCAAGGTTATTTGTGTATCCTTCATGAGGTAGTATTTGTACTGGTGCTTCAACTCAAAGTTTTATTCAATATTGCTTAAACCAAGTTTCTGAATTTGATGGTTTACAGCTTGTGTTTTTGTAGGTCATCCAGCGATAATTTCTCCAATTTATTTTGAATTCTAACCACTGGTTTCACAACAGAAGATTTTTTCAGAGTTTTAGAATGTCAATTGCGACTCCAGCAGGAGTCTATCAGCTGCATCACAGGTACAATCACTCTATACTGTCTTCCACATCACTGGAACTTCCCTTGAGATGACATGATGAATGTAACTGTTAGCTAACCTGAAATAAAAATCAGATAACAGGAATGTCATTTTACCATTAAAGGCCATATGTTTGCAGGGTGGCATCGCAATACATACGGAATGATTAACAAATAAAGTAGTGCTCAAGAAGCAAATCAAGTGATTGGCCACAAGTCTCCCATTAAAATTTGTCAATAGAATTTAAAAAAACAACAACCCTTATTTAGAAATTGTATTCTAAAACAAATGCAACACAATAAATAATTGCATAACCAACAGCATGGTTCGTAGCAAAGGGTTTTTACTCTTGTCACAGTACTACTGATAGCGACAAACTATACAGCAAGTTTGTTCTGTCTTTTATCTTGGCTTCAGTAGGACAAGCCATGTTGTGCCCGCAGCAGGTGCATTAAGGAGGACATTTTTTCTACTCTATCTTGTCATTCTTTTCTTTCTCCATCTCCCTGGGAGATGGCCCCACATGACTGAAATATTGTTTACTGTGCTGTTAAACCTCAAATCAATCAATCAATCAATTAATCAATCAATTAATCAATCAAATATTCAACAAAGTATTGAGTTTCAGATTGTGTTTGTTTGTTTGTTTGTTTGATTCTTTATGTCCCACCAACAATCTTTCAGTAATATAGGGACAAGTCTCCCAATGGTTGACCAGTACTAAGCTAGGACTAATGTGTCTTGCTCAAGACCACAACGCAGTGACGCCTGGGAGGCTCAAACCCACGGCCCCTCGGTCTGGAATCAAGCACTCTACCACTGAGCCAATGTGCTCCCAATGAGTCTGAAAGGCCAAAGTCCAAGGTCAAGGCAACAAAAGCTTATTTATAAAGATTTTGAAAGTTTGTCAAGCTTATCATCTCCCAGGAGAGGTAGCATCATGAAATCTTATCAGATAGATAGATAGAAACACACACAGACGCTGCACAATTACACAACATTGCATAAGCTCTTCTGTACTTCCAGGAGCTGAAAGTAATGACTTACATTTTGTTTTCCAAACATACTTCTTAATGTGCAATCTGTGAGGTCCTTTATTTAACTCTCGTTTTGTGTAGATATGCCTGAAAATTAAAGAAAATGACAAATGTATCAGTTTCATGGAAAGCTAAACGACAATCAAATATTAAAGCTGTTATAATAGCTAGATATGAGCCTTGAAATTCAGTATGCATGTTGGAATGTTCCTTTATCACAGTGACACTAATGCCAAAAGTGTATTTAAACTTATTCAATGGCTACATAAATTACACTGCATGTATAAAGTATGACATAAGCCTATAAAACAATTCAAACCAGAAATGATGGCTGAGAGAGAACATGGATTAAGCACAAGTATGCTTCGTAGCAGTGTATAATAAACCTTGCTATATATGATTTATAAATAAACATTTTCTGATTGGCTCGGAAGCCTATCCAGTCGCTGATATATCTACATGGTTTATTGGATGTGAGGGCCATGAAATTCATGACCCCTGGATCTGCAGTCAGACACGCATCTGTAGACAGACATGTACCTCAGACACGCATCTGCAGACAGACACGTTACCGACTGCACTACAAGGCCTGGTCAGAAGGTCAAGCATTATCGCATGATCCATCCGTAACGTCATTGGTTTTTATTGTCCAAAATGGCAGTTAATGTTTTACATACATGTTAGCCACGATCTGTGAAAACCTGCATTGTTGACATTTAGGACTTTTTATGTAAAAATCATTAGAAAAACACCAAATATTAAGAAATTTGACATGTTAACATGTTGCCTTAAAACCTATACAGGTGGATAGTAGAATAAATCTGGCAAATATTTCTGATTAAGCTTCTTCGTTATCATGCCATATGTTTCCATGGCAACAACTTTACCTTCGCAACTGTCAGAAGGTCAATCGTTTTAAGATCATGAAAATATTAGGCAAAAATGAATCAGTGTCAATTTTTCTGCGAATTCCATTGCATACATGCTTAGAATAATAAAAAAGTATGTTAGCAAGAAATAGCATGTTTTTCACGCACCCGAAAACCAACAAATCAGGAAGTTTACTTTGAAGTCATTAGTAATGTCATGACGTTTCTGGCGTTGCGTGTTAAAGTTTAGACAGTGTATAGTTTCAAAAGACCATACTTCCATTAATAATGGAGATAATTAACTTCATAAAAATTGCAGGATAACTTCTTAACACTCCGAGATTAAAAGTGTGTAATTTACTAATTTTGATGACTTCGTCAATAAGGCTGTTTTTCACAGATTGTTATATTTAATAAAACAATGATTGTCTAATGTTTTGGTAGACATGGAGTGTACTTAAACAGTAAACTTAATCATATTGTCCTCTGCTACACGTCGGTCAATATGACGTTTACTGTTCAATAACACTCCATGTCCACCTCAACAAATGTCAATAATTGTATAATAATGCATATAGTCTAGAAGAGAACTGTTGCAAAAACCTTTTTATTTTCAGAATGACACAAAGGCATACCAAAAAAGCTCATGTGTGCAATATACAGAAGACACCATGACCCTGGCAAGCCTAGGGCTGTGCATTGTTTCCTCAGTATTTTACTTTTTACTGTACCTGCAAAATATTCAGGCAATAATAATCTATCTTGCATTGGTTTTATAAAGAAGGGTACGCTTAACTTCCTCCACTGCAACAGCAACATTCTGAGTTGATGCTATTTTTCTCATCATCTGGCTCTTGATCTCCATTAGAAAATCCAGGTTTTCTAAACATGACATCAATTCATTCCATGGCTGAAAAGAGAATGATGCTGTGCCTAAATATACTTATTCCATGCGTAGGAAACTTCATAAAAAAGAGCCATCACTTTGAAAAGGAAATCTTATGACGGTCTTTCCGGTTCTATATATGGAGTCTGAAAAAATGCATAAACTGTAAGTTTTCCATTTGGTGTTTTTATGGTGTAAAATATCGAAAATAAAATAGTGCTCCACTCTGGTCTTAAAACTTCTGGTCTAAGCTGATGTGAGCTGCATATTTTGCACCTTTTTGTCTGAATCCGTTTTGTCATGAGGTATATAACAGTTGACAACCTCACAACAAAAGCGATTCAGATAAAACCGTACACAAATTGCAGCTCTCATCAACTTGGATTAGAGCCAAGAATGTGGTTTCAGATACACCTACTTACCAAGGTGCATGGGATGCCGGCCTAAAGCCCAGAATAAGGTGTCAGATATACCTACTTACACAGGTGCATAAAATGCCAGGCCTCAAGCCCAGAATGTGGTGTCAGATACACCTTCTTACCCAGGTTCAAGAAATGCTGGGTCTCAAGCCCAGACTGTGGTGTCAGAAAACCTACTTACCCAGATGCATGAGATGTCGGGCCTCAAGCCCAGAATGTGGTGTCAGGTACACCTATTTACCCAGGTGCATGAGATGCCGGACCTCAAGCCCAGAATGTGGTGTCAGACACACCTACTTACCCAGGTGCATGGGATGCCGGGCCTCAAGCCCAGAATGTGGTGTCAGATATACCTACTTAGCAAGATGCATGAAATGCCAGGCCTAAAGCTCAGAATGTGGTGGTAGATATACCTACTTTCCCAGGTGCATGAAATGCCAGGCCTCAAGCCCAGAATGTGGTGGCAGATATACCTACTTTCCCAGGTGCATGAAATGCCGGGCCTCAAGCCCAGAATGTGGTGGCAGATATACCTACTTACCCAGGTGCATGAAATGCCGGGCCTTAAGCCCAGAATGTGGTGTCAGATATACCTACTTAGCCAGATGCATGAAATGCTGGGCCTAAAGCTCAGAATCTGGTGGTAGATATACCTACTTACCCAGGTGCATGAAATGCCAGGCCTGAAGTTCAGAATCTGGTTGTAGATATACCTACTTAGCCAGGTGCATGAAATGCCAGGCCTCAAGCCCAGAATGTGGTGGCAGATATACCTACTTAGCCAGATGCATGGAATGCTGGGCCTAAAGCTCAGAATCTGGTGGTAGATATACCTACTTACCCAGGTGCATGAAATGCCGGGCCTAAAGTTCAGAATCTGGTGGTAGATATACCTACTTACCCAGGTGCATGAAATGCCAGGCCTCAAGCCCAGAATGTGGTGGCAGATATACGTACTTACCCAGGTGCATGAAATGCCGGGCCTCAAGCCCAGAATGTGGTGTCAGATATACCTACTTAGCCAGATGCATGAAATGCTGGGCCTAAAGCTCAGAATCTGGTGGTAGATATACCTACTTACCCAGGTGCATGAAATGCCGGGCCTAAAGCTGAGAATGTGGTGTCAGATACACCTACTTATCCATGTGCATGAAATGCCAGGCCTCAAGCCCAGAATGTGGTGTCAGATATACCTACTTAGCCAGTTGCATGAAATGCCTGGCCTAAAGCCCAGAATGTGGTGTCAGATATACCTACTTAGCCAGATGCATGAAATGCCGGGCCTAAAGCTCAGAATCTGGTGGTAGAAACACCTACTTACCAAGGTGCATGGGATGCCAGGCCTACAGCCCAGAATGTGGTGTCAGATATACCTACTTACACAGATGCATGAAATGCCGCGCCTAAAGCTCAGAATCTGGTAGTAGATATTTCTACTTACCCAGGTGCATGAAATGCCGGGCCTCATGCTCAGAATGTGGTGTCAGATATACCTACTTAGTCAGATGCATGAAATGCTGGGCCTAAAGCCCAGAATCTGGTGTCAGATATACCTACTTAGCCAGATGCATGAAATGCCGGGCCTAAAGCCCAGAATATGGTGTCAGATATACCTACTTACCCAGGTGCATGAAATGCCGGGCCATAAGCCGAGAATCTGGTGTCAGATATACCTGCTTACCCAGGTGCATGGGATGCTGGGCCTAAAGCCCAGAATCTGGTCTCAGATACACTTACTTACCCAGGTGCATGAGATGCCGGCCTCAAGCCCAGAATGTGGTGGTAGATATACCTACTTACCCAGGTGCATGAAATGCTTAGCCTAAAGCCCAGAATCTGGTGTCAGATATACCTACTTAGCCAGATGCATGAAATGCTGGACCTAAAGACCAGATTATGGTGTCAGATATACCTACTTAGCCAGATGCATGAAATACCGGGCCTAAAGCTCAGAATCTGGTGGTAGATATACCTACTTACCCAGGTGCATGAAATGCCGGGCCTTAACCCTGGAATCTGGAGTCTCCCGCTGTCACAGGTCCATGAAATGCTGGGCCTAAATGCCGTGAGCATGGAAACTGATTATCTATGTATCTACCTAAGCTATGTCCATGAAATGCCGGGCCTAAACCCTGGAATCTTTGATTATTTCCAAGGATTCTTTTATACATCCCAGTCAACATCTTTTCAGTCAAGTCAGAACAGAGTTTTCTGGGTTGAATAAGTACTAAGCAGCAAGCGAAGTGTCTTCGTAAAGGAAAAGCCCAAAAAATCAGCAAGCCACTTATCCCATACACAGTGTGTACGAGGTCGCATAATAGTCAAGGCTCAGGCGAGCCTGCGCATCTGCAGTTTCGCCTTCACTGCTCACATACACAAAGTATGGACGTAGATGGAAACTCACACATAGTTTTAGACCTCTAGCTCCACTGGGTACGCCTTGAAGGCTTTTGCCATATGCTATAAATAGATAATAAAGTATCAAAATATTGTGTGCTGACTCGCGAAAACATGTGACATTGCAGTTTATCAAAGTTTAAACAGTCATTTAAAAGTTTGTATGATTATTAGCGAATTCAAAATAAATAATGAGAATGTAGAACATATTTTTATCCAACAAACAACGTCAGTATCTGATTATTCAATCGAAAAAGCTTCCGCCTTCTCTCTTGTTTACCTTCTCAGTGAGGCGAATGTTTCCGACAGAGCTACGATTTCCGTAGATCTACGGTTCAACATCACGTGATACATGAGATGCCGGGCTTAAATACGCACCCATTTTTTTTGTAGACTGTAAAACGAAAGTAGGTAAATCAAAAGAAAAACATAAAACGTTGACGAATAAAAAATAAGTGCGTAAATAAATTTACATTTAGAAATAAAACGAAGAGAAAATAAAATTTAAGATAAATGCAGAATAAAATGTATTATCTTATTTAAATTTAGACAAGAAGATGAAAGCAGATTGATAGAAAAAAAACGCAATTGAATTGTTAAAAAAATTGTTCCTGAATATTTACCAATGGCGGCAACTATGCAAGATGTCAACAAAGCCTGGACACTTGTAACAGATTTTCTTCTTCCTGGAAAATCCTGTGTATGATATTATGTATTTAAGTGATGAATTAAGTATCATTTTTGTCGATTTTAAGTATGTTATACGCATCCCAAGTAGCTAAGATGTCAAATTCAGTGTGTAGCGCTTTTAAATTATAAGTTCGAATAGCACTAGTATTCGTGACGCCAATCAGAAAAACACCCACCCTTTTTGCTTGCGGCTCTCGTCGCAAGCATTTGTGTCGGAATAGTGATACCCTCTACCTGGTTGTCTATTTATATAACATACTGTTAGCATAACGGTCGTGTGTATGGGAAAAAAAACAGTTCAGCGACAAGACAACTCACCGACAGCAAGCAAAACATAGTGTTAAGACAGGGTTCGTACGGAAATGGGAATTCCAGGACTTTTCCAGGACTTTTTAATTATTCAAGGACTCAATTTCTTCCCATTTTTGTATAAAACAACGTGAAAATGCACTTATTTCAACCAGAAGCGTCGAGATTAAAAGGCGCACTCGATTTCTTTGATTCTGACACAGGTGATAAAAACCAGAACTACTGCACAAATTGAAAGAATAGAATACGAGTTGCACCTTGCTCTTTGACGTGTATCTAGCGATTTTCAGTCAGTTTTTTTGCGATCTTCACACAGTTTCCGCGCATCCCATAAATCAGAAAGGACTAGTTGTAATTTTTATATTTTTAAAAGACTTATTCATATTTTCAAGGGTGATTTTACAAAATTCCAGGACAAAGGCAGTTTTTTTTTTTTCAAATTCAAGGAGTTTTCCAAGACAAGTTCAAATTCTAAGACCTTTCCAGGTCTGTGCGAACCCTGTAAGAGCATGTCGCATATTATATGCCAGATTAACCCCCAAATTCAATTTGTGGATATATGTTGGGGTCATGAAATGTCGCTAACTGTTTTCATCCACAGTGACCTTGATCTCAGGAGTCAGTTCTGGAAAAAATGCACCCACAGCAGATCGCCAATTTTATTTATGGTAGCATTTTATATTTGGTATGTAGATACATCTTGGGCCTTGGCGAGTCACAAACTGTTTCCAGGTCACTGTCACCTTGACCTCTGGTTTCAGTTATAGCAAGGTCAAGCTCAGAGCATATCTGTGTATAATTTGAGGGAGGAATCCTAAATTTGGTTATGGGATCATGGCGTGTCGCATACACTTCTGGGTCTCTTTGACATGCAGCCTGTACATAAGCATGTATAAATACACTGCAACTTTAGTTTTATAACTTTATTAATCATGCCAGGATTGTCCGAACATGAACAATCTGGTGCAATTGGAATGATATTGGCCCACTTTGAATCGAACTAAAGTTCCTACTAAAGTTCTTACGTAATAGATACGTGCGTGCGTTTACGCCCAAATGGCTACAGTTGCGACCTTTTAATTAGGCCAAAAAAAAATATGTGTGTTTACTATTTTATGAAAATTTCAAACAGGGTAGGTAGGTCGATTTTCTTTTTTTATTTTATTTTCTTTTTTTATTTAATTTGAAATAGGGTAGGTAGGTCAGGTCGATTTTTTTTTCACTCGATTTTTTTTCACTCGATTTTTTTCACTATTTATGTACCAAGGTTTGGAAAGAAAACGATAATGCTCGGTATGTTTTGTTTTATATGATCCAAGCTTGGACCAAAGAGTATTGAGAAAAGAACAAGAAAACATTCTCATTCTCAAATTGAAAATCAAACTGATTGGCTGGTTCATTTAATGACAAAATCCAAAGGCAAAGCACAGATTTTCCCCTACATTAACTTAGACACTGAACAAAAGGAACATATCTGGCATTCTTGTAAATTATAAAGCACCGAGTTAGTGTAGTCAGTGATAAATGCATTTAACTTTGAAATTCTTTCTTCCGATACTTACAACATCAAGCAACTGAAGAGGAAAATAAACCCAAAGACGAAAGACGTCATCGCATGGATAGTTGTCATTTAATATCTCAAGTCATCTGGTTATGACTTGTTGCTTCAAACAAGCTTTTCTGATCTTGGTGATCACATTTTTATCGAAAAGCAACAAGAACGTCGCCATCTTGGATTGACAAAATCTGAATGTATCCATAAAACGGTTTGACTACATACCGAAAAGAATAAAATCAGCGAAAAATTTAAATACGGTACTAAAATCCGGGACCGCTCAAGCAGGACTGGACAACAGTCTCGTTTTTTTTTTCGGAGAAAAAATGGTAGGGTCGGCAGCTATAAAACAGGGTCGGTCGACAAACCGTAAACACACCTATTTTTTTTTTGGCCTTAGTTGTCAAGTAAACAAAGAGAAAAGCCCTGTATGCCCCCCCCCCCCCCCCCCCCCCCCCCTCAATTCTTCATTGTAGACAAAAAGGTGTGCATAAACTGCACAGCCTACTCTAATTGAGAATAACAAATAAGAGGGACCGCAAATAGAACACATCAATGATTTATCTTGTAAAATAAAAACATTTTGAGGCTATTGATAGATCTTTACATGTATCCCATCTTGCTAGACAGGTCTAGAGGAGGGAACCAGACAAGCTACTAGAGTAACGATGCTCTGACCCACCCTTGATCTTTGGTAGGTTCCTGACGTCTCTATAGTAGCGACTATCGATGTTCAAATTGAACTTTAGGTACTATAGTAGGAACTAAACTTCGATTCGAAGTGGGCCATTATAATTGCCATCAGTCAACTATATAGAATAGCTACTAGTCTGATAATAAAAGTGGTCATTAATACACGTAAAATATTGTAATAATATTTCTTTCTTTTCCAAATGGTTATGTTCATGGCTAGTCTATAAATGTAATTGTCTTCAGTGGAGTTGTAAGATTATCAGAACTTAGCACCAGCCTATGAACTAGCAACAAATTAGGGATATGTTTATATAAAAAAATGAAATGATTGTTTGAAAAGTTCTAGGCTTTTGGGAAAGGCGATCAACTACAGCGCCTCAGAGATCGTTATCAGGCTACATGTATAGGGACAGTTAAATATCGACATAGGTCTGGCTAACCAAAAATGACGACCTGACGTTAAGACGGCAACTTAAGTGGAGTGTATCAACGATATTTGCATCAACCATATCCGTTCTGGCTGGCTATCGTCAGTTCCAGACAAATAATAGGGCTTAGAGGGTAATTTCTATCCAGGTTTTTAATAAAAATATTTTGATACAATTACTTTAAATCACGTCTGATTCCTAGACAAATTACAATTTGCAACTTTAGAATCTAAGGGTACAATGTATTGCTATCCGATAGACTGTTGTCCTAACATTATTTATTTATTTTTGAATGAAATTAAAAACATGTTTTGCGGACATGTTGATGTTCACTGTTGCCAAAATTAAAAAAATTGACACATTAAAAATAAGTAAATTTTATTTCATTTTTTGCGTTTTTAAAGTCTTTCAGTGTATGGGGCTAGGTGCAGCTTTAGATAACTGTTTATGTTTTCTTTTGCCAGAAGAGTATCTTACCCACCGTCTCAATAACTATTGTTGTTTGTCTATGACGTGGTATTAGTGCAGTGTAAACAATAACCAAATTCGAAGGTGTTCCGAACATACAAGGTGCATATGCTGTTTTTCAACTAGGCAAGCCCTCCTTTAAAAAGGAAAATTTATTACTGGTGATTCATGAAATGGTAACCACTCAGCAGGAAGCTAAAGATAACAGTAAGGAGTGGAGATCAACTAGTAGGCTTACCACATTTATCAAAATTTTGTAAAGGTTTACAGGGCTGGAAAATTCTACTCGTCCGCTCGCCATGGCGAGTGGAAATTCTTGTTGATGAGTAAACTTTTTAATTTGCTCGTTCTTAAGGGCGAGTGGAAATTGCTTTTATTCGTGGTCTGTGACGTAGAAACAGGAAAAAGTTATATACACAAATGTCAATGGAATTTGATATTTTATCTGAAGCGTGGTAGCTCAGTGGTTAGGCACTTGCCTCTGATGCTAGAGGTCCCAGGTTCGATCCCCGCTCACGGTGAGGAAAATTTCGGTGTCTGAACACGCTTATTCTTGTGTCATTTGCAGGGATGACGCTAGATAAGTGCATCGTCTTTCAGATCGGGACGTTAACTGGATGTCCCCTGTGCAGGGAGAGTCAACCCTTGTGCAGGTTAAAGAACCCTACGGTAATTTAGATATGGTCACTTGTAGGCTTTCATCCTGCAAACCCGAGTGTGCAAAGTACACCTGTCGATAATACTGGAAAAAGGGTCTGGCAGTATATAGAGAAAGAAAGAAAGATCTGGAAACATCGTAATTGATTTGTTAAAGTCAGTAAACCAAATGCTTTTAAAAACTAAGCTGGTCAGTAGCAATGATTTCTGACAAAATGAGGCAGACAGTGTATCACACTCATGCTCAATAATCAATATCTGTACTGTATTTTCTACCGGAAAATTTTAAAACCAGTCCGGTAAATCATGTTGGAAATATCTTTAAAAGGCATCTCCTCCTGAGCCACTGGTCCAAATTCAAAATTAATTCACAGAATTGTTCCTCGTGATGCCTTCTACCAAAATTGCACAAATGGTTCTGCTCTACCAAACAAGGGGGCTGCCAGAGCTCTAGATTAGAAATGTCTTTAAATGACATTTCCTCCTGAACAACTGGTCAAATTAAAAATTATTTCACAGAATTGTTCCTCATAATGCCCTTTACTAAAATTCCACAAATGGTTCCCCTCCACTGAACAAAGGGGCCGCCAGAGCTCTATATAAGAAATATCTTTAAACGACATCTCCTCAACCAATAGTCCAAATTCAAAATTATTTCCCAGAATTGTTCCTCATGATGGCTTCTACTAAAATTGCACAAATTGTTCGCTCTACTGAACAAAAGGGCCGTGGGAGCTTCAGATAAGAAATATCTTTAAACGATATCTCTTCCTGAACCACTGGTCCAAATTCAAAATGATTTAACAGAATTGCTCCTTATGATGCCTTCTACCAAAATTGCTCAAATGGTTCCGCTCTACCAAACAAAGGGGCTGCCAGAGCTCTAGATAAGAAATGTCTTTTAATGACATTTCCTCCTGAACCACTAGTCAAATTCTAAATAATTTCACAGAATTGTTCCTCATGATGGTTTCTACCAAAATTGCACAAACAGTTTTGCTATGCTTAATATAGGCGCCTCCGGAGGTCTAGATGAGGAATGTCTTTAAATGACATTTCCTCCTAAATCGCTGGTCCAAATTTAAAATTATTTCACAGAAATGTTCCTCATGATGCCCTATACAAAAATTGCACAAATAGTTTTGATCTGCCGAAAAAGGGGTTGTCAGAGCTCTAGATAAGAAATATCTTCAAATGAAATCTCCTGAACCACTGGTCCAAAATCAGAATAATTCCATAGAAATGATTCTTAAATTTATCAGAAGGTTCAGCTTGACTGAACAACATGGCTACTAGAGCTAAAAATAGAAATAACTTTTATATTATATATCTCCTAAGCCACAGGCCAATACATCTACTTATGCCAGGACTCAGCTGAGTGATCCAGAGCCCTAGGGCAGTCTTGTTTAGGATAATTTTGTCTGGAGTATACCTCTTATATATTATCGAGGTAGGAATCCCGAATTTGGTTTGTGAATGCATCATTGTCCCGTTCCATTTTCTGGTAACTTGACCACTGACTTAGTTTCTAAAATTGGCATCGAGTCTCAGACTCTGGTGCATAACTTCTATTTCTTTGAGGTAGGAAAGCAAAATTTGGTGTGTGGATGCAGCCTGGGATGGCGGAGTGTCACATACCATTTTTGGGTGACTGTGACCTTCAAGTTGACCTCTGAGCTAGTTTTTAGAATAATCGTGTCCTGAGCTTTTCTCCTATATTATTTGAGCTAGGAATCCCAAATTTGGTGTGTGGTTGCATCTTGGGATGGCAGAGTGTCATGTATCAGTTTTTGGGTCACTGTCACCTTGACCTAGTTTCTAGAATAACTGTTGCCTACCTACCCTATTTTTTTTGCCCCTACCCTAAACATTAAAATGGTCTTTGGAGAAAAAATACCTAAAGTGGGACCTTTTTCAGATTTTATCACTATTTTCTTTGTTAAATGTTATAACAAAATTTAATAATTTCTCTACCCTAAATTTTGTTGGTATGCAACAGGAACCACACATATATTTCATTTAGGCCTAGTATTTGAGGGAGGAATCCCAAATTTGGTGTATGGATGCATCTTTGTATGCTGATATGTCACATACTATTTTTAGCTCGACACTGTGATCTTGACCTAGTTTCTAGAGTAATTATGTCTGGAGCATATCTCCTATATTATTTGATGTAGGAATCCCAAATTTGGTGTGTGGATTCCTCTTGGGATGGGGGAATGGTGCATACCATTTTGGGTCACTTTGACCTTGACTTTGACTTCTGGCCTCATTTCCAGGTTTTACGTGTCTGGAGCATATCTTCTATATTACAGCTAACTTTCCTCAAATGTGTCTTATTCTAGACCAGGTCCTTGGGGGCATTCGTCACGTTACTGTGACACTTTTTGTTTTTGCTTTTTCCAAGTTCAAAAAACACTCACCTCAGATAATGATCATGTATGATCGTCTGAGTAAAAGAAGATAGATAGATAGACACAAAGCAATGAACAGTTTTATGCTATCTATATAAACCTACCTGCTTGCCTTCCTGCCCGCCCCCCACCAGTGTTATGAATTATTTGAACTCTTTCTTTCTTTTCATACTGCCTTCAATCTATGGCCGACCATTTCTTCATTCTTGTCGTAGTTAAAAGACTATTGCAGATACTCTACTGTTTTCCTATCAACATAGTTACATTACAAAGGTTTCTATTGCAATGTATTGACATATAGGCAGTAATATAGTCTATAGCCAACACCAGTAAAAATGCAAAAATGAATTCAAAGTTATTAAATGACGTTCATATTAAAAATTCTATGAGAGTAATCTTCTAGTGTCATACGACTCATAGCATTGGGTACTTAGCACAGTGGCTCAGTGCTAGATTGAGGGGTCACTGGAGGCACTGTGTTGTTCCTTAGGAAAGACACTCTAGTATCCTCTGTTTAGCACTTGTCCAACTTAGGAATCGTTCCCACATGACTAAAGACTTGTTGACTGGGATGTAAAGCATCAACTCGACAACAGCGATTAAACTAAAACTTTTGACAAAACTATTTCTAGTTGACTATTCAGTTTTCTGGTTATTTTTACAGGTCTTTAGATAAGAGTCTGTAGCATACATGAGAATCTATGATGAGTGTGAGGGTAGGATAGAAAAATCCGTCCCGAGGATCGCAGTCTGGCATCATGAGGCTTGCCGAGTGATGACAAACGGTGATCCCGAGGGACAGATTTTTCTATCCCACCCTCACAAGAATAATGGATTCTTTTTCTTGCTCACCACTGTTTTTTATTTAAAAATAACCTTCCAGAAGTCCCTGAATATGCTAAGATACAATTTCACATGATGACGTCGTTTTAACATAACAATGACGTCACTTGACGACAATGTGTGCGAGTTCCAATACAACCAATGTATGTAGCCCTCACGTGACAGCCTGGGTAAGATAGCCTGGGTTAGATAAAATTTTCTAACCCAGGGTAAAATCTCAGATATCCATATCCTGTGTGCAAGAAATAGTTTTCTTATTTCTCAGCCAAAACATGTGTTGTGGGTACTCAAAAGAAACATCTCAATGAGACAGGTCTTTTGAGCACCCAAAACAAATGTGAAATATCATGGGTAAGAATATATTTACAATTTTACGCTAAAAATATTTGTTTATCTAAACCTGTGATTTTATATTTGTAGGGAACACAGACAGTTCACCATTCTCCTTTACCAAAAGTCGATTTTCTTAATGCTGTTAGCATCTTGTGCCAAAATGGGGTTGGTAATCTCTTAGATGACTGGTTTTTTGAAGAGCTGCAAAGAGACCTACGAAACAGAGTAGCTCCAGCCTTCTGGGCCTTTTTTGCAGGTACATGTGCTGGGCTTAAAAACTATAAAATAATGAAAGTGTTGTAACCCTTTGTGAACTAATGGCTTCTTCCTTCTGGTTTTATACAATTTAACTGGGGATGGTCCATTTTATATGTCAAGGGGTCACTGTGACAAAGTTTATATTTTCCAAATAATATTGTACATGTATTCTTTCTCTGAAGATATTTTAGTCTCTAAATAGAGAGAAAAGATTGCAGACACTGATTGGCATATCATCTGGGTCTTAATTGTTTGCCACTGTAATTATTAAGGACACTACGGACCCCAATAACCATAACTCGCATCACTAAACATATTTTGTCTCATAACTTCAATATTTTCTACCATATTTACCTGAAACTTGCTGAGATTAATGGAATTGGTACATTGTGGGCATTCAAAAGAACCATCTCAATGAGACGGTTCTTTTGAACACCCAAAACAAATGTTAAAGCTAATGGCTAAGAAACTATTCACAGTTTTACGCTCACAAATTTTGTTTATCTAGACCAATGTACAGTAAAACCTGTCTTAAGCGGCCACTCAAAAATAGACAAAACAAAGATCTTAATGACAAATGGTAGCTTAATGAAGGTCGAACGTATTGCAGAATGCTCCCCTTGGAGCATACTGCAATACTTTTGACCTGCATTAAGCGGTGATCGGTCTTGAAAACCAATTTTGGTCTTCTTTTTGAGTGGCCGCTTAAGACAGGTTTTACTGTATAATAATTTCTCATGGCTTCACTCATTGTTTTATCTGCAGAGTCTAATGGAAGTGACAGTTCAGTTTCAAGTAGTCATTGTCTTCAAGAGGCTGTAGAGTTTCTACATCAAGTTGCTGAAGGATACAGACCATGTCTTCAAGCATTAGAGAGTATGCCAAGGGAGATAAATAGGAACTATTCTATGTTATCATTCTGTGGAGTCACTAAACTGTCTGATGTTGTTATTACTTTGTTTAAGGCAATAGTGTTCCCATTTGTGACCAGAAAGTTTACTCTTTCTGTTGAAGAATTTTACTCAGAGGCATTCAGGGTCTTTCATCATGTGAATAATGACATTGATCAAGGTAGGTTTTAAATTTTATTCATGGTGAATAATATCAAATTTGGACACTTTCTCCTAAGTTTTGTGCCTGTGTTCTGCTGCAGTTGCAGGGATAAAATTTAGCACTTGCTAACTTGCTAAATGCTAGTAGTTTTCTCCAAAAAGCAAGTAGAAATTGTCATCACTTGCTATTTTTAGCATGTGGAAACAAGTCTCTCTAATGAACCAAATTATGCAACACAAGATACGTTGTATGGTAAACAGTGTAGATCCTGATCAGCCAGCTTCTTTGCAAGGAAGCCTGAATATAGGTTCAGAAAGCTGAAAATGCTAAATTTGTTTTGTCTATCAATTTTTGCTGTGTACGTAATTTGCAATGTTACTAAAAATAGTTCTAACATTTTTAGTGAAAAAGCAAGTTGATCAGCATCTTTAGCAAGTGAGAAAAATAGTCACTGGCTATCTTTAGCAAGTGGTTAAAATTCTAAAATTTGTTCCCTGAGTTGTGCATAATTCACCCTTGATGGATGGAACTACCTTCTATTTATCATGGTCCCAAGTCTGATCAAGCCATTGAGGTTCTACTGTATAAGAAAATAAGACTTCAGTTAAGAAGGTTTAACAAGTTGCAGATTATTTTGTGTAAAGTGATAGTATTATAAGTTAGACAGTAGGGGGGGGGGGGGGGGGGGGGTTGAAGTTGGTTTCTATAGCAGTTTGGTTTGAGCTATACCTGTTTGAAAATCAGAATCCATAAGACAGGTGTTCTTGAGACATGACCGACAGAGTTAGTCCTGATCTGGGTCCAAACAGTTTGACACACTGATAGATGTCCTGAAAGAATTTTATGAAAAAGTTAATTTTGAAAAAAAAGACAGCTGACAACAAGAAAAGTATGAAAAATTACCCAGCATGCTGAGTTAACCCTTTACGCCATAGGCTATTTTTAGACAACATTTGAAAAAATAAAGAAAAAATTAAATTAAGTTTTTATTATTTTTTTAAAGAAAGATTATGGAAATTGAGCATTTGCTCTTTTGGCATTTTCCATAATAGCTTTATATTCATGATATTTCAAAGGTGTCAAAAGGCGTTATTATGGAGCAGAGGGTTAATGGTATGAAAAATTACCCAGCATGCAAAGTGTTAATGGTGTAACTGTTTCAGATGAAGAAGAGAAAGAAGATGAAAGTATATGTCAAGGTTGTAAGAAGGAAACAGAGGAATGTCAATGTCAGGAGATTATGGAAAGATTCCATAATGTTAACAGAAAATTGTGAGTAATTTAGGCATAACTTTCTTCCAAACTGTCAATTTAATAAAAAGTTTTATGGTCGTAAAATATGCATTTAATTTAATATCTTTGTGGCATCACATTTTACAACTGAATGATCAAACCATACATGTAACATATCATTTTTATTGTTTGAATAATTCAGTTTTAAACCTGATGGAGACAAAGATGTACTACCATAAAACTGAAGATGACAATGTGAAATATAGTTATTGCCACTATATTTCCTTCTAATATCTTATATACCTATCAATATGTAATTTTTGCATAATTTTTTGTAAGGCGTGTTGTCAGTGAAGCAAAATCTGATGTCATCAAATGGAATGCAAGTTTATGTATATTTATTAGTTTCTTTTTAAGGCCTAAATTAAAATTTTATTTGTTTCCCCTTACCCAACCGACCCTGAAAAAAGGCCCTACTCAAAAAAAGTTATTTCAATTTTCAGTGAAGAATTTGTTTTTAAATTTCATTGCAAACTTAGAGAATTGTCTAATGTTAACAGTGTAACATTATCTTAGCAAATTTTTTGTGTATTTAATTTTATTGCCTATAGTAGGACTATACAGTAAAACCTGCCTAAAACAGCCACTCAAAGATATACACAACAAAGGTCGTTAAGACAGATGGGCGCTAAATGCAGGTCTAAAGTATTGCAGAATATTATGCTCCTGGGAGCATTCTGCAATACTTTTGACCTGCATTATGCGATAATCAGTCTTGAAAAAACAAACAATTTTTTGTATTTTGTTGAGTGGCCTCTTAAGACAGGCTTTACTGTATATAATTAAGTTTAATGGGTATCCAATTTGAGAAGTTAAAAAAAAAGAATTCCGACCGGCCCATACGGTAAAACAGGGTCGGGTAAGGGGAAACAAAAATATTTTTAAGGTTGGCCTAACTGCATTGTTGCGCCTTGGTCTGATAAATGTTATCTATCTCACTGCAGATATCTTTTTTCAGGTCAATGTGACATTAGAAAACTAGGTTTGCGTCATTTGATTTAAGGTTTACCAGGCTTGGCCTCCCACATTTGTGAAACTGTTTTGGTATACTGATAATACATGTAGCTCATGATTGTTAAAAATACAACTCAGTTGGTTGACGCATATACCATGGGTGGGTAGAGGGGGGTCTTTAACATTGTTGGGGACTCATGTATTGCATAGCAATATCACATGACCTTGTTCTTACGCACTCAAAATTAACTTGTTTTCGGCAATTGTTTAGTTACTTAATATCCGATTATCTCATTCTTATATAAAGATGACAGACAAGTTTTCGTAGAGTATTACAGAGAGGATCTTACATGAGTACTAATGACTTATTGAATTTATTAAATGACTTGAGGAAAAGAAGTTAAATGTAAGGCTTGCCAAGCATTTTATCGCTTTTTGCAACAAATTAAATCAATTCAATAGTAAAAGAGCACTAAGGTTAGATTCGTTTTATCATATGACATATAGATAACATTGAATTCTCATTTCTGGCATAAAAAATGTGGAAAATAGATGAAATGTGAGGCTTGCCGAGCAGTTTATCTCTTTTACACAACAAGTTTAATGAATTCACTAATACAAGAATATGAATGTTTGATTCCTTTTATCATAAGACATATAGTTTGCTTTGAAATCCCATTTCTGGCGATAAAAAGTTCAGATTTTGTCATTTTTTTTTATTATGTTGGCACCATTTTTGTGGACGTCATTTCATAATGTTACCCAAATCTGTAAACCACTACTAGTGGTTTAATGTCAATTTTTCACTTCCAGATGCGACATCATACATCACTGATTTTATTTAGGATTTTGAGAAAGCTACCTTTTCCTGAACATTTGGGAAAATATTTCATAAAAATTGGGAAAATAAGTGCTAAAATAGATGAAATTGGGAGAGTAAAGGCCATTTTTGGATTGGGAATGACTACCATATAAGGCGGTAAAATGGCCAAATAAAATCACTGTACATGTATGATAAAAAAAATATTTTCAGGGAGAAATAAAAAAAATCCACATATTTCAGGTGAATATTGTATCTTATCTAGTGCTTGCTAATCATATGCAAATGTGTCTTGGATGTCCCCTTAATTTTGTAGGGATGAGATAGGTGTTTTAGAGCAAGTATCTGGGACATCAGTGACTGCCTTGATACATCACCAGATTCAAAGTCATGTTGAAACAACTTGTAAAGGAAATTTTGAAACAGCATATCTGGAGAGTTTAGAAGTAGTAAGTAATTAACTAGAATGTTAACATTGGGCCGGATAAGCAAAACAAAAATTGAATATAAAATTGTGATTATTTTCTTATACATCAGTTGAAACATATATTTTGAGTACCCACAACCTATCTTTTAATTGGAAAATAAGAAAAAATAGTTTTAATTGTGCTCTCTTATTTGGAACTAGATCTATCTCAAAAGACTGATAACTCAGAGTCTACTGACAATACCTCAGATTCTCATAACACAAGCTGTATGATTAAGTCACAGTAAATTGTAGTTATATTGGGTTCACCTAAGCGGACCAATAGCAACACCATATACTCATGACAATTTATAATTCGATAATTGCAGTAAAATTAATGTTATAATTTTGTGAATATTGTGAATTCCAACCCTGATAATTCATGTTTTGAAAGTTGATTGTATTTAGCTTCATGAAATCAGTTAAGATGAAAACAGAATCTATTTTTATACTGCCAACATAAAACAAACAATCTACAGGGAAATAAATACTTTGTTATTTGGAAATTCTTAAACTCAGACCCTTTTAGTATACAATGGACAACACATTTCATTACTGTTTCAATTAGGATTCGAGATTCCATCTATTAAGAAAAGTATAACCAAGACACTACCTTATGTTGCGAAAAACCTATTTACCGGGTTTCCGATCTAGTAAGTCTCAAACCACTCTGCTCAGCTAGAGAGACTAGCTAGTGTGTGTATGTGTGTGTAAGTTTAAAGTCTTTCCAACAGCTAATGTCGTATGGAGAAAGGGGCCACAGCTTAAAGTCCCGGATAGAACCTGTGATCCCTTCCCTGTTTTAAAAGGCGAGTGGTTTATCCACTACACCAGGGCGGCTCCACAGAGACTAGCTAGAATACTAAACTTTTGTGTGAAGAAAGTTTTGGTACTACACTTTCCAGATATTGAATAACAAAGGTGCTGATCAGACTGCGCAGATGTGCATGCTGGTCCTTTGTTGTCCAAATACAACAAAGTCAGGTTTTCTTGTGTCAAGGCACGTTTATCATCTTTAATGCAATAAAACTTATGTATTGTTTCAGTGGTTAGAAAATAAGGTACTGGGCTGGCTGAAACTTGTGTACTCTGGAAACAGATCTCACATCGAGGCTGACTGCATAGCAGGCTTTAAAGGGAGATTACTCCACTTCCTGTTTGAAACCTATGCCAATGTCCAGATTAGCCAGCTGTTTAACATCATAATTGAGTTCCCCGAGTCAGAACCTGCCATACTAGACCTGAAGGTGTGCCTTGAGAAGACAGACATGAGGTCACAGCTTGTAGCCACTCTGAAGACATCATTAGAAACGAGGCTGCTGCATCCAGGTATGTCAGCAGTCATTATGTTTGTTTATCCTGGCCTATGACTTAGCAAACACTAAATTTGAGTGCTATCATGGCCTATAACTTAGCAAACGCTAAATTTGAGTGCTATCATTGCCTATAACTTAGCAAACGCTAAATTTGAGTGCTGAGCACTCAAATTTAGCGTTTGCTAAGTCATAGGCCAGGATAAACTAACATAATGAATGTAACATTGTGGTTTGTATCTGTTCTGCCAGTTTAAAAGTATGATTTGGGTTCTCAAAAGAACAGTCTCAATGTTTTGAGAACCCACAACATGTGTTTTGGTCGAGAAATAAGAAAAAAAGTTTGTGATGCGACATGCTTATCTAATGGCCTTTTGTAATTTTCTGATGGCAATTTAACCCATTGTATACTAATGGATTCTTACTGCTGGTTTGAAACAATAAACATGGGATAGTCCATTGTTCTCATATCTAGGTGTACCAGGTTATAATTTTCAAAAAGATAATGTATTCTTTGGTCTGAAGATCGGTTTTACCTTTACAAACAGTGTAGACCCTGATGAAATGAGGCATCATGCTGCATTTCATCTGGATCTACACTGTTTGCAAAGTACTCATTTAGGCATAATTAAAACAACTCTCACCTGATTTTTATCACAGGTATCATATATGCAACATAGCACAAGCTATAGGACACAAACAGTGTGGCTGAACCATCTGAATAAGCATTATTAAGGGCCTGCACTGTACATAAATATTTGCTTTAATATCTAGATCCTTGTTTATAGTAGTGGTTCACATGTTTAAGTAATATGGTCCTTAGCAGTGTTCCATATAAATGGCAAAACTTGACTTATTCACACCAAAAACAGAATTTTAATTAATTTTTGTGTTGTATGGTAAATAGAATCCAACATTTGAGCCTCTGTTTTATTGAATTTATCAAAGTTGGTGCGAAAAAATGATGAAATGCTCTGCAAGCCTCGCATTTATCTCTTTTCCTCTGCTCAATAAATTCAATAATTCATGAGCACTCATGTAAGATTATTTATTTCCATGTTTTTACATTTATCAGGAGTCAATACTGTGGATATTTTGACTGCCTACATATCAGCCATCAGAGCTTTGAGGGCCCTGGATCCTGCAGGAGTCATTCTTGAGCTTGTCTGTGACCCTGTCAGACGCTATCTCAGGTAAGCATGGCAAAATCTATTCAACAAGGAAGTATCCTTTTTTGAGGAGGATCATTTATACCTGTCACCTTTATAACAGGTATATGCCATTAAAAATACCTGCAAGGGTTGCATGGTATGTTCTTGTTATAGTTAATGACTTTTTTTCACATTAAAGTACTGTTATTTTGCATTTAAGCTAAAGTAAGCATACATTCCAGAACATAAGCAAATATTTCTGTCATCCTCTTTTTCAGGAAAAAATCTCATTTTTTGCATAACTTTGGCGCTGTAGCGACTATCACTCAACTCACAAAAATTCTGTTAAGCAGATACATAATTTGGGATGAATATTTTCAGAAGTAAAACGTTGACCAAAATATTACCCTTTATAACAGCTAGGTTCACTATTTTGTGCACTCGTCAACTGCAAACACCACACAATGACTTTGCTGTTCGAGTACAGTGGTTCTCTAGCGCAGGGGACAAAAATATTTAAATATTGCACTTGTCCTGCAGGACGAATGACTTACAATTTTCACTCGTACTGCAAACACATGCACTTGTCCTTTAAAAGTGTATGCAATAAAGAACATTAGGGAGTAATATGTAATATGACTTCCTCCAGTAGTTCTTTCCAAAGCACTCGTCCTGTAGGACAAGTGCTTTTGGAAGAATTACTTGTCCTTTCTAGATTTCACTCGTATTTACGAGCAGACGAGTGGAATTTTTGTCCCCTGTAGCGTGAGGCATCCACAAATGTATACCTCAGGGTTTGGTGTCTAAACAAGAGCCCTATGTTCCTCTGTGTTCTGGGCAGTGACCAAAGTTGTAGTTGTGAAATAGGCTGGGGAAAACAAATTCTTCATTCTTCAGGGATACTAATCTAGATACTGTCACGCCTACCAAAAGCTCGAATGCTCAACATCTGGTTGAATATAAAAAAAAATTCCTCCAGGAAGAGAATGAAAAATTGGGGAATGTCATGCAACAGACTATGCATTCCTACGTTTGTGCTATAAATTTGAGGTCAGAAAGTTTTCTCGTTTTGTCAGATTTACATTTTGCATAAAATAGGTGTACCAGAATGGGACAGGAACATGTTTATCACGGGAAAAGTAAATATGACCTAATGAGAATACTTTCTGAGCTCGTTTTTATACCACAAAAGCAGGAATCTATAGGCTGTTGCATGACATTCCCCGATTTTTTATTTTCTTCATAGAGCAGTTGTTTTTAATACTCAACCAGATGTTGAGCATTGGAGAGTTTGGTAGGCATGACTGTACTAAAATTAATCTTTGGGTAGAGAAGCAGGGAGGACCAATGCCTTTTACAGCCTCAAGAGATGACCTGTCAAGATCAACGAGCATGTCTTTGACACTGCATGTGTTTCACCATCTACTGGTCCAAGAGACTGCTGTAGTCGATACTTTCTAAAACTAATAAACCATAGCCCAGAACTAAAATTCCATAAAGATTGCATACTCCAGCTTAAGCTGAACCAAAATTTGTATGCAACTTCCTAGTGCTCTTAGCTACCCATTTAGTGTACAGCAAAAGCTCTGATCTGTTGGGAGTTATCGGTGGCGGACAGAACCAATTTTAATTGATTTTTTCTTATTTCAATTGGGTAAATTCGCAAATACTAATTAAGGTACTGCAGGACTGATCTGGATCCAAACAGTTTGTTTTTTATAGTGTCTTAAAGATTTTTTTGAAAAGGTTAATTTTGAAAAAAAAATCAGCAGATGACAAAGCTTGAAAAATTACCCAGCATGCAAAGAGATAATTATGTCATATGTATACATGATATTTTTGAAAATTTAGAAATGACTAATTGATTTCAGATCTCGAGATGATACAGTAAGATCTATTGTATCAAGTCTGACAGATGACAGTAGTAGTGAGTTACTTGAAGAGTTGATGAAATCTCAGCCACTGCTGGATGAGGCAGCACAGAGTGATAATGAGGATGAAGACTGGGAGAAATGGATGCCTGACCCTGTTGATGCTGATCCGGGTAAATGTTCTAAACTTGTGGGAAGCACAGTGGCTCAGTGGTAGAGTGCTTGAGGCAGCGGCTTTGAGCCTCACCACTGTCACTGCCTTGTGACCTTGAGCAAGACACATTAATCCTAGCTTAGTACTGGTTCAACCCAGGATAACCCGTCCCTACATAACTGAAAGAATGTTGATGGGACGTAAAGAATCAAATCAAACAAAAAAACTTGTGAACACTAGTTGGCTATAAAACAAGGGTCAAGACAAACAGTGCAGACCCAGATCAGACTGTCTTCCCTGTTTGCTAAACTGACATGCATTTTGTGAATTCCAGCCCTGATAAACACCATTTTATTGAAGAACAGAAAGAGAAACGGCAGGAACAGTCTGATCAGGGTTTGTATTGTTGGCTTCCATTTTAGCTGTATTCTTAAGTGCATTTGAAAATAAGAAATAGATGTAAAAAGCAGAAGACTTCTTCAGAAAAAGAAATATTGGTAGGATAAGGTTTAGCAACATCATATTACAAATTTAACAATTAAAGTGAATGTCTTTGTATTTTTCACACAGTGTTCAGACCTACAGGTAAGAGGGGTGTTTAAAATATTGTTTTCTTTTTTATCAACCAAAAGGTGTATTATGGGTACTCAAGAGAACTGTTTCAGTGAGTCTGTACTTTTTAGAACCAAAAATATACCTTTACACTGCTGAATAAGATTGTAATTTTACACTGAATAAAATGCTGGTTGATAAGAATATAATCACAATTTTACCAGGCCGGGTAGAGCAGTCTGTAACATGTCTGACTGCAGATACATGTCTGACTGCAGATCCAGGAGTTGCGAGTTTGATCCTGGACCGGTCCCATACTTTCGTGGAGATTAATCATGAAATAATTTCTACGGCCATTCTCCTCCCTTCCGCTGATTCAAGAAGGGTTGTTGTCAGTTACAAGTGAGAGCATGTGCAGGAGGTACTGGTTCATCACTTATGTCGAGGAACTCCGTGAATTGGTTATCTTTTATAATGATGAACTCTTTGTGCATTGGTAATAGCTACAAGTCTCATACATTTTGACTACAAAACCTTTTTAGATAATCTAAATATTATTATCGCTAATGAAACACAGAGTTAAGGGACTTTGATGTCTTCTGACGTTACGTCATATGACGACGTCGTTTAGGAGGATTTTTACGTGAGTAACCAGGGAAAGTTGTACAAGAACAGGCGATATGTAATGCTTATAAATAAACGTCTTTTTAATGTGGCACCTAATAAATATGGCAAACTTGTTTGTGTCTATGATACTTCGCCACAAGTTAGTCAAGCTTGCCCAGAAAAAAAGTGTGGTTAGGTTAACTGACCATCCCGACATTACCATAGCTGTTGACTGGGACGTAAAGAATCAAGCCAAAACAATTTTACACTCAAAAAGTTTGAATTTATGGATTTATGATAGTATCTTTTAGTGAAGTTTTTAAAAATTCACAATTTACAAGAGTGAGTAATTGAAAATTCTTAAATTTCTCAACTAAAACATATGTTGTGGGTACTCAAAAGAACCATCTCAGCAAGATGGTTCTTTTGAGCACCCAAAACAAATGTTTTAACTGATGGATAAGAAAATATTGGCAATCTTTCACCCAACATGTTTGTTCATTTTCACCTTTATTTGTTTTTAATTTTATTTCTAGCGACAGCCTCAAAGAGTCGAAGAGCATCAGACATCATAAGTATGCTAGTCAACATATACGGCAGTAAAGAATTGTTTGTCAGTGAATACAAAACATTGTTAGCTGACAGAATACTCTCAACTTTTAACTTTGAAATGGCACGAGAGATAAGATACTTGGAGTTACTGAAGCTAAGGTTTGGGGAGTCACAGCTACATAACTGTGAGGTGATGTTGAAGGATGTAGCAGACAGTAAGAGAATCAACACACGTATTGCAGAAGAAAGAAAGAAATCTGGAGAGGCTGAGGTAAATGAACCAGTTCATGAGGTATTGGTAAAGTAAAACCTGTCTTAAGCAGCCACTCAGAAATAGACAAAACAAATATCTTAATGACAAATGGTAGCTTAATGAAGGTCGAAAGTATTGCAGAATGCTCCCCTCGGAGCATTCTGCAATATTTTTGACCTGCATTCAATGATAATCGGTCTTGAAAAACAATTTTTTGGTCTTTTGGAGTGGCAGCTGAAGACAGGTTTTACTGTACAGGGCACTCTTTGCATGCTGGGTAATTTTGCATGGGTTTTTTGGTCATCTGATTTTTTTAAAGAATTAACATTTTGAAAAATATCTAAGAGATACGGTGCCATCAGAATGTCAAACAGTTTGGATCTTGTAGGGCCTGATCAGAGTCCAGACTGTTTGCAAAGGGTTATCAGCAGACAATAAAAATTGCCACTAGCGTGTACAGAGTTAAAATGCCTTGAGTCAGGGGTCATTAGCTTCCATAGACCTTTAATGGGGAAGACCTTAAAAAAATCTTCTCTAAAACCATATGCCCCACAGCTTATCTATTAAAAGTATGTAGCAATTTTTAGTGGTCCCCGACTAAAACCCTGCCAACCAAACCCCTGGGCTCGAAAATGGCTATGTCCTAGGGATTTTGCTCTTCTAGAATAAGGTTAAAAAAACTTCAAAGAAATCTCTGAAACCATTAGGCCAACAGCTCAGGTGAACAGTATAGCAGAGTTTCAGCTGGACTGAAATTTACTTCCGACATTTTGTCCAAGCAGTCCAAATATTGTTTGGACATTTGGAATTTTTTAAGACAATTTTTCAGACACTCATTTTACCACCATAAACGGAAACTGCTCTCTGCCCTTCTCATAATGAAATCAGGGGTAGTTTTGCTACCATTTCGGACGGTAGGTGCGACCTGGTTGATTGGCTGGCTTCTTATTTAATGAGGAGACTGGAGCTTGTTGATGAGTGAAAGTGGGTGGGGTACTGTTAGTTGCTGCTATTTTCAGTCGCTGCACGACTCGTTAGTCACGGAAAGTGGATGTTCAGGTAATGGTGGAGCGGGCAAACTGTTTTGGGGCATAAAAAAACTTGAGGTTCTGTTGTTTCTTGGTGGCAATTACGTTTTTTAGTCATTTTATCGGCTAATGCCAATGCAAATATGCTGTCCGCTTCAAGATGAAATCACGGAAGAAGTTTACAGGGTGCAATAGACCAATCAGACGTCGCGTAACAAAACACTATGACAGGTTTGCTTTAGTGAATAAGTATTTTAGGGGTAAAATTATGCAAACCAGTCTGACGCTTACAGAAGTTTGGCCAATCAGCAATCATATTATTAGATAAAAATAATATTGCATCACTGTGCATTACCGTACAGTGTGCACTTCCAAAAGTCTCGGACAAACTGTCCAAACTGGACAGCAAGCTCTCGGACATCTGGAACTATTTTCGGACTATGTCCGAGGGCTGACACCAAACAAAATCCCTGTATAGTCTCATTTAGCCCCTCTTTATTGATCTTCTGTTGAAAACAGTTGAATTAGAAAAATAGTTGTACAGTTTGCAATGAAATTGGGGATTCCATTAGCTTATAAAAAATTACAGGAAGTTAATTAAGTATTAAAAATGGAGGCCTCCTTTGGTATATATTAGAACTCAGAATTTGGGTTTAATGATTGCAATAGCATGTCTTATAATTTGACATCCTATTTAGATCAAATTTGCATTAAAATGTGTGTTCTGTGTTCTGATGAAGCCTTTGGTTTCATATACAACTATTTCATACCTTTCTGTGCAGCAGTTAAAACCATTATCCCCAATTTCCGCCTCGGGAACAGTTCATCAGGTCAACCATGATTGTGATAATTTGACTGTTGCACAGAAGGGTTTGAAATTGTTGTTTAATACCCAACACACGAACCTATAGAAACTAGTTTAACAAATATTTGTTTTAAATTTGATAAACATATACATAAGAAGAAATTTAATAACAGTTCATAGAATCCTCATCAACATGACAGCCAAGGATAGGCGCTAGAAAGTCATCAAATGCTCGTTTACTATGAAATTGTATTTATTTATTTATCTTTTTACTTATTTTAAAGCCAATAAAGGTGTGTGGACTTAACGTCATGAGACTGTTCTGTTAATCAGTGCATCATGTGAGAAGCAGTTAAAAATGTTGTCCCAGTAAACAGTAAATCGAAACCAGATCAAACTGGAAAGGTGTTAAACAGTCAAAATGTTTAATAACTCTATATATAGTAGGTTGGGTAATAATATAAATTGTTAATGAATATTTCATTCCCCTTCAATGTCCACTGATTTCTCATTTTAAGCGAGAGGTTTTTAGAATCAGTGATGTCAAGCAAGATACTAAACTTTTATAGATATGTATAGTTCACTAGAGTGGGTGTATAAAGCATCACCCATGAATTTGGCTTTTTATCGTAAAATGGCCCCGGGCGGGGGCATCTTTGTCACATTAAAACATTTCTAGTTCATTTCTGCTGAAAATTTGAAACAAGTACTCTTGACAGTGTAGACATTGAATAATTATTTCGTTGTTTCGTATACAAAACCTTGTATGTGCACTTTAGTAAACTTTACAGGAGAGACAAAAAACTTTCTGGATTGTTTGCTTTTTGTTATATTCTTATAAGATTTAGACTGAAAGCATATTTTAACATTATTTAACGGGTACAAGTAATACATTGGCAAAGTTTTATGTTTTTATCATATTGTGATACTTTTTAAACAAATATACGAGATTTTGTAACCAGATACTGCATTTGCCAATTGGGAAACTCAATAAAGACTAGTTGTGTTTTAATTAAATCAATTAAAAAGTAATCAATGGTAATTCTGTTCGTTTTGAGACGAGTAAGCTGCATTTGGTGTATCCACTTTACTTGTGTGGACAGTTCTATTTATAGGGACAAAATCTTGTAAAATACTACATCCACAAAAAAGTTGAGTTTACAAATTCTCCTATCTGCAGCATTTTCATAAATAATCTGAGAAACAAGTTCTCATGACAAATTTATGCATGAATTCAGGAGAAAGTATTCATATACACCCTTTGGAACCATCACAGTAATAAACCAGATAAAGCTTACCTGCTTTTTATCTTATCAAATGTACGTTTACGAGGTTTTAGAACTGGTAGGTTTGGCTAATTGAGGTTCAAGCTTTTGGAACGTCACAAAACAACAACTTTTCATTGGCTATTGCATACAAGGTTTTGTGACCTGGTGCACTCGACTGTTGTTATTGGCGTCATGCTAAAAACAGGGTTCGCCAAAAAACTGCGCATACAAGGTTTTGTAAATGAACCAAAGATTTGTTAATTTGTGAAAGAAGAAATACAGTCTGTTATGAGTGCCTTTGAATTATTCTTTATGCTTTCCTGTTTCAGGATGTAAAGGTTGATGCTATGGTATTGTCTGCTCAGTTTTGGCCATCATTCAGAGAAGAGAAGATAACTCTTCCAGAAGAAATGCAAAAACTGTTGGAAGAATACACCAAAAAGTTTGAGGCTCAGAAAGGAAACAGAACTTTGAACTGGAAATCACATTTAGGTACAGTAACTGTTTGTGGCTGTCAACTAAAAGTTCACTGGACCAGGGCCTGAGGTTTAAAGCTTTTTTCATGCTCAACTCAACTGATGCTCATTAATGTTAAGATGCCAAAAAGTCAGTTGTTGGCATCTTAACATTTTCTAGCAAGATAAATACAAAGTCTGAGTGTTATAAGCAGAAAACATCTTTATTTTGCAGTATTTTAGCTTTACTGAGGAGTTTAAATGTCATGATCAGTTGAGTTGACCATGAAAAAAGTTTTACAACCTTGAGGCTAGTTTAAATATAGTGAGTAATCATGAATTTGAGTTCAAACAAGTTGGACTACAAGACCTGCTTCATGTTTATTTGAACAAATGTGAATTTTATTTTTCGAGGTAGCATGTAAATAAAATACATACCTTTGCTTTCTCTTAAATAACAGACGTGTCCCTTGTACGACCAAAAAGACAAAACGGCAATTTAAAGCATAACCATAACACAGCGTCCCAAAATAAACGCCCACCCCCCTTTTTACTGATTTTAAGAGCTAAAACGGGTGTAATTCTAATAAAATACGTATAAAAGTGTTATAATTACTTTTAAGTTTAGAGGAACATTCAGTCTATTATTCAAATGAAAAACAGCTTCTGTGCGCCTACTTTTCCTTGACAACTGAGCTTTATAAGTTCTACAATTTGAGTGCCCAAATGGGCATTCCATGTATAAAATGTGTCCTGGAAGAATTGTGAAAAACAAATTCTAAAAACCCACAGCCCACACAAGTTTTTAAGGTCACTGCCCATAGCAATAACCGTAACTCTAAATCATCAAGGGAGGTAATACTTGGTAGCGTTCGATTATGCCAAAGTGTGATTTTACGCAACTATGATATGTTTTCTACAGACAGTAATGCCCGTTACACTGCACGTTGGTAATCTGAAAGTGATTTATATCACATTAAAAATGCAAACAAAATTTTAAGTATAATGAACAACAAAAGTTGGCATTCTTTACGGATACTAAACGATGGACGCTCAGCTCTGTGAGAAGAAAAAAATCAGTCAGTGTAATGGAACACGCATTATACCAGGGAAATGTCAGTCGACTGTTCGCGGTTTTTTGACAGTCCACAACAACAATAATGATATAACTACTTGTATATAGATCTATATATGATTTTCTGGTTTTATTTTACCTGCATTAAGATTTCACCAAGACAGACTATCTCGTCACGTTCTCTAGCGTCTACTTTGAACATGACGTGCGCTAATGACGTCACTTGCTCTTATGACGTCATTATGCGTAAACGACAAGTATTGAACTTGACGTTTACGTTGAGAGGCCTTCGCTTTAGTTTGCGTCCTAAACAACTTGCCTTATGTCAAATGTGTTCCAATATTTAGCTACAGGGCTATCTTGGACTAAGGTTGACCAAAGTATAGTCGTGAGTCTAAATTATAGTAGGCCTACTCTAAATTTACTAAAGATACGTGAGGAACTCTGCCATCGGGGTCTGCAAACAACAAAGGCACAGACCAGCTTGCGCATCCGCGCAGTCTGATCAGCGCCTTTGCTATTCACACATTGAATAGTATCGTATTTAACCTTGCTACAAGCGAGACTTCACTATTTCTATCTGGTCTCTGTGGCTGAGAAGGCTGGTTTTTGGTATGATCTTATCGGAATCCCTGAAGACAGGTTTTGTCACATCGATGCTCATATATGCATTTATATTCATGTAAATGCGGACCCAATCCACAAACCTGTTTCATGTGATATGCACATAGACAATGTCTAGCCCCTCTAGACTACTCGTGGCCAATTCCGCCCATGACCAACGCCGACGGGATCCGTACTAAAGATAATACCCCCTCCCCCTCCGCGCCACTGAATACCTCTTCACCTCCAATAGCAGGAAGGGTGCGGACATAAAAAGAAACTTTTCCATATAAATGCGGGCCCAACCAAAGCATTGGTAAGTTATAGGTACTCAGTGAGACGGTTCTTTTGAGCACCCAAAGCAAATATAAAAATAATGAGCAATAAAATATTTACAATTTTACGCTAAAATTTTTGCTAATTTCCAAGTTCACTCTACATTTGACATGTTTCAGCCGAAAGATGTCCGTCAATGGATATATCGATCTAAAAGAAATAAACCTCCTCTGGTCAAGTATTAAGGTTTGGCCTTGCTTCTCGATCGGACATAGTATGGCGCCCGAGGCCGCAACAAAGATTTAAAAACGTTTCAAAATTTTGGATGAGTACATGTAGTATATGCATCGATCCATTGAAGCGATGCATATTAAAACAGCACATTTTTCACCTAAATTAGACATGCAGAGTTACCCCGTGACCTTGAAAAACGGTAAATGTCCCCAAAACATTACACCTCTATCCTAATGATGTATCTGTGCAAATTTGGTCAAAACATGTCGACTAGGTGTTCAGACAAAATGCAGATAAGTTTCTTTTTACTATGGGTGGGGTATTTTGGTATCGTTTTTGGTATTGAAAAGTCTTCTTATATATGCATATAAATATTCCAAGTATTTGGAATACGCATAGTTTCATTTGGCAGCTCACAGTGAGGTATTTCAATCAATAGCGTTTGGTTCGTAAGGTTTTAACATGCTTAGAAATAAGAAAACCCTGCTTACTTCATTATTTTGCAGTTTAGGGGGTAGGGATAATTATTTGGTAATATCTCACTAATAAGACGGTGAATTTTTTTTAAATTCTGTCATAATGCATCTTATATAATGATCACTTTCCTAAAAAAAAAATAGAAAAAATTTATTTTTTTAAAGTATGTTTAAATATTGAATTATCAGTCAGTAATTGCTGAAAACGAATGCATAAATATCGGTGAATGCTGGTTTGAAAGCGTTATATGAAGAAAAATACTTGTATAGCTGCAAAAGAATGGTTTGAGAAAAAGTTCTTAATTATTAATGGCTTCGCATGATTGTTTGAAATAACGATTTTCAAATATAAAATTGAGTTACAGAATATCTTACTTGTCTTAATGAGTTTCCAAAAAGCTGCGTAAAAAAGCCAACATAGGCCATATAATGAAGAGCTGTAACTTTTGAACTGGACGGTAAATTTTCTTTAAAATGCGTTATTTTTCTTATAATATGATGTACTACAAAATATCAAAAAATGAAAAAATTCTATTTTTTGGAAAAAAATTCGCCCAGGTGTGGGCAGTGACCTTAAATAGTTCAAGAATATATTGCCGATAAAACTGATCACTAAATATTGCATTCATGTATTTTGCTTACAATTTAGTGTTGCTTTGGAAACTGTAAGCCCCAAAATTTGATGTTTAAATTGCTTCAAAAAAGTAAATATTCAACAAAAATGCTTTATTTCTTAGCAGAACACACTTTAATCAATTATGTACAATTTATAATAGGTTTCAAGAGAAAAACTTCACCCCTTTAAGAGGAATCGTTCGAGAACGATTTTGAACATTTCGTTTCAGACAGCCATTTTAAACGCTTAAATTTTGACTACTCATCTTCAGAGACTGTTTTAATCCAGCTAATAAAGTTAAGAGATATTTTCTTGGTGACTGCGCATTTCTGGAGATCTGATTAACCAATGTAAATTTATAATTACTAAATATGCTAAGAAATAAATGAGATACGGCAATTTCAAATTTGTTCAAATAAACATGAAACACCTCTTATATAACTGATAATCATGTAAAAGAAAAAAAAGGAGCTCAGTGGTAGAGTGCTTGACTCGAGACCAAAGGGCCACGGGTTGGAGCCTCACCGGCGTCACTGCATTGTGTCCTTGAGCAAAACATTAATCCTAGCATAGTACTGGTTCAACCCAGGAAGACCCGTCCCTTTATTACAGAAAGATTGTTGATGGGACGTAAAGAATCAAATCAAACAAAACAAAATGTAAAAGAAAAAAAACAAGAATATTGTATCGTTCTTTCCTATTATATGATATGTTGTGGAAAATGATGAGGCTATTTATGTCCCCCACTGAAAGGAAGGGGGACATATTGTTTCTTGTATAGATCACATCAGTATTGGCGTTGGGGTGACCCTTTCTTGTGTGCAAGATATCCCGACGAACTAGCCGGCCAATCGGAACCAAATTTGCATGGATATAACATTGGGGCATGATGAAGTCTTGATTAGGTTTTGGCGACCTTGCCCTAATTTCAAGGTCATAGCAGAGCTAAATAGGACAAATTTAAACCAAATAGAACTTGTGTGCAAGATATATAGTGGGGAAGATAACTGTTTTATGTGTCCACAATATATCTTATCATAATAATGATTGTCAAAAGAAAAGAATACAGAAAAGATTCAGTAACAGTGCTCTTTTAAAGACAAATTACTTTATATATAATAACCATACACCTTATTATATAAATGCCAGAGACTAATTTCATGATGTTAACCACCTGTTACACTGCCTGTTGTAGCTATACTTATACATCAGCTCAACAAAGTACACAGATACACTTGGTTTTACACTTAAAATGGGTCTGTATTCGTTTTTTATCCTTGAAAACAGTTGCTCTGGTACCCATTAGAGTTTAACCTTTGTAAAATTTCATGAATAGACTTTTTTTAGTCTTCATTGCAAATTTTATTGCAGGTCTTGTTAATATTGATGTTGAGTTGAAAGACAGGACTTTAAACTTCAGTGTATCACCTGTCCATGCCGCTATCATAATGCAGTTTCAAGATCAAGGTAAGTAATGATGCCATCACTTTGGAAATAATTTGAAATTGTTATACAAATTGATAATTGAGCCGTGACATGTGATTTCCAACAATGTGGTATTTTGGTAAGTGTAGACTCAGACGAGCCTGTGCAGTACCTTTTAAGCTTAGAAACTGCAAATGATGTTCAGTCAGTAGCTTAACAATCATAGAATACTCAAGTGACTAGCAAAGGCTCTGATCAGACTGCGCGTATGCGCAGGCTGATCTGAGGCTTTGCTGGTCACACATACCACATTGTTGGAAATCTCATGCACTGGCTCTTTTGAAATTGTTATTCAAAATTGATACATGTTATCTCCTGTTGAAAATGACTCTTGCTTACATGATGCAATTTAAGTTTTAGGGGAGTTTACCATATGGTCGATATGATCTTAACCCTTAAAGCGCCACCTACAATTTGCAGCAGACGACAATTGCAAATTTTTCTGCTTTTTCAAAAATAACAAATAAGGCATGATATTTCATGAGAATCATCTAAGGCATGCTATTTCATGAGAATCGTCTGCTGGCAGACGATTACCATGTAATATCATACCTTATTTTTGTCGAAAATTGGGAAAGATGTTGCTAAATTTGTCGTCTGCTGCAGTCGTGATCGGCGCTTTAAGGGTTAATTTGAGGATAACCACAAACAGCCAATTAGGCCTCCAGATAAGAGTGCCTAATTGAAAAATATTTTTCTTAACATATGTTGTGGGTACTCAAAAGAACCATCTCAGTGGTATATTTATTTTGAGGACCCAAAACAAATGTCTATATGGATGGGTAAGAAAATTATTACAATTTTAAGCACAAACCTTTGCTTATCTGGACCTGTCCAGCACCTTAGATTAGCAGCGTATTTGCGTAAATACACAATTAAAACCCTCAAAAAAGCAATTAAAATGAAATGTGTGCGTACCGAAAAGCAATTCTAACGATCGGTATGCAATTAAATGTGATGTCATTGCGTACCATTTGGTCCATTTCGTTTCCATTTGGGTAATAAACAAATGTCAGTAGGGTATCGATTTTTTTACTAGCGAGCGCACAATATAACTCATGTTTTATGAATGATATATCAGTGCCCAGTCCAGTATTTCGCGGAAAAACACTATGATGAAAGTGAAACACGCTCGAATGTCAACAACGGGATGAGATTTGTTTCAGGTACAATAAAATTGGCTGGTTTGATACTTTAGAAAGGCAGACGATAGGAGTGGATAAAAATGCAAGCACATTCCCGATGGCTTCATGCAATAAGAAAACATGTAATCACAGAAAAAAAATGTGGCGTAAACAAATATGAAAATACGCAATTGTTTTTGCTAGTACGCAATTGAGGATATCCAGGTTGCCTAAATACCCAATTGACCTAAAAGCTTATCTAGGGCGGTGCCTGTCAGACTGTTTTTTCATCCCCCACAAACTATCAAATAAATATCTGATAATGTATGTATAAGCTGTAACATACAAGCCAACCTGTGAAACCCAACAAGCCAACCTGTCAAACTTGGCCCACATACACATTAGGGGAGCAATGATTCATTGAAGTGTGGTTTGATTTGATATGTTTGGGTTGATTTGATTTTCGAAACTGTTTGTAAAAAATTTGCTTTTATGCAGCGACTAACCGTCACTTGTCAGCAGTGTTAATTCTAGGTCACTTCTTTGCGCAATTGATGTTTTTTTCTCTACAATTTCGGGCAGAGAAAAATTATGTCCATGGGTCCATTTTGGTGCAATTTCACTACCCCTGGCCACTTTCAAGCAGTGCATCAATCTTATATCCTGTTTTCAAAGGCCACTTCAATGGAGAGTCTAAGGGTTATGTCTGAGCCTTACCAGTGTCACTGCGTTGTGGTCCTTGAGCAAGACACATTTAACCTAGCTTAGTACTGGTTCAACCCAGGAAGACCCATCCCTGTTTAACTGAAAGATTGTTGATGGAATGTAAAGAATCAAATCAAACAAACAAACATAAGGGTTATGTCTAGTGTTCCAAAAAAAAATTGTGTTATTTAATTATGAAGTTCAAATGTCTGTTCTTGATTGTTCTTGTCAAAATGTTCCCACTTTAGTTTTTTGTCTTGTCAAAAAAGGACAAAAATGTCTAGTCTACAGTTAATAAAAGCAATATTTGAGTATCATTGTCATCTGTAACATAATATCAAAAATCAAATCTAAAAGTCGAAAATCGGAATGTTAAAAATTGAGTCGAATCAACAGGCACCTGTATCGTTACAGCCCTATTACACATGTGACTTTTGTTCAACACTCAAGCAAAATCCCTATTATATTTCATTAACTCTATGCATGGTGGCTAAGTTTCCATGCTTTTGTTGTCATCTGCTGACTTTATTTCAAATTAACCGATATTTGAAATTTTTTTTTACAGTCCTGAACACTAGCAGCGTGTCAAATGGTTTGGACCCTGATAATTCTGTTTGCTCTGATCTTGGTCCAAACTGTTTGCAAAGGTTATCAGCAGATGGCAAAAGTTGCCGCTATCATGGAAAGAGTTAAACAATCCATTTCATCAACTTAGTATTTTGCAAACTCCATGGTAGCTGGACATGAGCAGCACCATCCAATGGCAACATGTGAATACATCTGAGTAAAAATGAAAGTATCATGTCAAGTGATATCATCTTTCTTGTTCCTTGACTTTAGCGCCGTTGGCGCCGTGAAACCTGTTTAAGCCCTCCAGTAAAATATTTTACTGACCGTTCCAAGGCGGTACTTCTTTTGTGGATCTTTTGTGTTTTTTCTGTCTTGTGTTTGCTATGCCTTTGTGCGCGTCTGTTTAAATGTGCCTTGTGGTCACCTGCTCGGAAAAGGCTGCCCTCTTGGCTCTCGTTTGTGGTGTCTAACTGAGTTTATCACTTTCCCATTTGTATCCTGGGTCAGGTGTGGTACTTGATTGTATCAATTCCTGATCTTTGCCCAGGGACCAAGCTAGGGGGCGACTAGGGCGAAATAATCGCCCTAGGGGCCAAAATTTCGCCCTAAATGGGACCCAGGGAAAAGTGGGAGTCTCCCTAAAAAAAAAAAAAAAAATTTTTTTTTTTTTAGGGAGACTCATTTTCATTCTGTCACCACACAAATGCAAGCTGTGGTGACATTATCAGACAATCTTCTACCACTGCATCGTGTTTCTCCTTCCATTAAATGGCAATAGTATGTGTAATGGCTAATTTGCTTCTAAATTGACAGAAAATGCCGTAATTTTGCGCTATAACTTCTCCCTATCTGACTGTCACTTCTCCCTAATTTTCCTGCAGGGAGAAGTCACTTCTCCCTAAAATTCTAGGCCAGCTTGGTCCCTGCTTTGCACCCTTACTTACTTTTATTGGTTTGATGTGTACAACAAATGTATTGGCTTGCCCATGCTCCTATAAGCACAGACATAGTACTTTATGGATTGTTTACAATTATATGAAGTTCTGATTTCTAGTCAGTCCAGCGGTGAAATTTATTATTAATACAGATTTATAGTGTTGACGAAAAATAGTTAATCCCAAACAGAAGCAAGCTGATCTGGATATATATTGTTTTCAAATGAGGGATACAATTTTGAAGCTATGCACACAGCTTACTTTTAAGGTGGAATACAGTATATGATAAATGCATTTGTTGGTCTTAAACCATAAACCAACAATTTTTGAATATATTAGGACTCTAGATAGAAGTGCATAGTTTAAAAAATATGTTTTTTTATTTATCAGTCAAAACATATGTTGTGGTACTCAAAAGAACTGTCTCAATGAGGGGATACTCCCGAGTACCAGGACCTTACATTATAACTGATGAATAAGAAAATATTCACAATTTTATGCTCAAAGTTTTTTAGATCAGCTCTAGCAGTGAATTGTTTAGTATTAATTCACTGTTTGGAGGTTAGTTGTAAAGATCAAATCACCAGCGCATAGCACGAGTGATTTATCTTCGTAAAACTGACTGACAAACAGTGAATTTTACTCAACAATTCACGCAAAAGAGCTGATCTATTTCGATTCTAACACACAATAGATGGCGAAAACACATTTGAAGTATTCAGCTTCTTCCAACTTTCCATCATTGCACTGAAGAAATCCTGCCAATAGTTAGACTGTGTCACATACGTTTACATGTATTTGTAGCATCTTTCAAGCGTTAAAACAATGTTACACCTTCTAACGCCGTGACTGACGTCATTTTGCAGTAACAAATGATGTCAGCTAGCGCGCGTTTTCCTCGCACTTTCAAAACTGTGAATTATTGTTTGATATATCACGTTTTTTAGCATTGACTCTATAGGCAAGGTGCGTTAGAATGTATATATGCTTTTGTTGGTCTAAGACCATAAAGCAACATTTTTGAAATATTTTCCTGCAGATCGTTGGACTGTTGAAGAACTGAGTAGCGCTTTACAAGTACCAGCAACAGCCTTACGTCGTAAGATTGCTTACTGGCAGTCACAGGGTCTACTAAAGGAAGAAACAACCGACACATTTGTTCTGGTGGAGGAACATAAAGGGAGGACTCAAGACAGTGTGATTGTTGAGGATGAGGAGACTGAGTCAGCTATGGCATCAGCACATGTACAGAGAGAGGAAGAGTTACAGGTGAGTCTAATAGAATCTATCATGAGTGTGAGTGTGGTGGAGGAACATAAAGGGAGGACTCAAGACAGTGTGATTGTCAAGGATGAGGAGACTGAGTCAGCTATGGCATCAGCACATGTACAGAGAGAGGAAGAGTTACAGGTGAGTCTAATAGAATCTATCATGAGTGTGAGTGTGGTGGAGGAACATAAAGGGAGGACTCAAGACAGTGTGATTGTCAAGGATGAGGAGACTGAGTCAGCTATGGCATCAGCACATGTACAGAGAGAGGAAGAGTTACAGGTGAGTCTAATAGAATCTATCATGAGTGTGAGTGTGGTGGAGGAACATAAAGGGAGGACTCAAGACAGTGTGATTGTCAAGGATGAGGAGACTGAGTCAGCTATGGCATCAGCACATGTACAGAGAGAGGAAGAGTTACAGGTGAGTCTAATAGAATCTATCATGAGTGTGAGTGTGTCTGGTAGAGCAACATAAAGGGAGGACTCAAGACAGTGTGATTGTCAAGGATGAGGAGACTGAGTCAGCTATGGCATCAGCACATGTACAGAGAGAGGAAGAGTTACAGGTGAGTCTAATAGAATCTATCATGAGTGTGAGTGTGGTGGAGGAACATAAAGGGAGAACTCAAGACAGTGTGATTGTTGAGGATGAGGAGACGGAGTCAGCTATGGCATCAGCTCATGTACAGAGAGAAGAAGAGTTACAGGTGAGTCTAATAGAATCTATCATAAGTGTGAGTGTGGTGGAGGAACATAAAGGGAGGACTCAAGACAGTGTGATTGTTGAGGATGAGGAGACGGAGTCAGCTATGGCATCAGCGCATGTACAGAGAGAGGAGGAGTTACAGGTGAGTCTAATAGAATCTATCATAAGTGTGAGTGTGATGGAGGAACATAAAGGGAGGACTCAAGACAGTGTGATTGTTGAGGATGAGGAGACGGAGTCAGCTATGGCATCAGCTCATGTACAGAGAGAAGAAGAGTTACAGGTGAGTCTAATAGAATCTATCATGAGTGTGAGTGTGGTGGAGGAACATAAAGGGAGGACTCAAGACAGTGTGATTGTTGAGGATGAGGAGACTGAGTCAGCTATGGCATCAGCTCATGTACAGAGAGAAGAAGAGTTACAGGTGAGTCTAATAGAATCTATCATAAGTGTGAGTGTGGTGGAGGAACATAAAGGGAGGACTCAAGACAGTGTGATTGTTGAGGATGAGGAGACGGAGTCAGCTATGGCATCAGCGCATGTACAGAGAGAGGAAGAGTTACAGGTGAGTCTAATAGAATCTATCATGAGTGTGAGTGTGGTGGAGGAACATAAAGGGAGAACTCAAGACAGTGTGATTGTTGAGGATGAGGAGACGGAGTCAGCTATGGCATCAGCTCATGTACAGAGAGAAGAAGAGTTACAGGTGAGTCTAATAGAATCTATCATGAGTGTGAGTGTGGTGGAGGAACATAAAGGGAGGACTCAAGACAGTGTGATTGTCAAGGATGAGGAGACTGAGTCAGCTATGGCATCAGCACATGTACAGAGAGAGGAAGAGTTACAGGTGAGTCTAATAGAATCTATCATGAGTGTGAGTGTGGTGGAGGAACATAAAGGGAGGACTCAAGACAGTGTGATTGTTGAGGATGAGGAGACTGAGTCAGCTATGGCATCAGCACATGTACAGAGAGAGGAAGAGTTACAGGTGAGTCTATGAATATTTGCATACGTAAGACTACATGGTAGGGCAGGGGACAAAAATATTTAAATATTGCACTTGTCGTGCAGGATGAGTGACTTACAATTTTCACTCATCCTGCAAATACATGCATTTGTCCTCTAAAAGCGTATGCAATAAAGAACATAAGGGAGCAATAATTATGTAATATGACTTCCTCTAGCAATACTTTCCAAAGCGCTCGCCCTACAGGACGAGTGCTTTGGGAAGAATTACTCATCTTTTCTAGATTTCAATCCTAATTACGAGCGGATGAGTGGAATTTTTGTCCCCTGTAGGGCTACCTCAGAAATCATGGATATTTTTTTCAGAATTAAAATTTGCCAAATTATACTCCAAAAAGGTTCACACACAAAAAGAGCAAAAATATGCAGCCTCTAAATTAAGTGTTTTACAGTGTTTATCATTGTATTATAGAACTTTAAGGTTACTGTAAAGGTGGCACCTCAAGAATGGGTAATTAGGACTGGTCTACTTTAGGCATAGGTAAAACCTGAAAATGAGGCATTATATTATTTGAAAGTAATTGTATCATATTACACCATAAAACCTTATTCGGAAAGATGATTTAATATTTAAAACGCCAGCAAAATAACGTATGTTTATTGTTTGACATAAGAATAGAGGCAAACAGTGTGGACCCTGATCAGACTGCTCCCTGAGGAGCAGTCTGATCTTCAAAATTTTACAGCAGAAGCCAAAAACAAACATGTTTGTGATATGCACTATAAGGGTAAGTAAATGCGATGTCAATGTATATACAGTCAGGATTTTCATGAAATGCACACATGTTTGCAAAGCTTAAACAGCTCATTAACACTTTACCAAATAGATAGAACCTTGATTTCCTTTTTGAGCAGATGAATTGGCCAAACCACGCCCATATATGAATATTAAAGCTGCCCCCTTCACAGCGATCAAAAAGCTCTATTATGACACTTTCATCTTTTCGTGCTTGCGGTGACTTTTGTCATCGGTTGATAATATTTTTAAACAAACAGTTTGGATCCAGATCAGGACTAACAAAACATTGATCTGGATCTAATAAGTAAATGCAAAGTTGTGATGGGCATCATGACATAACATAACATTACTCCTTTTATGCTGGGTAATTTTGTATGCTTTTTGTCATCTGATTACTTTTTTCAAAAATAGTAAGCGAGTATGATCAGGAAATACCTCAATCACAAACTGCAGACAAACCCACGGCACCAAGAGGAAGAGTCAAACAACAATCACAAGACACTAAGAAGACAAACTAAGCAAAGCAACCAGCTCTCTCTTTCCTATCAAGATGATTGCAAAACTAGATTTGACAAAGAACGTACAACAAAACATAGAACAATTACAGACTCTTGCAATCAGAGTTACAATAAACAACCAATAAACAAACCAATCAACAAAAACAGAGCCACCGCCTTAGAATGGACAGTAGCCTAAACCACCTAAGCTTTTTCAAAAAATCTTTCAGGAACGCTATCAGAGTGTCAAATAGTTTTGATCCAGATCAGGGCCTAATTTGGGTCCAAACTGTTTGCAAAGGTTATCAGAAGACTGCAAATTTGGCGCTAGAAAGGAAAGAGTTGGACATTTATTACACTAGTATATTATTGTTAACACTCCTAAACATGATGTCATATGGTAGCTACCATTTTTACCTTAAACATTTGGAGCAGGTTGATCTCGACTTGCACTGGCTGCCCAGGCCAATCAGTCCAAGTTGAGGAGCAAGGGTGGTGGCTCAGTGGTAGAGTACTTGACTCGAGATCGAGGATTGTGGGTTCAAGCCTCACCAGAGGCACTGCATTGTGTCCTTGAGCAAAACACTTTATCTTCTGCTTAGTACTGGTTCCACCTGTCCTGACATGGCTGAAAAATGTTAACTGGGATGTAAAGAACAAATCAAAACCAATCAGTCCTAATGTTTAGGCTTAAATGGGGAATGACATAGCTCTGAAAAAAAATGTTTGTTAAATGTATAAAGTCGCACCAACCCTTGTGGGTGACCGGTCATTACCAGCAGATAATATTAAATTAAACATAGTTTGGGTGGTAAAAGTAAAAAAATATGTGTAATAAGACTTTATATAATCTGTATCAAAGTTCAAAGATACTGTTTAAAAATAAGAAAAATCTATTACATATTCAAAGAATCCACAGACTAAATTTTTTTATGAAAATTGTCACGAGATCTGATTTCAGAAAATAAAAAAAAAAAATGTCCTCCGATGGATTCCTAATCATATATAGGCCCCGGATATAGGCATCCCTGGAGATAAAAATGTGGATCTACAAGCAAAAACGTCTTTTTCATTAGATAAAACTCATTTTAAGATTCCTTTTTTTTTTCTGATTTCAAACCATCTATCAATAAATATATCTTGAATAAATGGCAAACTTCATGGAATAACAGTATTGGAAACAAACTTCTTGAGATAACACTTCTGAAAAAAAGTAAATATATTATTGAACTTTTGGTTAGTGTCAAGGCAGCACCTCATGAATGCGTAAATAGGACTGGTCTACTTTAGACATGGGTAAAAGCTGAAAATGAGGTGTGCTTTTATTCGAAGGTAACTGTATCATTGTACCATAACACCTTAGTAAAGACAGTAATTATTTAAACTTTAAAACGCCAGCAAAATAACTACATTTGAAAGTGTTTGTTTATAGTTTAACATAAGTATAGACGCAAACAGTGTGGACCCAGATCAGACTGCTCCTATAGGAGCAGTCTGATCTGGATCTACACTGTTTGTTAAAGAGGCTTTAAATCGTTTCAGCAGACAACAAAAACATATGAATTTTGTGATATGTGCTTTAAGGGTTAATACATGTGAGGTCAGTGTATATACGGTCAAGACTTTCATGAAATGCATGGAGGTTTGCGGGCCCAAAAAGCTTATTAACTCTTTACCAAATTTTAAATAAAACCTGATTTCCCCTCCTTAGCAGATGAAACCTCCTTAGCAGATGAAATAGCCGAACCACGCCCAGATATGAATATTAAAGTTGCGACCTTTACAGTAAGCGAAAAGTCTATTAATACACACAATAATTTGTTCTTCTGATTTCAGGTATTTTGGTCCTATATAGTTGGAATGTTGTCTAACCTAGACTCCCTGCCAATTGAACGTATCCACAGTATACTGAGAATGTTTGCCATGCAAGGAACATCAGCTATGGAGTGTAGTTTACAAGAACTTAAAATATTTTTGGACAGAAAAGTGAAAGAACAGAGTTTGATATTCACTGGTGGAGCATATAAACTACCAAAAACTAACTGAACTGATTCTAGAAATTGCAAGCTAATTATTTAAGAAATAAAATAGTCAAATCCAAATCTTGGAATCTTTAGTTTTTAATTTCTATCCTACTAGTGGCAATTTTGGTGCCTGCGGATTACCTTTGCAAACAGTTTGGACCCAGAATGCATTTTTCTGAATCCAAACTGTTTGGCACTCTTTTGGTGTCCATAATAGATTTCTTTTGAGAAAAGGTTAATAAAATAAAACCCTCAGACCACACTAAAGCATGCAAAGAGTTTAACTCCTGTCTGTAACTTATATGAAACTATTAGACATCAATTCTATCCTCCACTCTTCAAGTTTTTCGGACGAGATATAAAATCTATCCTCCACTCCTCAAGATTGTTTTATAAGCCATCAAATCTATCCTCCTCTCCTCAAGATTGTTTGATAAGCCATCAATTCTATCCTCCACTCCAAGATTGTTTGATAAGCCATCAAATCTATCCTCCACTCCAAGATTGTTTGATAAGCCATCAAATCTATCCTCCACTCCAAGATTGTTTGATAAGCCATCAAATCTATCCTCCACTCCTCAAGATTGTTTGATAAGCCATCAAATCTATCCTCCACTCCAAGATTGTTTGATAAGCCATCAAATCTATCCTCCACTCCTCAAGATTGTTTGATAAGCCATCAAATCTATCCTCCACTCCAAGATTGTTTAATAAGCCATCAAATCTATCCTCCACTCCAAGATTGTTTGATAAGCCATCAAATCTATCCTCCACTCCTCAAGATTGTTTGATAAGCCATCAAATCTATCCTCCACTCCAAGATTGTTTAATAAGCCATCAAATCTATCCTCCACTCCAAGATTGTTTGATAAGCCATCAAATCTATCCTCCACTCCTCAAGATTGTTTTATAAGCCATCAAATCTATCCTCCACTCCAAGATTGTTTGATAAGCCATCAAATCTATCCTCCACTCCTCAAGATTGTTTGATAAGCCATCAAATCTATCCTCACTCCAAAATTATCATACCAGATATAAAATCTATGGTACCACTCCTCAAGATAGTTGGATGAGACATCAAATCTATCCTTGAGACTTCAAATCTATCCTCCATGCCTCAAGTTTGTTGAACGAGACACCAATTTGATCCTCCACTCGACAAATTTGTCAGATAAGACGGCAATTGATCCTCCACCTCTCAGGTTTGTCTGATGAGATGTTCAGATGTGGCCCTAAACAGTTTTTCTAATTAACACCAACATTAAATAAGGCATCTCACAAGAGTTTTTGTGTTCATTGCATAGGCCACCGGGTAAGGAGATATCAAGCCTGCACTGTATCACCAGAGCCTTTTCTAACAGCACACTCAGGGCAGATGATCCTTCAGATACAAGCTTCACATTTGGCTGGATTAGATGTTTTCAAGTTTAAGAAAGGCTATCCATATGTGTTACAACCACTCAAGTACCCATTTAGCAATATGTTAAGATATAGAGAATACTAGGTGAGTGTCTTTTGATATCAAGTTTACCAGGCAAGTCTTCGAGAACGCTTGTTGAATTGCGAGGCCTGTCGAGCCAATCAATATTTGTTCCTAAAGTGTCAAGCTTGGTAAACTTGATATCAAAAGATGTGAACCTGGTATTCTATTTATCAGTTTACAAGCTGTTTCACTCTCCAAACTAATGTGTATGAATTATTGGTTTTCATGTTGATTCAAGGTCATTAACTAGTCATTCAAAAAGTGCAATGTCATGATGACCTGATAAAGGAACACCATGAGATAGGCAAGAATTATCAGGTCAATGTGCAAGAAGGCAGTTAGTATGAGAGGTAAATGATAAAAACGTTTCAAGATACAAGTGTCAATAGCATAAAATTTGCCATCTATTATTGTCAGCCATGTGCATGATAAACTACTGTAGAACACAAAGACCTAAGGTAGTAACGCAGTTTTATTGAATACACACAATACATTCTATTACAAATTATATTCTATGAATACTGAATCTTAGACCTGTGGTAATAAACAAGGTTTACATTTTGCACCCAGAATAAATAAAACTTGACAAAGATTTGGACATTCTGTGTGAAAAAGGGATAATACATTAGAAGCTGACTACCAAAAGATAGATGCTCTGTCTTGGTAAAATCTTTTGAAGGGATGCAACCTAAGAAAAAAATAGGAAAATATTAAGTGCTAATTTTTCAAACTTGTTTGAAATTATATCAGGTCTGTTTAGAAACAAGCAGTAACTTCCTCAATCATTTTAACCCATATTAGCCTAATGTCCTTATTGTGAGACATAGGCAAATGGTGAAGACCCAGATTAGATGTCACAGTATGTGGTGTCTCATCAGGGTCTTCACTATTTGTTCACAGAATGTTCTACTAATATTTGATTAAAAATGAAAAGACCACCCAACAATCCGTAAAACAGAAATGAACAGGTCCGATTGATTAGAATGGGAAATTCCATTCTGCTTAATTGTGTTAAACAAACGTTATATTTTTATTTTTATGTGCTCATTCTTGCAAGTAGCAGCACAAATATGGGCCACAACATGTGAAAACATGTGTGGGGTTTCCGACCAGGTATGACTCAAAGCAGCCTGAATTATTGAAATTTTGCATGGGGCCAGTTTTCTTGATAGAAAAAAAACAAACATGCTGATCAAACTTCACAGATGTGTAGGCTGGTCTGTGCATTTGTTGTTCGCATGCAACAAAGTCAGATTTTCAAGTGTTGAAGCCGATTAATAGAAGTGAAAAGTGTTATACATAATAGATCAGGCTATTAAGTATACTATTTTTTCATTGCGAACAAACAGTCATTTTGGTGGGTACTCTTGAAGTCTTTCAGTATTATCTTTCAGAATTACAGAGATCAGCACATGATAATTCGGTATCTATCACATATGCAAGCATCAAACGAGTCAGATGAGACTGAATTTTTGTTGCTCGCACACACAAAATAGGGGTGTAAATCAAGACTCAAACGACAACTTAGACCTCAAGTCCCACTAGCTGTGTATGCATGTATTAAAACACTTTACTCCATAGGTTATTTTTAGATCATGACATCATTTTCTATTTTTAGACAACATTGGAAAAACTCAAGAAAGATTTAAGTGAAATTTCTAATACACTTGCAAATATTATTGAAAATGGAGCATTTGCTCTTTTGGTGCAAATGCTCCATTTTCCATAATATTTTTAAACACATGATATTTCAAAGTAGTTAAAATGTCTTATTATGGAGTAAATTGTTAAGAATGACTTTACTCCTATGTTATAAGGACCAAAATCTCATTGCCTTGCTCATATTTTGTTACAGTAAATGTTTTAAACTTTCAAATACTCTGTTCTCAAATAAATTCACAAATTTCTTGTCATGATATTAAACAGGGAAGACCCTGATCAGACTGTTTCTTGATCAGACTGCTTCATAAGCAGCCTGATCTGGGTCTGTCCTGTTTGTCTAGGGCCTTTTTGGCAGGCAACTAGTTTTCAAAATTTTAGAACATTTACCATAATAATTAAGCAAAATGCCATTTGTACATGAAAAGTCTGTTTCTGATTTTTCCAATATTTTCTTGGCTGTTTCTTGAATTACTTTCCATGCATAGGTAACATCATCAGAGGTAATAATAAAACTAAATGCCATTTGTACATGAAAAGTCTGTTTCTGATTTTTCCAATATTTTCTTGGCTATTTCTTGAATAACTTTCCATGCATATTTAACATCCTCAGAGGTAGTTCTTGAAGCACATATAGCAAATCTTAGAAAATACACTCCCCTTATTATAGATGGTACCATGTGAATTCTTCTGTCATCATTTATTGCTTTCAATAAGGCCTCGTTCACTTCATTGTCTTCCTGAAAATAAATATACATACACAGGTTTAGATAAACACAATTTTTGAGCATAAAATTGTAAATATTTTCTTACTCATCAGTTTTAACATATGTTTTGGGTGTTCAAAAGAACCGTCTCATTGAGACGGTTCTTGTGAGTACCCACAACATATATTTTGGCTGAGAAATAAAAAAATAGTTTTTGGTTACGCACTCTTAACTAAAGTCCTGTCATATATTGCATTATGCAGCATTTTATCTGGGTCTTTGTCCTGTGCTAAAGTACTCCTTTAGGAGTTTCAGTCTGCAAGGGGTTAAATCTAGATTGGAGATATATAGCATGTACATATATAGTCCAGTTTGTCAACTATATATCCTTAACACTTATAACACTATCTTTTTCCTCAGGCAACATTTTTAATCATAATGAAAAAATATAGAAAAAAAATTGCTCAAATTTAACCTTTGTTCTGTTAAAGCTAACTTCTATTGCAAATTAGTAAGAGTTTATCACATACCTAGATACTTACTTATACAATGTTTAATTTATCCTTTAATTTAATGGTGCTCAACCATGTCATAAGAGACCAAGGGGATATTCATGCTGGTGTGGTCATACAGTGCTAGTTTATTTATGATTGATCCTATTGGCTTAAAGCGAATAAAACTCCCACCTGTCCATGCCCAGAATCGAACATAAGCTGTAAGATTGTCATACAAACAATCTACAACATGGGTGAAGGTCTTGAGGATTACTCCTAAATTAAGGATTTTGAAGCTGATTTTCCAGCCTAAAAATTTTGAAATTGGCTAGTTGTAATTGATTCTATGGTTTATATTTTGATCATCTAGGATTATTTATCCGTTTTCATATGTAAACTTGAAACTTTTCATATTTTATAAGATTGGAGAAATATTAGCAGGAAATGAGTTAAAACTGCCTTCTATAACAACACATTAGAAGTGCACTATTAACCAAGATTCTGTGATAAATGTAACATTTCGTATTGTGTAGCTTACCTTCAGTCTGAAACATACCAAGCCCATGACAACTTTTCCTATGATTTCAAATCTCTCATCGTCTTTGACTAGATCTTCAAATTCATGAGCTAATTTGATATCCTATAATATGAACAAAATAAGTACAGTAAAACCTGTGTAAAACGACCGCTCTCAAAAAGACAAAAAAGGGGAGCATTCTGCAATACTTTTGACCTTTTGTCATTAAGATATTTGTTTTGTCTATTTTTTAGCAGCAGTTTTACATAGGTTTTACTGTACAAGAAAAATAAATGGGTCAGCCAATGAGATAATGAAAATGTTGCATGTAAATAAAGTCACTACTTAGACAAACATGTACATATATTCAGTTGATACCCTGATGTGACCGTCTACCCACTAATTCAAATAAAACTGAGGTTACATTGAATTCAGAGAATAGGGAAATTTCAATAATTTTCTTCAAAACATATGTTTTTGGTGAATAAAAGAAATGTCTCAGTGAGCGAGGACTTCTTTTAACACTCAGAACACGCAAGTTCAATGTCATCTGAGGACTAATTCCTTTTATTATATAATCTATAAATAAACGTCTTCTGATTGGCCCAGATGCATATCCACTCGAGTCAATAAAACTACATATTGCATGGTTGGCCGGACGTGACGTTGCAAAGCACACGGCACGAGGTAATATTGACTGGCTTACGGGGAGTGACGTCAGAACGTCAAGTAATTTCGCATGATCCATCCGTAACGTCAAACGTTTTAATGGTCTAAAATGGCAGGAAATGCATAACCTGCATTTATTATATAATAAAACAATTGTTGACTTACGTTTCAGTAGACATGGAGTGTCATTGGACAGTAAACTTAATCATATTGACCTCCGCTCCGCGTCGGTCAATATGATGTTTACTGTTCAATAACACTCCATGTCTACCTCAACATAAGTCAATAATTGTATATTAATTAATTTGAACTGCTGCTAATTTGAAGTAAAAACTATTGTCCTGAGGACTTTGAAGTAATAAGATTGAACTGTAGATATATATAATTCTTTTAATAACCTTTTTAAGCTGTATGGACTTGCCTACCCTTATCAGTAGGATATGCCCATTTCAAATTTAAGTGGTATTGGATGGCATTATTCATTTTTAACCCAAATTTTACTAGATTAATCTGTAAGCAAACAGTGAAGATCCTGATCAGACACCACCATATGCAGTGTCTGATCTGAGTCTGCTCTGTTTGTCTATTATGTCTAAAATAGACACTAGGGTTATATGGGTTAATAAAATTATTAAATGCAAATGTATGGTTTGCCCAGCTGAGACATTACATTATGCAGCATATTGACAGGACCTCACAGGTTTAGATAAACAAAATTTTTGAGCATACAAGTGTAAATATTTTCTTATCCATCATTTATAACATATGTTCTTGGTGCTCAAAAGAACCATCTCAATGAGACGGTTCTTTTGAGTACCCACAACATATGTTTTGCTTGAGAAATAAGAAAATTAGTGTTTTTGTTACACAATCTTAACTAAAGGCCCGGACCTCCATTGTTTCCATTAGATAAGAAACTTCAAAAGGAATACAGATTAAATTTAAATATACCTGTCTACTACATAATGAAGAAGTCCCGACTAGACAATCATGGAAGTCCAATTACCTTTCGTATACATTCTTGCAGTCCCTTCTGTCCAAACAACCTGAGCACAAACCATAGTTTTAGTGATCTGAATCGTCTTCCTAGTGGTATATGCCAGTGCTGTTATGTAAATGATACGTAAGATATCATATGGTCCTCGTCATGACAAAACCTATCAGTGGGGGGTTGTGAACAACAACGGGGCAGATCAGCCTGCGCATCAGCGCAGACTGATCAGCGCCTTTGTTATTCGCTTTTTATAAAGTACCATATCTAGACTTGCTACATGGGAAATTTCAATTTTCTAGCTAATCTCTTTAGCTGAGGAGACTGGTTTGAGTCTCGCTTTTTCAGAAACCCAAAAAGACAGGTTTTGTCACGTCGAGGCCCATATGATAGGAATCTTATTATTTCAATTGGGCATTGTCACAGATAAGTTGATTTTATGGCATGATAACAACAAAGTGCAGACCCGCCTGCGCAAGTCTGCAGTCTGACCTGCACCCTTGGTATTCACTCAATAGACATGCAACATTTCACAATGTAGCATTCTCTGTATGATATATATTTCATGAGCCAGTGCATGAGATTTCCAACAATGTGGTATGTGTGACCAGCAAAGGCTCAGACCAGCCTGTGCATACGTGCAGTCTGATCAGAGCCTTTGCTAGTCGCTTGAATATTCTATGAGTGTGAAGCTACTGACTGAACATTATTTGGAGTTTCTAAGCTTCATAGGAGGCTGCACAGGCTCGTCTGAGCCTACACTTTTCAAAATGTCAAATTGTTGGAAATCTCATGCGGCGGCTCATCATAATAGTTGTTAAAAGTTTTACTTTCTGACAGCTTCCAAAATGTCTGAAAAGAGTTTATGTTCCAGTGTCCTTAACCATGGGTCATTTAAGTTTGTATTGTGATTTATCAAATTATGCAATCTTATCGTTTTATACCATCATGTTGGTGACATATTTCTGTTCCATTGATATATTATACATGCATACTTCATTATTCATACTAAAGATAGTTATACAATAGTAAAATTTACCGAACAATCTTTGTACTCCAATTTTAACAAAAAAATTATTTGACTCTCTGTACATGCTTGAAGGTGCAATATAATATTGACTTATGAACCAATAATGCTTAAATTTTGTACATATGTCTAATTATGGTGACCAGGTACACTGTGAAAATCGACTGTGTAGTAGGTCAGGTTACTTATTGACTCACCCTCATACATCATTTTTAAGATGGACTCATTATGGGGAAAAGATATGTGCACAGTGCATTTTAGATAGAAAAAAGTGACATACCCTATAATCAGGCATCTTCCCTTGGTTTTCATGCTTCAGATAAAGAGGATCAACATTGAAGGCATTGCTGATCAGTGAGCTGTCTTTCACCCTGTAATGATAGATATAAGAGCCCTGACATGTGATTTCCAACAAGGTGGTATTTTGACAAGTGTAGACTCAGACGAGTCTATGCAGCCTCCCTTTTAGCTTAGAAACTCCAAATGATGTTTAGTCAGTAGCTTAACTCTCATAGAATATTCAAGCAACTAGCAAAGACTCTGATCATACTGCGCATATGCGCAGGCTGATCTGAGGCTTTGCAGGTGGCACCTACCACATTGTTGGAAATCTCATGTCGCGATCATATAATATCTCCGTTGCTGCATTACACTAAATAATTCGACACCTTAACCTATTACTATAAATATCATATATCTCTTAGACTATTTGACAGCTTAATGAGGCATTTGAAATTAGGATTGACTCAGCAAAATTTAATATTATAGTGTTAAGCAGTGTTAATCTTGTTTGGTCAAGTTATTCCCTGAGAGTTTCAGTTTATATACATTATGTTTTTAAACTATATGTACATGTACTGGTCATGTAGGCAATTTCATGATATTCCTTTGGTCTATCATTTTGCTTTGGGAATACACAAACACCCAAACCACCCTGGGAAGAATTTTCTAGGTAAATATTTCAAACAAATAGTTTTGTAAAATAACTTAAAAAAACATTATGTATTACTGCAGTTAATCAGTTTATTTTTTAAAACAAATTACAAATACTTGAATGCAACGCTATTCCAGATCACTAATTCTATATCACCTTTCATTTGGTCGACTGTTATTTGTATGGCATAATGAGGTGCTTGTTTCTTCGGATTTGTCTCATTTCTTCAATATTTGTTATAATTTTGGCTTTTGGATGTACATGTTTACTTCTGATTAGGATGAATTAACCTCTTATTATCACACTGAATTAAAACCCAAACCAGTGCACTTAACTATAGTGGCCCAACTTCCATGATTTGGAAAGCGGTTGCAGATTACCTCAATTCTACATAACAAATCAAGATATATAGTTTTTTCCTCTCATATAAAGGTATTTCTTACCACATTGCAGAGCAGTCAAAGTTTACTTGCATCCATTTATGTGGGTTGAAGTTAAATGACTCAGCATACTGAAATAGAAAATTGAAAATGATATAAGTCTCATCTTCAGTAAGCCTATTCTTGCTGTATGTGAACAACAACTTATCAGTTACCTCTCATATTAATTGCATTGTTGAATGTTGACCTAATAGACGTTGCCTATATCACGGCATGTGCCTTTATCAGGTCATCATAACGTTGCACTTTATGAATGGTGTCGCCAATGATGCTGAATCGACACAAAATCGATAATAACATCATAATCGGTAGTTTGAAGAGTGAATCAATGGGTAAACTGATAAATAGAATACCAGGTTTGCGTCTTTTGATATCAAGTTTACCAGGCTCGGTTTCAAGAACACATGTCAAATCGCTCTGCAAAGTAAGAAAGGCGACAAAGATCAGGCAATGATGCCATCAAGTACCACACCTGACCCAGGATACCACATGAGAAAGTGACAAAATTACAATTAAACATCACAAACAAGACCCAAAAGGTCAGCCCTTTTCCAGCAGGTGACCACAAGGCAGCAATGAACAGAAGCAAAAGCATGACAAATACAAGACATAAATAACACTTATGATCTACAAAAGAAGTACCACCTTGGAACGGTAAGTAAAAATATTTTACTGGAGGTCTAAACCAGTTTCACGGCGCCAACATCACCCTTTGTTCAGACACATAGATGTTTGGTTTGCATGAAAGAACCTGCAAGCCTCGCGATTCAACAAGCATTATTGAAGCCTTACCTAGTAAAGTTGACATCAAAAGACACTCACCTAGTATTCTCTATGTACATGCAGGTAATATGCTCAGCAGTGTTTCCCTTTCTGAGAAGTATAATAGCTAAACTTTCTGCATCCACAATTTAAATATTTTAGCAAGTCTGTAACCTAATTATAGCTTTGAATGTTACCTTGTTGATGGGTCTGAAGACAGATTTTCTTATGACAAGGTTTGTAATGTAACACTTTCAGTAAATGTAATTCAGAACTAATCTAACAGAGCCTTGAAGGACCTTTCAATATGGCTTTCCAATATCTTTCACAAAAATAGTACTTTAGCTGTGAGTAAACTAGAAACCTTTAATGTGAGCTTAACAATTTATGTTTTTAACAACTGAATCAGTTCTTTGCCCCTATTCCACCCCACACAAATAGCTGGGACTGCTGTCAGTTTTTATTCATTGTTACCTCTTATGAAAGAGGTTTCATTTTCGGTGCTGGATTGTGATGCAGTGCTTTGTATATATAGCCCCATAGCTGTATAAGGACGTTCAAAGTGACTTTTATTTTACTCCATGAGGATTAAGCAGACAGCTTATTTATGAAGTAGACAGAATATCATAAAGTTCTGAATATTAATATCCCGATCTTGCATGAAATATTTTCTCTGCTTACCTCTACTCCATTCAATAGATGTCTGTATTCAGGGCAAATAAAAGCACTTCCAGCATAAGCTGCATCTATATGCATCCAGATGCCTTCTCTTTGACCTTAATAAGCAAAAACATACAATTAAATCAGAGTTTTCAAACTTTTTCTATAAAAATCTTGTGCTCATTTGAATCGTCTCACACTAAACATATGGGCTAGCACATGAGAAAATGGTACATACAACATGTGCATGCACCCTCATTCATTAACTCGTTCCTTCCTAATGCCACTCTTGCCATCTGGTGGTAACCTTTAAAAACAGTTTGGACCCAATTAGGACCAACATAACGTCAGTCCTGATCTGGATCCAAACCATTTGACCCCTGATGGTGTTCCTGAAAGAAATCTTTGAGAGAGCTAATGTTGAAAAATAGTCAGATGATTACTAAAGCATGTAAAAATACTCAACCTGCAAAGAGTTTTACATACACATACAACTATCAAGTGGTATTAGATGTCTTATTTTTGGTCTTAACCTTTTTTTTTATATCTACTTACAAAATTGCTTTTGTTTGACTAAGTGAAAAATACCTTAATCTTGAGCTGGCTCATAAATTCCAAATAATTTATCCTAATATTGCTTTTATTCAGTGGTGCTATAAAGACGGTTTAACAGTAGATCCACGTTCCATCTCGCTTTGCATTATGTCCTAGCTTGATAACATAAAGCTCATTAAACTCCAGCTGATAAGTTTTTAGGCCTAATTTTTCGCAATAACTTTTTTGTCTTCAATTTTAGCAAAATGTGTTTGCGATGAAAGTTGTAGAGGAGAATTTCCGCCAATTTCTCCAAAAGGTCTTGTGCTTGTGGCGCAAACAGATTTTTGTGTATATAGATGAAGATTTGCAATAAATTGAATTCGTCCTAAACTTCTAAGTCATTTATTGACAGGTAAAATTCGTATAGGCGTGACAGAAAGGGGTAGTTTCAAAAATATTCGGAAGCGGTGCATATTCTTCAAAGGATGTGCATAACATCATACTGAGAATTTACCGTGCATATGCATTATCAACTTAAAGCAAGCTCATTTGTAAGAACAAAGGCTGGGTTATCGCATGACGTGATTTTTTCTCTGATGCACGTGCTATGAAATGAAGGGTTTTGAGATGACCCTACTAGTTTAACGCACAAGCGAATCAGGCGCGATTTCTATTATATTTGAACAAGCCATCCATTGCTTTAGAAATTGAATTAGGACGGTGCAATGTAACTTTTTGACTAACATCTTGGACTTTATTTGCGCTTTGCTAGAAATGTTCAAAGAGTGCATCTAAGCACAGAGGAACCTGCAGCATCCAGGATGTTGGAACAACTTGGAGAAGTTGGCGGAGATGTTCTTGAATAATTTTCATCGCGAACACGTTTTGCTAAAATTGAAGATAAAAAAATATTGCGAAAATTTAGGTCTAAAAACTTATCAGCTGGAGTTTAGTTAATGGCACTTTTCACTGAAAACATCCCATAGAAATACAGTCAGCATAATTTTTTAACCTTGCTTACTTATACTCAGGTACCTCTAATTGTATCAATATCTAGTACCTGTCAGATAGTTCACACCAGCTTGAGACACCACACAAGTAAAATAACGTGATAAATTACATTTATATAATGGCCGACCCATTTGGATAACCTTAAATGACTAAGAACAACGTTTTGGTATTTGCTGTCCATATATTGTTACAGACTTCTTCTTCATAGAAATTAATTTCCATTACATAATATATATGTTAACAGTAAATACCTTATTTAAACCATTTATACCATATAGCGAACACATCCATCCATATTGTTTCATCATGTTGAAAAGCACTAGTATTCAAATGTTTCTTGTAGATTTTTCTTTTAGTTTATGACTAAGATTTTCAAGAGATCTTGTACAGATTAGATGTCTACATTTGCTAGATCTCACTCTGTGGCTACTTTATTTGCTCCTGTCCCATTTATGTACCCCTAGACATTAATACATTAAAGGAAGTTTCAAAATCCTTCTTGCAGCAAGGAAATCAGTGTGTCAGTTTTCACTGAGTAAATACAACAAAATAAAGAAAGACTTTCAAAGGACAACAGTGTTAAGTGTAAATTAACCACTTAACAATCCAATTGAAAGTGGCATTATTTCAATGTTTTGGCTGCATCAACATTGACTTACACACATCTCCAAGTTCAAGGGCATTGTCGAAGGCACAGGAGGGCGTGGTTCCAAGTGTCGCACATACCTGTAATGAAATGATTTTCATGCTTGTCAGTGAATAATGAAATAGTTCCTAAGAATGTGTTATTTGTCAAAAAAGTGTAATTGTAAATGAATCTTGTATAATAGTATATTAACACCTATAGCTTACAGCAGAGGGTATCATGAATTTTGTTTTAGATAAAAAATGCAAATTGTGTTCTAGCAAGCAGGAGATGATTCACGTGATATGATAAGGCTTATTCACCCCCCAAATCCATGTTTGTTCACAAGAGGAAGACATGCGACACAAATTAGTTGTCTTCTTTGGGTGGGTTGCTTTATTTTGTTCTTTCAGTGTTATGGGTTGCAACGTATTGTGTTTTGTAGTCAACTTCTTATTGTTTTGTTTAATATAAAATTATTTTGCATAGGTGTTGTCTGTATTTTTTTTTCTTGTTTGTATTATGCTTTATCTAATTGGTGTGTATCTTAGAACGAACGCTCACACCCTTCTTGTGATCTCTACCATGCCTACATGAGTACACCCAGATTGAAAATAATCAAGAAGAATTAAACAAAAAGCAAAATACCACTTAAGCTGGTTCTAACGATGTGACAGTTGTTGTACTTGCCACAAACTTTTGTTAAAGCAGCTCTGTTTTCAGTTTTAACCCATTTAAGCCAAATGGTATATCCCACTTTTATCATTTGGACCAGGCAATTTCTGTTTTAAGGGTTGTTGGGAAGTATTTATCAATTTTATTCAGATTTCAATAGCAAACAGTGGAAACCCTGATCAGACTCCGTGTTATGATCTGGATCAGCGCTGTTTGCACATGTCCCACAAAAAGGACGCTAGGCTTATATGGGTTAAAGGTTCTCTATTTCGAGAGAAAATGCTTTTCCTTTTACTGTAATCTGTTTGTCATGTGGTGTTGGTAGAGCCTCACTGTATTTTAAAGGATCTGGGTTTTTTCAGAATTTTAATTCTATTTTGCATTCAAATTAGAACAGCTATGGACTTTTGGAAGCTGTCTCCCTTAAAGATTTTGTCTTACAAAAATTGGCACAAGTCCTTTGGACTTGTCTTCTTCTATAGCACTCTGTAACGTATCTCCTCTCAATGCATAGTTTTCATCTGTACCAAGCTTCCTCATTTTAACTGCTGCAATTAAACCAGCTCGCTCTACTGATGAATGGGACTGAAATACACAAGATAAATGAGCTGTGACGCGTGATTTCCAACAATGTGACATTTTGACAAGTGTAGACTCAAACGAGCCTGTGTAGCCTCCTTTTAAGCTTAGAAACTCCAAATGATGTTCACTCAGTAGCTAAACACTCGTCGAGTATTCAAGCGACTAGCAAAGGCTCTGATCAGACTGCGCATATGCGCAGGCTGGTCTGAGCCTTTGCTGGTAGCACATACCACATTGTCGGAAATCACATGTCACGGCTCAAATCTTGAATACATAATATAAGCCTGTTGTCAGGAGGTGGTGAAATAATGTTTTTTAATAAACAATAATTTCATCACGCCTTTGTTGGGCAAAGTAGCTATATATAGCCAAACAAATCGACCAAATCATAGGAAACACATATTAGATACTTTATATAATTTTGTCTACTTATACATTACTCAATAACAGTATACAATGTCTTTATTTTCTTATCATTATGTTGTTGCATTGTATTGTTGTTTCATTAAATTATCAAATACCTACCCGTTCAGCTATTTCTAATGATGAACGTGTGAATATATACTCAGAAAAACAATTGAAGGATATTAAAATTCATTTGACATTATAACATTTGCGAATATAATTGTCAAACAAATTATTTTTGTTATTGATAGAATTATTACTATGCAATTCACCAAAATACAAATTGAAATTCACGGGTCATTGGTTACGATACAGTACTACACCAAATGTACCGACCCTCTCTACCCAAAATTCACAAGCAAAAAATTTAGCGCTCTCAATTTTTGCTGCAACCTTTACCAGGTCATTGCTTATGTCCTAATTATGACCACAGACAATAGTTAACACCAATTTATCAGTCATTGCCCCTAATAATGGGACAACTTCTTGAACAAAAATACACAAATATGGCATACCACGGTAAATTTGACTACAAATTTGCAAGAAAACACTGAATACAGCTTCAAAATTAGGTGCCATTTTTTGGAGGGAGAACCAGCGATGATTTTGGAGTCAGTCATTATGGAATACAAACGATAAAAATGGGTTTCAATCATTTTTTAACGTTTGTGACTTTTCAGTATAGAGGGTTGAGCCATTTGGATTTGTACTGTACTTAAACCATTGAAGCGTGACTAAAATAAAGCATCCATTTTGATTGCAGATGTCTGGAACTATGAAATACATGCATAATGAGTAAAGTTTTTATTGTATTGAATGTTAGAGATGATACTGAATCCAAATATCCTTCAATTGTTTTTCTTCTAAAGATAGTTATTAAAGTTGTGTCTTACACCTATTTGATATCACATACGCAAATCTCACACATTTTGTTAAAAATGTTTACATGTGTGACTAAACTCCAGCTGTTATGTTTTTAGACTTAATTTTTCGCAATAACTTTTTTATCTTCAATTTTAGCAAAATGTGTTCGCGATGAAAAGTATTCAGGACCATCTCCGCCAACTTCTCCAAATGGTTCCAACATCCTAGATGCTGCAGGTTAATCTGTGCTTAGATGCACTATTTTATTATTTTAAGCAAAGCGCAAACAAAGTCCAAGATGTTACCGCCCTAATTCAATTACTAAAGCGATGGATGGCTTGTTCAAATATAATTGAAATCGCGCCTGATTCGCTCGTGCGTTAAGCTAGTAGGGTCATCTCAAAACCGTTCATTTCATAGCACGTGCATAAGAGAAAAAATGCACGTCATGCGATAACGCAGCCTTTGTTTCTACAAATGAGCCTGCTTTAAGTTGATTCTGCATATGCACGGTAAATTCTGAGTATGTTAAAGGCAGTTTTATGTTATGCACAGCCTTTGAAGAGCGGGATATGCACCGCTTCTGGGTATTTTTTTAAACTACCCCTTTCTGTCACGCCTATACGAATTATACCTGTCATTAAAAGACTTAGAAATTTAGGACGAATTCAATTTATTGCAAAAAACGTCATCTATATACACAAAAATCTGTTTGCGCCACAAGAACAAGACCTTTTGGAGAAGTTGGCGGAAATTCTCCTCTACAACTTTCATCGCGAACACATTTTGCTAAAATTGAAGATAAAAAAGTTATTGCGAAAAATTAAATCTAAAAACTTGACAGCTGGAGTTTAGTTCACATAAGAATGTTATATTCTCATCATTTGCTAGAAAACATCTATTTTGTTAGCATATTTCCTGTTTTTTGGCAGTGAATGAATATTATCAAAATGATTACACCAGTGCACCATTTTAATGACATATTCTAACACACCTCGCCTATATAGCCAATGGTTAAACTCAGTGATTTATTGGTTGATAAATCACTGCACGTACTGACGTGACGTCATTCAGCCGCCAGTTTGATTTTTAATGACGTCATCTATCACGTACATCATACTTAGACGGCGTAACGTCGTATTTACAACTAATGGGCATCAAAAACGTACGTGTTTCAGTCCAAAAAAGTTTTGCGGGAAATTATAATGCTCTGTTCAAGATGGCGGATTCTGTATAGAATCTGAAGGAATCGTTCATTCTTTCAATCTTATTGTGTGTTAGAATCGAAATAGATTCTTGCTGGCAGTGATTTGTTGCTATATTATCACTGTCTGTCGGTCAGTCGTAAGTTTATAAACCATTCGCGCTTCGCGCTCATGATTTATCCACTTTAACGACTGACCTCAAGCCAGTGATATATTAAGCAACAAATCACTGCGAGCGCGAATCTATTTCTTAATTTTGAGCTGAAATAAAAAAAGTAACACATTTTAAGTTTGTCAAGAATATATTAATATATTTGCTGAGTGGTAGAAAAATATAACTTCATGCACCTCTTCTGAACAATAGGCAATGAACTTGGACATAATAACCCCATCTTCAAGGTTTTCATTTTCTTTCTTCTGTTTGTTGATTTCTCTTGTTCTGGCTGAAAGGAGGGCGACCAGTGTTGCATCACTTGCTGTACTCTGCAATATATTTGAGCCGCGGCATGTGATTTCCAACAATGTGGTATTTTGACAAGTGTAGACCCAGACGAGCCTGTACAGCCTCCTTTAAAGCTTAGAAACTCCAAATGATGTTTGGTCAGTAGCTTAACACTCATAGAATATTCAAGCGACTAGCAAAGGTTCTGATCACACTGCACATATGCGCAGGCTGATCTGAGGCTTTTCTGGCCGCACATACCACATTGTTGTATATTTCATGTTGCGGCTCATGTGATTTCCAACAAAGTGGCATTTTGACAAGTATAGACTCAGACGAGCCTGTACAGCCTTCTTTTAAGCTTAGAAACTCCAAATGATGTTCGGTCAGTAGCTTAACACTCATAGAATATTCAAGCGACTAGCAAAGGCTCTGATCAGACTGCCCATATGCGCAGGCTGATCTGAGCCTTTGCTGGTTGCACATACCACATTGTTGGAAATCTCATGGCTCATGTCGATTCAAGATAAGTCTGTATATCAAAGGTATTACATGATGGACACACTTCATAGGAGTGAATACAAAGTTTTCTTAAATGTTCGTTAAGTAGTACCTTATGTAGCCACTAACACCAATACTGCCAACATTTATCTGTGCAGACTATTTTTCACAAAGCCTAAATTCATTATTTCTTGACTGATTTCAATCATTCAAATGGCGAAATTTGATTAACTTTTATTTTATTATCTAACAATGTCTTTTATTCCAAAGTTATACGAGAATGACAGAACATACATATTTATTTACCCAGTGTTTATCCAGTCAGAAACCTAGATAGCGTCTCGGTAAGTCCATTGGTAGTGTTTTTGTTAAAATGTCTTGACTGTGCCTTGGTTTGTAACTTAATAGTGGTTTAGTCAAAGTGCCTTGTTAGTTCTTTGGTGAGTGCCTTGAAATAGTTTGGATAGCGCCTTGATAGTGGTTTGGTTAGCGCCTTGGTGTGAGATTTGTACAATCAAGTCACCATCAAAACGTAATGTTTTAATAGAGTCTTGGTTTAGTGTTTTGGTTCCTTCTTTGTAGTGACAAGGTGAGCTTTTTTGATCAGCCTTCGTCCGTCGTCGTCTGTCGTCGTCTGTCCGTTAACAATTGACTTAAATGACACCTCCTCCTAAACCCCTAATCCAATTTTAAAATAATTTCACACAAATGATTCTTTGGCAACCCTCAACCGAAATTGTTCAAATATTTTTTTGCCCGTTGCATATCTAGGTCACAGAGGCTAAAATAGATTTTCGAGATGAAAACTTTAAAAATCTTCTTGTCTGAAAACAGAAGGTCTAGAGCCTTGATATTTGGCATGTGGCATCACCTAGTGGACCTCTACTAAGTTTGTACAAATTATACCACTGGGGCTAATAATGGCCCCGCCCTGGGGGTCACATGTTTTACATAAGCTTACATAGGGAAATTGTAAAAAAAATCTTCTTGTCTGAAACCACAAGGCCTAGAGCCTTGATAGTTTGTATGTAGCATCACCTAGTGGTCCTCTACCAAGCTTGCTCTAATTTTGCTCCTGGGGCCAAACAGCCCCACCCCAGGGTCACATGTTTTACATAGGCTTATTTTGGGAAAACATGAAAAAAAACGTTTTGTCTAAAACCACAGGGCTTAGAGCCTTAATATTTGGTATGTAGCATCACCTAGTGGATCATTACCAAGTTTGTTCAAATTTACCCCTGAGGCTAAAAATGGGCCCGCCCCTGAGGTCACATGTTTTACATAGGCTTACATAAGGGAAAACCTGATAAATTCTTGTTTGAAACCACAAGTACTAAAGCCTTGATATTAAGTATGTATCATTACCTAGTAGACCAGTATCAAGTTTGTTCAAATTATTCCCCTGGGGCCAAAATTGCACCTGCCACGGGGGCATTGTTTTACATAGGCTAAAATATGGAAATATGATAAACTCTTCTTGTAAGAAACCACAAGGACTAAAACCTTCAGATTTGGTATGTCGCATCACCTAGTGGACCACTTCCAAGTTTGTTCAAATAATGCCCCTAGGGCCATAAAATGGGCCTCCCTGGAGGTCACATAAGCTTATATGACTGGTGCACATACTACATATGAGCGATTCAGGGTCACTATGACCCTCTTGTTTATATGTGTTATATTACCTGTATAACTCCACCTCCTTGTCCACCGCTACAGGCAAGGAACTGGTCTGGCAGCTGTAGCATTTTACCAAGCCAGTCGAGTGTGACAACCTCTAGTTCAGTACACGCTGGACTCGATGCCTACAAAACATCCATACTTATTCAGTTTATGTAAAATTAATAAACACAGAAGGAGTTGCTAATAAAAGCAAGGTATTGGTCGATACAATATCTGATAACTCATGGACCGTATTTTGTGCACATTTCGATTGTCTTTCAAATGAGATATCAAAAGAGTGCGTGTCCCTATGTGATTCTATGTATTACTGGGACGTGAAAGTCCACAACTCGTGAATAAACAATGTCTGCTTTGCTACTATTATAATAACATGTCTTATTAATAGTTTTGTAAGTCAAATAAAAAATTTATTGGTATATATAATAGCTAACCTTTATTTGTTTATTGCATTTATCAGCAAAAGTGCGTGAGAAATTGTTCATTCCCGCATAGTTTCATTATTTATGCTGAGAGAAGCTACGTGTCCAGTTTTCGAAGCTGAATAATTAACATATGCCATACTCCTGTATGAAGGAGCAGTGAAGGCTCTGGTGTATAGTCTCACATCAGACATACTATAAATACCTTAACCATTTCCTTCATGAACTTTCATGCTAAGCGCCGCCCGCAATGAATAATTATATAAATAAACGTTCACGTTTGTACATAGAACAAAGAAATTACTTGTCATGTCCACTAGTGTAGTTCCATAAGCAAACAGAGTAGACCCTGTTCAAGAACTGAGTCGGCTGTGTTTGCAAAAGTGTTATTTAAAAGGTGTTTCTATGAGGAAATGTTTAATCTTAATAGCTAGACTTATTTTATGGACAATTTCGACATTCTAACTAGTCTCTGTAGATCATTAAGCTGAATTTAGCCTTACTTGGTCAAAAACCTTCAAGACAGGTCCCGAGACTATAAAGCTCAGCTGCCACCTCTTTTGTGTTAACTTATGTCAGGGACGTTCTATACATAGAGAATACTAGGTGAGTGTCTTTTGATATCAAGTTTACCAGGCAAGGCTTTGAGAACGCTTGTTGACATCGCGAGGCTTGCCGAGCGATTCAACATGCGTTCTCAAAGGCGAGCCTGGTAAACTAGATATCAAAAGATGCGAACCTGGTATTCTATTTATCAGTTTACCCATTGTTGAACATTCTTCAAAGTAGCGATTATGACGTAATTTTTGATTTTTGTGTTGATTCAGCGTCATAAGCGACGTCATTCAAAAACGCAACGTCATCATGACCTGATAAAGGTAACATGCCGTGAGATAGGAAACGTTTATTAGGTCATGTTGAAACAATTCAGTTAATATTAGCGGTGACTGATAAAAACGGATAGGAAGCACTGTATTAATTTTGCTGTCTTGTAGGTACAGTACCATGTTTACAGGCATTGTAAGAAGGAGTTAATGAACTTATTTAATAGTGAATTTTTCGGAATAGAAAAAACAATTAATCATTTATGAAGTTTAAAAACACCCAGTAAATAAAGTATATAGCCTTTCAGCTTCAAAAAATAATTTTGAAAAAAGTTACATTGTGCATTTCTCCATTCAATCACACCGATAGTTGGTATTAGCACCAGAGCTCCTAAAATATTTACATTTGGTACATATTACAATATAATAGATACACCCCTCAAGTTACAGTGATGCTAAATGCTTAGACTGCGTGATTAAGCATAAGGTGGTAAAGAAGATATAGTAATTCAAAAGTGTTAATAAGTAAATTTTGACATTAATGATAAATTGTAAATTAACACTTTGGGTTCGACTTTTGTGTGAGTAGAGTGGCATATCTACATTAATTGCTGGTTCTCAGTCTACAGGTGGTCAGACATGTTAATAAAGGTAACCAATAATTTGAACTGGTTACCTGCTTTTCCATTACTGACCACTTGTAAACCAGGAACCAGCAATTATTGTATAGAGAGTACCTGCTTATGTGCACTTCACGCCATGCATTAAAATTTGCGAGAGGCACATGGATAGAATCCACACAAATAAATTATTTTTTAGGATAGATAAAAACTCACCCAAGTAAAGCCTATGCATCCTATACCACCTGACAAGAGGTCTGCTATAAGGGAAGGATAAGAGTTCGTTGCTGGATAATAAGCGTGAAAATGTGGAGACTGCCAATGTGATATCTACAACATGTACATATATAAGGAAAACACAACATTAGATAAAGCAAACAAACTAAATGCTATTTAAAACAAATTCATAAAAAAGCAAAACGAATCACAAATAATAAACAGAATTGAGCCGCGACATGAGATTTCCAACAATGTGGCATGTGCGACCTGCAAAGCCTCAAATCAGCCTGCGCATATGCGCAGTCTGATCAGAGCCTTTGCTAGTCGCTTGAATATTCTTTGACTGTTAAGCTACTGACTGAACATCATTTGGAGTTTCTAAGCTTAAGATGAGGCTGCACAGGCTCGGATGAGTCTACACATGTCAAAATGCCACATTGTTGGAAATCACGTGTCGTGGCTCATATATGGAAAACACAACATTAGATAAAGCAAACAAACTAAATGCTATTTAAAACAAATTCATTAAAAAGCAAAGCGAAATTCACAAATAAGAAACAGATAGAGATCTACGACTAAAACAATTAGCAAGTAAAAAAAAAACACTGTCTCAACCTTGCATTAGTGACAAGACATGTGCGAATCCAGAGTGGGGGACAGGCGGTCCGGACCACCCCTGGAAAATTACAAAAATATAGGGTTCCTTAGCAATACTGGTCCGGATCCCCTTAAAATCACAAAGCTACCAATCCAGCATTCAATGTTAGGCCATTATCGGCCCGCCATCGAAACGCCATTTAAATGGCGTTTCGCTGACGGGCCGTTGATGACCCGCTAATAGTGGTTTTTGGATCCTTCCTCCCCTCATCAAACTAAAACAAACGTTGTCAAAGTTGGACCCCCTCTGATAAACTTTCTGGATCCGCGCATGCAAGAACATGCCTATACAGACACTTCGAATTCACTTAAGCAGGCAGACCAAAATAAAACAAAGTAGGATTGATATTTGGATGTTTGACGCAATTTGGCAGTACATAATGTGTATTTATAGCTATAGACTAAAAGCATTCACACTAAAAACAATTAAACCAAGCAACCACATGATGTTAAAACAATGCAGACCAAAAATGATGCCATTTTAGCTGTCATTTTATTTCACTCGATACTGGGTCTAGATAAACCTGTGCATTTGTGCAGCGCTAATAGGGACCCGAATTGTTCGTCAAACTAGAACAGCCAGACTCCGACATATACCAATTTCATGACCAGACTTGAATTTAGTTCATTTTTAAAATTATGTGCAATCCTTATGCTGGCTGCTGTATCTGTCGGTTTTTAGCGGCATGCATGATTTGCGACATTGTTTTAACTTCTGTTGGTTACTCAGCAAGAGTACAGTTTCCAATACTACTATACATGCTTATATACCATACCCACGTGAACCCGATACAGCCAATAGCCGCTGACAATATGTCGGCAACGATTGCCGGGTAGGAGTTAGCTGTTGGATAATAGGCATGAAACTGTGGGCTGTGCCAGTGGGTTACCTTGAAATCAAAACACGTTATATTTATACATTAGTATGGAGGCATATAGTGCCACCACCAAAACGTTAAACGCTAAACCCGTTTCTTAATCAAAACCAAAGTTGTGAGTACAAAGTGATTATGGACCGCATATTAGCAGACAAACGCGATATCAAAACTCGTTGTCCCTGATTGCTTCTGGTGGCCTAGTGCATTGGTTACATGCAGACTGCGGTTCATATATACCAGGCTAATGTGTTTAACGGATTTTTTTCCCAATTGTGTCACGGTGCGTTGACGTGTTTCCAATGAGCACCTACAACAAATGTTTCCAAGAAGAATTAAAAAATACATCACATTTGTTAAGAAAATTTTGTGTTTCCTTGCACCAGGCCTCCAGAAAAGATAGGATTTTTTCTTATTTTCAACCAAAATATAATTTGCGGGAGCTCAAAAGAAACGTATCAATGAGCACCCAAAACACTTATTTGAAGTGATGGGTAAGAAAATACTCACAATTTTTCGCTCAAAAAGTCTCCTTAGCTGGCCCTATGTAAGTGCGATGTGCCTATTTGAATAGCCGTCGTGTTCTTAGTTTCCTAACCATAAACTATTTTTCTGACTGTACTAGCGATATTCAGTCGGATTAGGTTTTCTGATAATCGATATCTCGATAATCGGAAAGCTAAATCCGATTGAATATCGATTGTCTAGTGATCCAAACACTACTAAAAATACACATGCAAAAAGTCGTTCTTTCAACCATCATCAACGTGAACACACTCACTGCTACACAATGGAACAAGAGTTTGGCGTTTGGTCTGACGCTTATCTTGGGAGAGTGTACCCAGCGTTGACTCAGATCAGCCTGGGCCCAGTCGGAAGCCTGGGCCCAGTTTGACCAGTTTTTACTGTGTGCTGACTGGTAACTATGGATATAAAATTTATCATGCGGAGAGCGACGACTCTGAACAGACTCAGCTGATGCGTAGTCAGACGTGACGCACGTTTTCACAAGACTGTATTGTTGGCTGCCGGTCGATATAAAAATGATTGCTGAATATATTCGTAGATTTTATGAAAGCAGACCGAGAAGACCCAAATGAGCTAACGCACTAAACTGTGCTAGGAAAAGTGGTCATACAAACGAAGATGATTTCACCACTTGCTCCTCAAATAAACACTAACCCAGCCAACATACAATCTCTGGCCACTGAGAAACGACATTCGAATGGCGTTTCTCTGGCGGGCCGATAGCGATAGCGGTCCGCTTTTATATGCTTACTGGGAAGAAAATGCCAAAAAAGAACTTACCCCTGGCATGATAACCCTCTCAATGTCTTTGAAGAGATCGTCCCATTTGTCTCCCACCTCAGGAGCCATATCCGGAATCAGTTCTCTCAAGTAGCCCGGTTCCACATCCGGTAAAGGTTGTCTTTTATCTATAGTCTCAAGGTAGTCAGCAACATAGTCTACCATCTCTTTGCCACGGCGTCGGAACTCTGCAGCATCCATAACTACGTCTGTGGAAGCAGACACATAGTCAAATTAGCAATCCCGTATCATTAATATTCCCTACTCTCTTCATAAAGTTGTACAGAGAGCTCCTGGGGCTTTTTGTGCACAGCGAAGACTGGGCGGTTGCTTAAACTGATCCGAGTCTTTGCTTGACGCACCTGCTGCATAGACGTAGGAACAGTGTGCCACCCCAATAGTTTTGTAGGGGATGGGGGTAAAATAGACATTGCCCCCCCCCCCAATAATCTGTCTAAATGTACATATGATTGCTTGTTACTCAGGGTAAACTAAGCAACTTCCACACATTATTATGAGTAAAAATTTCCTAGCTTGCTCGGAATTTTTGGATTGGGTTTAAAATTCTCTGAGAGCAGACAACTTGCACAGATTTTAATACCTTTTCATGTTTTTAGTCAGCACGATCACCTTGTATATATATGTAAATGTATATATGTATCATTTTTCCGAGAAACCGGCTTTTCCAGCTTTTCTTATTATATTTCTAGTTTCTATCCTGACTTTTAAAGAGCTCCATTTTTTCTCTTACCTTTTATCCATATTTGCTTTTAGCAGTGAAATACTTTCAGGCAATAGGCTTCAACCATGAATTTTTTCAGGCAATAGGCTTCAACGATGAATTTTCCTCGCTACCTTATGCCCAGGTCACACATTCACGGATCACCTCGCCGGTTTCACTACGGATCAAATCCCACGGATGACCCCGGAAATGACAATTTCCGTAGTCCGATACGGATGCACAAGGCAAGTACTACTAGGTATGATTACGGATGCAATACGGAAATATACGGACTGATTGTCACGGATGATGAAGGATCGTATCCGTGGCTAATCCTGCGTCAAATCCGTGAATGTGTGACCTGGGCATTAGCTCGCTCGGAGTAAAATATTATATTTGTTTTGTGTTCTATTTTTTTTTATCCCTTTTAGCATTTTACGCTGAAATACCTTACCAAAAATTTTCCTCGCTCGCTTCGCTAGCTCAAATTATATATTTTCAATTATATATTTTCAACTTATAAATGGAGATCCATTGATTTGATTTTAATAATACATGTGTATGAGGGTCTAGATAGGGTATAATGATTAGTGAATAATTGCCCTTTCTTATAATGAATAGTGAATAATGAGCCAAAAAATGAATAGTGAATAATGAGGGCCTAAAAATTAATGAATAATCTTTTTTTAATGAATTGAAGCCACCTTTCTTACTTTTAATGAATAATTGGTCTTATTTTAATGAATAACCCAAAATTTTAATGAGATGAATAATGGGCTAAATTTTTAATGAATGGTGAATACAAGACCCCCCATCCAGACCCTCGTGTATAAATGTATGCAGTTCATATCCTTTTAATATTTTGAAAAGTATTTCAAATCCCTGGAAAAAAATTGGCAAATATAATCCAAAAATTGCCCAAAATCAGATAGCTTTGTATGACCATATCCCTATAAATACTTTAAAATTTAACAAGAGTATCCCATATCCCTTTAATTATTTGCTGAATATCCCAATATCAATAAAACACCTTCAGTGCCTCGTAGCTGCATTACTATGGCCTCGGCTGATTTCTGTAATAAATGCGATAGATTACCGGGTAAGATTATGTTATAACTAGGCATTATACAATGCCTAGTTATAACATAATCTTGCCCAATAATCTGTATTTTTTCTATCTTGTCTTCATTTAATCAGTATCTTCTTTCTTTTCCATTTGCTTAATGATGATCGAGGCGTAGCTGGTTCGAGACTCACCAGGGATACTGTGTTGAGTCTGAGTAAGACACTATTATACAATCTGCTTAGTACTGGTTCAACAAAGGAATACAGAACAATAGATGGTCGTCCCGACGTGATTGAAAAATGTTGAAAGGGACGTAAAGCATTAACGCAAACATAAAAAAATGCCATACTGATTGGATTCGACTGCAAAACATGTGACACATGTAATTATCCACAAATGGCGTTTGATGTTATTTTGTTTTCTTTGTTTGTTGTGTCATTATTTGCTTGTCGACTCATCTGGAAAGATAATCTAAATAGTCTTTTCATTCAAAAACAGTTTTTTTCAGCTCGTTTTTTTCTAACGTAACGTACAAAGCTAATTGTTACCCAAATGGGGGATTACTACTTCGAATAACACTCTTTGAATGGAAAGAAGTGACAAACACCAGCGCGCAAAGCAAAAAGCATGGATTACACTAATAAGTAGCTAAAATTAGCAATGAAAGCGTTCCCCTCTGCACTCTACTCTGTAATGATCTCATTTACCCAGCTATGTGTAAATGCATGATTATACGTTACAATACCTACCTACAATAAGTTGATATTTGATTTACTATTTATCATGAGATAATGTAGTTACAGCTTTCCATGTCTTAACAAATTCCGTTTAAGCCAAATATTACATGCAAAAATATCTCTATATGCAGGGCTATAACAATAGGCTCTTTGCTATGACCCGAGGGTTTCAGTCAGCCGTCAAAAACGTTTAAGGGTCCATAATTTGGTTGTGATTGGTGTATAAAATGCTGTCAATCGCTGCTAAAATGACTCGGTCCCAAGTCTAAAATAGAAGAGTGCTTATTCAATGATAGCTAGCATACTGGTTATAAATAAGCTCAACGAGTCTAATAAAGAAAATCTTGCAGAGGCTATTTGCAATTCTGCACAAGTTTTGATTCATAATTACACGGACTGCCGTATGCAAATTACCAAGTATACAGTTATTCAGATCAGCCATGTTTGATGTGCACTAAATAGCTAGTTTATTATCATGTTTTAACACTAATGAATAGTAGGTTTGTTTTGGCACTATGTTTTTAAACAGGAAATAAAAGATTGGGTTGAAAAGGATCCCAATTGATGTCATTGACATGTTCAGCTTTACTCTGTGGCAGGAGGCAGGATTGTAGCTAATAAACATTACTACCACAGTACCATTAGTCATGTGATATCTACTGCAAACGTGGCAAAGCTCCATTTGCGTAAGTTAAGGTAAGTTGTATATGATATTTAGTCAATAACATAAAAGTCGCATCATTTATTTTTTTATTTTTTATAAACAATTATTTTTATCAGTACTATACTTATATCTTTTAATGACAAACAGACGGCATCAGCATGATACTATGAAAATAGTACAGCTAACTAAAGTAAGCTGCAGCCGGTTCCCACACTCAGAGCTTAAACTCATAAACCAGGGTTCCATTTTGGAATGCCTCTATACAAATAAATACAGGAACACCTTCGGTTTGTAAGCCTAAAAGCACCATAGAACCTGCCAAATGCTGTAGACTGGCAGACATTCTCCTTACTCTCAAATGTTTATTTTTTAAAAGATGACCTCTTTTATACAATACGCTTTATCTAATATTGTGTACTAAAATAGCTACATAACATAATATATTCATTTTTTTTTATTTTTCTTTCATTTTGGTTTGGGTTTACGAAACATTACATTTATTGTTGTCATTATTACTGTTGTCATTATCGCATAGCATAGCGTGCAATACATAGTGACACTCACTAGATACAATCACAAGGGTGACTCTACTCTGCAATGATCTTATTTATCCAGCTATGTTTAAATGCATGATCAAACGTTACAATACCTGCTACAATAAGTTTATATTTAATGAACTATTTATCATGAGATAATGTTGTTACAGCTTTCCATGTCTTTATTCCGTTTAAGTCAAATATTACATGCTAAAATATCTCTTTATGCCGGGCTATAACAAAATGCTCTTTGCTATGACCCGAGGGTTTTGATCGGCTGTACAAACTTTTAAGGATCCATGTTTTGGTTGTGCTTGTGGTATAAAATGCTGTCAATCACTGCTTAAATGGCTCGGTCCCAACTCCGAGATAGCAGAGTGCTTATTCAATGATAGCTAGCATACTGGTTATGAATAAGCTCAACCGGTATAATAAAGAAAACCTTGCAGAGGCTATTTGCAATCCGCACAATTTTTGATTCATAAATACATGGACTGCCATATACGAATTAACAAGTATACAGTAATTAAGATCAGCCATGGTTGATGTGCACTAAATAGCTAGTTTATTATCATGTTTAACACTAATGAATAGTAGGTTTGTTTTGGCACTATGTTTTTTTTAACAAGAAATGAAAGATTGGGTAAAAAAGGACCCCAGTTGATGTCATTGACATGTTCAGCCTTTTGTAAACATATATTTATATCAGTTCTCTACTTATATCTTTCAATGACAAACAGAAGACATCTGCATGATACTATGAAAATAGTACAGCTAACTAAAGTAAGCTGCAGCCGGTTCCTGCACTCGTAGCTTAAATGCATAAACTGTGGTTCCATTTTGGAATGCCACTATGCACATAAATACAGTAACACCTTCAGGTGGTAAGCCTTAAAGCACCGTAAAACCTGTGAAATGCTGTAGACTGACAGACATTGTTCTTACTCTGAAGTGTTTATTATTTTTAAAAAGACCTCTTTTATATTATACGCTTTACCTAATATTGTGTATTAAAATTGCTACACCACATCATATATTCATCTTTTTTTTTATTTTTCTTTCATTTTGGTTTGGGTTTACAAGCCAATACTTTTATTGTTGTCATTATTACTGTTGTCATTATCACATAGCATAGCGTGCAATACATAGTGACACTCACTAGATACAATCACAAGGGTGACCCTGGACTAGTTCGTAAGTAATAATGTTCTATTCAGACATACAGGAATTTCATACACTTGTTTGTACTCTCAAAAACATCTAACAACCAGCAGACAAATGCATTCCGTTTGAATGAGATATAACGCAAAGCCATATAGGGAGGACCTGGTGCGCTTTCTTATGTAAGTTCTGTTCTAATCAAACAAACAGGAAGCAAAAATATATGACGTCATATATGACGTATACTGTCTTCTGCAACTTCCTTCAAACACAACCAACCATCAGACAGATGTTTTTATTTGAAACAGACATTTTCGAAGCTAATTATTATCCAAATGGGTGATTAATACCTGTAATAACACTCTATTAATAGAAAGAAGTGACAGACACCAGTGCACAAAGCGAGAAGCATGGATTACACTAATTAGCAGGTAAAATTAGCAATGAAACCGTTCCACTCTGCACTCTACTCTGCAATGATCTTATTTACCCAGCTATGTTTAAATGCATGATCATACGTTACAATACCTACCTACAATAAGGTTATATTTGATGTACTATTTATCATGAGATAATGTAGCCTTCCATGTTTTTACAAATATTAAGTTTAAGCCAAATATTACATGCTAAAATATCTCTATATGCAGGGCTATAACAATAGGCTCTTTGCTATGACCCGAGGGTTTTGGTCAGCCGTCAAAAACGTTTAAGGGTCCATGTTTTGGTTGTGATTGTGGTATAAAATACTGTCAACCACTGCTAAAACGGTTCGGTCCCAACTCTGAGATAGCAGACTGCTTATTCATAGATAGCTAGCATACTGGTTATGAATAAGCTCAACTTGTATAATAAAGAAAACCTTGCAGAGGCTATTTGCAATCCGCACAATTTTTGATTCATAAATACATGGACTATATCAAGTATACAGTAATTAAGATCAGCCATGGTTGATGTGCACTAAATAGCTAGTTTATTATCATCTTTTAACACAAATGAATAGTATGTTTCGTCGCTTCAGTGCTATAGTGTTCTATCTACCATTGCACAAGTTTTGAGAAAAATGAGTTAGAAAATTAAGCATCCTGATTTTATTTGTCTTATTTATTACAGACCTTTGAATCATACCAGAGGGTTAAAATATATACATACAGTGTTAATGACCTTGGTTTGAAGGATTTTTTACAGAAATATGTAATTTACATGCATTTTACAGTTTGTAGATAGAACATTATGCCCTAAAAATCGTCTTCTGCGTTTAGTGCTATAGTGTTCTATATTTTTCCACAGCTTATTATTCTGTTTATGAAGTCAAGTCATATACTAGTCTGAACAAAAATGATTATTTGTACCTAAGAGTAGCAGATTTAGTCATTTATTTGGCATAACAGTAACAAACAGCACGGATTATGCCATTAAAATTTATGCAAGGGAGGTAATCTGTTTCTACAGTCAATTTTTCTGTCAATGGGGTCAATTTGTATAATATTTTAGGCTTAACTGATTATTTGGACCTAAAAGTAGCAGATTTAACCATTGATTTAAAATAACATCGACAAATTACTTCAATTAAGGCAGTTGAGATATGTGTTAGGGAGGTAATCTGTTTCTACAGCTTATTATTCTACCCATGGATCAATTTGCGTTATAATTTTTCTCTTTTTCTTTCTCTAAATACTGCCAGACCCTCTTTCGAGCATAATCGGCAGGTGTACTTTGTGCATTCCGGGTTGCAGGATGAAAGCCTACAAGTAACCATATATAAATTACCGTAGGGTTCTTTAACCTGCATAGGGGGTGACTTTCCCTGCACAAGGGACATCCAGTTAACGTCCCCGATCCGAAGGACGATGCACTTATCCAGTGTCATCCCTGCAAATGACACTAGAGAAAGCGTGTTCGGACACAGAAATTTTCCTCGCCGCGAGCAGGGATCGAAGCTGGGACCTCTAGCACCAGAAGCGAGTGCCTAGCCACTGAGCTACCACGCTTTTTTGATTGAGCGGATTTTTTGGACCTAAAGGTAGCTGATATAGCAATTAGTTCGTCATAAGACAGACAAACCACTTCAATTCAGGAAATTTAAATTTATGTAAGGGAGACAACAGCAATTTTAGCAATTTCTCCAAGAGAAGTGACTTTATGTAGATAGAACAGTTTAACACTGAACTCACCCAGTCAGGTGACATAATCATCATTGGCCATTGGATAAAATTCACTTAGAACCCTATAGCACTGAACGAAATTGTCTTTGTGTAGGTAAAACAGAAAAGCACAGCGATTTAAACCTACTGGGAGGAGATAGGCAAACGAAACCTTCACCAGTAGACGAAACATTTGATCCCCTTTCCAACGGTATGCATAACTCATTTTTGAGAACACTATAGCAATGAAGCGACGGTTTGTTCTGGCACTATGTTTTTAAACAGGAAATGAAAGATTGGGTCGAAAAGGACCCCAGTTGATGTCATTGACATGTTCAGCCTTACTCTGTGGCAGGAGGCAGGATTGTAGCTAATATCTAATACTACCACAATCCTCATGATATCTACCATTAGTCATGTGATATCTACCGCAAACGTCGCAAAGCTCTGTTTGCGTAAGTTAAGGTAAGTTGTATATGATATATAGTCAATAACATAAATGTCGTTTCATTTATTATTTATTTTTTTGTAAACATATATTTTTATCAGTACTCTACTTATATCTTTCAATGACAAACAGACGACATCGGCATGATACTATGAAAATAGTACAGCTGCTACCGGTTCCCGCACTCGGACCTTAAAGGCATAAGCCAGGGTTCCATTTTGAAATGCCACTATACACACAAACATAACAAATGTCATACTGATTGGCTTTGGCTGCAAAACATATGATACATGAAATTATCCAAAAATGGCGTTTGGTGTTATTTTGTTTTCTTTGTTTGTTGTGTCATTATTTGCTTGTTGACTCATCTGGAAAAATAATCTAACTAGTCTTTTCATTCAGAAAACAGTTTTTCAGCTCGTTTTATCTAACGTAACGTATAAGTATTATGACGTTCACAAAAAGCCTTCTTCTAGTTTTTCAACGAATCTCTATAATTAGTTATATTTTGATCGTTGGGACCAGTTCAACCCGAAGATGGAAAATATATGCCATCTAAATGATATTTATTTGACCAATCTAGTCTCTGTAGTTCCAGATGATCTGCTTTCCATGTTCGCAAACATTCTCCTGACATTGTTCAGACATGAAAAATATACTGATAGACTTTAAAAACGCAACACTTGGACAGCAGCTTTAATTTATGTCTCGAAAAAGAAGGCAGAACAATTATTATGATTGTATGTTAAAGATTGTTCATTTGTAGGTATTAACATTTTCAAAGCAAGCCTTTAGTACATCTTTATATTTTTGCAACCGTTCATAGCCTCGTGAAAGAAATACATTTGATTGACAGCTGCCTAGCTCAATTGCCCATGCAATACGCTTCGAAGATCTAATTCATTCGCCAGAAGTGAAAATGGTATTGTGATTGACAGCAAACTACACCTGAGTTGCACGACGTGCAAAACAAGCTTCTTGTTTGCTCCATTGGCTACCCGTTTTCACACTGGCTGTTCCGTTTTTCCGTTTTACACTCCAAAAAAACAAAAAACAAAAAAACGTTAAAACGATATTACATGTAAAATACAAAACTGTTTTCACTAAATTAAAAATAATTTCAAAATATATATATATATATATATATATATATATATATATATATATATATATATATATATATATATATATATATATATATATATATATATATATATATATATATATATATATATATAATAAAATGTAAATATAAGCAATAAATCCAATCTTGGTCTGTTAATGGAATCATGAATACTTTGAGTCTCTTGCAAAGTTAACGTGAAGCCCTAGAGACTCTAAGTATCCATGCTTGTAAGAGACCCCAAGTATTCATGATTCCATGAACATTCCAAAAATCAGAAAACACATGAAAACTTGTCTATTTAAATTTAATTTAACGCATTAAAATGATAGGAGTCAACAATTTAATGTGACAAAATCTTACCAGTGAAAGATTCCCTACTTCTTTAAATCAAGAAACACGAGAAGCATCTTTGTGTCATGGACTTTGTTTGTCATCGATAGTCGCTTAATGTGCAAATACATAATTTTTTGCACCTGAAATGTATACGGCAGGATTTTTGTATACTGATAGTCTAAACCACTACCTGGTATGCATTTCGCGGAAAAAGCATTTTTGTATGCAATATAGGTCAAGTTAAGCAATCTTTCATAGCATAGACATTGTGATGTTTCCCTTATCTAGTTAAAGTTCAAAAGAATCGTCTCATTTAATAGGTCGATGTAAGTACCCACAACATATGCTTTTGTTGCGAATTTCAATTATGCCCTCTTATCTGGAGGACGGATATGAGAAGCCGTTTGACTGTCTGATAATACAATAATACACTACTATATGCATCTAAAAGTATGGGCAGTCATTTGTGCACCAAAATATAATCTTCTTAGGGACATTTTTTTTCTTTAAAAAAACTATGCGATTACATTTCTGCATCTCAAACATTGAAGAACAGCAATCTTACAAACAACTGTCTTTTGAATGGTATAAAGAGAAGTTAGTGTTGAGTTTTAATATCCGTCAGTATATATCAATTCTTCCTAAAAAAATCTTGATTTTCGTGAGGAATAAGTGGTTAACCCTTTTCAGGCCAATGGAACTATCCATAAAGCTATATAAAATAAAGTCAGGATGGTTCATTGTATATATTGCGGGTTAACAGGTTCTGAATACCAAAAAAAAAAAAGAGAAAATGTTTCTTTCTCTGGCGATCTATTTTGTCTCAGCATACAGTGCAGACCCAGGTGAAATGTCGCCTTATGTGGCATTAGATCTTGGTCTTCACTGTTTGCAATAGTACCCGTTTAGAGGTTTCTGGTCCGCAGAGGATTAACAATCATTGACCCCACCTGGTCAAGTTTTATGGCATATCCACTTCAGTGATAAGAGATAAAGAATTGATATAAGACATATTTTGGAGACGATGTTGGATTGATAATGTACCATATTACCCTTATCTACTTATTGATCTAATAATTATATTCCTAAAATTTAAGCAAATTCATTTGTAATGTAATGAGGTGTGACAAAGATAGGTAGGGATGACAAACATTGTATTCCCTATTTAAAGTTCTCATTGTCTGGTCTGTGTTGAAACTATCTGCCTAATATTTAGAATAAATATGGTTATTACTTTCAAAACCATAAAAAGTTAGTCTCAAACAACCTTCATTAAGCAGTTTTATATTTTAAGCTGTATACAAACATAATTTAGCATTTAAACTTGAAAAATTCATTTATGTAAGCATCGTGAAAATATATTTATTTAATAAGATATTAACACACTGGTAAATGTATACGTCGCTTTGGTGGTATTCACACGTATTGCCGGTACTTCATAGACCGGAAGTGGTAGATATTAGTGTTAATACTATATAGAAAAACATGCCATATGCCTAAAGGACTATAGACTTCAATCATTTTTAAGTATTCAGTATGTGCATGGCGATTTATGTAAACATTTAGGAATAGATTCGAGTACCGATCATTCAGATCGGTACTCGAATCTATTCCTAAATGCTTACATAAATCGCCATGTGCATGCCAAATACTTAAAAATGATCTAATTCTATAGTCCTTTATGCATATGGCATGTTTATCTTTATAGTATCAACACCAATATCTACCACTTCCGGTCTATGAAGTACCGGCAATACGCGTAAATACCACCAAATCGACGTATACATTTACCACTGTGATTAAGGAGGCAACCCTGATTTACCTCAACTTTGAGGTGATACCTGTCTCTAAATTGCTAGGCTATATATTAATACCACAGAAGCATTTGGCTAAATTATGGTTTGTGTTTTCTAATGAAGTAATTACAAAACTTTTATTTTTTTCTCTCTGAAATTTACAAAAGAAAATCCACATTCAATTTCAAAGATAGATATATTCTAGTCTTTGCCAAGATATCATATTACCACAAAAATGTCATTAATATCCTGTTGATTTGAGCCAAATTTCCTGAAAATTGAAAACCGGCAACAGTGCCATTTTTTAACCTTTTATGGCTGTAGGTTAGTTTTAGCAAAAATAATTATTTGGTTGAAATGAACCAAGAACTTCACAGAAGGACGCTACTTTAAATTATACTTACATCTTTCTTACAAAAAACATGTTTAGACGATAACCAATGATTTGACGATTGGAAATGCCTTAGGTCATGGCACCATCAGGCCAAAACGTCCCATATCACTACCCCATGTCTCGCATTGTGTTGTTGAAGAACCAAGATATCAAAACAATAAATGTGTGCAAACAAGAAGACCAATCATACCATATACATCCCAATTGAACAAGGGTAGCCACATTTTGGTGCCATGACCAGGATAAATTGTAACAGAGACTGCTCAGTGGTACCATAGATCAGTGTTCTACATGAGCAAGTGAGGTCTAGAAATGAAGTTGTATGCCCCGAATATGGACATAAAGAGACCCAGCCAGTTAAAGCATAAATGTTGCTCACTGATGAAAATCAGCATCAGTTGTACAGAACAGAATAATCAGGGACGATTAAAGCATTGAATGCGGCTAAGTGTTTCGTTGAACAAAATACGAGTTCATTTTAAACAATTGGTTTGACAGGTGTTAACTTTTGTAAACTGAATTTTAATGAAGCTTAAAATTATGATATCATTGATATGAGGTTAGTCTTCTGTATGAATTGACTGGGTATGAGGTTCCTCTCCTGTATGAATTTGCATTCTAAATAATTTTACTTATTAAGCGGAATGTTGATTAGAGGTAGTTTTAACGTTAGAAAGAGGTGTTAAGTAGAGGGGTCCTGACAATTTTTTGGGTTGGTGTTTTTTAGTGGAAGAGGCTATTGACAGACATCTGGAGACAGATTGACCTCATCAACAACGCACAGGAGCTTGAAACCATAGGCTCAAAACGAAAAATACACAATGTCATTACGGAGTGCCATTGAGAGCTTTGGTTTCATGCGCGGATGATCCAGAAACTTTTGCCAGAGGGGGTACAAAATTGACATTTTTACTATTATTATTTTTATATTTTATTTTTTTAGCTGATGAGGGGAAAGAGTCTCCAAATACCACTAAAAGCTGGCCATCATCGCCATTTAAACGGCGTTTCGCTGGCGTGCCGATGATGGCCCAACATTGAATGCTGGCTTGGTAGCTTTGTGATTTTATAGAGGATCCGGACCAGTAATTGCTAAGAAACCCTATATTTTTGTGATTTTTCAGGGGGAGGGTCCGGACCCCCCGGTCCCCGCCCCCACCCCAGCTGGATCGGCGCATATGATATAAGGACCGACCTTCAAGCTCCTGTGAACCGGTCTGATCAGCGTTTGCAATATTTGTCATTCATTCACCACCTTTAACAAACCTACACAACTCATAGGACAGAAATGGTAAGGAGGTAAGATGTACGAATATGAAGGGCAATGCAGAAAGTATACATACCCGAGATAATCCTATTATATCTTAACTCTTCTCCTCCGCTGTAGTGTAGTTAACATACAACAATTTAGTATTGTACCAAATTTTATTTCATTTTTTTGCCAGTATAAATCACAGTAGCAAGTCCTGTAGCATTAGATATTCTTGTTAGTCTCTGACACAATTCTGAATTTAGAAAAAAAAATATCCGTTATTCGGTTTGTTTTGCTAAAATGCATTTATTGTGCTGCACTAAATCACTGTTTGATATCATGTAAGGTCACACTTTTACTCTTTGCATGCTTTTGTTGTCGTCTGCTGACTTTATTCAAAATTACATTTTCAAAGAGTGTCCCAGATCAGGATCCTTGTCTAAATTGAAACTGTTTGCAAGGTTATCAAGTGAGCAGACGATAAAAGTAGCTGCTAGCAAGGGGTTGACCTTTACGACCCAGACCTAAACCCCTTGGGTCATTATTGGCCCGAGGGGTATAATTTGAATAAACATGGTAGAGGTCCACTAGCTGATGCTAATCATCAAATATCAAGGCTATAGGTCTTTTGCTTTCAGAAAAGAAGATTTTTTCATGTTTTCCCTATATAAGCCTATGTAAAACATGTGACCCACGGGGCGGGGCCAATTTTAGCCCAAGGGGCATAATTTGAACAAACTTGGTAGAGGTCCACTAGGTAATGCTATAGGCTCTATGCCTTAAGGTTTCAGACTAGAAGTTTTTTTTTCATGTTTTCCCTATATAAGCCTATGTAAAACATGTGACCCCCGGGGGCATTTTCGGCCCCAGAGGGATAATTTAAACAAACTTGGTAGAAGTCTACTAGGTGGTGCTACATATCATACCAAATATCAAAGCTCTAGGCCTTGTAGTTTCAGAGGAGAAGCTTTTTTAAGTTTTCATCTTGAAAATCTGTTATCAGCCTGTGTAACCTAGATATTCAATGGCCCGGAACCATTTGAACAATTTTTAAGAGGGCCATAGAAGGACCATTCCGATTCCTCAGCATCCACAGATCGTTCCGGGCCAATCACTGCTCTTTTAATATTCAAAGGTCTGCGACATACATACATATCTTTTTTTTCAAATGCGACAATCGACCCCCTTTAAAACCAATTAACATTTTAAGGTACATTTATGTCTATGTGCATGTTTTATTCTTTGATACTACTTGGAAACCCTTAGGCTGCTGTCTGTTCTAACCCGGTGGTTCTGATGTTTAGAATTCATTGTTTTATGTTCCTCTCATTGTTTGTGGAGATTCTGTTTTGGTCGTTGTTTTATAACGCATTACGTAGTTTCCCTTTTAGTTTTGCAATCATCTAACGAAGAAGCTTTACTTTAATTGTCTTCCTGATGTATTGTGACTATTAGTGTTATATGGCTATTCCTCACGTAATGGTACCGTGAATTAGCCTGCAGTGTGTGATTGTGCTATTTCCTGATCACACTACTTACTTTTGGAACAGTGAATCACAGTACATGTTTCCCTAATTGCCTCAAGCAAATACTTCGCCGATATATCCAATTATTCATTTAGTGATATATTCTTTATTTCGGGGAACAAATGAAATCACATGGTAAGATCGTTTGTTTTGCATGATATACGTCTTATATTCTGTTTGGTATGTTTTGTCATTTGCTGTATTCGTGCAGTGGTATATATTCCTATTCCTTTCGCAACGTATTTATTGGTCATTTATACAAAGCCATAGGGTTGCACATACTATACGAGTCATCAGAACGCAAGTAGGGTTTCTATAAAAGGATTTAGCTGAATGGAATTCCCTACTTTTATCAATTGGACCAGTCAGTTTGCGTTCATTTTCATTAAGAATTTAATAGAACATTCTGTAAGCAAACAGTGGAGATTCTGATCAGACGGCGCTTTCTACGGCGTCTGATCTGGATCATCACTGTTTGCCTGGTTGGCAAAAAGGACACTATATGCGTATATGGTTCGGCACACAAACTGAATGAGAGCGCTTGTCACATTTAAAAAAATACTGGGCATGTGGCGCGTCAAATTGGCGAAGTGTGGATGCAGAGGCGCGAATGCGCTATGTGTAGACCCGTTTGAGCATTTTGATCAGCATCACATATGGAAGAAACAGCAATTTTATTATACATTACCTTATTCGATAAATATAACTCCAGCATTAACAGTTCTAATGGCTCCGCCAACTCCAGTAACTATACTTCCTTGATTTCTATAGAAAACAAAAAGCCGATGCATTAAGCAACTCTGATCGATGTGGAACTGTGACAACATTGAAATGTTCAAGAATAAATGACAATAGATAGGATCGATAGTCTCAAAGATCTGTTAGACAAACATACCAGCAACATAAAAATGCGCGAAAAACAATTAACCAATACCTTAAAGCAAAGCGTCACTTATTGTTAACAGCATCACCATTTGAGCCGCGACATGAGATTTCCAACAATGTGGTATGTGCGACCAGCAAAGCCTCAGATCGGCCTGCGCATACGCGCAGTCTGATCGGAGCCTTTGCTAGTCGCTTGAATATTCTATGAGTGTTAAGCTACTGACCGAACATCAGTTAGAGTTCCTAAGCTTAAAAGGAGGCTACACAGGCTCATCTGAGTCTACACATCTCAAAATGCCACATTGTTGGTAATCTCATGTCGCGGCTCATTTAAGGAGCAAAATAGGGCTTGATACTTGCTGGGAGACATTTCACATGAAATATCAAGTCTTATTTAGTGACAAATTTGAGAGATAAATAAGGCTAGGTATTTCACGCGAACTGTCTGCTGGCAGACAATTCGCATGGAATATTGGCAGACAATTCGCATGAAATAACAAGTCTTATTATCATCAAAAATGAGAATGAATATATCACGGTTAAGTTACGTTAGCTTTTTCAGGGTGATATTATAACCCATTATAGTATAAGTGAACATTAATTTTTCTTCAATGCATGTTGGAAGATAGTTTTAATAAGTCATAAAGAACTTTCAAACTGTACCATATCCCATAATTCCAATGAGAAATATATCAGCTATTGACAAACTGAAAATCTACTCTGATGTGTACCTGCTCACTTCAGAAGCATGCGGTCCCTGGTCCAAACGCCAATGGAAACTTTTGTTTACTGTATCAACAATATAAGGGACTTACCAGCAACATAAAAATGCGCAAACAAGAATTATATACCAATAGCTTAAAGCAAAAGAGCACTGGTGTGATGTAGTGTAGTGGATAAACAACTTGCCTCATACCCAGGGATCCCTAGTTTGATTCGATTCCCGGCTCCCCTAGTCTGTCGGATGAGACTCTAAGCAGTGGTCCCGTCTCTGAGACCTTATAAACCAGGCCACTGCCTGGGGCGGGGGGGGGAGTACTCTGAAATTTTCATACGATCATTTTTGGGGGTTCAAATTTTGACTTTCAATATTTTGTTGCTATTTTTTTTTTAAAAAGATGAATAATTTTTGGAGTGTAAAGATTTTGTGAATAGTTTTGGGGATCATCACAAAACTGGACTATTTTTGGGGGTCATCTCTATGCATTTTAGGGTCTTTTCTTAAGGTCAAGGTACAGATCAGGAATATTTTTTTGGGGGAGGGAGTGCTAAATTTTAAAATATTTGTTTGGGTATGCCTGATATTCCTGATATTTTTGGAGGTAAACAGTAGATCCTGGGTCAAAGCTCATGTAGCAAGGACATTTCAGGGAAAATAAGGCTTGGTATTGCATGTGAATTGTCTGCTGGCTGACAATTCACATGAAATATCAATTCTTATTTTCAACAAAAACGAGAATGAATGCGACGTTTTTCAAAGGAAGTGATGGTATTCAAAGAACCGTCTTACCGCCAGGTATGCTTTTGATACTTGAAAGAACCGTCTAATTGCCATATACGTATGCTATGGTTACTAGAAGAATCGTCTCATCGATAGATATGCCACCTCGAAGACACGAGTATAAGTTTTCAATACACTTGTGCCAAGTATTAATGAAACACATTCAGAAAAAACCTTACCCTGACATTCACGAAGTTGCTTCGACTAAGGCAGATTACTTCGAAGGAAATGTATTAGGACTCCAGTTATCGAGTGCACCCTGTTTTTGAGCCAGTCAAAGATTTTGATACTTTTCGCATTTGCGAACAGCGAAGGCTCAGACGAGTCTGTGCATCCTAGCAGTCTCGCAAGCGCATTCGCTGGTCGTACACACGCCAGTATATAGATGAATGCTCAGGTCAAAAATGATGTTTCTAGCTCCTCTAGGTAGGCGCGTATGTATATTTTAAGAATGGCATAACGTATATGCTACAAGTACCAAACTTTCATGAACTGCCTCATTTTACGACGTATTGCATCGTATCGACGATGTCTATTTCTCTTTTACCAGTTATATCGCTTGTCCAAATCTTCTGCTTGTCTTATAGGGAGTAATTATTCCGCAGCTTTATTTTTCTTGGAATCATTACCATATTCATGGGATTTCTGACAACGTGGAACGTTAGATCTTTGCATGCTTGCTAATCTTACGTGCGTTTCTGTCGTCTTCTGGTTTTGATTTCAAAGTGAACTTTTTAGAATTAAAAAAATCTTCAATGGATACCATCAAAGGGACAAACAGTTTGGATCCAGATCAGGCCCGACAAAACGTCGGGCCTGATCAGGATCCAAACTGTTTGCAAAGGTTATCCGCAGCAGACGACAGTGGCAGCCAAAGAGATCATGAGAAAATCATTCCCGATGGTTTGCGATCAGGTACATGTAGTATTTAAATGTTTCAGCTGAGCTACGGAGATTTGCTGGAATCTTGTCCATTCGATGTGTTAAGAACATGTATTATTCTATACAAGCAACGTTTTTAACAAAAAAACGTGAGTAGCTCAAATCTAGATAATTCCATATCCAGGAGCGAAAAAATGGTTTCTTCGGACGAAATATATTCATTGTAGTTTTGATTCTATCATAATAAGGCCTCGTAGCAAGAAAACCCTGTCTTCTTGGTTGGCAATCAACCTGTTTGCTCAGCTACAAAGATTGGTTTAAAGAAACTTGCAAATTGATGCATAAGTACGATACTTTCCAGAAAAGCTCTAAGGCAAAATACTGACAAGACTGCGCCGGCTGGTCTGTGTCTTATTATTATTATTATTATTATTATTATTAAAAAAAGTCGCTTACCGTTTCAGGCGTTCTCAAGAAATGGTTCATGTTAGATAATATTATGTTTTATATGCATGCTAATCTTCAAATGTCCTATCTGACGGATGCAGGAAGACTTGAACCTTGAATGGAGACACTCACACCCACACAAATCGTGAATTTGTGCACTCTACGTGTAAATCGTCATTCTTTCATTTCAAGATAATGAAGCACAAACGGATGCGTGCACAGACGCGCCCGCACATTCGTAAGCAATCACCCACGCCGATGCACACGCTCTTAACGAAGAAAATCATTAAACATAATAAGAACAAGCATATACAATGATTACCAAAGATTGAACATTCAACAAGAATCGATTATTGATTGGAACCATAAAGCACGTTTCTCATATGTCAGCTAATTCTCCGAAATCAGAGAGAAAACATTAGTATTTGCTCAAAATAATTTCAGTTGGAAAGTAAATACCATTGCATCTGACTTAAACAACTCAGATCAATAGTCGTTAACATAGCCGCACTTCATTTACAAAGCAAATGAGCAGAGTTATATGTGTGTTCGAAAAAGGGATTCTTAGCACCAGACAACGAGTCCTGGCCCCGAGGTTATAATACTTGAGTTCATTCTCAAACTCAAAATAAAGCGCAATGATTGGCTGCTTCCGTAAGCAGCCAATCATTGCGCTTTATTTTGAATTTGAGACTGTACTCAAGTTTTATAACCTCGGGTCCTGACCCAGTCAACAAACAGTCTCGGACCACTATCGGCCTGCTATCAATTTGCTGACGGGCCGATGTTGGCCCGCTTTAAGATGTTTACTTTGGACCAAGTGATAAATAAATTGACATATCGTTACCTTAACGCAAAACTGTAGTAACTCACATTTTGTAAATTATACAGGAGGAACATTCTTTTGAATATCTACTTTAAAAATCAAATACTGTACGTTTTTGCATTTTTCTCAATCGCCAGATAATTATGTTTTTATTAATCTAAAATCATTGAACAAAATTACTTTTGCTGTAAAACAAGATATTTGCAAAAATATGAGTTACGACTGTTTTCCATTTGAAATTTCAAAATATCTGAGATGTTATTTAATGCAAAACTGTAGAAAGTCAAGTTACCCAATACAGTTTTGCATTAAAGTTTGAAGTACTTAGTGTAATGAAATTAATGCAAAAGTGTAGTAACTGGAATAACGATAGCAACAATTTTATTTACTTCAGCTAAATTTTTGAGGTTTTATCCTGATGTTTTTTGGCCCACTCCCTGGGGCCCTGGGGAGGGGTCATAAGATTAAATATCATTTAATTTCAGTTACAAAGTCAAATTCAAAGATTTTCATACCAATCTATGTGTGTGTTTTCACAAATAAAAGATATAAAACATACTGATTACGATTTTTGTTCTGTCCCCTGAGTCTTGCCCCAGAGTTGGGACTTGGGGGCGTTGGGGCCTTTGGGTGCCCAGGGGGTCAAACATTTTTTTCCAAATATGGTCATGTAGCATATCAAATCGAAGAGGATGATGAGTAGAACAGAGTGCAAGTAAAATTTTCACCCTAGGGTCTAACTGGTGACCTTGGGTCAAAAGGTCAAATATCACTAAATTTCAATTACAAAGTCAATTTCAAAGATGCTCACTAATAAAATATATAGAATATCGAACCAAATTTTCATTCTGTCGCCTGGGTCATGCCCAAGGGGTGGGACTTTGGGGTGCATGGGTTGAAACCTTCAACGCAGGGTGTTGCGATTGCGCTCCATTAACTGGGCATACTAGTTATATGTTGTTTTCAGGCGTTTAGTCCAAATTGGTCATCTACCATAGTTGTATCAGTATTTTATGAAAGAATGAGTATCTTTATTTTTTAACAAATTCTGCAAATACTCAGTTATCACAAACAATACACATAGCAGTAATGAATGAAAAGAGTTAATTTGGGGTATTGGGGTGGGGTGGTGGTACATCGTCAGATTTATTTTAATAATGGTGCTCTGTAAGCTAAGTCGTAAGACGTGACTTAACAATATATATTTTCCCAAACAATTTGTTTTTGAATTATAATATAATGAATATCCTCGTTCTGTTCGCAAGTGCATTAGAATAATGATTGAATCCTGATGGAGAATATTAAGTGTTAGGCCCAGGCCTCGATTTTTTCCTACTCGTCCTGTGGGGCAAGTGGTCTTAAATGTTGACTCGCCCTTACTCCAGTAGCCTTCGTCCTTTATCTAGTGTTTTATAGGAGAGATTTGGAACATTAACATATTGAGCCATGGCACATTTACTGATTGCTTTTTTTCTCACAAACAGTTACGGACACCCTGACAAAATCTCCTCGCCCTGTCGGTCAAGCAAATGGAAATTTCTACTCAACCTTATCAAACTTCCACTGTTAAACAACAAGCAGGAATAAAGTCTTAAAAAACAGCATGTAAACAGATATAAACTCAATATTTAAAACAGTGTAGATCCAGATCAGCTTGCTTCTTTAGTGGCCAGTTGATCAGGACCAACACTCTTTACCACACAACACGTGAGTTCATAACAATTATCGCATATGAAATACAGAGTTGCATTAACTTTCTTTAAACTTGTCCCAGGTTCTAACTTATCCTGAATGAAATGTGACCAGGTTAGAAAAGTGGGGGAAAAGTGGGGCATAGTATTTCAACAGCACTGATTAGGTGGTATTAGGTCAGCTACAGCATAGTTTAAGGATGGTCTGCTAGGCTGTTAATCCAGCTAGAGTAGGGTAGTCATGTTGCATTAAGCCGAGGCATATCTTTACAGATATGTTTGTCATTTAAGTGGCCTTCCCAAAGGTTGGCAATCACGCTTGTCACTCAAATAGCTAGGATAGATAGGTGCTTATGCTGTTTGATCTATTAGCTGGAATTTTCTTGCAGCTGGAACACTATATACTCTATTATGTTGGTTAGGTGACCAACTGGGCTAAGTAAGCAATCATGTTGATTAATCATTCAGTTTGGTATAGTCCGGCAGAATTTGGGCGAATTTTAGGAGGACCTGGAACTTGATTTTAAACTTTTTTTCTTTGCTGATTCTGGTAGTGCATATATTGTCCTTGGAAAATCCGAGTGATGCCACTCTGGCATCATTGAGCATTTTGATATATTCAAGATGGCGTCCAATATGGAGGCCAATTATAAGTTAAAAAATTGTGAGATATGGAAAAATGTCTCAATCCCATTTTTTTTCCTCAAATTGTTAGCTATGACGTTGGAATCTAGTTAAGGACACTTTGCTTATGATGAAATATAAAAATAAAATAAGAATTAAGACAAAATGGCCGCCAAAATTGCAGTTTATTAAAAAACATATAGGAAAATTTTCGCTGAGATCGGCTAACTCCAGGGATTCCCATGCAAAATGCTGATTTTACTGATTCTTGAGTTACATACATCACCCAAGAAACAGCCCAGTGTTGCAGCTTATGCACCACCCAGAATTTGAAATATTCAAGATGGCGTCCAGGATGGTAGCTGATAAGTTTTACAAACCCGTGGGATCCGCACCTAACCTGTAGGCATGTCTGGTGGATTTGTAATATACCAGATTTCTTGCCTGATGGAGAAACGCTTTACAAACACATGTATCTGAATAAATGAACCCAGCATGCATGTCTGATAGAGTTGCACTGTACAAGTACGCTTATCTGAGAGTGGCACCGGATCAGCAAACATGTCTGATGTAATGGCACCTCTGTAAGAGTAGCACCAGACTTGTAGCCATCCCTCTTCCGTCTGCGCTCAACGAATCAAAATGTTGGTTGCAGTGCAAAACGGGCCAGCAGGCATGGCCTGTAGTGAGGTACCACACCAACAGGCATGGCCTATAGTGAGGCACCACACCAGGAGACATGACCTACAGTGAGGTACCACACCAGAAGGCATGACCTATAGTGAGGCACCACACCAGCAGGCATGGCTGATAGTGAGACACCATACCAGCAGACACGGCTGATAGTGAGACACCATACCAGCAGGTATAGCAGATAGAGATTCACAACACCAGCAGACATGCAATATTGAGTGAAAAAAGGTCAACATGCATGCTGATTGAGTGGCTACAGTCCAGCAATCATCCACCTTGCAGCAGCACTCAACCAGTAGGCATGTTTGAACAGCAGCAGTGTTTGTGACAGTAAAACTAGGCTAACAGGCATATAATGTTGCAACTGCAGCGAGATAACAACTCTCTACATGGCATGTGTATTGTATTGACAATGTAGCAGTCTTGGCTGATAAAGTTTCACAGTGTTAGTTGGCATGTCTGATGGAGGGACATCCGTCAAGTAGCTTTTCTCTTTGATTTCCAATGGACCCGGAGGCATGTTTGAATAGTACCAAGTCCGCAAGCATATCTGTTGAAGTTTCACTGAGCAGCGGCCATGTAATGCTACCAGCTAATCATATCCGACATCCTTAACATCACATGTGTTTAATAATGTGGTACTGAACCAGCACACATGCTGGGGCCAGCAGTCATGCGTGTTAGTTACATCGCACCAGCAATACTGTATGTTACAATTTAACCCAACTAACAGGAATGCTGGGTACTGTTGCACTGGACCAGCGGACATGTCTGTTCAAGTTACATCCGACCAGAGTGCATGTCTGTTCTACTTTCTCCCTACCTGCTGCCCAGACATCATTGCTAAAGGGTCAGCAGACATATTTACCATTACATATGTTTGATTATGTGGCACTGGACCAGCACACATGACCGAAACCAAACAGTTATATCTGTAACAGCTTCACAAGACTAGCAGGCAGTTGTTGCAGTTCCTATGTTTTAAACGTTGCTTTGAACCAATAGGCATGTTTGTTGCAGTTGCACCCGACCACCTGGCACGTCAGTTACAATTAAACTCAACCAGCATGCATGTCTGTTAGGGTTGCATCTACCAGCAGATATGTTTCAATCAGCTAAGCACAGACTTGGGGTCAATTACTTTGAAAAAGTAATTAATTACATACAATTACATTGGAAATTGTTCAATTAAATTACAATTACAATTACATGACTTTTGAGCAAAGTAATTAATTACATACAATTACTTTGCCAAATGTAATTAATTATATTACAATTACATTTTAGTGCCACTTAGATAGCTTCATCAGATTTTAATATCAGAGATATTTTGTATGAGTTAAAATCTCCTTAAAAGTCTGAGTAACCTTGATATTCTTAATTCAAAATATATGTCTATAAGTTTGATTTTATTTTTTCCTCTTGTATCAAATAATTGTCAAGTGGATGCAACTTAAAAGAAATTAAATGTACAAAATCCCTTGTTGTTTTTTGTGATTGATGTCATGATCACACAAGAGAAAATAAAGAAACAATTTTTTTTTTGGGGGGGGGGTGGGGGGGGATAAATTGCCAAAGTTCACAAACTAGCTGTACGCAGAACAAAGTTCAGGAATACACATTGGCTTGACAAAAGTCTTACAACTATGGATGATAAACCATGGAAAGTATTTAGCAAAACTAGCTTAAATGCCAGAGAATAACGGTTTTCAAAAAGTGTTGATAAAAAATCTGTGTGGCCCTATGAGTTCTGAAAGGTGGCAAAAAAGTACAAAAAGGAATATCAGACAGTGACAAACTAAAATATTACTAGCCTGTTGAAATACTGGCTTTGCAAGCAAGAGGTCGCTAGTTTGGTCACCACTGGAACATCTATTTTATTTTTATTTTTTGTGATTATATGACAATAATGGGCCCCAGGTTCACTGAATGAGTGAAATTCAATTTAATTTTCTGAATCACATTTTATGACTATTAATTTTATCATTATTATTATTATTATTATTATTATTATTATTATTATTATTATTATTATTTAAAATGGCAAATGAGCAGTTTAAGGGCTTTAAATAGTGTAGTGGATAGATTGGGCCATGCACCTGAGCATATGAGTGTGTTGATCCTAGGTGTAAAAAAATAACAAAATGCCTTCAAGGAGTCAATTCTATTGCCTGAGTGAATACTATTGTTGAGATTTTCACACCTTCTTTGTTTTTGTATTGTTTTGGTAACTTAACTATTAAAGGTTGATTGTCACAAAGCCATATCTTTTATAAGCAGATGAACAAAGAATAAATAATTTGCTTAAAAAAGGAATAGTAGAAGGAACATACAGTCTGTGTCTGTGGTAAAATTGTTAAGTGTATATTCTATTTTTATGTCTATAGATACTAGCATGATTAGTCCCAATTCTCATTTGTTTCATGTTGCATCAACTAGTACAGCAAATGATATATGCATTTAGAAAGGTCAAGAAAATTCATATTTAGCAGTATTTTAAGTATCTCTGATAATCTTTAGTAACTGAAGTTCATAACTGATCTGTAAAGTAATTAAAAAGTAATTGAAAGTAATTGTTAATTACTCCCATTTTTGGCCATGTAATTAATTACATTCAATTACTGTAATTAAAGAAATCTCTTAATTACAATTACATGCAATTACTATAGAAAATGTAATTAAATTACAATTAATTACAATTACAATTTTAATTACCCCAACTCTGGCTAAGCACAACTGTAGTTGTGTGGCTAAACCAGCAGGTATATGTTACACTTGCCTCAGACGCGCAGTTATGTCCCTATGCTCGTACCCAACTAAGGGGCTGGTAAGCACAATTGCACCAGACCATCACGCATGTATTTTACAGTTGCACCTGACTAGAAGCCAGGTCTTTATAAGTTGCATATTATCGGCATGCATGTCTGCTACAGTATCGTCTTATCAGGATCCATGTAAATTACATTTGCACCCGACCATCAGACATGTCTGTAACAATTGCATCTGGCCATTTCCCATGTCTTGAACAGTTGCATCTAACCAACAGTCATATCTGTAAACTTGTGCCTACAAGCATGCATGTCTGATACACTTGCACCGGACAAGCATTCATATTTGTTATAGCAATATCCAACCATCTGTGCTGTCTGTTGCATTTGCAACAGACCAGAGAAGTAGTAATGGTTGTTACAATTGCACCAGGCAAGCAGTCCCATGCCAACCAGCAGTCAAGATGAATATACAGCATGCAGATACCTTACTCAGGGGTTGTTTTTTGTGTTGATACACTACACTCCATAAGTATTTTTTGTTGTAAATTTTATCCATCCATCCAGCTGACCTTTTTCCCGCATATGATACAAAAAAGGTTTGTACTTTGATCAAACACTCTGTCACAAAGTTTCCAGTGATATCGTCTGTTCAGTATACCCTGTCATATATCACTTCATTTTTTTGAAGAAATTTTTTACCATAATAGGATTTTTTATGAGAATAATATGATATTATGGTATTATCAGATCCGGTCAAAAGTGATCTGGAAAGTGCATGGTACATGGATTGATGGATACGATTCTCAGAACAAAGACAAAAAGATTACCATTACCAAAATTAAGAGTCTGTTATTTTTCCGAGCAGTGTATCATAGCCAAAACCATGTGATTTCCCACCCTGTTATTGCTGCTATCTTTGACGTTATCTTAAAAAAATTACAACGCTGAAAAACAACAATAACATGCCAGTAAAATTTTCCAAATACAACCGAAAACTATCAGAAAATAGTAACAAACTGCGAATTTGATTTCAGGTTGAATTTTGCTTTAAATGGCGGCAATCTTGGACACCATCTTTAATATTTCGACCTTGTGAATCAAATCTGTGAATACTTCATTTTAATCGCTTGTATTATTAAGCCTACAAAGATCGATAAAAAGTCAAAATGGAAATGCTTTATATCGAGTTTTTTTTTTAAAATCAGATAGATCTTAGGAACCTTACTGATGGCCATCTTGGACGCCATCTTTAAATTTCAACCTTCTGAATCAAAAACATGTTCTTATTTGATCGTTTGTATCAATTAGCCTCTAAACTTCCATAAAAAGTCAAAATTAAAGTGTTTTTATCGGGTATGTCGGTCATAAAGGTCTTAGAAGCCTAACTGACGGCCATTTTGGACGCCATCTTTAATATTTCAACCTTCTGAATCAAAATAATGTTCCATCTTAATTGGTTGTAACATTTAGCCTCTGAAATATCCATGAAAAGTCAAAAATTAAATGCTTTTGAACGAGTATTTTGATCATATAGGTCTTAGGAGCCTAACTGACGGCCATCTTGGACGCCATCTTGAATATTTCAAAATGCTCAATGATGCCAGAGTGGCATCAGTTGGATTCATCAAGTACAATGCCTCAACAACAAGAATCAACCAAGAAAAAAACTTTAAAATCAAGTTCCAGGTCATTCTGGTTTTCTTCTGGACTAGTAGGTAGGTGGCTTTAAATGATGGTTAACATGGTTAATCTTTCAGCAAATATTGGTTACATAAGACTGGTATATTGGGTGTCATGCCACTGCGGCATAATAAGCTGCTATGTTGGTTAATTAGCTAGCCGACTGCGCTAAGCAAGCAATCAAGTTGATTACTGACACAATGGATATCAGCTTGCAGTTTGGATATGTAGTCTGAGATAGAGTGTCATGCAGCTGAGACAAAATATAGACCATGAAACTGGTTAATTTTAACCAGTTATCAGCTGAGGTAGAACATTAGACTGGATCCAGTCCTTCAAACAAGTTTTCATCAATGTGTCATATCATATACTTGTAGCCAGTCTAACTCTGATGGCTCTGATGAAAAATTGTTTTAAGGACTGGCGCCAGTCTAGTAGAACATTCACAGGGCTAAGCAAGCCTGATTTTTTCTCATGCAGTCGGTAAATCAATCAGTAGCTTTTATCTACATCGAATTTCACCCGCAGAAGTGTCAGACTATGCATATCATCAACAAAAGGAAGCCCATTACAGTACCATATACCATACATGGACATGTACTAGAAGAAGTTGACACAGCAAAGTATATTGGGGTCAACATACACAAACAACTCAACTGGAACCACCATATCAGCTCTGTCACAAAGAAAGCCAACTACACACGTTCGTTCCTCCAACGTAACATCAGCCAGTGCCCAAAAAAACCAAGGAGCTATGCTATAGAACCATTGTGAGGCCCTTAATGGAATATACCACTGTCATCTGGGATCCGTTCACAGAAGCAAATATACGGAAATTGAACATGGTGCAGCGTAGATCAGCATGAGTGGTTTGTTCAGACACGCTAAGCGGCTAAGAGCCAAGATTGTGCTATTCCGGATACAAGCATGAAACTTTCTACACTTGTTAAGGATGGTGAGCTGATGATTTTAAGATATAGAACCACTTCGCCAAATTTCCTCAGCGCATGCGCAAGGCAAAATTCACTTCAGCTATAAGAAAATTTGGTCTTACTTGACTACACAGACCAGTATTTGCGTTTAACATCTAGTAAAATCAACCCACTATATCTCTAGATGTCCTAAAAGACATACACAAAAAAATAAATAAAATGTCTTACATAATTACGCATGCGCAAACTAAATAATACTTCCAGAATATCTCGTTCAGTGATGTCAAAATTGTAGAAACCGTTGAATAAATGGAATACTTTTGACCGGGAAATAAATGTGTTCCTGCACAATCATTTATCCATTTTTTTCCTGCGCATGCATTCACGTTAGAGAGCCACTGTATTAGAACAGTGCAGTCTTCGCGGGTCGGTTGCAGTCGATAAGGGCACAAATTATACTATTTTGAATATCTCAATAAAAATTCCAAAGGGAATTTAATAACACTAAAACAGAGTAAACATAGTGTTTTAGTATACTATTTTGGTTTACTGTGATCCATTCTATTAGCTAGTTCTGTAATTACAGCTATTAATTTTCACGATGATGTTTTCATTTGCAATTAAAACTTAGGTATTGTAGTCCATTCTGTTTACATTCTAAAACTAGCTAAGTACCAGCCAATTTCTGGATAGCCAGTGGGATTCTTTACGACGTGTGTCCGAAATGTGTTCACAGACTAATGGGTGCACTATTTAAGTCATTAGTTGTGATTTAATAGCGATATGAATAATTAAGTGTTTGTTTGTTTGATTTGATTCTTTACGTCCCATCAACAATCCTTCAGTTAAACAGGGACGGGTCTTCCTGTGTTGAACCAGAACTAAGCAATGATAAATGTGCCTTGCTCAAGGACCACAACGCAGTAACGCCGGTGAGGTTCGAACCCGCGGCCTCTCGGTCGTCAGTCATGCACTCTACCACTGAGCCACTGCGCTCCCTAATAATTAAGTGAATGTGTTGCATATTTCTGTTTATTTTTTGTGAAGTTGCAAGCCATTTTGTAGCTGTACGCGAAATTTGAGTAGTCAATGGCATTGTATCAGTAGTCGAAGGTCTAAATATAATCAATTTGTATGCAATCGATGTCCCAGTCACTGGGCAACAGCCAATATATCTAGCACTATGCGTACAGTATGAAAAGCTTGAATAACTTTCAAAATGCTCTACCCTAAGATTTCGAACTTTTGCACACTAAAGTTCTGATATTTTGAAATTTATCTAAACTAACTAAAGTAGACATAACTTCCACATTGTTCCAGAACATGAAAAAGTGCCTTCTATGAGGAAAAATATCACCGTTTTGGCAGAACTTGGGTGCTGTATCGACTATTGCTTAACTCCCATAAATTTTTGTTTATGCCTCGGTTACATTTGCCTTACGACGAGTATACGATGCCCGTACGATGTCCAAATCACCGTTTCCGTGCGGCCTCCGCAGGGAGACCTTGCGATCATCGTACGGATTTACGGTCATCGTGGCCCCTACGATTTTGTTTAACTCCGCACAATGACAAATTTGAAAAAATCGTAAGCCCGTAGCCCGTAGACACATCGCAGTGATATCGTACGACCCCCGTACGGGCACCGCACGGTGATCGTGAGGACAACGCAAGGTTTTAAATTGTCATTTTGGCCCAAAACTGATCGTATACTCTTGCGATAGTCGTAAGGAGCCCGCAAGGTCGCCGCACGATGCCTTTGCAGGGCCCATAAAATCGTACGGACATCGGACGGTCATCCTGCGGTAACCCAAAGGCGATGGCACGATGATCGTGTGGTCGCCTTGTGACGTGTCAACAATTTCCCGGAGACTTATCATTAGCTGTTTGTTTCATTTCAATATTTGTCTTCAGGCCCACCACTCAGTGTGACTCAATATGGACACAGTTCAGTTTGCTGATGGAAGCAGTCTAAGCATGGGCGGATCTAGAGGGGGGACAGGGAGTCCGGACCCCCTGGAAAATCACAAAAATATAGTTTTAGCAATACTGGTCCAGATCCCGTAGAAAATCTTAAAGCTACACATGTACCAAGCCAGCATTATATGACGGGCCATCATCGGTCCGCCAGCGAAACGCCATTTAAAATGACGTTTCGCTAGCGGGCCAATAATGACCCCCGCGTTTAGTGATATTTGGATTCTCTCTCCCACTTATCAACTAAAAAAGTTGAGTTGGACCCCTCTGACATAACTTTCTGGATCCGCGCATGCAAGTCAGGGCCCATAGAGTATGCTTCCATGATACAATTGTCTGAAGTGCAATTCAAAATATGCACCTAACGTGAAATGCATATGCATATTCAGTATATAAAATGCTGGTTGGATAAAGGGTTTAATAAATAAGATAAAATTTATAAAAAGTCCAGATACTTTTTGTGATTTATAACTCTGGGATTTGAATTTAAGTATTACTTCAAGGAATAAAATATATGGGTCTTGTAGTAAGAACATGTGACTAGTTCGAACATTGAAATTTGAATGAATGAATGTTCTACAAAATGTATTTTACTGAAAACGAATGGCAAATGTGCTGACCAGGCCAGGTGGAAGAAAGCGCATTCTGGTCAGTACCTTTGTTGTTCGCATGCAACGACTTCATTTTTGCTTATGGCGAAGATTTTATGAGTTGCTGGCCGATGATAAAACTGAATAAAACCATAATAGGCGTTTTAGTCTACTCTGATATAATTAAAGCATCTTTATACAGTACTACACACTCTGCAGATAAAGGACGTAAACAAATACAGATACATACAGACTCCTATTGGATTATTGATTTTTTGAGGTTATAGGTCATGTTTACACTGTACAATGTGAGGTACTGTATACTTTTAACTAAAGTGATACTTTTCGAATTATAAAAGTGTACTATAAAAAGGGGTGGCAATTTTCTCTGATTTAAACTTTATTAAAACTGCAGAACTTAAAAATTGACATTAAAATGTACACAAACGTATCACGCTGTTCCATACCTTGGGACCATGATCAACTAAAACACTAGCCTCTTCATAGCACGATTTGTGATCACATGACTTTGAAACATAGTTCAAATGGAATGGAAAAATGAACAACTGCACAGTCAGCGTACCGACTCCTTGCGACTTCCGCAAGGTCATCGTACGGGCATCGTGCGATTTATATAGGGAGGTCGTGAAGATAACACGATGATTGTACGATAACCTTGCGGTTGTCGTACGATATCCGCAAGGTCTCTGTAAAGTTTTGTTCTAGTTTGTCGCCGAAAGAAATCGTAAGGTGATCGTAAGTAATATAAACACATACGTCGTAGCTTAAAGCCGCCTACGATGCCGAAAAAATTGTAGAGAAAATCGTAGACAAATAAATCGTACGATGACCGTGGCAAATGTAACCGAGGCATAAGCAAAAACACAGCTGGATATAAGCACAGAATATTTTCAGAAGTAAAATATTGACAAAAATATGACCTTTTTAACAGTCAGGTACACGAAATGGTATATTTTGCGCCCTCGTCGACTGCAGCCAACCCGCGATGATTATGCTGTTTGAGTACAGTGGTTCTCTAGCGCAGCATTTGACATGAACAATTTTTTTCTCGTGATGCTGGGGACAGGCATGGTTTACCCATCATGTTGTTGAATGACAACATACCGTAATGTTACTTCGACTGTAACTTATGTTATGGAGTTTACTGAAGAATGTTTGACTGTCTTTTAGATATATGGCCATGTAATGTTATGCGGTTATATTTGGTTATTTAGCACCTGGGCCAAGACAACAAGATCGCGTGAATCTTATATACAAACGTATACATTTTCAAAGTGATATTTAACCAAGAGAACTGGCAATATGTGCTATAATCTGCATGTATGCTGATATGCCACAGCCTTCTCAAAGGCTTATCAGTTTAGGCCTTTAGGGCAAAGATTTGGCGCCAGTAAAATGCATTTAAGTCCCCGGTAGCTGAGGCTGCTGCCCATTTTAAGGCGGTGGTTCTGTTGTTGTTGATGTATTGTTTAATATACCTCCCATTGTTTGTGGCTGTTCTGTGTTGGTCTTTGTTTTGGTATGCATTACTCATACAGTAACCCAATTTTAACAACAACAGAATCTAGGGCGAATATTTGGCGCCAGTATAATGCAATTAAGCACCCCCCCCGGTGGCTTAGGCTGTTAATCAATTGTTAAATGTACTCCCCATCGTTTGTGGGAGTTCCGTGTCTTTGTTTTGTCCATTCTAGTTTTGCAACCATCTTGACTAGGAAGAGAGAGCTGATTACATTGTTTTTATTGTCTTTTGGATGTCTTGTTATTGTAAATGTTCCTTGTTCCTCACATTCGTAAGCAATCACCCACGCCGATGCACACGCTCTTAACGAAGAAAATCATTAAAAACAATACAAGAACAAGCATATACAATGAATACCAGAAATTGAACATTCAACAAGAATCGATTATTGATTGGAAACATAAAGCACGTTTCTCATATGTCAACTAATTCTCCGAAATCAGAGAGAAAACATTTGTATTTGCTCAATACAATTTCAGTTGGAAAGTAAATACCATTGCATCTGTCTAAAACAAACTCAGATCAATAGTTATTTACATAGCCGCGCTTCATTTACAAAACAAATGAGCAGAGTTATAAGTGTGTTCGAAAAAGGATTCTTAGCACCGGACAACGAGTCCTGACCCAGCCAGCATACAGTCTTGGGCCACTATCGGCCTGCTATCATTTCGCTGGTGGGCCGATATTGGCCCGCTTTTAGATGTTTAACGCAAAACCGTAGTCAGCCAAAACGAGTTCAGTTCACCAATTCGGTCATTTTTGTGTCCCATCCCCATTTTAGCATGTAAACAGTGATTTTTCTAACACTTTAAGGTTTATAAGTTAAGTTTAGGTTTATGTCTTGACAATCAAGTAAAAGCAAAGCAATGGAAATGGTCAATAGTCTATCCTTACGAGGTTTATCAACAGCAAATGCCTCCAAAATTGCCAATAAATGCTGTCCCATCGTCATAGTATGTAATTTTAATAATGTTTTATGCTCAAATGGTTGTTTTTATCAGCAGTTTTCAACTTTATTTTATTGACGCCCATATATACCTTTCCTTTAATGTCCATCATTTGATTGAAAAGTGAAAAACGTTTTTTTTGTTGTATTGATGATTAATGTCCCATAATCTAATGTGAATTACGTTACCATTTTAACCATCTCACAATTTACACACCATGCACCATAAGCTCACACCAAAAATCTCTATGTCTAGAGGATTAATATGTGCATGGACAAAAGAAACGAGTTTGGGGAAACATTTGTTTAATTTTCGCAGATGAAAAGATATCTGAGGCTGTCTAAAAAATCTGCAGTTTTGTGAATTACGTTACCCTATGTGTAGTATTTGTATAAGAAGAGTAGCACGTATTGCAATTGAAGCCAATGTAAGAGCTATAACCTAACTATATAACAAACCATACTAGGACTTTACAAGAAGTTGTTTGCATAGAAAAAATTAAGTGGAAACATAAATTTGTAAATTACGTTGCTGTGAATTACGTTACTACAATTTTACTAAAATCTAAATATCCCTCTAAATGCATACAATAGCTGAAAAAAATGTTTGTTTTTAATCAAAGCAAATCTGTCCCAGTTAATAAAAATCAATTTAAACAATATTGCAGTTGTCATTTTATTTTAACAAGGATTTACCTATATGCTCTGAGTACATCAACTCCCCTACGCATGTAACTTACAAAGATACTCAATATATCAACACATCATGTGCAAAGTGATCTGTTTGAAAAACAAAATTGAATAGTGTAAATCTCAAAAAGATTGTTCATTTTGTTTTTTGAAATGAGCTGTATTAAACATAGGTAACGTAATTCACAAGTAGGTAACGTAATTCAGATTCAAATAAAAAACAGATTAGTCCAATCAAAGGGCGAAAGGCAACAAATCGACGGTGATTATAAGTTTCTGACTTGTTGTTCAATTGCTATTTTCTCTTTTTAAAACCATCTTTATCTCGTTGCTGCTACCACTGGAGGTTTATTGGTGAGTTTATGTGTATACTTTGAAATTGGCACTCTCGCTCTTGCATCCTGATCCATTCCCATTGATCACAGTGACCTCAAATGTCCTCATGACTTACTATGTTGATAACTTCTATGGTTTATATAATAGATAGATAAAATAGCTAACTTGAATTTATAACTTCTTATCTCCAATTGAAGTGAGCAAATTAGCTATGTGGATTACGTTACCATGAACATTTAGCCATTTTTCTGAGAAGGGCGTATCTTTGTGAATGATACGAACTTTCCTTTTTTGTAATATATGTACATGAAAAGGCATTTATTGAGGTTAGATTGATTATTCTGCATTCTCTTACTTTGTACTGAGCCACAATAAGTTTTCAAATATATGGAATATTTAAAATCAATATTTTATAGTCATATTTTAAAGTGTTATTCCAACAAGATTAATGAAACTAGATGCAACAACTTACTTCCAATGTGCAAAGGATAATGTAAAAAGTGTTAAGCAACACACTAGAACCTGGTATTTTGCAGAAAAATATATGTTTCTACGCAGGAATTAAGACCAGGGTGTAAGGTATGTGAATTACGTTACCGACCTTATGGCACACTGTGCTTTATACACAAGAATACAATTTATTATTTCCAATACCAAAGAAGAATGTAATTATTGATATTCATCATCTACTGTTTCAAAACCAATAATTTTCTTCTGGTCAACTCTTTAAATTTGATGGATACAATTAAACCAATAAATGTACTAATAGAATTACAGCTGAATTCCACTGTCATTTCATTTCAAACCTGCTTAGACCATGCTGAGAAGCAAAAACATGATATAAATTCCACATAATAGGCTTAATAGAGGAGTTTCCCATTATCGGATTTTACCTATATCACGTGACATCGGCTGGCCAGTCCAGCAATTGGACTACTTCCGGTATAAAGCAACATATACTGACTGTTGATCTCACTTTATAGAACTTCTTTATGCTGGTTAAAATTTTATTTAAAGAAATAAAAAAAAAAATAACGGCAATTATTATTTGAAGAGTCAGACAAGACTGCGTGTCACAATGGTCATTTATGGTTACATCTGTACGCTGTCTAATGAGTGATAAGATACGCTTTATTTTGTACTGGCCCAAATTGCATCCGGTTCTTAAATGAGTGCCCGGGGGCCCTTTGAAAACAATAAAATCTTGTACACGCGTCTTTAGAACTTCGGCACGCGTGACCAGTCGCTTTCTTTGAAGTTGATAAGAAGCCCAGCTAGACAGCTAGACGTCTACTTATCACATATATGTAAGAGCCTCTAAAACGCCCAAACAAACTTATCCAGCGGGGCTTGAGGCTGAGTCTTATCTACATCCATAATGTGTGTGGTGTATATGTGTGTGTATGTGTGGGGGGTCTACTAGAAATACCCTGGTGTGTGCAAGCAGCGAAGACTCTTGCGAGTCTGTGTGCTCTCTACAGTCTGCTTTATTCTGCGCCGATTTTTATAATAATAAGTTCTTTATAGCTAGACTACTTGGTGCGTACATTCAGTGGCCCAAAAATAGTAAAATGAATATGTTTTGCTGTTTCTTTGAAACATTTAGATAAAATTAGACATTTATAGAAAATCTACCCGAAAATTCTTCAAGTAACTTATAATTAAGATCTGTGAATGTTCCCAAATGACTTACAACGCGCGAAGCTATGAAAACATTAATGTAGAAACACTTTTTAAAAGTTTCTTTTAACATTCGGCGTTCATACGTTTACAAATGCAATAACAATTTTACCAAGGAGGGATATGAGTTACCCGATATTCTGTTTTGGGTGCATATGCGGTCCCAAATTTCAAAGCCTGTGCCTTTACGTAACTGGTTATCTACAAATATGGACCCATTTAAATATTCACTCTTTTCAACTCGAAGTGCGCGCGGGTTTTAAGGCAATTCACAGCGAGCTTTCAGTAGTTTTTGCTAAAAGGAGTTTGATTGCAAATAAAATTGAATCAAAAAGTTTTTATTCTCCTCTAATATTACACTCGGTCCGAGTCTTACAAAACAAATGCGTTTGAATACACAAAAACAAGCGTTTCGTTGAGACGGTTCTTTTGAGTACCCACGAAAAATTGCATATTAAAGAATATACCCTATATTCGTAATCCAATGTTTCATATATCTATTCGACATATGCGGATGCTTCGATGTACCAGGGTTCGACTGCTCGAGGTTTACTTTATTGCTGCAACTTCTAAAAAGTAAGAACAGCGCATTTGCTTCTAGCGCGAACATGTCCGTAATAGTACTTTTACTCAGATGATTTTTGGCTAAAATGAGACGTTTGTGAAAAGGCAGACAGTTCCCTATTATTTCCGTTGCTGATGAAGGCCTTGGAGAGATGTGTTTCCCGGCAGGTCTGCCCTATTTATCTTTCTCCTGTTTGGAAAAGTTCGCATATATGGCGATATTAAGACATCCTTTCTCGGAAAAGTTCGCATAAAGACACATCGATTTCTGTGATATTGTGGACATTCTTGTTGGGAAAGTTAATAAATAGTTGAGACCCGCAGGGAAACACACCATCTCATCAGGGCCTTCATCAGCAGCAGCGGAAATAATTGTGGAAATATATGCCAGTACGCGTACCACTTGAATAAAAGTCTGCAAGCCTTCGTTCAGCGTAAATTAGATAAATTTGAAACAAAATTAACTCTTTTTTTCATCATATGTAATTATGGTGCATATAATTGCCATTTTCCTTTTGTTTGGTGTTTTAACCGTAATGAATGTAAGTGAACTGCATGCAAAATTACTGTCGTGCCAGCCAAGAGTGACAGTGACGTCATGTTTTGTTTACAATGTTATCAGGGACTTATAATCGATAGATCACATGTGTATTAATCCTATCCGCAGGATAGGATTAATACACAAGTAAACTATCGATTCGCATTAGCTCAAGTTGAGTGTACAAGTTAATGTTTTACTTAACAGTTGTAAACAAAACATGACGTCACTGGCAACTTGGTTGGCACGACAGTAGTAGTAAGTTACTACAGCGTCATATACCGGAAGTAGTCCAATTGTTGGACTGGTCGGCCGATCTCACGTGATACAGGTAAAATCCGATAATGGGAAAGGGGTCTATTGATCAACAAGAGATCCAAGTAGAAGTGCATGCTTTTAAAACTCTTAAATATTTCAGTCTTGTAAGAAATGGTATATACAAGTATACTTCATCACAGTAACGTAGTTCACATTCAAATTCAGTGGTGCTCTTTGTGAGGCTTAATAAATTGAAATTTTTGGATGAGTAATTTTTTAGACATCATTATCTAATTGACATATACCAATAAGTGAAAAAATAACATAAAAATGAAAATCTAAGCCAAAAATATTGTGGGACAAAAATTGGCTGCAATTGGTGAACTTAACCCGTTTTGGCTGAGTAGCTCACATTTTGTAAATTTTTACAGGAAGAACATTTTTTTTTAATATCTACTTCTCAATCACCAGACAATTATTTTTCTGTTAATCTAAAATCATTGAACGAAAATTACTTTGCTGTAAAACAAGATAATTGCAAAATATGAGTTACGACTGTTTTCCATTTGAAATTTCAAAATATCTGAGATGTTATTTAATGCAAAACTGTAGTAAGTGAAGTTACCCAATACAGTTTTGCATTAAAGTTTGAAGTACTTAGTGTAATGAAATTAATGCAAAAGTGTAGTAACTGGAAATACGAGTTGGGCTAAAAGCCTGAAAACAACATATAACTAAACTCCAGCTGTTAAAGGCCCTGTCACACTACGACGTATAGCACCAACGTATGCCGGCGTATGAGAAATTAAGCAAGTACGTTGGTGTACGCTGGATACGTTAGACATAAGTTTTAAACATGTTACGAACACGCTATACTACGTTGGTATACGTTGACATACGACAAAGAGGACCAAAAGTTTGTGCTTGGATAGAAATCGCCAGCGTATGTGAACGTATTGTTTCTATACCTTCGACATAAGTTAGATGTACGGAACAGATAAGTTATGCATACGTTAAGGTACGTTAGCACCAACGTATACGGACGTATGAGAAACTCAGCAAGTACGTTGATGTACGCTGAATACGTTAGACATAAGTTTTAAACACGTTACGAACACGCTACAGTACGCTGGTGTACGTTGTCATAAGGCGAAGAGATCCAAAAATTTTGTGCATGCATAAAAAATCGCCAGCGTATGCCGACGTATTGCTTATACGTTAGGCATAAGTTAGATGTACGCAACAGGTAAGTTATGCATACGTTAAGGTACGTAAGCACCAACGTATGCGAACGTATGCGAAATTCAGCAAGGACGTTGGTGTACGCTGAATAAGTCAGAGATAAGTTTTCAATACGTTACGAACACGCTACAGTACGGTGGTATACGTTGTCATACGGCGAAGAGGTCCCACAATTTTTACATTCTTATACGTTATACATAAGTTAGACATACGCTGGATGTACGCTACATGTAAGTTATGCATACGTTAAAGAACGTTATATGCACAATTCAGCATAAGTTATTCGATCGTTATGCATAAGTTTCTCATAAGGCAAGAGCGCTACTGATGCGCTGGGCATACGCTGTTACACACTAATACAAGTATACGTTATGTTGCGCCAGGAATAAGTTATGAATACGTTACTCATACGTTAGACACACGTTCTATGTTCGTTTAGCATACGCTTGGTATAAGTTTAGAGAGAGGCTTCCTCTGATTTTTAATTCGATTTCAGCGTATGCCAGCGTACTGGATATATTTATCATACGTCGGCATACCTTGGCTAAAACGTTATAGTGTGACAGGGCCTTAATTTTTTAGAACTAATTTCTCGCAATAACTTTTTTTATCTTCAATTTTAGCAAAATGTGTTCGCGATGAAAAGTATTCAGGAACATCTCCGCCAACTTCTCCAAATGGTTCCAACATCCTAGATGCTGCAGGTTCCTCTTGCTTAGATGTACTCTTTGAACATTTTAAGCAAAGCGCAAATAAACCAAGTCCAAGATGTCAGTCAAAAATATGTTTTCAATTTTATGTCAAAATAATGAATAATGTTAGAGCAACAGTCTATCAAATAGCAATACCCTATGATTCGAAAGTTGCAATTTGAAATTTGACTAGAAATTGGACACTATTTCAGTTATTGTGAGAAAATATCTTTAATAAAAATCAGAAACAAATATCCTTGGAGTCCTACTATTCGACTTGCACTGACAGTAGATGGCCGGAACGGATATTCATCGATGTAAATATCGTCGATAACCAATCGACGTAAATTGCCCCTTAACGCCGGTCGCCATTCTTGGCTGGCCAGACCTGCGTCGATCTTTAAATGTCCCAGTAGCCTGGTAACAATCTCTGAGGCGTAGTATAGTTGACGGATGGCAATTATGGTATCTGGCGACGTCAGAAACACGCACGCTAGCTTTTAACATTCCAATTGCGCCAGATCGTTCATGTTCAGACAAAGGTGGCATGAATAATAAAGCTATAAAACTAAAGCTGCTGTTTTTTTATACATGTGTATTTACAAACTACATGTGAAGTGAAAACACGTTTTGCTTCATTGATTCGTGGGGACGCCACGTGCAAAACATAGTAAACAAGCAATGCATAGCTGGTGGTAGCCTGGGTCCAGTCGTCAATATTTTGGCAATATTTTCAAATGCTAATATTCTAAAAAGTACAACATCAAATGTATCGGTTGTCCGTTATTGATTTCGATTAATATTGACCTCAAAACCGTGCAATTCATAGCTTGTGCATAAGAGAAAAATTGCACGTCATGCGATAACCCAGCCTTTATTTCCTTTAAGTTGATTCTGCATATGCACGGTAACTTCTGAGTATGTTAACGGCAGTTTTATGTTAAGCACAGCCTTTAAAGAACGGGATATGCACCACTTCCGAATATTTTTTGAAACTACCCCTTTCTGTCACGCCTATGTGAATTATACCTGTCATTAAAAGACTAGAAATTTAGGACTCATTCAATTGATTGCAAAATCCTCATCTATATACACAAAAATCTGTTTGCACCTCAAGCACAATACCTTTTGGAGAAGTTGGCGGAAATTCTCCTCTACAACTGTAATCGCGAACACATTTTGCTAAAATTGAAGATAAAAAAGTTATTGCTAAATTTTGGTTCTAAAAACTTAACAGCTGGAGTTGCCCAGTCAATGGAGTGCAATCGCAAATCCCCAAGTTGAAGGTTTTGATCCCCAAGCACCCCAAAGTCCCACCCCTGGGGCATGACCTATGCGACAGAATGAAAATTTGGTTCGATATTTTATATATTTTATTTGTGAACATCTTTGAAATTGACTTTGTAATTGAAACTTAATTAAATATTTGACCTTTTGACCTAACCCAAGGTCATCAGTTTGACCCCAGGGTAAAAATTTTACTTGCAGTCTGTTTTACTCATCATCTCCTTCAATTTGATATGCCACATGACCATGTTTGGAAAAAATGTTTGACCCCCTGGGCACCGCAAGGCCCCAACGCCCCCAATTTCCAACTCCGGGGCAAGACTCAGGGGACAGAACAAAAATCTTGTTCGATATGTTTTATATCTTTTATGTATCAGATCGTTAGCGACTATATACCCATCAGATCGTTAGCGACTATATACCCTCCTCACCACACAGCAGGAAAAAAATGCATAAAACATTTTTAAAAGAGGGAAACAATCAGTATGCGTTTAAACAATATACCTATTTGATGCTATAGTTATTTATGTTACTTTAAATGCATTACTATTTAATGCAGTTCTGTCGTTAGACATTGAGAGTTTTCCAGTAAAAATACTTTTTTACTGAAGGTTCCAAGGCGGTGCTTCTTTTTTGGATCATTTTTGTTATTTATGTTTCGTGTTTGTCATTCTTTCTTGTCTGTCCATTGCAGCCTTGTGGTCACTTGCTGAGAAAGGGTTGACCTCTTGGCTCGCTTGTATGTGAAGTTTTCTTGTGTTTTTGTCACTTTCCCATGTAGAGTCCTGGGTCAGGTGTGGTACTTGATTGTATCGATTCCTGAACTTAGTCTTCCTACTTACTTTTTACACTATAATTTTATCAAACTACATTAATGAACCACAAAATATGATATATTTGCTCTCTAGCGGTTAGGGTGATACCATATAATAGCAAACTTTTTTCTCTGTTACAGTAAAATTATTGGAAATCTTATTACTCATTGTTCTTACATTTAATTGTAAGCAAATGACTAGCGATAGGATGTTATCAAAGTAGAAGTACATGTTATTACTGTTATATACGTTACTTTTTTAAATACATTTTAAGCTAAAAAGAGCCCTATATGATTTTACACTGCTAGTGGGCTATTTATTGCCATTCAACTGCCATTTAAGTAAAATACCAACAACGCATGGATGATTAAAAGAATGAAATCTAGACCTAAATTACATACAACTTAAATGTTTAAGTATGCGTTTCTTATCAAATGTAAACAGCATTATTTTCTTAAATGCCTAATAAATGATATATCTTTTATCTCACTGACACTCATATGTTCGCCTCTTTTTATACATAAAATAATATATATAAGACACTGACTACACCTTATTTTAGATTACACAATAATATCAAGCATTCAGTACCTTAGTAAGATACATCACATATTGTGTAAGCCAGCTATTGATTACAGCAACTACGCTGAGTCCATTTGAGCGCAAAAAACCGATCAGATTTTGTAAAATTGTAGCCCATTTCAAGCGTAGGTCGAAATCGAGACTTTAAGTTTAAAATAGTCCTTTACCCTTGTCTTTTGAAAAAAATAAACTGAAATAATTTGGAAGCGTAACGATTTTTTCCCAATGGCATGACACTGCCAAGCCTATCCCTATGGCTATTTTGCTTTATATTAGAACTATGTCCAGTCTGGTCATAAAATAATACCGATTATGATTATAAAATGAATAACAAGAAAATTTTAAGGACATATTACACTTATCATCTGTTCTGTCTGATAAAGGATGTAGATGAAGACCAAATGGAGGAACACCAGCCCTTCTGCATTATCGTGAGTGATTAAACAATACATTTGCCCTTGTGCCATAAGAACGAAAATTGCATGTGCTAGTCCAAATATTTATTGATGAATTACAATAAAAGAGTTCAAAATTATATTCATCTAAAGGTAATTTTGCTACTGTCAAAGAACAAATCTGAAATAAGGTATTCAACATTTTATAAACTATACCAATCACACATATTATTATACACTTAACAATAAAGGCTTTGCTTTATTATAATGGTATCCTGTACATTTGAAAGAAATGATGTCTTAAGAGAGAATAGAATAAAAGTATGCATGGCGAAATTAGATATACATAAGTGTATCATTAAGTTCATGCACATTTTTAAACTTTGCATGTGCGGTTATCATTGATGACAATGTTGATAGGGAGAAGAGTGCCAACTTAATGCTGAACAGTTAGCATTTAGCTTGCATTTTAATCTATGCCCTCCAAAGTTTACAACTCATTCTAATGTTAAGTACATGTACTTGTTAAACTTTGTTATTAATGATTACATTAACCATGTTTGTAAGGTTCTTGTAATATTTTGTAATGTTACATTCTGTTTAGTTGAAATTAGCGTCAGGTATTATAAACATTTATTGCTAAAACTAAATCAGATCTGATATGTTGATTTCATTTTTTTTTTATTTCATTTCTATTCAGCATTCTAAAAAACATTGTAAAACATATATTACAATAACTTGAATTTCACGTGTTAAAATTTGACCAGATATAAAAAAAGTCTTTATTTTTGGTTTCTGAGAAGCAACTGGAACTGACCTATTTCCTTGCATATGATCATATTTAATGTGACCATTGTAATAAAGTATAACTCACCACTATAACCAACTTACTCTATTTCTACGGAAATGTTTCTCATCAATAAAGCAGTTCCTTAGATAGTATGATTGGTTGAGCAAGTGATCTGAAGTATTAACTTGATGTGATGGACATTTTGTTGATTGAGCAACGAAAGCTTTGCTGAATAGAAACTAAAATCAAATTAAAAACTTCTGTAATGCGTCACCATATGCATACACAGCTAACAGTCGGGATACAAATTGATTTAGAGACAGTCTTTTTAAACAATAACTGATTACAGACACTTTAGATAACTGACTAGAATTATTTCAATTCATTTTAGAATTCTTCAGATAAATATTACAGAACTATAAACTTAACATATATTATAAGCTTTTCTGGCTATTATATATCGTCTTTGGCAATATTTTGGAAAAACATATGACCTTATGGTCATATTATGGTATTTTAACAAATTTCACAGGAAATGGGAATGTTCCTTCTAAGTATTGTTACTTGAGTGCTATCGCTTCCTTAGTTTATGAGTTTAAAAATCTAAAATGTTGGGCGAATAATTTTTTTGTAGATTTAAAAAGTTCAAATATAGACTATTTTACTTGTGTAAATGTACATGGATAATAAATAGGAACTTAATACAAGCTGATAATTCCTTTTTCAGACCAACTGGTATCTTGATGTCTATTTATCCATCAAACACAGTCAGTTTTAAGATGAAATAGAATATCCCATGACGTATAATATAAGGAATAAAGCAATGTATACATACAATTTTGAAAGTTGTAATATACGTTACAAAATGCCATACAAACTACAAAATAATAGTTTACACCAGAAACGCTGTTTTAGTATAGCCCTTTTACTCTTGCTTATCAACAGAATGCTCATATACGATGTTTCACGGTTTTCATATATAATTTCATGCTAATATATAGGGTAAAAATATTCTTACCTTATTAAACGTTTTCTTGGGGTCTCATATTTGCAACTTTATAACTCTTAATGCATTTGTGATAAAAACAAGCTGCTTGTAGTTATAAAATGGTCAATTACTTGTCTTTTGGAACATGTATTAAAACTATGAAAGCTAACTGAGAAGCTCATCAAATGATATTATTTGACAGAATTCCAATGATTTTATAGGGAGTAGTTTAAAAAGTAACATTAATTACGTTATAATGGACACAAATAGCTTTTATAAACATACTATCTGTAGGGAATGAAATGTTCTTGCATATTACATGGAGGTTTGGCCAATTTAAATAGTTCTAGTATAACCTTAACAACATTGATTACATTTGTTTTGTTTACAAAAATGTGGGATAACGTAGATAACCCACTGTACAGCCAAACGCCCAAACCGCCAGAGAGCTAACTTGTTTCAAAAAGCAAAGCCATAAACATACAGCTACATGTATGCTTAAATCTGATTTTAGTCGCAAGGCACTAGCAAATTTCCAGAATAATATTTTTGTACGCAATGAGTTTTTTTCCTGCGGCTTGACGTCAAATCGACGTCAATTTCACGTAAAATTGAAGTCCATATTGAATTAATATTTCATTTTAGTGTTTCTTTAGCCGTTTTTAACCATTAAGGCGAACCAAAAATAAAAAATACGATTGTTTAGGTGTAAATAACACTACCACATATAAGGTCTTTGATTCATGTGAAAAGACGTCACTGGGACGTTAATAATGCAAGAAAAAATTGAAAACATCTTTTTTCTTAACCTGCATATATTTCTCTAGCTGAAAATCGATAAGAATCACTTTTACCAAAAAATGCACACGGGAGCCCAAATTTCGACACAGGGGCTACACTAATATATTTTCCCAAACATTTTTTTTTTAATATTATATAATGGATATCCTCGTTCATTTCGCAAGTGCATTAGAATAATGATTGTTTCTTGATAGAGAATATTTTTCATGTATTTTATTCAGGCATTAAGTGTTAGGTTCCGGCCTTGATTATTTTTTCCTACTCGTCCTGTTGGGCAAGTGGTCTTAAATGTTCACTCGTTCTTTTTCCAACAGCCTTCGCCATTTATCTGGTGTTTTAAAAGAGAGATTGGGAACACTAACATATTGAGCCATAGCACATTTACTGATTGCTTTTTTTCTCACAAACAGTTACGGGCACCCTGACAAAATCTCCTCGCCCTGTCGGGCAAAGAAATGGAAATTTCTACTCAACCTTATCAAACTTCCACTGCTTAAACAACAAGCAGGAATAAAGTCTTAAAAACAGCATGTAAACAGATATAAACTCAATATTTAAAACAGTGTAGATCCAGACCAGCTTGCTTCTTTAGTGGCCAGTTGATCAGGACCAACACTCTTTACCACACAACACGTGAGTTCATAACAATTATCGCATATGAAATACAGAGTTGCATTAACTTTCTTTAAACTTGTCCCAGGTTCTAACTTATCCTGAATGAAATGTGACCAGGTTAGAAAAGTGGGGGAAAAGTGGGGCATAGTATTTCAACAGCACTGATTAGGTGGTATGTCAGCTACAGCATAGTTTAAGGATGGTCTGCTAGGCTGTTAATCCAGCTAGAGTAGGGTAGTCATGTTGCATTAAGCCGAGGCATATCTTTACAGATATGTTTGTCATTTAAGTGGCCTTTCCAAAGGTTGGCAATCACGTTTGTCACTCAAATAGCTAGGATAGATAGGTGCTTATGCTGTTTGATCTATTAGCTGGAATTTTCTTGCAGCTGGAACACTATATACTCTATTATGTTGGTTAGGTGACCAACTGGGCTAAGTAAGCAATCATGTTGATTAATCATTCAGTTGGGTAGGTAGGTGGCTTTAAATGATGGTTAACATGGTTAATCTTTCAGCAAATATTGGTTACATAAGACTGGTATATTGGGTGTCATGCCACTGCGGCATAATAAGCTGCTATGTTGGTTAATTAGCTAGCCGACTGCGCTAAGCAAGCAATCAAGTTGATTACTGACACAATGGATATCAGCTTGCAGTTTGGATATGTAGTCTGAGATAGAGTGTCATGCAGCTGAGACAAAATATAGACCATGAAACTGGTTAATTTTAACCAGTTATCAGCTGAGGTAGAACATTAGACTGGATCCAGTCCTTCAAACAAGTTTTCATCAATGTGTCATATCATATACTTGTAGCCAGTCTAACTCTGATGGCTCTGATGAAAAATTGTTTTAAGGACTGGCGCCAGTCTAGTAGAACATTCACAGGGCTAAGCAAGCCTGATTTTTTCTCATGCAGTCGGTAAATCAATCAGTAGCTTTTATCTACATCGAATTGCACCCGCAGAAGTGTCAGACTATGCATATCATCAACAAAAGGAAGCCCATTACAGTACCATATACCATACATGGACATATACTAGAAGAAGTCGACACAGCAAAGTATATTGGGGTCAACATACACAAACAACTCAACTGGAACCACCATATCAGCTCTGTCACAAAGAAAGCCAACTACACACGTTCGTTCCTCCAACGTAACATCAGCCAGTGCCCCAAAAAACCAAGGAGCTATGCTATAGAACCATTGTGAGGCCCTTAATGGAATATACCACTGTCATCTGGGATCCGTTCACAGAAGCAAATATACGGAAATTGGAAATGGTGCAGCGTAGATCAGCATGAGTGGTTTGTTCAGACTATTAGCTAAGCGGCTAAGAGCCAAGATTGTGCTATTCCGGATACAAGCATGAAACTTTCTACACTTGTTAAGGATGGTGAGCTGATGATTTTAAGATATAGAACCACTTCGCCAAATTTCCTCAGCGCATGCGCAAGGCAAAATTCACTTCAGCTATAAGAAAATTTGGTCTTACTTGACTACACAGACCAGTATTTGCGTTTAACATCTAGTAAAATCAACCCACTATATCTCTAGATGTCCTAAAAGACATACACAAAAAAATAAATAAAATGTCTTACATAATTACGCATGCGCAAACTAAATAATACTTCCGGAATATCTCGTTCAGTGATGTCAAAATTGTAGAAACCGTTGAATAAATGGAATACTTTTGACCGGGAAATAAATGTGTTCCTGCACAATCATTTATCCATTTTTTTCCCTGCGCATGCATTCACGTTAGAGAGCCACTGTATTAGAACAGTGCAGTCTTCGCGGGTCGGTTGCAGTCGATAAGGGCACAAATTATACTATTTTGAATATCTCAATAAAAATTCCAAAGGGAATTTAATAACACTAAAACAGAGTAAACATAGTGTTTTAGTATACTATTTTGGTTTACTGTGATCCATTCTATTAGCTAGTTCTGTAATTACAGCTATTAATTTTCACGATGATGTTTTCATTTGCAATTAAAACTTAGGTATTGTAGTCCATTCTGTTTACATTCTAAAACTAGCTAAGTACCAGCCAATTTCTGGATAGCCAGTGGGATTCTTTACGACGTGTGTCCGAAATGTGTTCACAGACTAATGGGTGCACTATTTAAGTCATTAGTTGTGATTTAATAGCGATATGAATAATTAAGTGTTTGTTTGTTTGATTTGATTCTTTACGTCCCATCAACAATCCTTCAGTTAAACAGGGACGGGTCTTCCTGTGTTGAACCAGAACTAAGCAATGATAAATGTGCCTTGCTCAAGGACCACAACGCAGTAACGCCGGTGAGGTTCGAACCCGCGGCCTCTCGGTCGTCAGTCATGCACTCTACCACTGAGCCACTGCGCTCCCTAATAATTAAGTGAATGTGTTGCATATTTCTGTTTATTTTTTGTGAAGTTGCAAGCCATTTTGTAGCTGTACGCGAAATTTGAGTAGTCAATGGCATTGTATCAGTAGTCGAAGGTCTAAATATAATCAATTTGTATGCAATCGATGTCCCAGTCACTGGGCAACAGCCAATATATCTAGCACTATGCGTACAGTATGAAAAGCTTGAATAACTTTCAAAATGCTCTACCCTAAGATTTCGAACTTTTGCACACTAAAGTTCTGATATTTTGAAATTTATCTAAACTAACTAAAGTAGACATAACTTCCACATTGTTCCAGAACATGAAAAAGTGCCTTCTATGAGGAAAAATATCACCGTTTTGGCAGAACTTGGGTGCTGTATCGACTATTGCTTAACTCCCATAAATTTTTGTTTATGCCTCGGTTACATTTGCCTTACGACGAGTATACGATGCCCGTACGATGTCCAAATCACCGTTTCCGTGCGGCCTCTGCAGGGAGACCTTGCAATCATCGTACGGATTTACGGTCATCGTGGCCCCTACGATTTTGTTTAACTCCGCACAATGACAAATTTGAAAAAATCGTAAGCCCGTAGCCCGTAGACACATCGCAGTGATATCGTACGACCCCCGTACGGGCACCGCACGGTGATCGTGAGGACAACGCAAGGTTTTAAATTGTCATTTTGGCCCAAAACTGATCGTATACTCTTGCGATAGTCGTAAGGAGCCCGCAAGGTCGCCGCACGATGCCTTTGCAGGGCCCATAAAATCGTACGGACATCGGGCGGTCATCCTGCGGTAACCCCAAGGCGATGGCACGATGATCGTGTGGTCGCCTTGTGACGTGTCAACAATTTCCCAGAGACTTATCATTAGCTGTTTGTTTCATTTCATTATTTGTCTTCAGGCCCACCACTCAGTGTGACTCAATATGGACACAGTTCAGTTTGCTGATGGAAGCAGTCTAAGCATGGGCGGATCTAGAGGGGGGACAGGGAGTCCGGACCCCCTGGAAAATCACAAAAATATAGTTTTAGCAATACTGGTCCAGATCCCGTAGAAAATCTTAAAGCTACACATGTACCAAGCCAGCATTTTATGACGGGCCATCATCGGTCCGCCAGGGAAACGCCATTTAAAATGACGTTTCGCTAGCGGGCCAATAATGACCCCGCGTTTAGTGATATTTGGATTCTCTCTCCCACTTATCAACTAAAAAAGTTGAGTTGGACCCCTCTGACATAACTTTCTGGATCCGCGCATGCAAGTCAGGGCCCATAGAGTATGCTTCCATGATACAATTGTCTGAAGTGCAATTCAAAATATGCACCTAACGTGAAATGCATATGCATATTCAGTATATAAAATGCTGGTTGGATAAAGGGTTTAATAAATAAGATAAAATTTATAAAAAGTCCAGATACTTTTTGTGATTTATAACTCTGGGATTTGAATTTAAGTATTACTTCAAGGAATAAAATATATGGGTCTTGTAGTAAGAACATGTGACTAGTTCGAACATTGAAATTTGAATGAATGAATGTTCTACAAAATGTATTTTACTGAAAACGAATGGCAAATGTGCTGACCAGGCCAGGTGGAAGAAAGCGCATTCTGGTCAGTACCTTTGTTGTTCGCATGCAAGGACTTCATTTTTGCTTATGGCGAAGATTTTATGAGTTGCTGGCCGATGATAAAACTGAATAAAACCATAATAGGCGTTTTAGTCTACTCTGATATAATTAAAGCATCTTTATACAGTACTACACACTCTGCAGATAAAGGACGTAAACAAATACAGATTCATACAGACTCCTATTGGATTATTGATTTTTTGAGGTTATAGGTCATGTTTACACTGTACAATGTGAGGTACTGTATACTTTTAACTAAAGTGATACTTTTCGAATTATAAAAGTGTACTATAAAAAGGGGTGGCAATTTTCTCTGATTTAAACTTTATTAAAACTGCAGAACTTAAAAATTGACATTAAAATGTACACAAACGTATCACGCTGTTCCATACCTTGGGACCATGATCAACTAAAACACTAGCCTCTTCATAGCACGATTTGTGATCACATGACTTTGAAACATAGTTCAAATGGAATGGAAAAATGAACAACTGCACAGTCAGCGTACCGACTCCTTGCGACTTCCGCAAGGTCATCGTACGGGCATCGTGCGATTTATATAGGGAGGTCGTGAAGATAACACGATGATTGTACGATAACCTTGCGGTTGTCGTACGATATCCGCAAGGTCTCTGTAAAGTTTTGTTCTAGTTTGTCGCCGAAAGAAATCGTAAGGTGATCGTAAGTAATGTAAACACATACGTCGTAGCTTAAAGCCGCCTACGATGCCGAAAAAATTGTAGAGAAAATCGTAGACAAATAAATCGTACGATGACCGTGGCAAATGTAACCGAGGCATAAGCAAAAACACAGCTGGATATAAGCACAGAATATCTTCAGAAGTAAAATATTGACAAAAATATGACCTTTTTAACAGCCAGGTACACGAAATGGTATATTTTGCGCCCTCGTCGACTGCAGCCAACCCGCGATGATTATGCTGTTTGAGTACAGTGGTTCTCTAGCGCAGCATTTGACATGAACAATTTTTTTCTCGTGATGCTGGGGACAGGCATGGTTTACCCATCATGTTGTTGAATGACAACATACCGTAATGTTACTTCGACTGTAACTTATGTTATGGAGTTTACTGAAGAATGTTTGACTGTCTTTTAGATATATGGCCATGTAATGTTATGCGGTTATATTTGGTTATTTAGCACCTGGGCCAAGACAACAAGATCGCGTGAATCTTATATACAAACGTATACATTTTCAAAGTGATATTTAACCAAGAGAACTGGCAATATGTGCTATAATCTGCATGTATGCTAATATGCCACAGACTTCTCAAAGGCTTATCAGTTTAGGCCTTTAGGGCAAAGATTTGGCGCCAGTAAAATGCATTTAAGTCCCCGGTAGCTGAGGCTGCTGCCCATTTTAAGGCGGTGGTTCTGTTGTTGTTGATGTATTGTTTAATATACCTCCCATTGTTTGTGGCTGTTCTGTGTTGGTCTTTGTTTTGGTATGCATTACTCATACAGTAACCCAATTTTAACAACAACAGAATCTAGGGCGAATATTTGGCGCCAGTATAATGCAATTAAGCACCCCCCCCCCCCCCCGGTGGCTTAGGCTGTTAATCAATTGTTAAATGTACTCCCCATCGTTTGTGGGAGTTCCGTGTCTTTGTTTTGTCCATTCTAGTTTTGCAACCATCTTGACTAGGAAGAGAGAGCTGATTACATTGTTTTTATTGTCTTTTGGATGTCTTGTTACTGTAAATGTTCCTTGTTCCTCACATTCGTAAGCAATCACCCACGCCGATGCACACGCTCTTAACGAAGAAAATCATTAAAAACAATACAAGAACAAGCATATACAATGAATACCAGAAATTGAACATTCAACAAGAATCGATTATTGATTGGAAACATAAAGCACGTTTCTCATATGTCAACTAATTCTCCGAAATCAGAGAGAAAACATTTGTATTTGCTCAATACAATTTCAGTTGGAAAGTAAATACCATTGCATCTGTCTAAAACAAACTCAGATCAATAGTCATTTACATAGCCGCGCTTCATTTACAAAACAAATGAGCAGAGTTATAAGTGTGTTCGAAAAAGGATTCTTAGCACCGGACAACGAGTCCTGACCCAGCCAGCATACAGTCTTGGGCCACTATCGGCCTGCTATCATTTCGCTGGTGGGCCGATATTGGCCCGCTTTTAGATGTTTAACGCAAAACCGTAGTCAGCCAAAACGAGTTCAGTTCACCAATTCGGTCATTTTTGTGTCCCATCCCCATTTAAGCATGTAAACAGTGATTTTTCTAACACTTTAAGGTTTATAAGTTAAGTTTAGGTTTATGTCTTGACAATCAAGTAAAAGCAAAGCAATGGAAATGGTCAATAGTCTATCCTTACGAGGTTTATCAACAGCAAATGCCTCCAAAATTGCCAATAAATGCTGTCCCATCGTCATAGTATGTAATTTTAATAATGTTTTATGCTCAAATGGTTGTTTTTATCAGCAGTTTTCAACTTTATTTTATTGACGCCCATATATACCTTTCCTTTAATGTCCCTCATTTGATTGAAAAGTGAAAAACATTTTTTTTGTTGTATTGATGATTAATGTCCCATTATCTAATGTGAATTACGTTACCATTTTAACCATCTCACAATTTACACACCATGCACCATAAGCTCACACCAAAAATCTCTATGTCTAGAGGATTAATATGTGCATGGACAAAAGAAACGAGTTTGGGGAAACATTTGTTTAATTTTCGCAGATGAAAAGATATCTGAGGCTGTCTAAAAAATCTGCAGTTTTGTGAATTACGTTACCCTATGTGTAGTATTTGTATAAGAAGAGTAGCACGTATTGCAATTGAAGCCAATGTAAGAGCTATAACCTAACTATATAACAAACCATACTAGGACTTTACAAGAAGTTGTTTGCATAGAAAAAATTAAGTGGAAACATAAATTTGTAAATTACGTTGCTGTGAATTACGTTACTACAATTTTACTAAAATCTAAATATCCCTCTAAATGCATACAATAGCTGAAAAAAACGTTTGTTTTTAATCAAAGCAAATCTGTCCCAGTTAATAAAAATCAATTTAAACAATACTGCAGTTGTCATTTTATTTTAACAAGGGTTTACCTATATGCTCTGAGTACATCAACTCCCCTACGCATGTAACTTACAAAGATACTCAATATATCAACACATCATGTGCAAAGTGATCTGTTTGAAAAACAAAATTGAATAGTGTAAATCTCAAAAAGATTGTTCATTTTGTTTTTTGAAATGAGCTGTATTAAACATAGGTAACGTAATTCACAAGTAGGTAACGTAATTCAGATTCAAATAAAAACAGATTAGTCCAATCAAAGGGCGAAAGGCAACAAATCGACGGTGATTATAAGTTTCTGACTTGTTGTTCAATTGCTATTTTCTCTTTTTAAAACCATCTTTATCTCGTTGCTGCTACCACTGGAGGTTTATTGGTGAGTTTATGTGTATACTTTGAAATTGGCACTCTCGCTCTTGCATCCTGATCCATTCCCATTGATCACAGTGACCTCAAATGTCCTCATGACTTACTATGTTGATAACTTCTATGGTTTATATAATAGATAGATAAAATAGCTAACTTGAATTTATAACTTCTTATCTCCAATTGAAGTGAGCAAATTAGCTATGTGGATTACGTTACCATGAACATTTAGCCATTTTTCTGAGAAGGGCGTATCTTTGTGAATGATACGAACTTTCCTTTTTTGTAATATATGTACATGAAAAGGCATTTATTGAGGTTAGATTGATTATTCTGCATTCTCTTACTTTGTACTGAGCCACAATAAGTTTTCAAATATATGGAATATTAAAAATCAATATTCTATAGTCATATTTTAAAGTGTTATTCCAACAAGATTAATGAAACTAGATGCAACAACTTACTTCCAATGTGCAAAGGATAATGTAAAAAGTGTTAAGCAACACACTAGAACCTGGTATTTTGCAGAAAAATATATGTTTCTACGCAGGAATTAAGACCAGGGTGTAAGGTATGTGAATTACGTTACCGACCTTATGGCACACTGTGCTTTATACACAAGAATACAATTTATTATTTCCAATACCAAAGAAGAATGTAATTATTGATATTCATCATCTACTGTTTCAAAACCAATAATTTTCTTCTGGTCAACTCTTTAAATTTGATGGATACAATTAAAACAATAAATGTACTAATAGAATTACAGCTGAATTCCACTGTCATTTCATTTCAAACCTGCTTAGACCATGCTGAGAAGCAAAAACATGATATAAATTCCACATAATAGGCTTAATTGATCAACAAGAGATCCAAGTAGAAGTGCATGCTTTTAAAACTCTTAAATATTTCAGTCTTGTAAGAAATGGTATATACAAGTATACTTCATCACAGTAACGTAGTTCACATTCAAATTCAGTGGTGCTCTTTGTGAGGCTTAATAAATTGAAATTTTTGGATGAGTAATTTTTTAGACATCATTATCTAATTGACATATACCAATAAGTGAAAAAATAACATAAAAATGAAAATCTAAGCCAAAAATATTGTGGGACAAAAATTGGCTGCAATTGGTGAACTTAACCCGTTTTGGCTGAGTAGCTCACATTTTGTAAATTTTTACAGGAAGAACATTTTTTTTTAATATCTACTTCTCAATCACCAGATAATTATTTTTCTGTTAATCTAAAATCATTGAACGAAAATTACTTTGCTGTAAAACAAGATAATTGCAAAATATGAGTTACGACTGTTTTCCATTTGAAATTTCAAAATATCTGAGATGTTATTTAATGCAAAACTGTAGTAAGTGAAGTTACCCAATACAGTTTTGCATTAAAGTTTGAAGTACTTAGTGTAATGAAATTAATGCAAAAGTGTAGTAACTGGAAATACGAGTTGGGCTAAAAGCCTGAAAACAACATATAACTAAACTCCAGCTGTTAAAGGCCCTGTCACACTACGACGTATAGCACCAACGTATGCCGGCGTATGAGAAATTAAGCAAGTACGTTGGTGTACGCTGGATACGTTAGACATAAGTTTTAAACATGTTACGAACAAGCTATACTACGTTGGTATACGTTGACATACGACAAAGAGGACCAAAAGTTTGTGCTTGGATAGAAATCGCCAGCGTATGTGAACGTATTGTTTCTATACCTTCGACATAAGTTAGATGTACGGAACAGATAAGTTATGCATACGTTAAGGTACGTTAGCACCAACGTATGCGGACGTATGAGAAACTCAGCAAGTACGTTGATGTACGCTGAATACGTTAGACATAAGTTTTAAACACGTTACGAACACGCTACAGTACGCTGGTGTACGTTGTCATAAGGCGAAGAGATCCAAAAATTTTGTGCATGCATAAAAAATCGCCAGCGTATGCCGACGTATTGCTTATACGTTAGGCATAAGTTAGATGTACGCAACAGGTAAGTTATGCATACGTTAAGGTACGTTAGCACCAACGTATGCGAACGTATGCGAAATTCAGCAAGGACGTTGGTGTACGCTGAATAAGTCAGAGATAAGTTTTCAATACGTTACGAACACGCTACAGTACGGTGGTATACGTTGTCATACGGCGAAGAGGTCCCACATTTTTTACATTCTTATACGTTCTACATAAGTTAGACATACGCTGGATGTACGCTACATGTAAGTTATGCATACGCTAAAGAACATTATATGCACAATTCAGCATAAGTTATTCGATCGTTATGAATAAGTTTCTCATAAGGCAAGAGCGCTACTGATGCGCTGGGCATACGCTGTTACACACTAATACAAGTATACGTTATGTTGCGCCAGGAATAAGTTATAAATACGTTACTCATACGTTAGACACACGTTCTATGTTCGTTTAGCATACGCTTGGTATAAGTTTAGAGAGAGGCTTCCTCTGATTTTTAATTCGATTTCAGCGTATGCCAGCGTACTGGATATATTTATCATACGTCGGCATACCTTGGCTAAAACGTTATAGTGTGACAGGGCCTTAATTTTTTAGAACTAATTTCTCGCAATAACTTTTTTTATCTTCAATTTTAGCAAAATGTGTTCGCGATGAAAAGTATTCAGGAACATCTCCGCCAACTTCTCCAAATGGTTCCAACATCCTAGATGCTGCAGGTTCCTCTTTGCTTAGATGTACTCTTTGAACATTTTAAGCAAAGCGCAAATAAACCAAGTCCAAGATGTCAGTCAAAAATATGTTTTCAATTTTATGTCAAAATAATGAATAATGTTAGAGCAACAGTCTATCAAATAGCAATACCCTATGATTCGAAAGTTGCAATTTGAAATTTGACTAGAAATTGGACACTATTTCAGTTATTGTGAGAAAATATCTTTAATAAAAATCAGAAACAAATATCCTTGGAGTCCTACTATTCGACTGGCACTGACAGTAGATGGCCGGAACGGATATTCATCGATGTAAATATCGTCGATAACCAATCGACGTAAATTGCCCCTTAACGCCGGTCGCCATTCTTGGCTGGCCAGACCTGCTTCGATCTTTAAATGTCCCAGTAGCCTGGTAACAATCTCTGAGGCGTAGTATAGTTGACGGATGGCAATTATGGTATCTGGCGACGTCAGAAACACGCACGCTAGCTTTTAACATTCCAATTGCGCCAGATCGTTCATGTTCAGACAAAGGTGGCATGAATAATAAAGCTATAAAACTAAAGCTGCTGTTTTTTTATACATGTGTATTTACAAACTACATGTGAAGTGAAAACACGTTTTGCTTCATTGATTCGTGGGGACGCCACGTGCAAAACATAGTAAACAAGCAATGCATAGCTGGTGGTAGCCTGGGTCCAGTCGTCAATATTTTGGCAATATTTTCAAATGCTAATATTCTAAAAAGTACAACATCAAATGTATCGGTTGTCCGTTATTGATTTCGATTAATATTGACCTCAAAACCGTGCAATTCATAGCTTGTGCATAAGAGAAAAATTGCACGTCATGCGATAACCCAGCCTTTATTTCCTTTAAGTTGATTCTGCATATGCACGGTAACTTCTGAGTATGTTAACGGCAGTTTTATGTTAAGCACAGCCTTTAAAGAACGGGATATGCACCACTTCCGAATATTTTTTGAAACTACCCCTTTCTGTCACGCCTATGTGAATTATACCTGTCATTAAAAGACTAGAAATTTAGGACTCATTCAATTGATTGCAAAATCCTCATCTATATACACAAAAATCTGTTTGCACCACAAGCACAATACCTTTTGGAGAAGTTGGCGGAAATTCTCCTCTACAACTGTAATCGCGAACACATTTTGCTAAAATTGAAGATAAAAAAGCTATTGCTAAATTTTGGTTCTAAAAACTTAACAGCTGGAGTTGCCCAGTCAATGGAGTGCAATCGCAAATCCCCAAGTTGAAGGTTTTGATCCCCAAGCACCCCAAAGTCCCACCCCTGGGGCATGACCCATGCGACAGAATGAAAATTTGGTTCGATATTTTATATATTTTATTTGTGAACATCTTTGAAATTGACTTTGTAATTGAAACTTAATTAAATATTTGACCTTTTGACCTAACCCAAGGTCATCAGTTTGACCCCAGGGTAAAAATTTTACTTGCAGTCTGTTTTACTCATCATCTCCTTCAATTTGATATGCCACATGACCATGTTTGGAAAAAATGTTTGACCCCCTGGGCACCGCAAGGCCCCAACGCCCCCAATTTCCAACTCTGGGGCAAGACTCAGGGGACAGAACAAAAATCTTGTTCGATATGTTTTATATCTTTTATGTATCAGATCGTTAGCGACTATATACCCATCAGATCGTTAGCGACTATATACCCTCCTCACCACACAGCAGGAAAAAATGCATAAAACATTTTTAAAAGAGGGAAACAATCAGTATGCGTTTAAACAATATACCTATTTGATGCTATAGTTATTTATGTTACTTTAAATGCATTACTATTTAATGCAGTTCTGTCGTTAGACATTGAGAGTTTTCCAGTAAAAATACTTTTTTACTGAAGGTTCCAAGGCGGTGCTTCTTTTTTGGATCATTTTTGTTATTTATGTTTCGTGTTTGTCATTCTTTCTTGTCTGTCCATTGCAGCCTTGTGGTCACTTGCTGAGAAAGGGTTGACCTCTTGGCTCGCTTGTATGTGAAGTTTTCTTGTGTTTTTGTCACTTTCCCATGTAGAGTCCTGGGTCAGGTGTGGTACTTGATTGTATCGATTCCTGAACTTAGTCTTCCTACTTACTTTTTACACTATAATTTTATCAAACTACATTAATGAACCACAAAATATGATATATTTGCTCTCTAGCGGTTAGGGTGATACCATATAATAGCAAACTTTTTTCTCTGTTACAGTAAAATTATTGGAAATCTTATTACTCATTGTTCTTACATGTAATTGTAAGCAAATGACTAGCGATAGGATGTTATCAAAGTAGAAGTACATGTTATTACTGTTATATACGTTACTTTTTTAAATACATTTTAAGCTAAAAAGAGCCCTATATGATTTTACACTGCTAGTGGGCTATTTATTGCCATTCAACTGCCATTTAAGTAAAATACCAACAACGCATGGATGATTAAAAGAATGAAATCTAGACCTAAATTACATACAACTTAAATGTTTAAGTATGCGTTTCTTATCAAATGTAAACAGCATTATTTTCTTAAATGCCTAATAAATGATATATCTTTTATCTCACTGACACTCATATGTTCGCCTCTTTTTATACATAAAATAATATATATAAGACACTGACTACACCTTATTTTAGATTACACAATAATATCAAGCATTCAGTACCTTAGTAAGATACATCACATATTGTGTAAGCCAGCTATTGATTACAGCAACTACGCTGAGTCCATTTGAGCGCAAAAAACCGATCAGATTTTGTAAAATTGTAGCCCATTTCAAGCGTAGGTCGAAATCGAGATTTTAAGTTTAAAATAGTCCTTTACCCTTGTCTTTTGAAAAAAATAAACTGAAATAATTTGGAAGCGTAACGATTTTTTCCCAATGGCATGACACTGCCAAGCCTATCCCTATGGCTATTTTGCTTTATATTAGAACTATGTCCAGTCTGGTCATAAAATAATACCGATTATGATTATAAAATGAATAACAAGAAAATTTTAAGGACATATTACACTTATCATCTGTTCTGTCTGATAAAGGATGTAGATGAAGACCAAATGGAGGAACACCAGCCCTTCTGCATTATCGTGAGTGATTAAACAATACATTTGCCCTTGTGCCATAAGAACGAAAATTGCATGTGCTAGTCCAAATATTTATTGATGAATTACAATAAAAGAGTTCAAAATTATATTCATCTAAAGGTAATTTTGCTACTGTCAAAGAACAAATCTGAAATAAGGTATTCAACATTTTATAAACTATACCAATCACACATATTATTATACACTTAACAATAAAGGCTTTGCTTTATTATAATGGTATCCTGTACATTTGAAAGAAATGATGTCTTAAGAGAGAATAGAATAAAAGTATGCATGGCGAAATTAGATATACATAAGTGTATCATTAAGTTCATGCACATTTTTAAACTTTGCATGTGCGGTTATCATTGATGACAATGTTGATAGGGAGAAGAGTGCCAACTTAATGCTGAACAGTTAGCATTTAGCTTGCATTTTAATCTATGCCCTGCAAAGTTTACAACTCATTCTAATGTTAAGTACATGTACTTGTTAAACTTTGTTATTAATGATTACATTAACCATGTTTGTGAGGTTCTTGTAATATTTTGTAATGTTACATTCTGTTTAGTTGAAATTAGCGTCAGGTATTATAAACATTTATTGCTAAAACTAAATCAGATCTGATATGTTGATTTCATTTTTTTTTATTTCATTTCTATTCAGCATTCTAATAAAACATTGTAAAACATATATTACAATAACTTGAATTTCACGTGTTAAAATTTGACCAGATATAAAAAAAGTCTTTATTTTTGGTTTCTGAGAAGCAACTGGAACTGACCTATTTCCTTGCATATGATCATATTTAATGTGACCATTGTAATAAAGTATAACTCACCACTATAACCAACTTACTCTATTTCTACGGAAATGTTTCTCATCAATAAAGCAGTTCCTTAGATAGTATGATTGGTTGAGCAAGTGATCTGAAGTATTAACTTGATGTGATGGACATTTTGTTGATTGAGCAACGAAAGCTTTGCTGAATAGAAACTAAAATCAAATTAAAAACTTCTGTAATGCGTCACCATATGCATACACAGCTAACAGTCGGGATACAAATTGATTTAGAGACAGTCTTTTTAAACAATAACTGATTACAGACACTTTAGATAACTGACTAGAATTATTTCAATTCATTTTAGAATTCTTCAGATAAATATTACAGAACTATAAACTTAACATATATTATAAGCTTTTCTGGCTATTATATATAGTCTTTGGCAATATTTTGGAAAAACATATTAGGCGCGTTGCTGAAATTCAAATTTTCGAAAAAACTTACCTCATCGTCATAAAGGATGAAACAGGTCTTAGATTCAAGATGAATGACTCTACTTTATTTCTGATTGGGTCCTACGCTCAAAAATTGGTAGCATCATATTAAAAAATGGGGAGATAACTCAATCTTTGCAAAAAACGGAAACTTAAAGTACGGTTTTTAAACTGATTTTGTATTGACCAAAAGACGTTCTTTTTCGCAAATTATTTTATTTTCTAAAAGTAAGTTTACTATAATTAATATTGAATGAGTTTTATTGATTTTAATAAATTTAAACAAAGTTTTTTTGGGGGATAACTCTTACTACCCTATAAAATTTAATATTTTCCTCTATATTATTCCTTGTTATACCGTTATATTTAATCAGAACCCGCAAAACTTCACAATTTCTAAAACAATTGTCTTTTCGCTTTTCAAAAACATGATTTGCCGCATCCTGATATGCCTGACGGCTCAGAAATTTGCTTCTTAAGTTGCCACCCCTGTGTGGAAAAACAGCGTTTTAATGCATTTTCCAATACACTTGATACGAGCATAGGAGATTCGCTGATTTACTTTAGGAGAAAACTTATATTAGCGTCCTAAATGATGATACATGGCTCAATTAAAGATAAATATATCTGTACTATCAATTTGTGAGGATTATACGTTAAAATCGAGTATCGTCATTCATAAAATGGGGAAGTAACTCTGGTACTAGAAATAATGTAAAACCAGCATAGATGGGCGTCGTTAAGTACCTCCTTTAAATATTGCTTCTCTTTTTTTTTTTACTTTTACTCACACAAAAGTATATCTGTTTGAAATGTCTAGTCTCTTTTTCTTAGATAGATAAAATATTATTTCTGAAACAGCAATATGACGCTCTTATTAGATATAAATATTATCTAATTTGCATATTCAAGAATATTAATGAAAACGTAAGTAATGAGAAAAATTGTAGAATAAATTAAGAGGTGTCACCTACAAAATTACCTATATGTCGCTGTTTATCATTCCAGACTAAGAATCGTGGTACCAAATTAAAGTTGAGACATTAGCAAAATGGCCAACTGAATAGATATACGAATTATCTAATTTGCATACTCATGAATATTAATGAAAACATACGAAATGAGAGAAAATTGGCCGAAAAATTAAGGGGTATATCTACAAAATTACCACTACACCAGCTGCTAAATATCTTATCCTACAAGATTTGGTACTCAATAAAAGTTGAGACAAAGCCATTTGACTAAAATGATTAAATATATGAATTATCTCATTTAAATATTCATGAATATTAATGTAAACGTAAGAAATAAGAAAAAAATGGTAGAAAAATTAAGGGGGTATACCTACAAAATGTCCTATATGTCTGCTGCGTACTAGCCTAGACTACAAAACTTGGTACCAAATAAAAGTTGAGACATTGCCATTTGACTAAAATGATTAAATATGCGAATTATCTAATTTAAATATTCAAGAATATTAATGTTAACATAAGACATAAAACAAAATTTGTAGAAAAATAAAGTTGGTATACTTCAAAAATTACCAGTACGCTCGCTGCTAACTATCCTAGCTTACAAAACCTGGTACCAAATAAAAGATGAGACATAGCCATTTGATCAAAATGATGAAATATACGAATTATCTAATTTAAATATTCATGAATATTAATGAAAGCATAAGAGACAAGAGAAAATTGGTAGAAAAATTAAGGTGGTATACTTTCAAAATTACCTATATATCTACTGCTAACTATCGTAGACTACAAAACTTGGTACCAAATTAAAGCTGATACATTGTATTTGACCAAAATAATTAAAATATACGAATAATCTAATTTGAATATTCATGAATATTAATGTAAAAAGTATAAATAAGGGAAAATTGGTAGAAAAATGAAGGTGGTATACCTACAAAATGTCCTATATGTCTGCTGTTTATTAGACTAGACTATAAAATATGGTACCAAATAAAAGTTGAGACTTTGCCATTTAACCAAAATTATAAAATATGCGAATTATCTAATTTAAATATTCATGAATATTAATGTAAACATAAGAAATAAGACTAAATTGATAGAAATATTAAGGGGATATACCTACAAAATTACATGTAATCCAGCCGAAAACTATCCTAGACTATAAAAATTGGTACCCAATAACAGTTGAGACATAATCATTTCACTAAAATGATTAAATATACGAATTATTTAATTTAAATACTCATGAATATTTATGTAAACAAAAGAAACAAGACAAAATTGGTAAAAAAATAAGGTGGTATACATACAAAATTAACATGACGCTAGCTGATAATTATCCTATCTTACAAAACTTGCTATCAAATAAAAGTTGAGACATAGGCATTTGGTCAAAATGATAAAAGATACGAATTTTATAACTTAAATATTCATGAATATGAATGAAAGCATACGAAATGAGATAAAATAGATAGAAAAAATAAGGGGGTATAGCTACAAAATTACCTATATGTCTACTGCCAACTATCGTAGACTGCAAAACTTAGTACCAAATTCAAGTTGAGACATTGCATTTTGACCAAAATGATTAAATTTACAAATTATTTAATTTGAATATGTTCATGAATATTAATGAATACTTAAGAAATAAGAGGAAATTTGTAGAAAAATTAGGTGATTTACGTTCAAAATAACCACTAAGTCAGCCGCTAATTGATTAACTTCAAAACTAGGTACTAAATAAAAGTTGAGACATTTTCATTTGATGAAAATGATTAAATATATAAATGATCTAACTCGAATACCCATAAATATTTATTTAAATATAAGAAATAAGACAAAATTAGTAGATTAATTAAGGTGGCATCTCTTCCAAATTACCTCTACACCAGCTGCTTACTCTCCTAGACTACAAAACTTGGTACCAAATAATAGTTGAGATACAGGTATGTGACCCTATGACTATAGGTATTCGAAATATCTAATTTTATATTCACGAATATTTATGAACACATAAAAAGAATAAGTCAAAAATAGTAGAAAACTAAAGTGGTTTGACCTACAAAATAACCTATATTTCAGCTGCCATATATCCTGGACTACCAACCATGGTAACAAATGTAGGTTGAGACCTTTGATGAATATACAAATGACCTCATTTGCTTGTCTTATGAATGTATAAGAAAACATTAAAAAGAAAGAAGAACACAGAATGATAAAATTTAGTTCTAGGCTTTAATTTGAGAATAGGACAACTAGCAACTGACATATGCGTAATTTTGTAAGTACACCCCCTTTAAATTTTCCAAAATTTTCTCTTATTTCTTATATTTTGATTAATATTTATGAGTGAGAATGTTAGAAAATTTGTTTAATGGACTAATTGGTAAAAGTGCAGTGATTTGGCATTATTTGGTACCAAGAGTGGTTGCCTAAAATAATTCGCAGCTGAGTTGTTAGTATCTTTGTGGGTACACCTTTTCATTTTTTATGATTTCCAAATGTTTTCATTAATTTTCATGAATATGCAAATTTGCTCACTAGCATACTTTACCGCTGAATGAAGCTGCTATGTCTTACTTTTGTTTTTTATCGAGTTAGTACTTTAGGATGAGTTTCTGCTGAGATATAAGTAATACCCAACTGTTTTGAAGCGCATTGTTTGTTGCCATGGAAACCACAAAATTTCACATAACTCAAATGGGGTTATTTTGAGGGCAATACTTTTACCTATTGAAGGCGGTCCCACAAACAATTTGACGCCCATGAGAAGTTGTCCTGAGGACGCAAGGCTGGTCTAATTCGACCATTGGGTACTAAGGAATTTAAATGCTTTTACTTTTGATATATAGATAGTGTAACACATTTTGTGGGTATTGCTAGGAAGAATGAACATTGTGACGACAGTTAAATCAAAGCTACTTGTTGATTCTCAAAACTCGTTTCTCGTTTATCACTTTAAAAGCTTGAACCTAGTCCAAAATAATGCTTTGAATGAAACATTCATTACAATAGCTGGACAATAGATACGCAAAAAGTAAGTGAGTATAAACAGGAAAAACACAATCACTACTGCAGATCAACCCACGGCATCGTGAGGAAGAGGAACAGAACACTTACAGTCAAAAGACACCAGGAAGACAATTAAAGCAAAACAATTATCATTCTCTTCCTCGTCAAGGTGTTAACAAAAATAGAAAGAACACAAACAGATGCATAATAAAACAAAGACCAACACAGAACCCCCACAATTATTCCGAGGTACATTAAACAATGAATCAACAACAATGTAAGATTCTGTATGATTTTCGCGGCCATCTTGAAAACATGCAAATAAGCTCAATAAGACGCCATTTCTCAGCTTGCAAACATTGGTTTTCGGATTTAGCATACCAAATTACCTTGAAGAAATGTATCAGACCCTTTGTCTTCAGAAATAAGTCCATACTTGATACTTTTAAAATTCGTATTTCGTGATTCTGTTTTCTACGAGTATAAAGTTATCTCCCCTTTTTTCAATAAGGCGCTACCAATTTCTGAGTGTGCGACCCCCTAAAAATTTAAGTGTAGACATTTATCTTCAATTGAAGACTAGTTTCATCCTTTAGGACGATGTGGTAAATTCTCTCAAAAGCATTCAGAGACTGCGCCTAATAGTATATCAAATGTATTGGTGAAATGCACGAAAACAGAGTATTTTTCACACGGGGCTAGCAACTTTGCAAGCGACTTTCCGAGCCGTCAAGCATGTAAGAATGCTGTTAATCATGTTTTTGAATAGTAAATTTATATGTTTCGTCGAATTGATCAAGTTTTACGCATTTTTACCAAAAATAACGGTATAATCAGAAACGATATCGAGGGAAATGTTCTATTTTATAGGGTAGTAAGAGTTATCCCTCATAAGCTATATCTGCAAATGAAGAAAATGAGCCAAATTTGATTTAAAAATAAATAAAAGTTAAATTGATTTTAGAAAATAAAATAATTTACGAAAAAATAATGTTTTAACACTGCAAAAAATCGATTCGAAATTCGTACTTCACAATTCCCTTTTTTGCAAGGATAGAGTTATCTCCCCCTTTTTAGATATGACGCTACCAATTTTCGAACGTACGACCCAATCAAAATTAAAGTAGAGACATTTAGTTTTGATTTGAGATCGGTTTCATCCTTTATGACGATGAGGTAAGTTTTCTCAAAAAGTAAGCCTCATATGAAATTCAGCAACGCGCCTATATGACCTTATGGTCATATTATGGTATTTTAACAAATTTCACAGGAAATGGGAATGTTCCTTCTAAGTATTGTTACTTGAGTGCTATCGCTTCCTTAGTTTATGAGTTTAAAAATCTAAAATGTTGGGCGAATAATTTTTTTGTAGATTTAAAAAGTTCAAATATAGACTATTTTACTTGTGTAAATGTACATGGATAATAAATAGGAACTTAATACAAGCTGATAATTCCTTTTTCAGACCAACTGGTATCTTGATGTCTATTTATCCATCAAACACAGTCAGTTTTAAGATGAAATAGAATATCCCATGACGTATAATATAAGGAATAAAGCAATGTATACATACAATTTTGAAAGTTGTAATATACGTTACAAAATGCCATACAAAACTACAAAATAATAGTTTACACCAGAAACGCTGATTTAGTATAGCCCTTTTACTCTTGCTTATCAACAGAATGCTCATATACGATGTTTCACGGTTTTCATATATAATTTCATGCTAATATATAGGGTAAAAATATTCTTACCTTATTAAACGTTTTCTTGGGGTCTCATATTTGCAACTTTATAACTCTTAATGCATTTGTGATAAAAACAAGCTGCTTGTAGTTATAAAATGGTCAATTACTTGTCTTTTGGAACATGTATTAAAACTATGAAAGCTAACTGAGAAGCTCATCAAATGATATTATTTGACAGAATTCCAATGATTTTATAGGGAGTAGTTTAAAAAGTAACATTAATTACGTTATAATGGACACAAATAGCTTTTATAAACATACTATCTGTAGGGAATGAAATGTTCTTGCATATTACATGGAGGTTTGGCCAATTTAAATAGTTCTAGTATAACCTTAACAACATTGATTACATTTGTTTTGTTTACAAAAATGTGGGATAACGTAGATAACCCACTGTAACAGCCAAACGCCCAAACCGCCAGAGAGCTAACATGTTTCAAAAAGCAAAGCCATAAACATACAGCTACATGTATGCTTAAATCTGATTTTAGTCGCAAGGCACTAGCAAATTTCCAGAATAATATTTTTGTACGCAATGAGTTTTTTTCCTGCGGCTTGACGTCAAATCGACGTCAATTTCACGTAAAATTGAAGTCCATATTGAATTAATATTTCATTTTAGTGTTTCTTTAGCCGTTTTTAACCATTAAGGCGAACCAAAAATAAAAAATACGATTGTTTAGGTGTAAATAACACTACCACATATAAGGTCTTTGATTCATGTGAAAAGACGTCACTGGGACGTTAATAATGCAAGAAAAAATTGAAAACATCTTTTTTCTTAACCTGCATATATTTCTCTAGCTGAAAATCGATAAGAATCACTTTTACCAAAAAATGCACACGGGAGCCCAAATTTCGACACAGGGGCTACACTAAAATATTTTCCCAAACATTTTTTTTTTTAATATTATATAATGGATATCCTCGTTCATTTCGCAAGTGCATTAGAATAATGATTGTTTCTTGATAGAGAATATTTTTCATGTATTTTATTCAGGCATTAAGTGTTAGGTTCCGGCCTTGATTATTTTTTCCTACTCGTCCTGTTGGGCAAGTGGTCTTAAATGTTCACTCGTTCTTTTTCCAACAGCCTTCGCCATTTATCTGGTGTTTTAAAAGAGAGATTGGGAACACTAACATATTGAGCCATAGCACATTTACTGATTGCTTTTTTTCTCACAAACAGTTACGGACACCCTGACAAAATCTCCTCGCCCTGTCGGGCAAGTAAATGGAAATTTCTACTCAACCTTATCAAACTTCCACTGCTTAAACAACAAGCAGGAATAAAGTCTTAAAAACAGCATGTAAACAGATATAAACTCAATATTTAAAACAGTGTAGATCCAGATCAGCTTGCTTCTTTAGTGGCCAGATGATTAGGACGACCAACACTCTTTACCACATAACATGTGCGTTCATAACAATTATCGATATGAAATACAGAGTTGCATTAACTTTCTTTAAACTTGTCCCAGGGTCTAACTAGTCCTGAATGAAATAGGATCAGGTTGGAAAAGTGGGGCATGGTATTTCCACAGCCCTGATTAGGTGGGATAGGCAACTATGCAGCCAAAGCAGGCATATTGGTAGGTCAGCTACAGCATAGTTTAAGGATGGTCTGCTAGGCTGTTAATCCAGCTAGAGTAGGTGGATAGGTATGTCATGTTGCATTAAGCCGAGGCATATCTGTACAGGTATGTTTGTCATTTAAATGGCCTTCCCAAAGGTTGGCAATCACGCTTGTCACTCAAATAGCTAGGATAGATAGGTGCTTATGCTGTTTAATCTATTAGCTGAAATTTTCATGCAGCTGAAACATTATGTACTCTGTTATGTTGGTTGGGTGACCAACTGGGCTAAGTATGCAATTATTTTGATCAATCATTCGGTTGGATAGGGAGGTGGCTTTAAATGGTGGTTAATCTTTCAGCAAAGATTGGTTAGAGTACAGAACAGAACAGAATTTTATTAGAACTCCAATAGGCTATAAAGCCCGTGAGGATACAATCTACATATAATACATGATGGCATATAAGGACAGTGTAATCTTTCGGAGAAGGTGTGCTTTTTTCTATCTTAACAGTCTATTATTTTTTCCAGTTTCTATACAAATATATACAAATAGATAAACATAGTACAAGATTGAATGCGATTAAAGCAGGTTTTCATGTTGGAATCATAACCTAAACGACAATGCTACATTCAAGTAATCTTGCCAGTCAGCAAGGTCACACGGAAGCAGCAATGCGGCTATGAAACTGGTATGATCAAGAAATCCCGCGCCTTGCCTTGTCGAAACGAAATACAAAACAGGAACCAGGATGCTTGAACATAATTTCTTACAATGTATGCTTGAATAATAACATATTATAAGCCCAAATGATTATATTGAATTTCTCATCCAATCAGTTTAGTCCATTTCCGTGTTTAAGGATTGTCGGTGGTAATTTTCATTGTTCTTTATTATTATTATTATTATTATTATTATTATTATTATTATTATTTCATATTATCATTATTATACAAATTTTAATAAACATTATATAAACAAACTATGGACACCATGATCAGACGCCGCTATTTTGTGGTGTCTGATCTGGGTCTAAATTGTTTGTATATCTCTCGTAAAAATGGACGCTTCTAGGCTGGTGTTGTTTAATAATAAATACCCTCAGCATAGCATATAGTTATAACACAATACACAGTATTTATCGATATCACATATATGTAGAGAATAGCAAACTAGTGTGCGTTAAATTATGATTGTTTTCCATTTTGAATAAACATTTCTTACGCGCTCAAATTAGAACCCCTGACTCAGTGGTATACTTTATTCCTATGCTGAATAACATAGATAAATAGTGTGTGTTCGTCAGGATCGCCTCTATGATTTGGTCACAACGGGCACCCACAATTTACGCCTAATGTCTAAAGACACTCCAATATCGTTCATATAGGTCCATGTCTTATACTGTGCATGCCCATTAAGATTGCATCGAAGATTCAATCCTAATGGGCATACACACCATATGAATCACTATAAATAAGGAAATTAATATTGAATTATGCACTCTTATTATAGGTCTATTAGTACTACAGTATATGTCCGTAACTAAGCTTTAATCTCGCCTATGGTGCCGTCAACGTCAAGCTCAATTGCCGCACAGAAGACGGTTGGTCATAGAAACCATAGTCGCCATTAAAGCTGTACTTAATTACTAAAGTGAATGTAACCTGTACATTTTTTATGCTATAATCGATCATTATTGTATAGTAGCTCTGTACGTAGTTTAAACGCATGATATATTAAAATGCATATAGGTTCATGTCTTATACTGTGCATGCCTATCAAGATTGCACCGAAGATTCAATCCTAATGGGCATACACACCATATGAATCACTTTAAATAAGGAAATTAATATTGAATTATGCACTCTTGTTGTAGGTCTAATAGTGCTGAAGTATATGTCCGTAACTAAGCTTTAATCTCGCCTATGGTTTAAGTGCCGTTAACGTCAAGCTCAATTGCCGCACAGAAGAGTAGTAGGGAAGGATTCTTTATAAGCTACTTTTTCCTGTTGTTCCTGTTGTTCCAAGATGGCGGCCCCCATGAAAACGATTGCACAACATCTGGAAATGATGCAACGGCTATTACGGGAGATGACGCAATATTTTGTGACAGGTTTTCCCATTTTCTGTCGTTGTACTTACGTTTGCTGGTATTTCACCATTGTTGTGCAATGCTATAATTTATATATACGTAGAGACCCTAATGTGCCGCATAACAGCTCTGGCATTTGAATGTTAAACGTTGAACTTGTATTAAAGTACAGTGAAAAAGCGGAGTTAATAGTTTAACAGCTGACAGGTAAGACGATAAATTTCTTCTTTTCTTAATACTGTCTAGTCGATTGTTATCATACTAAATTTAGGCGTTTCATTTTATTGTTAAAGTATTACTATGCTATATTATTCAAATTGGCGATCTTTATCGATATTCAGTCAAGTGGACTAGATAAGCTTGTTTGATAGAAATAAAAATAAAAAATAAACTGTTTTATTTGCGTTTAATTTTTAAAGTTCTGATGTGTCCATTAGATTCTCACTTATCAGAAAAAAAAAGCCAGAGAGGAAACTTTATTATGAGATAAGAAGTACACAGATGACATGACTGCTAACAGTTAAATAATTATTTTGTACAGCAAGTCATTGCTTTGACTAAAAAGTTCTGTAGTTTCTTCTTAACCTTTTACCCGCTGTTCCTGTAAAATATCGTCTGCTCTCCCTTCTGCGATCGAATTCAGACCCTAATCAGACTGCTTCTAAGGGAGCAGTCTGATCAGGGTTCATTGTGTTTGTTTCCGTGATAAAATCAGTCTGGAGTACATGTGAATATATGCTTAGCAAACGACATTTTCATGATCGCAAATATTGACAGATAAAGGGTTAAAAATTAAATAGTACAGAGACGCTTTTATTGAATTATATCGCCATTTGCTAAATTAATATAAAATGCATCCAGAAGTCAAACAGCTAAGAGATGAGCTTCCCTAAATAAAGGCATGTACTTAAACGACAATTCAAAAATGAGAAGTGTCACAATAGTAGATTACTTATGCTGCTCACAAATCTGATTTTTACATGTAAATAAATGGAGAGCGGTCTTTTGTCCCTCATTATTTAATTAGGTCAGAAGTATCACTGTAGCACTATTTTTGCAGCAGGTTTCCTTGGCCCACATTTTGATTTGATAGCTCATTTAATTTTGATGACAGGGCACAAATCCAAGCATGTTGAAAGAAGACCAACAAAAATTCAAGCTTTGTAGCATATCAAATTGATTTTTTTTAATCCTAAGCGTTTTTGCGGTCTATAAAAAATGCCAATCATAAATTGCGCTGACCACTCAGATTATTTGATTTCAGCAACAGATAAAAAGGTGGAACTAATCAAATTTACTACAAGCTAGAAGAAATCAGTATTTTAGGTAAGCGTTACATCTCACATTGTGTGTGTGTGTGTGTGCGTGTGTGTGTGTGTGTGTGTGTGTGTGTGTGTGTGTGTGTGTGAGTGAGAGAGAGAGAGAGAGAGAGAGAGAGAGAGAGAGAGAGAGAGAGAGAGAGAGAGAGAGAGACGTCAATAATGTATTGTTTATGTAACAAAATAAATTTGAGTAAATTATAAAATGGCATGAAATGTTTTGAAAGGTTACTGTTGAGAAATTGCTTTTAAAGGCTAGAGAAATGTGTTCTGAATTAAACAAAATGTCAAACTACACTAACCGTCTATATAACACAAATTATTACAACATACTAATCAATATCCAATTTTCCATCAGTATTTTAGGCACAGGGTTAATTATGTAGATCAGTAAACAGTATAAACCTTATTGTTTCTTGCATCCTTGAGTGTAATTTTTTTTTCATTTTGATTTTCAGTCTTGGAATGGAGTTTACATGCCAGACCTGTGGGGCCTGTTTCACGACTGCCAAATCACTTCAGCGCCACGTTCATGCACAACATTTGGACTTTAAACACTTTTGTAGATATTGTACAAAAGCATTCAACTATGTGAGTGCAAAAACAAGACACGAAAAAAATCACTGTTCAAATGAAAAACAACGCAATTCTGACGATACATCAAAACAAGAACAGGCTCAGGCCCTGAAGAGAAAGTCTGAAACAGCAGCAACTGCCTTATGTACACAGCCTAAACAGTCAAGAAGTGAAGTGCGTTGCAGGCAATGCCATCAGACATTTCCCGACAGGCATGCCCACTACATTCACAGGATGAAAAAACACTTTCAAACTGGGTCTGGAACAACATTACAACAACCACCATGGGGTAACCAGCCTTCGCCATTTGAAGACAATCAATCCCTCCGCGAGGTTTATGAGGCTAACCGACCTTTAATTCTTGCAAATCACCAAGAAGGTAGTGTGGAATCTGTGTATAATTATGCAACAACAAACGATTTTACTGTTGCTACTATCATGCAACTTGCAAATCAAGTCTATGATAGACAAAACAGTGCTTTTCGATTTAACATGGAGTTTGGACTCATCTTGGTAAATACACAAACTGAGGAGTATAGGTACTTCACACCCTACTCCAATGAATCGTTATTTGAACGCCCACATTATATATCAAGGCGACAAGATCTTCACAGACTGAGATTAAGGTTACAAAGACTGAACATTACAGATTTCATCTTACGCCAGAGGCCCGACACTAAGTGGAAACCAGTTCTAATAACAAACTTTAGGTTCATTGTGAATTCTTTAGATTATTCATTAGGTGGTGTACATGTTAAGTTGCCAGAACATGTGAAGAACAGTAGGTCTATTATTTGCTTAGATAAATCAAGAAAGGGTAAGTTGTATAAAGATAAATTGTGTGCTTTTCGCTGTCTCGCTACACATCAGGGTCATCAGCGTGATAGGCTAGAAACTCACACTAAAGCTTTGTTAGACCAGTGGGTCCAGTACATGCTAAACAAATGCCCAAACTCCAATATCAGCTCAGACCCGAAACAATTCAAAGGGGTTGAACTATCACAATTGAGTTACTTTGAAAAATGCTTTGAAATTAATGTCAATGTGTTTCGACTTCAGGATGATCTATCTGCCTTGCCAGTCTACAAATCACAGTGTCGTTTTAAAGACACAATGCATTTAAATTTGCATGACAAGCATTTATCCTACATTGCGAATATAAAAGGCTTCACAAAAAAGTATCAGTGCCCTACCTGCAATATGCATTTCCGAACATGCAGTAACATGAAAAAGCACACACGAAAATGTCAGGGGAGAACAAAACACCAATTTCCTGGAGGCTTTTATTCCTCTCCTAAAACCATATTCGATAAACTTGAAGAGCATGGCATCACGATTCCAGCTACTGAGCGTTTCTTTCCGTGGTTTCTTGTCTTTGATTTTGAAGCTATGCTAATATCAACGCAAGAACCAAAGTCTGAAAAGCTCAGTTGGACGACAGAGCATGTGCCTATTTCAGTTAGTATTTGCAGTAATGTGGAAGGATTAAAAATGCCCCATTGCTTAGTTGATCAGAATACAAACAAGTTGGTTTCAAAGATGGTTGAATCTATGACACAAATTTGTGACAAAAGTTATGAGCTGGCCAAAACAAAATTTGCAGACGCTTTTGAAAAACTTGATCTTATTATTCGATCTGAGGAACCTGAAGTTGTAGAGGAGGATGTTTCAGGAGACCAAAAAGTTGTTGAGGAGGATGTTTCAGGAGACCAAAGTGAGAATTTAGAAAAGATTGAAGAAAAGCATAGATCTCAATGTCAAAAACTTAAGGAAGAGCTGGACAGATACTGTCATCAACTGCCGTGTCTCAGTTTCAACGGGTCTAAATATGACCTGAATCTCATCAAAAAATATTTGGCGGCTCATTTAAACATGCATGACAGTAAACATATGTTCACTGTCAAACGAAATAATCAGTATGCATGTCTTAGCAATGAAAATTTTAAATTTCTAGATATCACCCAGTATCTGAGCCCTGGTGTCAATTATGCTAGCTTTCTCAAAGCATTTGATGTGCAAGAATCCAAAGGGTTTTTCCCATACGAATGGTTCACTTCTGTTGATAAGTTAGACCATACAGAGCTTCCTCCTTTTGGTTCAGCTTGGTTTTCCTCATTGAAAAATGACAGCGTTTTGAACGATGGGCTGAAAACCCCAGAAGAGAATTATGCAGCAGTGCAGCAGGTGTGGAGGGAAAATGACATGCAAACCTTTCAGGATTACCTTGTTTATTACAACAATTTGGATTGTGGTCCTTTCGTTAAAGCTGTTGAACACTTGCAGAAATACTACTTTGCACGGCATATTGATATGTTCAAAACGAGTATTTCTCTCCCAGGTCTAGCTAGACAAATGTTATTCGAATGCGGACGTCAGGCTGGAGCATCCTTCTCTCTGTTTGATGAATCAAACAAGGACCTTTACTACACTATTAAAGACAACATAATTGGAGGACCTTCAATCATATTTCATAGGTATCACAAGGCTGATGAAACCTTTATTCGGGGCCATCCTGACAAATTATGTCAGACTGTCTTAGGTCTTGATGCCAATGCCCTTTATTTATGGTCTATTGGTCAAAATATGCCATGTGGACCCTTTGTACGCCGAAAGGCAGAAAACAATTTCAAACCAGAAAAGAGGGATAGATACTCACTAATGTATGATTGGATGGATTATGTTGGGAAAACCAAAGGTCTCAAAATTGAACATAAACTGAATACAGGCAAGGAGAAAAAAGTTGGACCCTTTCCTGTTGATGGATATGAGCAAGAACAAAATGCAATATATCAGTTTCATGGCTGTTACTGGCATGGACATCAGTGCTGGCTTACGAAGTCAGTCAAAGATGCCAAATGGCACAAAGAACAGGAAACCAAATATAAGAAAACCCTTGAGACAACCCAATATTTAAGGTCACATGGTTTCACTGTCATTGAGATGTGGGAATGCCAATTTCGCAATCAAATGCATTTCGACACCACGTTGAAAGCTTTCTTGAAAAGTAGATTACCAGAAACGCCACAACGGGCCGTCACTGAACCCGAAATTCTTGCCGGAGTTCAGTCTGGCGGTCTTTTTGGCATGGTAGAAGTTGATATCAGAGTTCCAGATCAATGGCCAGCTCACTTCTCCAATCCCACCATGACACCTTATGAGTACTTTCAGGAAATGTCACCCCTATTTTGTACCACAGATGTCCCTCTTGAAGTAATAGGGTCTCACATGCAAGAACATGTCGATCGTTTTGGCCTATCACAGAAGCCACGTCGACTTCTAGTTGGCGGAATGAAAGCAAAGCAAATATTATTGGCTACCCCTCTTCTTAAATGGTATTTGGATCATGGTTTAGAAGTCACTAAAGTCTATCAGGTGATTGAATTCAAACCCCAAAGATGCTTTCATCAGTTCGTTAAAGATGTAAGTGATGCCAGGCGACAAGGAGACTCTGATCCTAGTAAAGGAATCATAGCAGACACGCGCAAATTGGAGGGTAATGCGGCGTTCGGCTCAACAATTATGTCCCAAGAAAAGTTCCAGACCATTAAATATGTGCAAGGTGAAGGCGAAGCAATGATGGAGGTCAATCTCCCCGAGTTTCGTAAAATGACACCTTTACTGGAAGAGGAAGAATATTTCGAAATTGAAAAAGATAAGAAATGCCTGAAATTGAACCTACCCATACAAATTGGTTACTTTATTCTTCAATTGGCCAAAATGCGCATGAACCAATTTTATTATGATTTCATGATGCGATTTGTCTCCCCTGACATGTTTCAGTACTGTGAAATGGACACAGACAGTGCTTATATGGCATTGGCTGGTCCAACCTTAGAATCTGTCATCAAACCAGAAATGAAAAAAGAATACATTTCCAGTTTAACTGGTTATTGCAAAGATGACATGCAAATCGAAGCCGATGATAGGCATCACTGGTTTCCACGTACATGTTGTTCTGAACACTCAAAGTATGATAAAAGAACACCTGGTCTATTTAAGGTAGAGTGGCAAGGCGATTGTTTAATTGGGCTGTGTTCGAAAACATATATTATCAGTCGTACAAAAAGGTTAAAAACTTCAGCTAGTCAGATTGCTGCCTATCGGCTCTTAAGACGTGCAAAGAAACTTAAATTTAGACAACTTTTTGGCCGCCTCCGAACGCATATTGAAACAAAATTTAGTTCAAAGGGTATCAGTAAACAAAGGGTCAAAGCTCCTCTGACTACGTTTAAGCATGTACTGTTTTCACAGAAAGCGGGTTCTGCCACTAACATGGGGTTTAGGGCACACAAAAATGGCATCTTCACCTATGAGCAGACTCGGTGTGGCTTTTCGTACTTTTATTGTAAAAGAAAGGTGCTTGAAAATGGAATAGACACAGTTCCATTAGACTTAGAATTATGTCCTGTCAGAAAGCAACAGACAGAACAAGAGGTTGAAGATGCCTATCTCATTCATTTATTGGCTACAAATTTTGAAAGAGATAACGAAGACAATTAAATTAGGATAGATTTGCTGTACTTCACATGTCGTTGAAATGATATTTGATGGAGCTATATGTATTTCATATTGTTAATTTTGACTCATGCTGTCTTTGAAAGTTGATCATGTTTCTATTGATATGTTTGTTATTATTTACTGGTATACTTTTTCACACATGAAAATACATTTGTTACAAATGAAAATACTGTTTTAGAAAATGAAAGTACTTTTTGCAGAAATGAAAAACATTTTTCGCAAATGAAAATACTTTCTTCGCAAATGAAAATACTTTTTTATAAATGAAAATACTTTTTTCACAATTGCAAAAACTTTTTTCACAAATGAAAATACTTTTTTCGCAAATGAAAATGCTTTTTTGCAAATGAAAAAAACTTTTTTCACAAATGAAAATACTTTTTTCACAAATGAAAATACTTTTTGCAAATATAAAACCTTTTTTTCACAAATGAAAATAACTTTTTCACACATGAAAATATTTTTTGGCAAATGAAAATACTTTTTTACAAGTGAAAATAAGTTTTTTCACAAATGAAAATACTTTTTTCACAATTGAAAATATATTTTTCACAAGCGAAAATAAGTTTTTCACAAATGAAAATACTTTTTTCACAATTGAAAATATATTTTTCACAAGCGAAAATAAGTTTTTCACAAATGAAAATACTTTTTTCACAATTGAAAATATATTTTTCACAAGCGAAAATAAGTTTTTCACAATTGAAAATGTATTTTTGAATAAATATATGTTGTTTATACTTGAGAATATCAGTATAGTACATAATCCACATGTTTCATTTATGTATGTCATGCAATAAAATATAAATGTTTTCAACTTGTCTCTTTTTATCATATCTTATTATGAAACTGATTGAGTCATAATATCTTCACTAGGGTATGAAAGAACAAGAAGAATGTACTTTTCTACATTTATTTACACAACATATACACTAAATGTTATACAGCACAACACAACAGGGGCAAAATGAGTAAATAATCAAAGAAAACATATAGTATCTGATCCAAAACATTGCATACTTTATCAAATCAAGATAGAGTCTGTATAGCAATTTTCTTGTTCAAAAGAATGTTTCTTAAGGTTTACGAGTCCATGGTTTCACTCTCTCCTCCCTCAGAATCTACAGCACTGTCGAGTGGTTCTTCTTTCAGCATGGAAAGCACTGGCTTGAGCACCCAAGGTATGATGGCATGTTTTAATGCAAGAATCTTTTTCTTGCGGTTGGGGCACACATGTTTGTCTGCTAGCAGCTGAATACTCCTCTTGAAGGGAAGCAACTTCTTCACATAATAATTGCTCACCGGGACATTTCCTTTATACACATTAATCACAATTTCGCATAAAGCATGAAACTGGTCTCTAGTCAATGTTTGCAATAAAGCCTTGCGTTGTTTCGCCGAAGTACCCTGTAATAATTCCAAAAAGGGCACCTGCATCTGAACAGCACGACTCATCTTGATACGACTGATTCAGAATGAATATTACCCTCTTATTTATAGGCACTTAAAGTGTTGGGTGACGTAGTCAACCACAAACTTGTCCGATGAATCACTCTTTTTCAACTGTTCAACTATGTTGATCAAAGGGAGGGATCTACATTTCATTAATAAGTAAAACAACACGTGGTATCCACAAGTGTCTGCTCTTTCTTTCTGTAAAGGTTCGTTATTATAGACACACTTTACGGTATTCCTCTGTAAAAAATAGTCAAAATTACAATCGTAGGCTCCTGGCAGGTGTCCTAAACTGTCATAGCATTCTGAATGATAAGAATCTTGAAACCAAAACACAATCCAATGTTTTCCCGGAAGATGCTGGGGATCTGTATTACATACAAAAGCGGAAGGATATGAAGTCACAGTATTTGGTAATGTATCTGCAGAGTAAACAGTCTCAGTCAATGATGAGAGACAACTACTCTCTCGAATGGCACAAAGAAGTTGATTTGTATTCATGCTCTCGTGTACTTTACTTCTCTCGAGTGGTCCACCTCAATTAAAGCAGGAAACTCAGCATAAGCTAGACAGTTTAGTGTTTCCGTAGTGTTAGTGGAGAATCTGACTTCTAATCTGACGCTTCCTTGTCTCACCAAGTTAATATACTCTTCTCCAAGGTCACTAGGAGCTAAATTGAATGCATATATTGCAAAGCCTTGATCAAACCTGCTTCTGTTTATCTGAAGACCTGCATCTTTATTCCATTTCTCAGCAGCTTCAAATAAGTTGACAAATGGTGTGACATAATTCTTGTTCTTTCCTACATCCATTTTCATTGGTCGAGCTGGAATACTTTCTCCGTTCACATAGAGAGCTATTTCATTAGCTATATTTAGCATATTGAATGGATTTTTTGAATAATCTCCGTTAACAGCAGTTTGCTTCACGAAAGCGAAAAAAGCCTTGGTTGGCAAATTATTTGACCATATATTCTGCCATATAAAAGATCCCGAACCACTGGGACATGTATTCATTTTCAACTCTGTCCTAGACAGTGGGTATTTAGCAGTGACATCCTTCAGTATTTCGCCATGATTAATAAGCACACCGCTGTCCACTTTGATCATGCAGGCTTTGAATGCTACATCAAGAATCTCAAGTTTGTAATTTGGTGTCGTTTCATCGCTTACAATACAGAACGATGCTCTATTCCTGAAGAGTTTTAGATGTATGTCAACACCATTGACGAGGTATTTATCCAGTCTGAATATGTCTTCGTAAAGTGGTCCTTCCATGTCAAATATGTTGCTCTCTTGTGTGAACTGGTACCGTTGAGCTAATCCACCATTGGAGCCTGCATCGGGATCTACGTCATCCAAATCAAAGTCATCGAGATAAAATAACTGTGATTGGAGCTGAGAGGCGACACCATCATTCCCATTCGACAGTAGCAGTTTTAAGTAAGCCTTCCAAGGGTAGTAACTCGTGTTAAGGGACACCAGTTTTCCGTTCATGTATGTGTCTATCTGTGACCACATACTTTGAAGCGGAATATTAACAATGCCCGTCTTTTCTTTAGCTGCCAGGGCAGTTCCATCCGCCTTGACAATTTTGCATTTCACGTACATTCGACTTCTACGCAAATCTATATATTCGTTTCCTTGTCCAGGCACTGTTATCTCAATAGGCGCTTCATCAGACTGAAAAGAGGAAACTGGTCGACATTCAGAGTAGTATATCTTCTGTATAGCAACTTGATTGGCAGGAAGAGTAAATATAGATAATTCAGCTGGCTGTCCTAATGTGGTATTCTGATCACTAAGATAGGCCATGATTTAACTTGCGTGACTTCTTATTAAATATAGTGAATTCGTCCTCCTGATATTTTTTTTTACGCTTCTTCTGTGTTGATGCGGCTTTGGCAGTAGCAGGATTAACACTGACTGTTTTGATAGTGTTTGTTCCTTTTATAGAAATAGGAATGTGAGGTTTATTATCTTGGATGGCATCTTTTATGTCAGATTTGGCCCTCTCTTCTACTGCTGTCACAGGACTCACTTGTTTACCCACAATCACTTTTTCTTCGGGTTCTTGAGTAGCATTGGGATTTACAGGGATCATATAAGGTTTCTTAGCATACATTCCAGCGATGCCACCTCCCCCTCTCTGCCTGCCTCGATACTGTCCCGGATTGAACTTTCCTTCGATCATATTTTCATAAAATGAACGCCACACAGTGGGATCAGATACGTACATCGAACCTAACATGTTTAAAGAAATGGAATCCTTCTCAATAGCAGTGTTACTGTCACTTCCCCAGAGAGAAATGAGGCGGGTGCATTTTTGGCATCTTTTATATACACATGAACGTCTTGAAACTGCCCGAGTTTGATTGGCACTTCATATGGGTATTGATATATAATATTTTGTTTATCCAAATAAACTCTTCTGATTAACGGCATTTCTCTCTCTCCTACAATAGTGTCCTCGCAAATGTCAGAACAAACAAATATTTCTGGGAGTCCTCGTTGTTTTGTTTGTCCTGGATCCAGTGAAAATTCTAGCAAAGAAACAGTCCACACTCCATTTAGAATTAGGGGTTTAGGCAGGTGTACCCTGAAGCTGTCAGGTTGGTTAGATGGATGATACAGAGGACTGTCCGTAGATTTTAATACCATACGTTGGCTCATCTTGAACATTTATGACTGAGACTAAGCAGAGACAGCCTTATTTATACTTTGAACGTCAGTTTCCGACACCCAGCTGTCATATTTAGGCCCCCACCCTTTCCATCTAACCAAATATTCTTTCTGTCCAGCTTTCTTTCGAGATTTAAGCATCCTCTCTATCAAGTACATCTCTTGCTCATAAGCCCTACTTAACTGCTTCTGATAAAATGTTCCAGTAATAACTTCTCCATCGTAATCTTTGAGTTTATACTGAGGTATCCCTTCTTTCATGAAACGTTCTGTCACTACAAATAGATCACGTGACCAGCGCTCATCATACTGTCGCTGAAATTGTCTCCGTAGGAAGCTCACTCTGACAATGTCTCCCACCTTGAACTTGAATGATTGGGTACTGGGCTCATGCGTTTGAAGTTTTGACTCATACAGTTCCTTCCATAGTTCAACGTGGTCTGAAGGTTTTACGCTAGCAGGTGTTCGTTTGATACTACGATGATAAGTTTTGTTATAACTGGTCGTCAGTTTTGGAAGAGCTTCAACCCACTGGTGGGATTGTTTGTGCGTCATGAAGCGTGCTATTCTAGATTTGATGGTTTTTATAGCCCTTTCTGCGAGTGAGGCTTTGACTATATTTTGAGTGACGAAATGAATGATCTTCTCGTCTTTCAAATACTTTCTGACATCTTTATTGACGTACTCGCTTCCTTTGTCTGTCCGAATGCGCGTTGGTTTCCTCCCTTGTTTGAATATGGTCTGAAATGCTTTCACTATTTCCGCTGCAGTTTTAGTGCGCAAGGGCACGGTCCAAACGTATTTAGACATTATATCAACAGCCAGAAGAAAATATTTATACTTCTGATCTTCATAGCGACGCATGTCAGCAGTATCTACATCCCACTGATAATCGACAAAAGGAGCAACTACACGCCTTCGGAGAAATTTCGTTTTCTCTTCTTTGTGAATGGCATAATCTTCTTGCTTCACGAGCCATTGGCTTATTTTATTTCTGCTCAAAACAAATTTTCCATCTTTTCTGACGGCTCTGTACAACTTTTCCACCCCACCATAAGCTGCTGGATGTGTTGGATCGTAATATATGCTTTTCAAATAGTCTTGATAGGACATGGTCTACACGGTTATCCACTTATGCCTTAAAGATTTAACGGATGACTTCCTGCGAACTGGTTTTCCAGGCGGAGGTGGTATTTTTCCAGTGCCAATTTGAAAGCGTCTGGTTGGTGACAACACACTCTGTGGTACGTTGCTTTCTTGAACAAGTTGACTGAAAACTTCTGTACCAACTGGATGAAATGATTTGTAGTCTTTTAACTGAATTTTGATCAAGTCAATAATGTTCGATCCCTTTACCAATTGACCATCAACGATGATTTCTCCTTTGTCGTTCCACCGAAAATCTGCGTGTTTATTCAAATGGTTGAGTATTACTTCGGCTCTTGATCGTAGAGACAACGGCAATGAGGTCAGTAAATCGTCCGTTCTGTTGTCTGGAGAAATTGGGTGCAAATTATCTCGTTGAGAAGTATCTATAGTGACTTGATCCCTGTCTGTATCAGTTATGCTAACTGGCTTAGGCTGACTAACTTGTCCAGAAAGGAGACGTTCGTATTTATCGTATGGTATTAAAACCATTTTACGCATCATCTTTGTTATCTTTCGGCTGTCTATTAAAGGAACATACCCGGTGCCCTCAGTGTCTACATATAAAATGAGGCATGTCATGAATCCCAGTTTAATTTATACTGGTTGATAAATGATGGTATCTTCTCGAGGAAATACACGAGTTCTCACTCGATAGGCGTCAGGTCCCGTGGGCGAGAAATCCAAGATTAGGTAACCATAAGGCTCTGAAGTGGCATCTTTGAAAGCTTCTAGTAGAAACTTACTTTGGCCCATAAATGCTTGACGAGCTAAACACTGGATTTGAGATAAATCCCGCGGATTTTTCATCAGCACCAGAACATGAGTATTTAAGTTGATGGTGCGTGAATGCTTGCCTTGGCAATACATATTCTGATTTAAGAATATGACGCTCAAATGTCGGTGATGCATGCCTTTTACGAACAAATTCTCCATCTCCGAAGATGTGGTCACAGATTCCATAAGATCGTCCAGGCAAACCAGGTTACAGATTTTCTCATGAGCCAAAGCTTCTAAATCGGATGTTGATGGTAATCCTTGATGAAAGGTGATAAATGGCAGTTCTTTCTCCATTGTTTCGTACAAAGGCTGGTATATTCCATAGCAGTACAGCACTTTTTCCGGTGGGTTCTCAAACATCTCATTTTTATGACGGAGTAATCTATATAGCCAAAAGGTCTTGCCACTGCATGTGGCACCACTAACGGCAATAGACGTGCACTCTGGGAATGGGTACATCATGAAATGATAAAATATAAATGTGGGCAGCCCTTTATATACATTGCCCTGAAATTAAGGCAAAATGACCTCGATAAAATCAAGGTTGACACATAACAGCTCCTTAATATTTAGAATAATTATATTGCTCATGGCTATTTTTAACTTTGAAATGTTGCAATGTTGTGTAATCACCGGAACCGGATGTCATCGTGGACACCATATCTCAGGCCTAACAGGATGTTGTGCAATCGTTTACATGGGGGCCGCCATCTTGGAACAACAGGAACAACAGGAAAAAGTAGCTTATAAAGAATCCTTCCCTACTACTCAGAAGACGATTGGTCACAGAAACCATAGTCGCAATTAAAGCTGTACTTAATTACTAAAGTAAATGTAACCTGTATATTTTTTATGCTATACTCGATCTTTATTGTATAGTAACTCTGTACGTATTTTAAACGCATGATATATAAAAATACACAACTTTCGTATATAATTGATATTAGAAGAGTTTATCAATTCTACAAACTTAAACATATTAGGACGTTTCCAAAAATATTTTGAGATGTACTTTTCTCTCAATTCTGAATAAGCTGCACATTGTATAACAAAATGGTATTCATCTTCAAGGATGTTACAGAAGATGCACTTTCTCTCATGTATAGGTACCCTATTTTGCCTTACCCATCTGCCTGCCTCGACTTCTAATCTGTTACATAAGGGTGGTATATTGGGTGTCATGCCACTGCGGCATAATAAGCTGCTATGTTGGTTAATTAGCTAGCCGACTGTGCTAAGCAGGCAATCAAGTTGATTACTAACACAATGGATATCAACTTGCAGTCTGGGTATGTAGTCTGATATAGAGTGTCATGCAGCTGAGACAAAATATAGACCATGAAACTGGTTAATTTTAACCAGTTATCAGCTGAGGTAGAACATTAGACTGGATCCAGTCTTTAAAACAATGTTTCATCAATGTGTCATATCATATACTTGTAGCCAGTCTAACTCTGATGGCTCTGTTTTCAAACAGAGCCATCAGAGTTAGACTGACTACAAGTATATGATATGACACATTGATGAAAAATTGTTTTAAGGACTTGAGGCAGTCTAATAGAACATTCACAGGGCTAAGAAAGCCTGATTTTTGTTTTCATCCAATCGGTAAATCAATCAGTAGTTTTTATCTACATCTAGACGGTACACGCTGCCGTAAAGTTTGACGGCAGCGTGTACCGTATACGCGTGTAAATGTAGATGAATTAGTCCCAATGACAACACCTGGACTGGCTGGTAAGCCTCGGCTGCAGCGACTAGCAAGACTAAAGTTAAACCTGTGTAAAACGGCCACTCAAAAATAGACAAAACAAAGGTCTTAATGACAAATAGTAGCTTAATTAAGGTCGAAAGTATTGCAGAATGCTCCCTTTGTAGCATGCTGCAGTACTTTTGACCTGCATTAAGCGATAATTTGTCTTGACACCCAATTTTCTGCCTTTTGAGAGTTGCCGTTTTACTCATGTTTTGCTGTATTATTTTTTTTTTGTAGCAAGTTTAGCTGTCATACAGTAAATTCGGCGAGAATTTTATTTTCGAGAATAGCGTTAAAAGACATATTTGCGACGTTAAATAATCCGCGTATAGCACATGATTTACCTACATCAGTGAACGACAGAATGATTTCGCCTTTTCGCAAGGGTTTTTAGACGAAGTCTTATAACTTCATTGTTCGTGAAAAGCTGACTTGATCTCTGTATGGAAGAAAGTACATGCCGTGAATGGTTATTCATCTATCGCAGAGATTAAGTGGTATTTAGGGCTCGTGTAACTGTTTTATCACTCCAAACCAGCTTGTCGTTGGCCAGAAACATGAACGTAGCAGTAGCCAAAGAGCTGTGTTATATATTTTCTGAAATATCGATATTTCGATACTGGTAACTTTTCATTGACGCTGGGTATATTTTTTTAAAGATACTTCTTGTACAGTACAATGTATTATCACGCAAAATTAACCCCTCGCGAAAATTTCCGAAATTTACGGTACTTTCCAGAGGGTGAATAACTATTAAAGGCGTTGATCAGACTACGCGTTGGTCCGTGCATTTGTTGTTCAAATGCACACAAATAAGTTTTTTTTAATGAAAAAATGTTTATTTCTTGAAAACTTCAGCATGACAAGGGTCAATTGTTCCTGTATTGCTCAGTCACGGGCTACTATGGTGAGTAAAATTTTCCATTGTTCTCTTATAGGATAGCGCATGCGCTGTCAAAAGGTGGGAAAATATTTGAAGAAATCTGCTTTTCATGAAGAAATGGAACAAGGTAATATTTTTGGCATTTTTGAATTTTTCGATTTTTCTCCAAGTCGTAAGATTATTAAGTATTTGTGCTGCGTTGCAAGGCGTTCGCTTGTGGGGAAAAAATGGTATCAGAGAGATTTTGATTTTGATGTGTTGACGAAATTGGATCAAGGCATGAGGTACCTTCCTACCTATCTACCTTCCTACCTACATCTATCTATCTATCTATCTATCTATCTATCTATCTATCTATCTATCTATCTATCTATCTATCTATCTATCTATCTGTCTGTCTGTCTGTCTGTCTGTCTCAGCCAGCACCAAATCTGGGGTCACTATCGGCCCGCTAGCGAAACGCCATTCGGATGGCGTTTCGCTGGCGGGCGATAGTGGCCCGATTTTACGTGCTTACTGGGGCCTTGCTTACGAGGTATGCGTGAAAGACGGACAAACGGACAAACCACCATTAGCCGCTATCCTGTATTAGGTACAAGTTGAAATGTGCATACATCGAAGATTGAAATAAGTCAACGCATCCACGCAGTCTGATCAGAGTCATAATGTTCCTCCTGAAAAACGTTGGTCCATTGGTTACCCTTAGAGCGCCATTCGAAGACTCTGATCAGACTGCTCGGATACATGCCAGCGTGTACCTTTTGCTTTAAAACGCCAGCCTCAACCTAAAGTTGGGGAAATAAATAGTATGCACCTCTCACTCGCTCCGATTCCGACTCACTGCATGCCTTTATTTAAGAGTGCGTAACAGAAAAATAAATGTCATTTCTCAACCAAAACATAATGTTCTGGGTACTCAGAAGAACCGTCTCAATGAGTCGGTTCTTTTGAGTACACAAAACATTATGCTAAAAATTGTGGATAAGAAAATAATTACAATTTTACGCTTTTTTTTTGTGTTTTATCTAAACGTTGCATTCAAAAGGATTAGGACATGTGTTCTACTACCACCGTAGCATGCGCACCGTGTTTTTTTTACAAAATGCTGTAATAAACTCTTTGAAAACAGTATAAATCCTGATAAGCCAGCTGATCAGGATTCACACTGTTCTTCGTTCATGCGACGGACCCATATCAATAAGGTATCGACTGATATCAGAAAACAACCAATTTTCCATTCTATGAGCATCTGCGCTTTAATACTAATTCAAATACGATACTTTTTTTTAAATAATTTTTCTTTTCTCAAAATCTCAAATTCGCACTCCCTCGCATAATGTTCAAAATTGAGCGAGCTGCAGATTTTTCTATCCTATCCTTACACTAATAATGGATTCCATTTCATACTCACTACTGTTTTTATTGATTTATTTATTTATTTTAAAATAATATTATTCCAGAAGTCCCTGATTACGCTAAGATGCAATTTCACATGATGAGGTTACTTGATGTCCTGGGTAAGATAGCATGGGCAAGATAAGATTTTCTATCCCAGGGTCCTTACCCGGTGTGCACGAAAAAAAGTTCTATCCCAGGGTAATATCTCAGATATCCTTATACGGTGTGCAAGGAAAAAGAGTATGTGCGCAGTGGCTCATGTGGCTAATGTGTATATAATGTTAATAATGACTTAAAATTTGTTTTTATGTTGCATGCACTGTGATATTTGTTATATCTTTTTCATATGTTTGTCGAAGTAAAAGCCCTACAGGGCTTATGTTTGATGTTTATCATATTCGACGTTAAATAAATCTTCTATGTCTATGTCTATGTATGTCAGTGGTAGAGTGCTCGACTCAAGATCGAGGATGCGTAGTTCGAGCCTCATCGGAGGCACTGTGTTGTGCATGACACTTCATCTTCCGCTTAGTACTTGCATCACTGAAAATTGTTGACTGTGACATAAAGTATCAACTAAAAATGTAAAAAAGAACATTGAGCCGCGACATGAGATATGCAACAATGTGGTATGTGCGACCAGCAAAGCCTCAGATCAGCCTGCGCATACGCGCAGTCTGATCAGAGACTTTGCTAGTCGCTTGAATATTCTATGACTGCTAAACTACAAATTGAACGTCATTTAGAATTTCTAAGCTTATAAGAATGCTGCACAGGCTAATCTGAGTCTACACTTGTCAAAATGCCACATTGTTGGAAATCACGTCATGGCTCAAATTTTATTTTATGTTTATTTCCAGGTGAACCATATGGGTAGAATCACCTCTGACAGTTTCGTGCGTAACCAATGATTAAACAAATACAAAGCGTACTTTTAATAAGCACCCCGTTTCAAATAGGGGAGCTAATACAGCTTTATACCGCATATATCCCAATGTTCTAGTATTTTAATATCTCAGACTATGTTGCTTTTGGACAGAGCAATTTGTCCTCCCGATAACGTGTAAAATAAATTATACCACCTTTACCAACTTTAGCATGAAATATCACTTGATGTGCAAGGTCTACACTGATGTAGGTGGTATAAAAGAGTTATACCATGTTTGTCCACCTGTACGTAAGATAATCCACTCGCTAAAGCTTGTGGATTATCTCAACGCACAGGCGAACAACCCATAGTATAACCATTACGTGTCGAATGGCAAAATTGTCTACCCTGAGCAGCTTGCACCTTCAGGAGTCGTGTGATCTGACTATTCGGGCTCTTTTAGGGCATATACGACGCACGAACTTCACCTGGTTTCAGAATCGACAAAATGTGTGAAAAGTTTAAATTTAATGTATTATTATAGGTCAATTTTCTCAAACTTAATTATAATCGTATAACATATATGAGGGGTGTTATTATACTCATTGGTTATTCTGATTTTAGATATCTATGCAAAACTATATGGATATCTATAAAGCGAATAGTTAACCGTTTGCTTTTCAGATATACTTGAACCATTCCGGGCATCATATTTAACAAAATTATATCTGCTCACAGTTATAGATATTAACAAATAATGTTTATTTTATTAATATCGACATACTTTGATGCACGACGTATTATTCGACTTATTGATATCTTGAATCAAATTTTTTGAGAACATAGAAATATAATTCTAGATATCAGTAATTTGAAATTGATGCCAAAGCTACTATGATTAAAATATGTATAATCAATTCATTGATACCAATAATTTGAATTATAGATATCTAGCTAATATTGCCTCATTAACCAGTTTATTGATATCATTGATTTTTTTACAATAAATTATGTATGCAGTGTAAGTTGACACCAAAAGAGGTGGCAGCTGAGCTGCCACCCCTTTGGTGTTAACTTACACATATTTACCAACTAATTCAACGAGACCATTATCGTCCTGTGATGAAGCCTTAAACATTTCTACCTGTAATTGTAGTATATTCTACAAACGGATAGAACGTAGTTTTTTATAAAGCAGGTGAAATTTTACACCAAAATTAGCGGTGGTTCATTTTGGTGTAACGTTGCACTTATTTTTACAGTACGTCTCCAAATTCAATTTATATAGGCACATATAAATTGAATTTCAAATACCCAGACTGAATTCGTTATCAATATATAATATCAAATATATAGGTATCTATTTTTCAAACATAGTTCTGAAAGTTTGATATCTATGATTTCATAGATTGCGATCTATCCGGCGAACTTAGGATAAAACATTTAATGGATATCCATATTTTCAGATATCATGAATCTGTTTATGGATATCCAAAATGCTTTCAAATTACTGTAATCTATTAATTCAATAATTTATATCTATAGTTTGGTATCTATTATTCATACTGCTTATAATAATGAATAATGAATATCATTTGCTTTCTACATATAAGTATAAGAAAAACATGTTGGTATCCATAACTTGATTTATTGTTAGCAATAAGCTGGTATGTATATCAATAAATTGATTCGAAGTTTATTAGATATCTAAAATTGGAATATTAAAATGTCTAATTATACCCCATAAACACATATAATAGTAAATCAAGAAAACCAACAATCTCTGTTAATTATTTGGAACTTTTATAACATTTTAAGAATGTTTGAGTCAAAAAAACAATGTCTCATATAGGCTTCTTCGCGAGCCTGAGAGCTTGATTTTGTTACATGTGAACTACTAAAGCCAAGTCCAGCCTGTGCTTCCACGCAGTCTGATCAGCGCCTTTGTTGGTCGCTTCCTGCAAATTGTGATGTCTAAACTTGCTTCATGCGAAATTTCAATACTTTAGTTGGTCTTGGTAGCTAGCGGCAGGCTGATTTGAGCCTAAATTGATCGCAAACCCCGGGGTTTTTTCTCTCGTCGATGCCCAGTTATGATTCAAACTTCTATTCTTACCGGATGGCTATGCATGTTATGTGTGTAACCATCTAAATGGATACTTTGGCAAACAGTCAAGACCCAGATGAAATGCCGCATAACGCCTTTCATCAGGTTCTGCACTGTTTGCTAAGGCAAACTCTTCACAGAGATAGAAATACAGTAATATTTCGAAATTTTAACTTTTGACCCCTTAATATACACAATGGACCATTCTGACTTTATCGTATATATCTTTATGGGAAATTCCATTGGTCATAAAAGGGTTAAAAGCAAACCCGACGAGTACAATTATCTCATAGACAAGCCCTTGTCGTTTTGGCTCCTCTTGTTTTAAACTAGAACAGATAACGTCATAATCACACCTGGTAGGCGGCAATCGAAAACATTGATACTATCGACGAACGTAGATTAAAAATCGTAATAAACAGGGTTTTCGATTGTCATTTGTCGCCCGACTGCCGACAAATGGCAATCGAAAACACTGTTTCTAGCGATTCTTGATCCGCGTTCGTCGATTGTTAAGCGTGTTTTCGATTGCCGCCTACCCGGTGTGATAATCGGGCCTCGACACGAGAAAACATGTCTTTGGAGTTTCCGACCTCGAACTAGTCTGGTCTTCTACAGAGACTTGGTAGACTTTTGTAATTTTGAAAGTTGCAAGCCTTTCGCCATTCTATTTTCCAGACCACAAATAATACAATGTGCTGCTCTGCTCATTTGTAATTCATTGTGCTGCTCTGCTTATTTGTAATCCGCTTGCAGTCAAATCATTTTTTTTCTCTCGACTAGGCCCATATGAAAATGTTTTTTTCGAGTACAGTAAAACCTGTCTTAAGCGGCCGCTCAAAAATAGACAAAACAAAGATCTTAATGACAAATGGTAGCTTAATGAAGGTCGAAAGTATTGCAGAATGCTCCAAGGGGAGCATTCTGCAATACTTTTGACCTGCACGAAGCGATAATTGGTCTTGAAAACCAATATTTGGTCTTTTTGAGAGTGGTCGTTTTAGACAGGTTTTACTGTATAATGAAAACAGTGTCTTTGCTTAATGTGGTTACGCACGAAACTGATTGTCAGGAGTGTTCAGACCCCAGCTGTCCTCATGAAGTCAAAAGAAACAGGTAAGTTACACTTTCCAAATCTATTTTCCCTTAAAGCGCCAATCGCAACAAAAGACGTCTGCTTTTCTCGTCTGCTGAAATGTTTAAGAAGCCTCTATGGCAAACAGTGTGGGCCCAGATCAGACTGCTCCTAGGAGCAGTCTGTTCTGGGTCCACGCTGTTTGCTTCTATACTTAATTTGTCAGTAGTGTTGGGCAATTATTTGCAGCAGACGAATTCAGCAGACGACATTTTCAGATGCATTTTTTTCCTGGCGCTTTAAGGGTTAACCCTTAACCCCGAACCTCGCCCTAATGTTCTATATTGGATATGATGTATTATTTATATGGAGAAGCTGATTGCCCCTCCAATAAGATGCTTCAAAACCGACATCCCCGCCGACATCTCATCTGGGTCTTCAATGACAGTGGTGGTTACACACAGTGCATAATTCTACACGCTTTTTTATTTAGGAAAACGAGAATATTAATTTCGTACCGAAGTCGGCCCGTCTGTCTGTCCGTCCATGCGTGCGCCCGTCACGTTTCTTGTTAATGTATTTCCTCCTAAACCATTAGACGTTGCAACTTTAACGTTGCACCTGAATAGGTCACAGGATGTAGAGGGTACTCGGCAACATTTTGTGTGACCCAAGGTCAAGGTCAATGATCCAATGTATTTTCTTGTAAATGCATCTCCTAAACCGTTAGGCACAGCAGCTTCAAACTGCAGTTGCATAGGTCACATGATGTAGAGAGTTTTGGGCAACGTTCCATGTGCCCTTGGCCCAAGATCAAGGCCAAAAAATGTATTTCTTGTAAATGTTTTGACGTAATAACTTCAAACTTTGCAGGTGCATAGGTCGCATAATGAAGAAGGTACTGGGCTTGATCCCACGGTCAAGCTCAAGTACTGTATGTTCTTGTAATACTTCTACTCATAAACCATTAAACGTAGCAACTTCAATCTTTGCAGATGCATAGGTCACATGCTGTAGAGGGTACTGGGCAACATTTCATGTTCCCTGGGTGCAGAGATCAAGGTTTACTTTTGGCAAAGGGTTAAAATAGTGTTTCAAAATGTATCTAACAACTCTGTTTGATTTAGTGCTGTCTGTCGATAAACTTTGCAAACTACTTGGATCCAGATAAGACCCAACAAAACCTGATCTGGATCCAAACTGTTTGGTACTCATAGGATTTTTTCGAAAAAAAGTTGATTTTGAAAAATCAGCAGACGACAAGAAAGCATGCAACATTACTCAGTAGGCAAAACGTCAAAGGGATGACAACATGCTACAAAACATATAAGTACTTGCATGATTTTTTTTCAGATATCAGTCATCGCCAGTTTGTATCTTTCTCTTCCCTGCTCTGCATGCGATCATAGCCGCTATCTGATGGACCATAGACTGAGATGTGCCAGAAGTTGGATGTTGTTTAGGTATGTTTAAATTTAACCCGTTGAGGACCGGAGACCCCTAAAGGGGATTGACTACTATTGCAAACAGTGAAGACCCAGATGAAATGCCGCATGTTGCGGCATTTCAACAGGGTCTTCGCTGTTTGCTAATCAATCTACAGAGAAAGAAACTTAATATTTTTTATGAATTATGACCGGTCACCCCCCAATATAAACACTGGACCATCATGACATAACTGTATTACTTTTTATGGAAAATTTCATTGGTCTTAAAAGGGTTAATAATCACACACCACCCTTTGAACATTCACAAAACCAACAGTGTAAGCTAAGATTTTGGACTTTCTCAAAATCAATCAATCGTAGCTCAATTTGAGGTTTTCTTTAGCTCTGACTATGGGTGGGTTATAGCCCTTTTTTGTTTTTCCAAAGTACAGTTAAACCTCGAAAAATCGACCGTAGGTGTTTCGAAATACTCGCTTACTCGAAAGAAACTGGGATACCCCATTTTTGGTGTTAACTCACACTTATTTTACAGTGAACTGAACAGGCTCAAACGGAGGACATGCTCCTGCAAAATTGTTGACTGTTCTTCAATACTTAAGAAATGAATTCGATTTTTGGAATGTTCATGGAATCATGAATACTTCGGGTCTCTTGCAAAGTAACCCGAAGGGCTTCACGTTAACTTTGCGAGAAAACCCGAAGTACTCATGATTTCATGAACATTTCAAAAACAGAATTTATTACTTATATTTACATTTTATTATAAATATATCAAATATAAAAATTGTTTTTAATTTAGGAATTAAAACAGTTTTGTATTTAAAATATACTGAACAAAAGTGAAAACACTACACCTGAATTGTTTGCCATCTATATACAAAATTATGCAAACTAAGAATTCAAATGAAAATGTATCGTAATGTTCAAATACTGGGTAATGCATAACAGTAAAATTTATACGGATGTTGTCACGAGGAAACACATGAAAGTCCTTTAAATGTGACAGGGGTCCAATTTTTCAGGTTGCAAATTTAAACAGAAATCTCACACAGTTTAGGCCTTCAGAAATCCACTACCTACGAGATCCGACTGCACGAAATGGTAGTCTAGACATGTGACAACCAGAAATGTGAAGGCTTTATTTCAAGTGTGTTTTGTCGTTTAGAAAAGCAATCTTAAAAATCGGGTTTTCCATCAAATTGCCAAGTTTGAAATTTTAACACTGAAATCTCCATAGGAAAACCAATGTGTTGTTGCATCTTAGTATGAGGACATAACCAATCGAGAAATGGTAGAAACAATGTGCTGAGAGGTCTACCTGATATTGCAAAAGAAAATTATCGAAAATCGTGATAAATCGAAGATTACCAGACATTTAATATTCCCTATTTGTTTTTGTCAAAGGGAGACAATTTTCAGTTTTTACAAATTTGATAAATTCGAAATTGATTTCTGAGCTTGTTTCAAGTGATATATAAGTTTTCTTTTGTTTTTATGCAACACAATTATGGCCAATTTTGATAAGCATAACAATTTAAATTTGCGCATTCGCAATAGCAAAATTCAGGGAATAAAGCTTTAAACACTTTAAGGAGCATAACTCAGACTTCAAACGAGACAAATTGGTGGAGTTGCTGGATGTCTGAGAAACATTATTAAGCTTTAGTAAAATACTTTTTGTCCAATACTTTCTCACAAAATATAGATTATTGTATTGCACAGTTTTCACTTTTTTCAGTGTATAATCGTATAAATGGTTATGTCGTAGTGTAAAATGGAAAAACGAAACAGCCAGCTTGAACAGGACAGCCAATGGAGCAAACACGAGGCTTGTTTTGCATGTGCGACTCAGGTGTGGCTCGCTGTCAATCACAACACGAGTAACACTTCTGGCGAATGAGTTCGATGTTCAAAGCGTATTGCACAGGCAAGTGAGCTTGACAGCTGTCAACCTAATTTGTGCAATTCATGAGGCTATGAACAGTTGCGAAAAAGTTAAAGATTCATTCGAGTATTGCTTCGAAAGTGTTAATATAAACACATAAATCAAAATAGCTTCTTCAAAATCACCATTTGTGTTTCTTTACTATTGTACAGTGGGAAACCAGATTCACTTTACCAAGACTTTAAAGAACGAGCTGACAGTGTTTTCAAAATACAATCCTCTTCAATTGTTTGTCTGCTATTCTTTGACTTTTCGCTTACTGTAAAGGCGGCGCCTCATGAATGCGTAATTAGGACTGGTCAACCTTAGACATAGGTAAAAGCTGAAAATGAGGCGTGGTTTTATTTAAAAGTAACTGAATCATCTTGCGCCATTATCCCAGTATAGACGCAAAACACATTATTTAGTCCTTAAAACGCCAGCAAAATAACTTGATCTAAATATGTCTATTTAACATAAGCATAGAGGCAAACATTGTGGACCCAGACCAAACTGCTCCTACAGGAGCAGTCTGATCTGGGTCCACACTGTTTGTCTATGAGTCTTCAAATATTTAGTGGACGACAAAACATACATTTTGTGATTATGCGCTTTTTAAGGGTTAATAAATATGAGTTCAGTGTGTATCATGAAATGCACGCACGTTTGCGGCCCAAAAAGCTTAACAACTCTTTACCAAATTATGAATAAAACCTGGTTTCCTTTCCTTAGCAGATGAAATAGACGAACCACGCAAGAATCTGATCTGGATCCTAAATGTTTGACACTCCGATGATTTTTTTCTAACAAAAATTTTAAAAGGTGATTTTGAAAACTATAATAAAATATAATCAGCATGCAAAGAGTTCAAGCCAATATGACACTTTTCTACAAATCTAATACAATTGCAGGATTGCTGTTACATGTGCACTTAGTAATTCTTAATCATCACAATTGAGCAGCTACACAGGTGTATTTTACCAATACTTGCAAGAATTAGCAAACACCTTTTGTGAGAAAAATGTTTGTGGAAGCTTTGTTTTGGTTTGGTAACCATTGCAGGAAGTGTACGAATATGAGATCCATGCAAGTTCTTTTCACATCTTTTCTGGAACTACTAAGAGATTAAACTGTAGCATCATGGTAAATTTGTTTTAAAGTCTAGCACCATCTCTCTCGGTCGTAAGAATCGTAACCACATTCGGAACCATAGAGTCATACTGAACTGGGCCTAGAAGCTTTTAATGATTGTAACCCATCAGCCAACGATCGCAATGATTATGATTAAACTCTTAAAGCGCCACCTACAGTTTGCAGCAGACGACAATTTCAAATTTTGCCGCTTTTTCAAAAAATAACAAATATGGCATGGTATTTCATGAGAATCGTCTGCAGGCAGACGATTCTCATGAAATATCATACCTTATTTCTTTCGAAAATTAGGAAAGGAGTCACAATATTTGTCGTCTGCTGCAGTCGTGATTTGCGCTTTAAGGGTTAAATGACCGCCATCCGTGGGTAGAAAGAACTTCTAGCGATAAGGCGTATATTTTCCCTAGTTGACATGATTACAAACACCGAATTTTCAAATTGCCCTAATTTTTTGAAATTTGGTGTAGTTTGGTAGTAAAATATACGCAACAGGCAACACAATACGTTTCAAAGCGATTCATCATTTACAATACCGTAAAAACGAGCACTTTCTACCCCCACCCCTCATTTTACGTCTTTATCCTGGGTGCCGTTTAGGCCAAATTTTGAGTAAATGCATTGCTAGTTTTAAAAAGGTAAAAGTGCTAAATGTTTAGGATAGGTGTGCTCTTCATTTCCAAAACCTTCCCGTATTCCTACTGCGCATGCGTACGAAATACACCTAAAATTGTGACGTTTGTCATTGAACATATGTTGTAAATGTTTATAGCTAGATGTCGTTGTCCAAAGGGCATCTTGGGTCTCGGGGGGGGGGGGGGGGGGGTGGGGCATCTAAAAATAAACTGAAAGACACCAGTTTCATCTTTCCAATGACAAACGTCACACTTTGAGGTGTATTTCGTACGCATGCGCAGAAGGAATATGGTAAAGTTTGGGAAATGAAGAGCATTCCTTTCCTTAATACTTTAGCACTTTTACTTTTTTAAAACAAGCAATGTATTTACTCAAAGTCTTGTCTAAATGGCACCCAGTATAAAGACGTAAAATGAGGGGTGGGAGTAGAAAGTGCACGTTTTCACGGTATTGTAAATGGTGAATCGCTTTGAAACATACTTAGTTGCTTACTATGCATATTTTACTGCTGAACTACACCAATTTTAAAAAACATTAGGGAAATTTGAAAATTTGATGTTTTTAATCATGTCAACTAGGGAAAATATACGCCTTATCGCTAGAAGTTCTTGACATTCACAACCCGCTTCGTATATTTCAGGAATGCCTAGATGATAGATACCTCATAAAAATGAATCAAGAAAAGACCACAGTATGAAAAATGACAGACCGTGAGTGGACGGACACCTCGAAATCAAGAAAAGACCACAGAGAACTGGACCTTGGCACAAAGAAAACAGATTTTCGTGAATGCAAACAACATACATGTAGGTGCAGACAAGGCCCAAGGTATAGAACTTTTTTTTCATGCTCAACTCAGCTGAGCACAAAATGTATCCTGCTCATAAATGTTAAAATGACAACAATTGTTGGCATCTTAATATTTATCAGCATGATACCACATCTGAAGCAAGAAATTTGGTATTTTAGTTTTAATGAGCAGTTGCAATTTCATGCTCATTTAAATTGAACATGAAAAGTGTTTATAACCTAGGGGCCACTGCCAGGGCTTGAGGTTATAAAACTTTTTCATGTTCAATTTAACTGAGCATGAAATTTCAATGGCTCATAAAAGCTAAAATGCTGAAAAATAAAGATCATTGTTCTTGCATTTATACATCATCAGATGTTTTAATTATCCTGCAAAAATGTTAAAATGCCAGCAATTTTTGCATTGTAACATTACGAGCAGGGTAAATTCCATGCTCAGTTGAATTGAGCATGCATGATAAAAGGTTTATAACATTGGTGCCAGCCTGTTCATCTGCAATATAAATGGCTACAATGTGAATGTTCATTTTTTTCTCAAATATACTTTCTTCGCCAGCTCTTTCCTTGCTAGTGACAACTTGCCGTCTGCTGATTTTGTAAACAGTTTGAGTCCAGATCAGGCCTGGCAGAATGGTGGGCCTGATCTGGATCCAAACTGCTTGACACATACTCTAATAGTGTTCCTATTTTTTTTTAAAAAAAAGTCAACACCAAACAAAAGCATGAAAAATTTACCAGCATGCAAATGGCTAAATATACTGTTCACAAAACGTAGGGGATATTCGAACATTAAAAATTGTAACATTTACTAAACGAATGTCATAAACCTGAAACAGCTGGTATTATTTAGCAACATCATCTCACCGCCTATATGAATAAAATTTTCTAGGATTAATCTGGTCATGTGTTTCTGAGACAACTATATTTAGACCAGGGATAGCCTTTCAGTTTTTACACGCGAATATTAAGGAGACGGATTATGCAACCATGGACCAGGACCAGGCTATGTTTTTAAAAAGAAAATATCCGTTATTCAATATTTTTTATGTTCAGAATTTGTTTTGGCCTTTTTGTCCTCAATTTCAGGAATATGAGGCTATAATCTGTCAATTTTTAGTGAATTGTGTCATTTTTGTCACCGCCCTATTTCCTAGAAATAACAATTATGGTAAGCGAAACAAATCTTAAAAAAACCCCAAAGATATCCATAATTCATCTATAGCATGCATTATCAATATCATGCCAAAAAGTTTAATACTTTTTTGTGAAATTTGGGTCTTGACCTCTAGTTTCTTTGGCACTCACTAACGGTCACATTGCCTAATTTTCAGCCCTCAAATTATGCAGGAAAACTGGCTAACATATTGCTTAATTTCTAGATTTTTTATGTCCCAATATCCCCTATTTTTTTGTGGACAGTATATATGTTGTGGTTACTCATAAAAACAGTCAGGATGCATTCTTTTCGGTTAACATCGGGATTTGTCAACCTTCGAAAGTGATGTCCACCTCGCCTTCGCTCACTATTTTCGGTTTGACAAGATCCTGATGCTAACCTCAAAAGAATGCATCAATTGTATAATGACGTTGATACTCATTAGAAGCACCTCAAGGCACTTCAACAGAGTATCAATGACATAGGTTTAAAAAATTAAGTAAAAAAACCCCAACAAAAACAAACGAACCCCTGACAATACCAATATCTATCTTTCTTGCAACTATGATGAAAACATGTTGAGGGCACCTTTTTAAAATTTCTCCATGCATGACATTTTTGGAACACATTTTCTGCCTTCCAAACAGGCCTAGACAAGAAGGGCAGACCCAGATCGGACTGCTTCTGAAGAAGCAGTCTGATCAGGGTCTTCCCTATTTGCTACTCTGACAAGAATTTTTTGAATTCCAGCCCTGAAATTGTAACCAACATTTTATTTGAGAACAGAAAGAGAAAAGTGTTTGAAATTTTAGAACATTTACCGTACTCATTAGAGGGGTTTTACGGCACCTCCAAAGAGTAGCCGCAACATTTTGTCTTGGAAAAATATAAAAACGCTACAATCTGAATTTCGTTTATATGCCACAGGTTTGGATAAACAAAAATTTTCAGCGTAAAATTGTAAATATTTTCTTACCCATTATTTTAGCAAATGTTTTGGGTGCTCAAAAGAACCGTCTCATTGAGACGACGCATATAAATACTTTACATTAACTAAAAAAACAAAGAAACGTTTTCACGCATAGAAATACTTTACAAACGTAATTTTGTTTCAGTATTGTATCATGAACTATAGGTGATATACTATGCACAATAGATTTAGCAATTGTTTTGTATGGGTGAGCCCATCCACATCAGATTTCGAGTTTCATTTGATGTCATGACGATACAAGCGCCGATCATCTTACAAGAATTTTCATGCAAGAAAATACAGAATTACCAAACGCAGCGGCCGTGCTAAAATGAAGTTAAATTTTAAGACTAGCGGCTTACGTAAGTATTTTTGGTCATGGCGGGAAGCCAAACCCATTTTCAAGCGGTTGTTAGATCACTGAAAACCGAAAAAAACCTAGCAAATGCTGCAAATTTCTGAATTTTCTCGGAGAAATAAAGGACCGTGTTTTCAGAATTTGACGTTTTTATTAATGCTTTCACGTTATCGCCTTTCAACGGTGTTTCTAGTCGTTTTTTCTTGAACCACATTAACAAGTAAAATTATTTGATGCCTTCCAACACATTCAGACAAATACTGTTGAATGAAACATCTTCACGGCTATAGAGCACGAACCGAAAGATAAAGTCTAACGTCACCGTTATCTCGCAAATGCGTCGCGCCATTTTCCAGTAACTTATGGTTTTAATCAACCATAAGATGAGTTACATTGTAAGCCTATGATATCTTTGTAAACTGATTCTCTGTACATGTTGAATTGAAATGCCAATTAACATTAGAAGTTTATTCAAATGATGACTACGTTTTGACGTCATTGAAGGCAGCTGATTTTTTTTTCAGCATGAAATCCTTATCACATCTGTCATATTACTAATAGTTTTTATAGGCGTACATGTATGATGCCTGACGAAGATGAAAGACCACCAAACGAAAAATCACATGCTTATCAATTAAGCATTACTTACAACGGATGCTATTTGTGCTTACTGACCCCTCCTGCATTCTGGCTCTTCCCAAATGCCTATTTAAAGGATGGCGTCTGTATATTCGTGGTTTCATTTGCCTAAGATCCTGCTCTTCGTCATTGCAATTGAAAGTGTTCGATATTGCACAGATGAGCACAAAAAGATACGAAACATAAGAAATTGCTAAACTTATTGTGCATAGTATATTAGTGCACGTAAAACAGCTTAATTTTTTTTTATAATATAAAACATGCTTTGTCCAGAACATACATCCAAAACATTTCTGCTGCAAGCACCTGTCACCTATATCTGAGTGATCTTATCATCTTCCTCTATAGGCTATATGAGCCGTGACATGTGATTTCCAACAATGTGGCATTTTTACAAGTGTAGATTCAGATGAGCCTGTGCAGCCTCCTATTAAGCGTAAAAACTCCGAATGAAATTCAGTCAGTATCTGAACACTCACAGAATATTCAAGCGACCAGCAAAGGCTCTGATCAGACTGCGCATATGCGCAGGCTGATCTGAGGTTTTGCTGATCGCACATACCACATTGTTGGAAATCTCATGTCGCGGCTCATATACTTTCAATGTGTCAGTCACAGTTGCAAGTGGGGTCTTATTCTGTTTTTGTACAACATTTGTAAACACATTTATCTTTAACCCTTGCCATGCTGAATATTTCATATACTACACTCCTCATCAAATACTTCAGCATTCCAGATACAAGCTAGCAAAGTGAAAAACAGTGTGGATCCTGAGCAGATTGGCTTCATCAGAAGCCAGCTGATCTGGATCTAGAGTGTTTTCAAAACAGGATATATCCAAGTTCAGCAGGACAAAGGTTAATCGTTTTTACTCACCACTTGCTTTGTCATCTGCTGATAACCTATGCAAATAGTTTGGACCCAGAATCCGAGGTTATAAAATTTTTTCATGCTCAACGCAGCTGAGTATAAAATTTATCATGGGCATAAATGTTAAAACGCGAACAATTGTTTGCATTCTAACATTCATTGGCATGACAAATACAGCAATTAAGAGTTTGAAAGCAAGGAAAGTCTTTATTTTACAGCTTTCAAGCTTTTATGAGCAATCGAAATTTCGTGCTCAGCTGAGTTGGGCATGAAAAAGTTTTAATAACAGAAAGAATTTTTGAAAAAGTCAAATTCTGAAATAACAAAAGTCAGGAGACGGTTACAAAAATTAAAAATTACTGTTAAAGCTTTTCAATATATATTCATTTGTATTGCCTCAAGAGGCTTCCAACTGACCGTCCCGCAATGACCATAGCTGTTGACTTGGAACGTAAAGCAACAAAACAAACAAAATCAAGAGGCTTCCAATGAGCACCCATGTCATATACAGTGTAGTCCCTTTATAACGCTATATTTTGGTTTGCATACATTGACCATATTATTATGAACACATCATGTTATAAGTGGGAGGCGACAATTTTACAAAGGAACTATAGGAAAATGACCACTTCTTGGTAGATTTCTTGTAATTCCTTTGTAAAATTCCAGGGTAGAAACATTTGGGAGCCACAATACGACCATTACATGTTATAGTGAGGTGTGTTATAAAGCCTTATAACCCGTTGTATTCAGGAAACGCCTAAACGAGTACTTTTGCAAACAGTGAAGACTCAGATAAAATGCAGCATAATGCTAGATTTCATCAGAGTCTACACTGTATGTAAACGTAAAAAAGATCTTCAAATAAAAAACGCGATATGTTATGAAAATTATTACCTGCCATCACTTGATATGTACAATGGACTATCCCAAGTTTATTGTATCAAGCCAGAAAGGAAGAATCCATTAGTATACAAAGGTATAGGGACTGCACTGTAATTTCATGGAGAAATGTAAAAAGCTACAATTTGACTAACCGTCTTTTCTAGTAACCACATTGGGCGTATTTCTGATCTGGGTCCAAGCTAATTGTAAATGGTTAATTTAACCTGCATGTGACAAAAGTAGCAGGCAGGCAAAGAGTTTTGTTTAAATAATGTTGTAAAATAAATTTTTGGTGCAATTTTGTTTGAACGATAACACAGGAAAATGGCCATTTGATTTTAATACATCACATCAGTGAAATATTTCTGAACTTCAGGATTTTGGAGGCATGACTTTAAAAAGTGATTGAGTTTAATGTCAATCCCAAACTCCTGAAATCAGACACAAAACTTTCAGCATGAGCCAGAAAGAGCAAGTTGGCATGTGCGCCCATTGTACCTTATGCTGGACCATGGGTGGATGCAGAGGGGGGTGGGGGGCGGCGGCAGGGGGTCCAGACCCCCCCCCTGAAAAATCACAAAAATATAGGGTTTCTTAGCAATACTGGTCCGGATCCCCTGAAAATCGCGAAGCTACCAAGCCAGCATTCAATGTTGGGCCATAATCGGCCCACCAGCGAAACGCCATTTAAATGGCGTTTCGCTGGTGGGCCGATTATGGCCCATTTATGGTAATATTTGGATTTTCTATCGCCTCATAAACTAAAAAAAACGTTATCAAATTTGGACCCCCTCTGACAAAACTATCTGGATCCGCGCATGTGGACTTTGGCGGATTGTTTCAGAACACTTAAAATTGTTTGACGTTCATCCGCGAACAAGAATTGGCAGTATATTTTGATATATTGAGTGTTACTCAGTAATCATCTTTAAGCGGGCCACCATCGGCCTGCCAGTGAACTGCCATCTGAATGGTGTTTCACTTGCGGGCGGATGGTGTCCAGACTTTTCAGGCTTGCTGGGTAAGCATCTAAAAGCAGGCCACAGTTGGCCCGCCAGCTAAACATCAATTTATGATGTTTCAATGGTTGCCCAACACTGTATATTTACTGGGTATATCCCTATATAATCATACTGCAAATGAAGACCAATATCAGTGCATAGTACTGCATGTTGGTCAGAAAATGAAATCATAAGGTTGTTTTCCTGTATCATGGGTCAAACATAATGTGTGTGTGTGTTGTTTATTTCTTTTGACCCTATACCCATCATGCTAAAGACGACAAGATGACGTTGTATCCAGGTTGACGCCGATGAAACTTCATTTTGACGCCATGTGTCATCTTCGCAAGCCAAGGGTACTAACTCCACTTCGTTAGGAACGAAGTGGAGTTAGTACCCTTGGCTTGCGAAGATGGCCATGTGTCTGCTGTGAAATTTCCCTACTTTGACGCAAGAAAAAGGGGTTAGCGACCAGACAAGACTCACTCCTAGCTTAGCATTTGAGCCAGTGCATGAGATTTCCAACAATGTGGCATTTTGACATGTGTAGACTCAGATGAGCCTCTGCAGCCTACTTTTAAGATTAGACACTCCAAATGGTGTTCAGTCAGTATCTTAACAATCATAGAATACTCAAGTGACTAGCAAATGCTCTGACCAGACTGCGCGTATGCGCAGGCTGATCTGAGGCTTTGCTGGTCGCACATACCACATTGTTGGAAATCTCATGCACTTGCTCATTTATATCATTTTTCAAAACCGCAAATAGCAATGGTGCTGATCAGACTCGCAGAATGAATGCGCATGGAGTTACATGCCTTTGTTATTTGCATACAACATGACAGGAAAGGATGTCATAAATCTTTTCCATGCTCAAGTGATCTGAGCATGAAATTCATCATTCTCATAATGTTAAAATGCCAAAATTTGTTGGCATTTTAACATTTATGAGTCTCACATTTATGAGCATGACAAATACACATCTGAGTGATAGAAATTTAGTTGTTTATGACTGAGCAGTTGAAATTTTATGCTCAATTGAGCTGAGCATGATTTTTTCATATGCTGAAGGGGCCAAGTTTTGACATGGTATGACTCTTTTACCAAGTATGAATCAATAATGTACAGTACAGTCCCTTCATAACACTATGCCATAATAATGGACATTTTTATGAATTGTGTTATAATATGACAATTTTACAAAGGAATTACAGGAAAATGACCATGGAATTGTCATTTTCCTATGATTCTGTTGTTAAATTCCATGATAAAAATTGGGAGCCATGATATGACTGTGTTATATCCCAATCCATGTTATAACAAGTTCTGCACTGTACATATCCTCTGTGCATCATACTTTTCAAAAATGACTTCCCATATATTGTTCTTTTTATGCAGTCCCTTCAAAACAAAAATAAAGAATCTACCCAACACTGTTTGACCCATGCCCTGCTGAGCCGTAATAAATCTTCTTTAGGAAACAGTGTAAATCGAGATCAGACGGCTTCTCACAAAGCCATCTGATCTGGATCTGCACTGTTATCCATACAGCCTCAAAATCCAATTGCAAATGGAAAAAAGAAGCGATAGTGCCATTCAAGCTCCGAGGTTATAAAACTTTTTTCTTGCCCAACTCAACTGAGCATGACCTTTCAGCTGCTCATAAAAACTCAAATACCGACAAATAAAGACGTTTCTTGCTTTAAGTCTCTCAGATGTTGTATTTATCCTTCAAATAAATGTTAAAATGCCAACAATTGTTGGCATTTTAACATATATTAGCAGAATAAGTTTCATGCTCAGTTGAGTTTAGCATTAAAACAGTTCTATAACCTCGAAGCCAGGCGGATGATATGGAAGCCTGGACTCTAACATATACAACTTGATTGAGAAAAAAAATGTAAATCACAACTGAGGCAACAACAACTATTGAATTTAAAAAAAAGGACTCCTCCAATCGACATGGGTGGGAAAATTCATTCAGCAACAATGACGTCCCATGAAAATGACGCGAGGCTTATATGGGTTTGGATATGATGACTAGGGTATTTGGGAAATGTGCTATCAGTAAATTGACGCCACAGTCTTGTTCTCATGTCTTGTTTACCTAGATAACACTAATTAACACCTTTCACTATTTCACACCTTTAACATAGCCCTAGAGAGTGAAAAGCAAAATTTGCTGGATAAAAGCAGGTTCATAATTATTATAATTGCTCAGTACTATTTTATTACATATTTTGATGATAATAAAATTGTTTATCTGGTCCAAGACTGAAAATGTTGGAATTTTCGGCTCTGGAATCTCGGGCTTTGTTAAAGTTACCAATAAGTGGCACTTTAACCATAACATAGCCAAGGGAATAAAATTGTGTGCAAAGATTGTGTAATAAAATCACAAATAATATGTATGAGCAAAAGCAATTTTAAAGCATGATACTCATCTCGCGTGCATAAAGTCATTCCTTAACCCATATGAGCCTTTTGCTACCATCCTTTCTTTGAGATATAGGTAAAGTGTGCAGACCCGGATCAGATCCTGCAACATATAGTGGCTGATCAGGACCCTCACCGTTTGCTCAATGTTTTACTAAAATTAACAAGCACTTAGTATAATCACAAACGCAATTAAAGAAAACACAATACAAGTCAAGCAACTTTTTTTTACACTTAAGTTTGTTCACAAATACAATTATAGAAAATGATACAAGGCAAGCAACTTTTTTTTACAGTAAATGCAAATGCAATTTTAGAACAACACGAGGGAAGCAACTACATTTACAATCGGTATATATGAAAATATTATTTTAGAACACAATACAAGGGACGCAATTCTTTATCTTTATAGTTATTCACACCTACAAATATGGACCATAAGCCAAAAGAAGCAACTTTTTTTATTTAACAGTAAAGAAACTCACAAATGCAATTTTAGAACATAATAAGAGACTTAAGTATATTTACAAATGCAATTTTAGGACATAACACAAGGGAAGCAATTCGTTTTTAAGCAAGTATATTCACAAAAGCAAATTCGAACATGACACAAAAGAAGCAACTCTTTTTTAGCAAGTATATTCACAAACGCAAAGAACATGATACAAAGGAATGAAATCTTTAATATTAAGTAAGAATATTCACAAATGCAATTTTAGAACATAACACAAGGGAAGGAACTCTTTTTTAAGCAAGTATATTTACAAATGCGAAATAACACAAGGGAAGCAACTCTTTAATCTAAAGTTAGTATATTAACAGATGCAATTTAAGAAACTAAAACAAGAGTAGCAACTCTTTAATCTTCAGTCAGTATATTCACGAATGCAATATAAGTACATAACAAGGGAAGCAACTCTTTATTCTTAAGTAAGTATATTCACAAATGCAAATTTAGAACATAACACAAGGGAAGCAACTCTTTATTATTAAGTATTTTCACAGATGCAATTTTAGAACATAACACAAGGGAATCAACTCTTTTATATTAAGTATGAATATTCACAAATGCAAATTTAGAACAAACCACAAGGGAAGCAACTCTTAAATATTAAGTATTTTCACAAATGTCATTTTAGAACATAACACAAGGGAAGAAACTCTTTTATATTGAGTATGTATATTCACAGATGCAATTTTAGAACATAACACAAGGGAAGCAACTCTTTTATATTAAGTATGTATATTCACAGATGCAATTTTAGAACATAACACAAGGGAAGCAACTCTTTTATATTAAGTATGTATATTCACAAATGCCATTTTAGAACATAACACGATGGAAGCAACTCTTTAATATTAAGTAAGTATATTCACAAATGCAAATTTAGAACATAACACAAGGGAAGCAACTCTTTATTATTAAGTTTTTTCACAAATGCAATTTTAGAACATAACACAAGGGAAGCAACTCTTTAATATTAAATAAGTATATACGCAAATGCCATTTTAGAACATAACACAAGGGAAGCAAATCTTTAATATTAAGTTAGTATATTCACAAATGCCATTTTAGAACATAACACAAGGGAAGCAACTCTTTAATATTAAGTCAGTATATTCACAAATGCAATTTTAGAACATAACACAAGGGAAGCAACTCTTTAATATTAAGTAAGTATATTCACAAATGCAATTTTAAAACATAACACAAGGGAACCAACTCTTTATTCTTGATATATATTCACAAATGCAATTTTAAAACATAACACAAGGGAACCAACTCTTTATTCTTGATATATATTCACAAATGCAATTTTAGAACATAACACAAGGGAAGCAACTCTTTAATATTAAGTCAGTATATTCACAAATGCAATACAAGTACATAACAAGAGAAGCAACTCTTTATTTTTAAGTATTTTCACAAATGCAATTTTAGAACATAACACAAGGGAAGCAACTCTTTTATATTAAGTATGTATATTCACAAATGCCATTTGAGAACATAACACAAGGGAAGCAACTCTTTAATATTAAGTAAGTATATTCACAAATGCAATTTTAAAACATAACACAAGGGAAGCAACTCTTTAATATTAAATTAGTATATACGCAAATGCCATTTTAGAACATAACACAAGGGAAGCAACTCTTTAATATTAAGTATGTATATTCACAAATGCCATTTTAGAACATAACACAAGGGAAGCAACTCTTTAATATTAAGTAAGTACATTCACAAATGCAATTTTAAAACATAACACAAGGGAAGCAACTCTTTAATATTAAATAAGTATATACGCAAATGCCATTTTAGAACATAACACAAGGGAAGCAACTCTTTAATATTAAGTAAGTATATTCACAAATGCAATTTTAAGACATAACACAAGGGAAGCAACTCTTTAATATTAAGTTAGTATATTCACAAATGCCATTTTAGAACATAACACAAGGGAAGCAACTCTTAAATATTAAGTATGTATATTCACAAATGTCATTTTAGAACTTAACACATGGGAAGCAACTCTTTAATATTAAGTAAGTATATTCACAAATGCAAATTGTGAACAACACAAGGGAAGCCACTCTTTATTATTAAGTATTTTCACAAATGCAATTTTAGAACATAACACAAGGGAAGCAACTCTTTAATATTAAATCAGTATATACGCAAATGCCATTTTAGAACATAACACAAGGGAAACAACTCTTTAATATTAAGTTAGTATATTCACAAATGCCATTTGAGGACATAACACAAGGGAAACGACTCTTTAATATTAAGTATGTATATTCACAAATGCCATTTTAGAACATAACACAAGGGAAGCAACTCTTTAATATTAAGTAAGTATATTCACAAATGCAAATTAAGAACATAACACAAGGGAAGCAACTCTTTAATATTAAGTCAGTATATCCACAAATGCAATTTTAGAACATAACACAAGGGAAGCAACTCTTTAATATTAAGTAAGTATATTCACAAATGCAATTTTAAAACATAACACAAGGGAACCAACTCTTTATTCTTGATATATATTCACAAATGCAATTTTAAAACATAACACAAGGGAACCAACTCTTTATTCTTGATATATATTCACAAATGCAATTTTAGAACATAACACAAGGGAAGCAACTCTTTAATATTAAGTCAGTATATTCACAAATGCAATACAAGTACATAACAAGAGAAGCAACTCTTTATTTTTAAGTATTTTCACAAATGCAATTTTAGAACATAACACAAGGGAAGCAACTCTTTTATATTAAGTATGTATATTCACAAATGCCATTTGAGAACATAACACAAGGGAAGCAACTCTTTAATATTAAGTAAGTATATTCACAAATGCAATTTTAAAACATAACACAAGGGAAGCAACTCTTTAATATTAAGTAAGTATATTCACAAATGCAAATTAAGAACATAACACAAGGGAAGCAACTCTTTAATATTAAGTAAGTATATTCACAAATGCAATTTTAAATTATAACACAAGGGAAGCAACTCTTTAATATTAAGTAAGTATATTCACAAATGCCATTTTAGAACATAACACAAGGGAAGCAACTCTTTTATATTAAGTATGTATATTCACAAATGCCATTTGGGAACATAACACAAGGGAAGCAACTCTTTAATATTAAGTTAGTATGTTCACAAATGCCATTTGAGAACATAACACAAGGGAAGCAACTCTTTAATATTAAGTTAGTGTATTCAAAAATGCAATTTTAGAACATAACACAAGGGAAGCAACTCTTTATTATTCAGTATTTTCACAAATGCAATTTTAGAACATAACACAAGGGAAGCGACTCTTTAATATTTAGTAAGTATATTCACAAATGCAATTTTAAAACATAACACAAGGGAAGCAACTCTTTTATATTAAGTATGTATATTCACAAATGCAAATTGAGAACAACACAAGGGAAGCAACTCTTTATTATTAAGTATTTTCACAAATGCAATTTTAGAACATAACACAAGGGAAGCAACTCTTTAATATTAAATCAGTATATACGCAAATGCCATTTTAGAACATCACACAAGGGAAGCAACTCTTTAATATTAAGTATTTTCACAAATGCCATTTGAGAACAAAACACAAGGGAAGCAACTCTTTTATATTAAGTTAGTATATTCACAAATGCCATTTTAGAACATAACACAAGGGAAGCAACTCTTTAATATTAAGTATTTTCACAAATGCAATTTTAGAACAAAACACAAGGGAAGCAACTCTTTAATATTAAGTCAGTATATTCACAAATGCAATATAAGTACATAACAATAGAAGCAACTCTTTATTTTTAAGTATTTTCACAAATGCAATTTAAGAACATGTCATTTTAGAACATAACACAAGGGAAGCAACTCTTTAATATTAAATTAGTATATAAGCAAATGCCATTTTAGAACATAACACAAGGGAAGCAACTCTTTAATATTAAATTAGTATATACGCATATGCCATTTTAGAACATAACACAAGGGAAGCAACTCTTTAATATTAAGTCAGTATATTCACAAATGCAATACAAGTACATAAATAGAGAAGCAACTCTTTATTTTTAAGTATTTTCACAAATGCAATTTTAGAACATAACACAAGGGAAGCAACTCTTTAATATTAAGTAAGTATATTCACAAATGCAATTTTAAAACATAACACAAGGGAACCAACTCTTTATTCTTGATATATTATCACAAATGCAATTTAAGAACATAATACAAGGGAAGCAACTCTTTAATATTAAGTCAGTATATTCACAAATGCAATACAAGTACATAACAAGAGAAGCAACTCTTTATTTTTAAGTATTTTCACAAATGCAATTTTAGAACATAACACAAGGGAAGCAACTCTTTTATATTAAGTATGTATATTCACAAATGCCATTTTAGAACATAACACAAGGGAAGCAACTCTTTAATATTAAGTAAGTATATTCACAAATGCAATTTTAAAACATAACACAAGGGAAGCAACTCTTTAATATTAAATTAGTATATACGCAAATGCCATTTTAGAACATAACACAAGGGAAGCAACTCTTTAATATTAAGTAAGTATATTCACAAATGCAATTTTAAGACATAACACAAGGGAAGCAACTCTTTAATATTAAATCAGTATATACGCAAATGCCATTTTAGAACATAACACAAGGGAAGCAACTCTTTAATATTAAGTTAGTATATTCACAAATGCAATTTTAGAACATAACACAAGGTAAGCAACTCTTTTATATTAAGTATGTATATTCACAAATGTCATTTTAGAACATAACACATGGGAAGCAACTCTTTAATATTAAGTAAGTATATTCACAAATGCAAATTGTGAACAACACAAGGGAAGCAACTCTTTATTATTAAGTATTTTCACAAATGCAATTTTAGAACATAACACAAGGGAAGCAACTCTTTAATATTAAATCAGTATATACGCAAATGCCATTTTAGAACATAACACAAGGGAAGCAACTCTTTAATATTAAGTTAGTATATTCACAAATGCCATTTTAGAACATAACACAAGGGAAGCAACTCTTAAATATTAAGTAAGTATATTCACAAATGCAATTTTAGAACAAAACACAAGGGAAGCAACTCTTTAATATTAAGTCAGTATATTCACAAATGCAATATAAGTACATAACAATAGAAGCAACTCTTTATTTTTAAGTATTTTCACAAATGCCATTTTAGAACATAACACAAGGGAAGCAACTCTTTAATATTAAGTTAGTATATTCACAAATGCCATTTGAGGACATAACACAAGGGAAACGACTCTTTAATATTAAGTATGTATATTCACAAATGCCATTTTAGAACATAACACAAGGGAAGCAACTCTTTAATATTAAGTAAGTATATTCACAAATGCAATTTTTAAACATAACACAAGGGAACCAACTCTTTATTCTTGATATATATTCACAAATGCAATTTTAGAACATATCACAAGGGAAGTCACTCTTTATATTAAAAAGTTAGTACGATTCTTAGTATGGAGAAATGAGCTTTTTGCGAACTTATGAAGGTAAAAATGGTTTGGTATGAATAGTCATAAAACTCACATGTAAAATAAATTGAACTATTCAGGATTTTAATATATCCTGTTGCTTCAGCTCTACCTATAAATGAAGTCATATGAATACACTGGATGTTCAACCATGTCCAGTTCAAATGAAGGGACTCTGTGATGAGGTCTTATAGAAGATGTAAAGGTATGGATATTGGACAGACTAAAAAAATCGGTTTTGATAATCTTTTTTCTTGAAAAGACTTCTAATAAGAACTAAAATGAAGTTTAAGCATTACATTGCAAAAACTAGTTATTCTGTGTAAAAATATATCAGAAAAATTAATTCAAACTTTAAATTTCTAAATTTGGACATTTTACAGTTACATAGACGTGTATAGAGCCTGCTTTTTGTCACCTTACACATTATAGAATATAACCCTTTATCTGACATGCAAAAATTTATCGTAAGAGAAAATGAATATACTTAACAAATAACACCTAAACTGGAGAAAATGAATATACTTAACAAATAACACCTAAACTGGAGGGTTGTTATTTTAAAGACAAGAGAGGTGCTACACCACAAGGACACAAAAAGCCCCGTAGTTAAATGTTCACCCACATACCAGTCAACGACTACCTTACGCCAACATCGAACAGAACAAGATCCCAACATTACTTGAAGTTCAGACAGATCCCTACTTCCAGTGATTACTACAAATTTAGCTTCACCCCAGCTCTGTTTGTCACTGGAAATCTCTACCAGTCAATGTAGCTAAAGCACCCAGTTTGGTATCCTTCAAACGGGAGCTTTCCTCTGTATCCTGTATTCCTGTATTCTGTATATGAACCTCCATTCATGGAGAACAGCACACTATGTGCACGTAACAATATTCTTGGTTAAAGCATATACATATATTAAAACTTGACATTAAAAGGTAGAGGGCGGCATAATTCACCATCTGTTGTAAGTTAAAATAGGTCTTTAACACGAACGTATACAGTTCTTTCTAAAATCAGCATTTCTTGTAGAGGATCTTAACTGGTGATAATGAACTATATCTGTTGATGTATAACACATGAGTTTGTCGTCTGGCATGAAATTCCATTTCTGATAAATCCTGAATCATTATCTTGCTTTTGTTATCTTTCTCCTGGCCAGTAAGGAATGAACAGTCTATAGTTACATGCATTTTTGAGATACAGCTAAGTTTTTCAAACACCTTACCCGTTAAATTATTATACGTTATGTTCTAATTCGACTTCGTCTCAAACGAACATATATCATTTATATTTTATTTCAATGTTTTCACCATTCTTCCCAGCCTCAAGCCCCTTCATCTACATCAAAACTTTTTGCATCATAATTCAAAGAATTATACTGCAAAAACTTGTGATACATATTTCCGTATAAACAACCAACAACATACTTAGGATAAATGCCAACAGACTGCCGATCGATTTATTTTAAGCAACATTTTCAAAGAGATCTTTCAAATAGAATTCTTCTGGAACACTTCTTGAAGTCAGGCACGAATTTTTGTGACCTTGAAGTCTTGGTTACCATACTCTGATAGCATTCGAATACCTGAAAAATACTGAAAAGTCTCTGAGCAAAACAAGGTCTTGTGTTATTATCTTTAGAGGATCAATTACAGTCCAACATGTATTAAGCAAGTACCTAAGTGATACTCAAAAAGTGCTTGCTTAAGACAGATGCTTTCTTACTGCATACAGTACATTCAACACATTTCTCGTTTCTTGGATCTCCTGGTATGCTTGCTTAATCCAGGTTTCTTGCTTAAATAGATAACCACTACGGCCTGTCTATGTCTTGTTACTGAAAATGTTCTGTTGTTCCTCATGGCGCAGTAAGTTGGTCTGCAATGTGTAATGTGGCATTTGCTGATCGTACTGACTTTCTAGTGATAATGTATTTCGAGACACAGGAAACCTTTGTGTACGAACAACAACGTAAACGCTTATTAAATTCGCCACTGTGGCTCTACATAGGAGTTTGTATATGTGTGTAATACTGACTGTAACTGCGTTTGTCCTTATCACTCTTATTACTATTTAGGTTATTTCCCTTGAAACATAAAACTTCAGTTATATCACCACCAACAGCTCCGCCCCTCAGATCGCCTGCACCAGATACTGAAATATGCTAACATCCCCACCAGGTCCATTGCTTCGATGACGGGTGGGTGGGTGGGTCGATCCTTCAATATGGCTATCTTTGGCTCGAATGACTAAAGTATATGCACATGTTCAGTTCTACTTATTTTCATCACACTGGTCAATGTAAACGCACCGGTGGTTGCTACAACGAGCTGGTGGTTGCATTTTACAGCACCGGTGGTGGCGTAAAAGGTAAAAAAATCTATACCTGTTGACTTATTTATTTATTTATAAACTTGCATTTATTTTATTTTTGATGACACCTGGCGCACAGACCACCGGTAACATTGCAGTTTATGGCTCTGCCAAGCAATTGGTGATTTAATTCATGGTTTGGACTGCAAATCCAACAAAGTTCTGGAGTTTTGCCGTGACATGTGTTTTTTTCTAGTGTAACTTGCTGGTGCAGACTCACCATATCATTCGCTGTTCACATAAACGTTGCAAAAATCGCCATTTCAACCAGTACATGATATTTCGATACTGTATAGAAGGCTTAGGCGAGCCTGTGCAAAAGAGCATACTCCCAAGAGCCTTTGTTGCCAGCATAAGAGATCTTGATATTTATTACATTGTCCAGTGACTGCCTGTGTAAATGTGCAGACTCACCAGAGTATTCGCTGCTGGCGTGAATAGCACACAAATCGCCATTTAAGGCAGCACAAGAGAGTTTGTACAGTGACGAAGGCTAAGGTAAGCCTGTGCAAATCTGCAGACTCGCCAGATCCTTCGCTGCTCGCACAAAATGGCATTCAATCGCCATTTGAGTCACCACATGAGAATTTTAAAATGTGACGAAGGCTTAGACTAGACCAAGCAAATGTGGCCAAAGCCATCGCTGTTCGCATGAATGACACCCAAAAATAGTGAGTATCACAATCACAAACTGCAGAAAAACCCATGGCACTGAGAGGAATAGCCACACAACAATCACGAGACACCAGGAAGACAAACTAAGCAAAGCAGCCATCTCTCTCTCTCTCTTCCCCATCAGATGATTGTAAAACAAGAATGGACATAAAGTAATAAAATATAGAACAATAACAATTACAGAATCCTGTAATGGGAGTAACAATCAACAACGAATCAACAACAACAACAGAATCACCGCCTTAGAACAAACAGCAGCCTATACCTCTGGGGTGCTAAAATTGCATTTTACTGGTACCAAATCTTCGCTCTAGAATCTGCTGTTGTTGAAGCACAAAAATTTTAAGCTCGCATGGAGGCTTATTAAATATTGTAATGTATCATAACGGACAAACAATCTCATTAAATTAAAAGTTTTGGGGCCAATCTGAAAAATAGGCGGAAACACTCTCAAAGTGCGAACAGGGCTAGCTCTGGAGCATCTCTGGTGAGGCTACACATTTGCAGAGTCACGCTTGAGCCTTCTTTAGTGTACAAAAACCACAAAATCTATGCCTATTGACTCTATGATTTCTTTATAAGCTTGCTTTTATTTTACTTTTGATGACCCAATGCGCACAAACCGTCAGAAACATTGCAGGTTATGGCTCTGCCATGCAATTGGCGTTTTAATTCATTAATTCATTTAATTAATTGTGCGAACAGGGCTAGCTCTGGAGCATCTCTGGTGAGGCTACACATTTGCAGAGTCACGCTTGAGCCTTCTTTAGTGTACAAAAACCACAAAATCTATGCCTATTGACTCTATGATTTCTTTATAAGCTTGCTTTTATTTTACTTTTGATGACCCAATGCGCACAAACCGTCAGAAACATTGCAGGTTATGGCTCTGCCATGCAATTGGCGTTTTAATTCATGGTTTGACCGATAAATCCGACACAGTTGTGGAGTTTGACAGTGACAGGTGCTTTTTCTATTGTGACTGCCTAACTTCAGGAAATTCTGCATGTCTAAGCACAGCTGCAGCTATGTTATCATAGTCCCATGAAATAACATCAAAAAACGATTACTACATTCTATATTTTCAATGCAGAGAAGGCTCTGGCGAGTCTGTACATTTGCATAGGCTCACCTGAGTCTTCGTCCTGGTACTGAGATATCATGTGCCGGCTCAAATAACGATTTATGTACCGTTTATAAGAACAGTGAATGCTGTGGTGAGGCTGCACCAGCAACCACAGGAATTCTGTGCAACCATCAGTGCGTTGTATCAATGCGTCAAAAAATGCTCCAAGTGCGTTGTAATAAAAATTCCTCAATAAAACATTTGCTAGTTTACCAAGAAAAAAACCCAAAGTAGTAATCGTTTTTTGGATGTTATTTCATGGGAATATGACAACAGCTGCGCTTAGACATGCAGATTTCACTCAATTTAGAAACACTAGAAAAAAGCACCTGTCACGGCAAAACTCCAGAACTTTGTTGGATTTGCAGTCCAAACCATGAACTATATCACCAATTGCTTGACAAAGCCATAAACTGCAATGTTACCGGTGGTCTGTGCGCCAGGTGTCATCACAAATAAAATAAATGCAAGTTTATAATTAACGTCACCACCAGTGCTGAAAAATGCAACCACCAGCTCGTCGTAGCAACCACCGGTGCGTTTACATTGACCAGTGTGTTCATGCGTTTCATCAATGTCACGGGCTCTCGCATACCAATGCTTTCCACATGGTAATCAATCTCATACTTGAGCTATTCTTACCACGTCTTGACATAGCCAATCACTTAACGAAACGCATATCAAACAAATATAAATTCAAATATACCAATATGGCTCAAAAATAAGTAGTCTTACTGGACAATCTAGAATGCAATACTCAAGAGTTTCCTTATTCTCTGACACAGTAGACAAGTAGGGTTAATCTGTGATTTATTGAATTTCGGCCTATCAGTTTGTATAATGTAGCTTCCACACATTATTCTCAGCTTAGAAGGTAACCTTGCTCAGGGCCGCCGTCGGCTTTTGAAAAGTGGTAGGGCCCTGGAACGTCGTTTTCCTAGGTTAGGGGGGTTGGGGGACCTCCCCTAAGAAAGTTTTGTAATTCAAGATGTCTGTAGAAGCGATTCTAATGCATTTTGAGGCCATTTTTTCTTATTTTACAAGCATTACCTGTATTTCAAATGCTTACGACAGCTTTTTTTTGAGCCCCTACCATCAATGTGTTAACAATTATTTCGACCCGTCGGTAGGTTTCAACAGGCGGTGGCATTTAACTCAAAGCAACAGCTGTCTCAACCAAAACATATGTTGTGGGTATTCAAATAACTATCTCAATGATACGGTTCTTTTGAGCACCCAACGTATGTTTATATCTCTACCAAAACATATGCTGTAGATACTCAAAAGAACCTTCACGAAGAGTCGGTTCTTTTGAGCACCCAAAAACAAATGTTAAAGCTGATAGATAAGAAAATATTCAAAATATTATGCTGATTTTTTGTGCTTATCAAGAAGGTTCTATACCGAGAGAAGACCCAAATCAGGCTGCGCATCTACAACACATGAAATTATGTTTTGTTGAAATGTTACATTGTGGAATACAGCATTTTTTCTGTGCCTTTTCAGACTATAGAGGTCGGCCTTATTGTTTATTAAAAAGAACACACTCTCCAAACGATAATCCTTTAATTATAATCACTGTTGTGTTGCATTAATTAATCTTTTTAATCCCCCGCCGCGAAGCGGAAGGGGGCTATAGGAATGCCCTTCGTCTGTCAGTCCGCAAATCCGTCCGTAACACTTTCGTGTGCGCTCCCCCCCCCGGGGCGCTCCCTTTGATCGATTTTGATGATACTTCACTCATATTTTCCTCTTAGTAAGACGGTGTGCAGAGCACATGCCCCAGCAACCTAGACTCAATGTCACAGGTCAAGGTCAAATGATTTTCTCTTGAATTTGGTGTCCGCTCTATACCTCCTGAACCCTTTAATCGAGTTTCATTAAACTTCACTCATATGTTCCTCTTAGTAAGACGGTGTGCAGAGCACATGACCCAACTAACTAGGCTCAAGGTCACAGGTCAAGTTCAAGGATTTAACCTTGAATTTCGTGTCCGCTCCATATCTCCTGAAACCTTTGATCTATTTCCATAATACTTCACTCATATGTTCCTCTTAGTAAGACGGTGTGCAGAGCACATGACCCAACTACTTAGACTCAAGGCCACAGGTCAAAGTCAAGGATTTAACCTTGAATTATTGTCCGCTCCATATCTCCTGAAACCTTTGATCTATTTGCATAATACTTCACACATATGTTCCTCTTAGTGAGATGATGCGCGGAGCCTATGAACCAGCCACCTAGACTCAAGGTCAAGGTCAAAGGATTTACCCTTCAATTTCGTGTCCGCTCCATTTCTCCTGCACCCTTTGATCGATTTTCATGATACTTCACTCATATGCTCCTCTTAGTAAGACGGTGTACGAAGCACATACACCAGCTACCTAGACTCAAGGTCAGACACACGTCAAGGTCAACTGCTACATCACGGGACGAATGAACATTGATTTTCAATAATTGATTCAAATGTCTGGGTTTAAGGTGGTCGAGTGGTTGGTTCCAGCCATTGATCCCGAAGATTTTTTAAAACCTCAAAACAGCCAAAACGCGTTAAGTTCACCAATTCGGTTTTTGTGTGTCCCATCCCCCATTTTTCATGGAAACAATGCATTTTCTAACGCTTTAAGGGGTTTTAGTTAAGTTTAGGTGTATGTCTTAACAGTCAAGTAATAGAAAGAAATGGAAATGGTCAAAAGTCATTCCTTTAGACGTTTATCAACAGCAAGCGCCCCAAAATCGATCACATCAAACATCTCTATGTCAAGGGGATACATATGTGCATGGACAAAAGAAATGATTTTGGGGAAACATTTGTTTATTTTTCGCAGATAAAAAAGACATCTGTTGTATAAAAATCTGCAGTTTTGTGAATTACGTTACCCCATGTGTATCATTTGTACAAGAAGAGGTACAAATATTGTAATTGAAGCCAATGTAAGAACTATAGCCTAACTATATAACAAACCATACAAGAATTTTACAAGAAATTGTTTGCATAGAAAGATAAGTGGAAATATAAATTTGAGAATTACGTTTCTGTGAATTACGTTACTACAATTTTACTAAAATCTATATACCTCTCTAAATGCATACACAAGCTGAAAAAATGTTAGTTTGTTTTTTTTAATCAAAGCAAACCTGTCCCAGTTAATAAAGATCAATTTAAACCATATTACAGTTGTCATTTTGTATTAACAAGGATTTACCTATATGCCCTGGGTACATCAACTCCCCTATTCATGTAACTTACAAAGATACTCATTATATCAACACAGCATATGCAAAGTAATCTGTTTGAAAAACAAAGTTGAATAGTCTAAATCTCTTAGGGATTATTTGTTATCGTTTTTAAATGAGCAGGATTAAACATAGGTAACGTAATTCACAAGTGGGAAACGTAATTCACATTCTACAAAACCCCAGACTAGTCCAATCAAAGGGCCAAAGGCAATAAATCGACGGGGATTATAAGTTTCTGACTTGTTGTTCAATTGGTATTTTCTCTTTTTTCAAACCATTTTTATCTCGTTGCAGCTACCGCTGGAGATTTATTGGTGAGTTTATGTGTACACTTTGAAATTGGCACTTTCGCTTTTGCATCCTGGTCCATTCCAACTGATCACGGTGAACTCAAATGTTCTCATGACTTACTATGTTGATAGATAAAATAGTTAACTTGAATTTATAACTCTTTATTTTCAATTGAAGTGAGCAAATCGGCTGTGTTAATTACATCACCATGAAGATGTTTGCCATTTTTCTGAGAAGGGCGTTTCTTTGTGAATGATGCAAACTTTGCTTTTTGTAATATATGTACATGAAAAGGCATTTATTGAAGTTAGCTTATTTATTCTGCATTGTCTTAGTTTGTAGTGAGCCACAACAAGTTTTCAAATATATTGAATATTTAAAATCATTACATGTATTCTATAATCATATTTTAAAGTGTTATTCTAACAAGATTATGAAATCAGATGCAACAGCTTACTTCCAATGTGCAAAGGATGGTGTAAAAAGTGTTAAGCATCACACTTGAACCTGCACAACTGCACAGTCTCGCCGAACCCCCGAACCCCTCGCGAAAATTACTGTCAGGTAAGTGTCACGTGCAATTATTGTACAGTGGAAATTGAGATGCACGTTTTCAATACGTTTAAGAATAAGCTGACAACAATATTAACGAAAACATCATAATTTCTTAAAAGGTTTAGACAAATATTTTGCACAAAGATTTTTCACAGTATCTCCAAATATAACATATATTTTACAAATATCGTCGATAGGGCTAGCACAGGATGTGTAGGCCTAGTTATTTATCGCATATATGAGCATTCACCTCCAAAAAACGTAATCAGAAGAAGATTGTTTCTGAGCTTAGGTCCGAGTCCTTAGCCGCTAGTACATCCACACTTTGTCAATGTGTCTGCGAGCAGCGAAGGCTCTGGCGAGTCTGCGCATTGTGCTGGCTCGACTGAGCCTTCTTCATTTGTCAATTTGATAAAGTTATACATGTATCAAATATTCATGCAATGACCCATTAAATGTTGCATGAAACTTTGTCGGCACAAACGTGATAATATATCAGGAAAGAAAATTGAATATGCCATACCCATGCTAGTCATTTTTGCGGAAAATACGTTTCACGTCGTGGGTTTAATCTTCTCAACAGTATTTTCCGTGTGGGGTTCGGGGTTCACCTTGACTGCACGGACATTATCTAAACTGTATTTTGGTGGAGACAACTTTGTGCGACATTATCTTTATGCACTATGTTTTAAACATTATATAGTCAGCTTTACCTCGGACCCATTGGCGAGAGTGCGCAGAATCGCAAGATCCTTGACTGCTCGCCGATGGGATAAGTGCCAAAATCAAAGTACTAGCTAAAATAAATGTTTCAATTAGTAATTCATCATTAATTGCCGCTGCATTTCATATCTACACAGGTTTTCATATTTATTTGCGGTAGGGGGTTTCATGCCCCTTCACTGTAATAAATGCTAATTTTCTTCCTAACCACTTTTTCAATTTGGACAAAACTTTCAGGATATTTTGATACTAATATATCATATCGTTTGAACAAAGAATAATTAAATTTTGTACCCATGTTGCCGCGTGAAACTATTCGGTAATTTCCATGAGGAGTTCAAGGATGCGGGGTTCGGGTAGGGGGGTTTATACACCATCTCTCAAAGTGCGTCTACGCTGTTCAAATAGCCTTGCACTGTACCGAAGCAGAAGCAGAAGGGTCCGGACATATCGAAGTTATTTTATATCAAGGGACGTAATGCAGTCTAAGCAGCTGGGGAGTTTGAAGAAAGGTAGTCCGAATGGTAAAAATTATACTTCCGGTTTCTTCTGTGGAAAATTTTCAGAAATAATTCTAAATAAAGCACTCTTTGCTGCAACTTAGAATCAATTGCATTATTACTTCACCACACTTGTTTATAATTTATCAGATGCAAGTAAGTATCATACGATTTGTCTGTGCTAACAATGGATTTGATGTAGGAACCTTATATTGATCAGTGGGTGGGGTACCATTAACAACAAAACAGCTGTGATTGTTGGGCTATATGAATGATTTTAGGGACAAAGTGGGGATGCATGTTTTATCTCTGCTGTCTGATATATACTGGAAGCTATGTTCTTATGTATTTTGTGTCTGATCAGGTCTAGCATCTCTGACTAGCCATAACACAGCATCGGAAAATTTACGGCTTCCCTTCAGTCTAAAAGAACAACAGTGCAATATTGGTCATTTTCAAATCCACATTTTTCTGAGAAATTTTGTAAATTTAAAAAAAGAAAATTATTTTGATGTACAATTATCTTTCATTATTTCTATCTATCTTCCAATATGTCTTAACCCCCCTGGGAGCGCAGTGGCTCAGTGTTAAAGTGCTTGACTCGAAACCCAGGGGCAGCGGGTTCGAGCCTCACCGGCGTCACTGTGTTGTGTCCTTGAGCAAGAACATTAATCCTAGCTTAGTACCGGTTCAACCCAGGAAGACCCGTCCCTTTATAACTGAAAGATTGTTGATGGGACATAAAGAATCAAATCAAACAACCAAACAGTCTTAACCCCTGAGGGGATGTCAGACAGGTATTCCGGAATACCAAGTGCTGAGGGGGTTAGTTGAAACAAGGTGATAGAAAAGGTGTTGAGATGAGTTTGTACAGTGCCAGAATTTGAGTGTTAGTATAGATAAAAGATAAAACAGAAGTTGGTATTTCATATAATTTGTAAAGTTATTAATAACGAAACCAACAAGAAACAATAATCCAAAGGGAGCATCCATCAGCTACCGCATACCTACAGCCACTTGATTTTTATTTATAGTAGGAAATCTAACAAATTAACATTAGCTATGTAGCTATTAACCAATGAAATCAGAGAAAAGAACATGTCTGACCCTGTGTTGTTTTGACCAAGCTCATTTGCATGCCAATCAAAATGCAGAATTTTAATTTATCAGGGATGACGTAGATTTTATAAAGGAATCTCATTCATGATTGATTCGCAAAGGCGCTTCAAAGATTGGTCAATTTTCAGAACCGAATATCTCCACCAATAGTGCATACAAAAGTAAACGAGAGGTACCCAAATGATGCTGGGGATTTTCTCTACAAAATGATGATAGTTTTAAAAGTGTAAATGTTAGCGCATCTGTGCGCAGAGCATTTAAATACACCCAGTGTTTGGGTTGTCGGCAGCGGAAAAATGCGTTGCAACAGATAGTCAAAATGCTAGGGGTGCACAGTATTATCGGTATACCCATAAATCACGATATGGTTTGAAAAAAGATGTACGTATCACGACACGTTTTTGTTGTATCGGTTCACTCGGATACATTCGTGCGTTTCCGTGTATGTCCAGGAAATGTTTCACGCAATTGATCAAAAACATTTCTTAAACTCTGTATATTAAGCAGCAGATTGAAATGTAGCCCATTTCTATGTCAGATTTAACTTGCGCTAGATTATTTACAAGCCTTTCATTCACTGTCTAAGGTAATGTGGGTAAAAAGGCTGTACATTGGACCCTGACTCTAGTTGTTAATTTATGAGCCAATCATCATGTAATCCACCCACTCGGGTTGGGGTTGCATAAAATACAAGGGACCTTTTTCTCTGGGCTGGACTTAGTCTTTTTCCTGAGTTTTTTCCAGGGCCATTTTTTTTCCAATCTATTTTTTTTTAGCATAAATGGGTTCAAAATGTTCTGGTAGAATGAGTAAACATTTTCAAAAAGCAAGCAATTTCCCAACTGGTATTAAATCCAAACTGAGATAATTTTGCATTAAAATTAATTTACATCATGATCTGATACATGGATGGTAGATCCAATAATCATCCTTATTTAATCTTGATCAATTTCATTTTACAGCAAAATAATGGGTCCAAAAGATGAAGACAGAATGGGAAACATTTTGGACCCTGATCAGACTGCTCCTCTAGAAGCTACAATGTCCACATTGGCAATGTTTGCTCATGCCTGTATGTTCGAAAACTTAGCCCTTTAAGCGCCAAGAAAAAAAATGCATCCAAAAATGTCTTCTGCTGAAGTCGTCTGCTGCAAATAATTGCCTTACATTACTGACTAATTAAGTATAGAAGCAAACAGCATGGTGCCAGAACAGACTGCTCCTATAGGAGCAGTCTGATCTGGGTTCACACTGTTTGCCATAGAGGCTTCTTAAACATTTCAGTAGACAAGAAAAGTAGATGACTTTTGTTGTGATTGGCGCATTAAGGGTTAAGATCATTACCAGTAAAACAGGGATAAGAATTGACTTCAGTGGTAAAAGCTAAAGCCTCCTATACCCCTTCCAAAAAAGCCCAAACAAAATTGGAGCTAAAAAATAAATAAAATAAATTTCCCCCACTTACTGACCCAGAATGTTTTCGGAAACAAGACTTTTTTTGTCTCACATTAACCCCATTGTTTTTTGACTGTATGATGGTCTCTGATCAGGTCTTGGATCTCTAGCTCACATTAACCCTACATTTTTTTTACTGTACGATGGTCTTGGGGTATCTGGTACCCAAATGTAGCAAATTGATTCTTTCTTTGTCATTATGAGCCTGTGTAGGCTGGATCTCAGATACATCAACTATCTAACGCTTAATTCAATCAGTGACCTACATGAGTACAAACATACATGTACCTTTTTATAACAGTGATGCACCAGTCATTTGTAAACACAGCCCCCTGGGGCCTGAGAAAGTGGAGGCAAGGCGGCCATTTGCAGGGCATGAGGAATGTGTATACATGTGCCTATGAGGTGTCCCTGCAATTCCGTGGATATGCCAGGTTTTTGATTCCTGCCAAAACAGTGGTGTGGTTTTGTATATCTAGAATTTCATGACCCAGTCAGCATCAAAGTCATGTTGAGCAGGCTGTTTATCTTATACTATGTTTAATATTAGACCACTTCTTAGATAATTTTCTGCCAATAATTAATGAAAATTTCATTTTTCAACTTATTATTCTCAGAATAGCTGTACAAGCAGGCTTTTATGGCGACGTGGTAGAGTGGCACATTTCAGATCCAGAGTGAGTTGGATCTCGTGTCTTGGAGCCTGGAATAAGATGATAAGCATTTTTACACCTATAACATTTTGCACCAAGCGTACATAATGCATCCAATGGGCTTGGGGCACATCCTTGTCTGGTACATGTATATATTAGCCCTTAAAAAGCCAAGAAAAAAAATGCATCTGAAAATGTTGTCTGCTGAAGTGGTCTGCAGCAAATAATTGCCTAACATTACTGACGAATTAAGTATAGAAGCAAACAGCGTGGACCCAGAACAGACTGCTCCTATAGGAGCAGTCTGCAGGGGTTTCATTAAGAGGAGGGAGGCGGGGATTTCCCCTTCTAGTACTACTCAGGCATGTTTCCCTGCTACTTTTGATAAATTTGTATAAAGTTTATTAGCAAATACTGTCAAATCACCCGCCTACTTTGCCTTGATGCCAAAAAAAATAATGAAACCCCTGAGTCTGATCTGGGTCCACACTGTTTGCCATAGAGGCTTTTGCAGACGACTTTTGTTGCGATTGGCGCATTAAGGGTTAGGTTTGTAAAAACTCTGAGATTCGAGGACGACTCTAAAATGGAGGAGGGATAAGTATAATATGGAAGCTTAATTTGTCACCATCATCTTCATAACTGTACGCTTAAATTAATTTTTTTAATACATAAAATAATTGTTCAGACTTGGATATTCTTGCCACCCACTGCACTAAGCTCTGGTCTAATGTCCATTGTCATAAACAGATTTGCTATTATAACTGAAAACTTCTCCTATGCCATTTGGCCAATTTCAACCAAACTTCACAGAATATTTTCTGGGTGGCTCTCTACAAAAATGGCTAAACGAATTTTATTTGTCAAAAAACATTGTCGCCACTGAGGGGACGGGGCTAAAGACATTTCAAAAATCTTAACCTAGATGAAATGGCTGATCTGAATTTTAAAAAAAATGGCAGAAATGATTACCTTCTACAAATTTAGCTAAAACAAATTTAGCTGAAACAAAAACATAGCCACCAAGGGTTGTGGCTACATGTAGTTTTCCTCATGTACCTTTTAAGAAACTTTAAACCAATAGTCAGAATTGAATGCAATTAGATCCATCAACAACATGGCCACCGTTGTGTGTGGCATATTGATATTATGGGAACATTAACAATCTTTTCCTCTGAAACTGCTATTTGAAATATACAATGTATACATGTAGCTATAGCTAAAGCCAAATTTAGAGGGTGAACAATGTACTGTAGCTAGTTTCTTTTAAATGTCCCTATATAAGAAACTTTAAACATTTTCTTTTGAAACTAACAGTAAGAATTGAAACAATTTGGCAGAAGTTGTCACTTAGATGACCATCTAGAAACAGAAGCTAATTTTTTTTTGTCATCACCAGGGGACATGGCTGGTTTCCCATATTTGCCAATGTAAGCGTCTAAGAGACTTTATCTATTGATGAGATGGTAAGGGCTTGATGCTTTGGCTGTTTGTCCGGCCCACCAGGGTTAACCTTTTGGATTTCTTTTGCTCCCGTATTCAGTAGGGTTAGTCCTAGCCCGAAATTATGATGGGCCCTTAAAATGGGCCAATGACCCAAATCCCATTTAAATACAAATTTCCAAACTTTAATGGGCCATTTGAAATTTTTATGGGCCCTTTGCAAAATTTGATGGGCCCAAGAATCCTTGATATCCACATAAGAGCATAATTGACATGAGATTTAAATAGCTTGTATATGGGGCCCAGTCAAAAATAAAGTCCATTTTAGCAAAACATTAATAGTTTTCTCACAAAATGGGTCGGGCCCATACTAGGATTAACCCTGAATTTAATTTCAGTTTTATTTATTGTTGAGTCCTTATCTTTGCTTTATCTCCTTTTTATATCTTGATTTATATGTTCTAGGAGATGGTGCATTGATAAGTTAGGGGACTTTCATGCAAACCAAATATCTATGTGTCTTGATCCACATCTGAATTAAGGGTGAGATTGGCGCCGTGAAACCAGTTTAAGCCCTCCAGTAAAATATTTTACTGACATACCAAGGCGGTTCTTCTGTTGTGAATCTTTTATGCTTTTTTCTGTCTTGTGTTTGCTATGCCTTTGTGCACGTCTGTTTATATGTGCCTTGTGGTCACCTGCTGGGAAAGGGCTGACCTCTTGGCTCTCATTTGTGGTGTCTAACTGTGAGTTTGTCACTTTCCTATTGGTATCCTGGGTCAGTTGTGGTACTTGATTGTATCCATCCTGATCTTTGCACCCTTATTTACTTTTATATATGTACATTATATTTTCTCTGAAGCCAATGGTCAGTATTGAAAACTGAAAATTTGGCAGGAATGATCCTTTGGTTAGGGGTAACACTCTACAAAAAAGTTAAATCTTTGATCGTTCAAAAAACATGGTTGTTAAGGGGTTATTATGGCTTAGGAAAGTGAAAAATCTTCTTTGAAACAGCTAATCTGAGAGAGTGAGAAAGCAAGGCTTCCTTATTTACCTTTATAAGATTATGTTTCACAAAACTTAGATGAGCAATCCAGTGCCACTGTTCCCTCTTATTTTCTTTCTTAACCCTTTACTCCATAGGCTTTTTTTGGATCATGACATCATTTTCTTTTATTAGACAACATTAAAAAAAAAAATCAAGAAAAAAATTAATAAAGTTTTGAATCCTTTTGAAAATATTATGGAAAATGGAGCATTTGCTCCAAGCAAATGCTCCATTTTCCATAATATTTTCAAATACATAGAATTTCAAAAGTGTCAAAAGGCCTTATCATGGAATAAAGGGTTAAATTGTTTCAAGGTCAACTTGTATTGACAGTAGATTATTTTTTTTTTATTTTTCAGGATGTAACGTACAAGGAAACAATTGGCACAGTAAATGCACCCTCCAAGTCAGGGTGAAAGGGCACGTAAATTGTGATGATCTTCCTTGATTTAGTTTAACAGAAAGTTATAGAAGTACAGATATAAAGCTGGAAGTCTTGTTGCAATATTATATTTTATTGAGAATTTTTGAAGGCTTTGTCAAATTAAAAAGCCACATACTGTATTCTGCTGACTTGAATGTGTTCAGAAGTGAAGGCAGTTAAAATGATTAGAGGTTCTAAAATTCCGTTGAATTCTCAGCCTGGAAATGTTATTGCATCTACCTCAAGAGACCATGAAGCAGCAAGTGATCGTAGGGGAGCTGTCGATCGTAATGTAAGAGCAGAAAATGTATTGGTGAACAGTGAAAGGGAATCTAGAAACATGCTTATCGGAACAGATGAAACATCTGATCATGGCAGGGTTATGTTAGACAGCGAGATGAATGACATATCCGATCAGGAAACGACAAGTGATAGAAGTGCAATGTTATCTATGGGTATGATAGACAGCAGTCACTTGCAGGACAAGTTAAACGATGCACAGTTAAAGTTTGAGAGGGCATGTCAACAAATTGTGTCATTAGATCAGAAAATCAAAGATCTAGAAGTGAGATATAAACGAGCTGTGAAAAATAAACAGAACTCCTTTCGGTACAACTTGAGACTGAGATTGTCAGTGTTTACTGGAATAAAGATGATGTATCACCATTATGCGGGCACTAAAGCTGATGAGTTAACCAGGTTACACAGACAACGCCATGCATCTATTAGAGACACTTCTGCTTCAGTTGACGGCAGAGAAACGTCTTAAACATAAAATGATTTAAATTTTGAATTCACCTTAACCCTTTGTAGACGGGAAACTTCTGAATGGGTACTTATGCATACTTTGAAGACCCCAATGAAATGCCACATAATATGACGTTTCATCAGGGTCTGCACTGTTTGCTAAGCTAAAATCAATCTTCAGAGAAAGAACTTATATGGGCCTCATCGCGAAAAAAACGGTCTTCGGGGGTTTGCGAACAACAAAGGCGCAGACCAGCCTGTACATCCGCGCAGTCTGATCAGTGCCATATTGTTATTCCCTTATTACAAAATATCATATCTAGACATCGACCAAAGGAATTTCAAGTTTCTAGCCAGTCTCAGTTGCTGAGGAGACTGGTTTGAAACATCCTTTGTCGGAAACCCCATAGACAGGTTTTCTCGCAATGAGGCCCATATAGTCTTTGGAAATTATAGTCTGTGACGTCTCCATATATATGAAATGGAACATTCTGTCTTTATTGTAAAGATGCAGCTTTATGGACAGGAGTTAAGTACCAGAAAAATAATTATCATATTTTTCAACCAAAAAAATATGTTGTGGGTACTCAAAAGAACCGTCTCAATGAGACAGTTCTTTTGAGCACCCAAAACATATGCTAAAAATTATGGGTAAGAAAATATTAACAATTTTATGCTGAAAAATTTTGTTTATCTAAGCCTATGATGGAAAAATCCATTGATCTGAAATGGGTTAAAAAATGGTCATAAAATGTTAATTAACTCTTTGCCTACTGGGAAGTTTTGCATGTTTTTTTTGTCCTCTGCTGATATTTTTCAAAATTAACTTTTTTAAAAAAAACATTCAGGATTAGTTTGGACCCTGATCTGTGTCAAAACTGTTTGTAAGTACATTAGTAGGCAAAAGGTTAAATTTTGAATTTACCTATAAATTTGGAATGTGATATATACATTGGCATGAGCATAGAAAGGCAAATGAGTCAGCATATGAGATTGTAATGAAAGTATCCAGAAACCCAGCCAAGTGAATTGAAAATTGATTCTTGACTGATGACATGTGATATAAAATGCAAATATAAGTCATAAATCCAATTTTTGTCTTTTCATGGAATCATGAATACTTTGGTCACTTGCAGTTATAAAGTGAAGTCCTTTGGGCCTCACTTACCTTGCAAGAGACCCCATTTGTTCATGATTCCATGAACAAACGTTCATGATTCCATGAACAGACCAAAAATTGAATTTATTTCTTAAATAGCCTATAGGTCTTTATTTAATATCATGTGACTTAAGATTTACTCAGATTATGTGTGATTTGACAACGTTTGCTCTGAACGGGTTATCAATATGATCAAAACCTTCAAAATCTAAATTGATTAATAAGTTCATATTATACATACCATTCGGTTGTCATGTAGCAGCTGCATTGAGGCACTGCCCATCAATTTGAAACCAAAAGCTATTTTGCAGAATATTGCTCATGTCAGCACCCTAGATAAGCAGCGTATTTGCATAAATACGCAATTAAAATCCTAAAAAAAGCAATTAAAATAAATGTGTGCGTACCGAAAAGCAATTCTAACGATCGGTATGCAATTACATGCGATTTCAATGCGTACCATTTGGTCCATTTTGTTTCCATTTGGGTAATAAACAAATGCCAGTCGGATATTGATTCTTTTTACTAGCGAGCGGGCAATTTAATTTCAGTTTTATGAATAAATATAGGTACCCAGTCCAGTATTTCGCAGAAAAACACTATGATGAAAGTGAAACTTAGCAAAGTGTACACGCTCGAATGTCAACAAGGGGATGAGATTTGCTTCAGGTACAATTAAATCTGCTAGTTTGATACTTTAGAAAGGCAGACGATGGGAATGAATAAATATGCAAACGCTTTCGCGATGACTTCATGCAATAAGAAAACGTGTAATCACTCAAAAAAATGTGGCGTAAAAAAATATGAAAATAGGCAATTGTTTTTGCAAGATAACCAGGTTGCGTAAATACCCAATAGACCCAAAAGCTTATCTAGGGCGCTGTCATGTACATGTACTTGTAATTCACATATATTCCATAATAAGGTAAATTCCATATCTAGATAAATTAATAATATTACATTAATACATGTAATAGCATATGTTTATCAGAGGCCAAGCTAAGGTGAATTCATCTACCCCCACCATTTAACCTTTTTCATTCATTCCTTCTTATGGGGAAACATGCCATTATTGTAGTGAATACTAATCATTTACAGGACCTTAGTTAAGAGTGTGTAACGAAAATTTAATTTTCTCATTTCTCAACCAAAACATATGTTGTGGGTACTCAAAAGGACCGTCTCAATGAAACAGTTCTTTTGAGCACCCAAAACATATGTTAACATTGATGATAGAAAATATTTGCAATTTTACGCTGAAATTTTTTGTTTATCTAAACCTGTGATTTAGCATTTGTCCTGCTGAATGCTATTTACAAAACTATTTGAGCCACATGATCAGAATCAGTGCTATTTTCTATTGATAGTACTACGAGTTTTAGAGTCCATAATCAGGCCTCTAGATTAGAGTGTGTAATTAAGAATTGGGAGCGCAGTGGCTCAGTGGTAGAGCGCTTGATTCGAGACCGAGGGGCCAGGGGTTCGAGCCTCACCAGCGTCACTGCATTGTGTCCTTGACTAAGAACATCAATCCTAGCTTAGTAATGGTTCAACCAAGGAAGACCCTTCCCTTTATAACTGAAAGATTGTTGATGGGACGTAAAGGATCAAATCAAACAAACAAATTAAGAATTATTTTTCTTATTTCTCAACCAATGCATATGTTGTGGGTACTCAATAGAACCATCTCTATGAGAAGGTGCTTTTAGGCACATAAAACAAATGTTTACACTGATGGATAAGAAAATAATCAAAGTTTTGCTTCGAAATTTTATTTATCTGAACATTTTCATGATACATGTAATACTATCTTAAATGATGCAAGTAGAGTCTACATGTAGTTACTAGATTGATTGGAAAGTTTAAACTGATATTTATTGAGCAGAACACGGGGTTGATAGGCTGCTTTTGAGAAAGGAGACATAAGTTATCAGAACTTTTGAAAGGTTTTTCATTCTCAGAAAAATGGCTCTTTATATGTTGGATATTTCTGAGTAACCTCTTTGTTACGCAACCAAAAGAATGGTTTGTATACCTCTAAGTTCTGTCTCACTTACATGTATTTAATTTTTTGAGTACTCACAATCTCTTTTTCGGGATACATTTTTGAGTGGCAAAGTTAGTACCAGCAACATTTACTGTTAACTGAAGAAGTAAAGATACAGCGGAGTAAAACCTGTGTAAAATGGCCACTCAAAAATAGACAAAACAAAGATATTAATTACAATTGGTAGCTTAATGAAGGTCGAAAGTATTGCAGAATGCTCAATGGAGCATTCTGCAATACTTTTGACCTGCATTAAGAGTTACCTGTAATTGGTATTGAAAACTAATTTTTGGTCTTTTTGAGAGTAGCCGTTTTACACAGGTTTTACTGTCTTTACTTTCTATACTTCTGCAGTTAAAGTATATGGCCAAGTGCAAATAAGATGTGACATTTTTGTCAAAAAATTTGTGTGTAGAATGCATCTGTTCATGTATTTTCTCAAGCAATATACATTATGTTTCATGGAAAATAGGGTTTCTTTTGTGGAAATTAATACATAATGGGAAAAAATTACATGTAATTGAGAAAAATCCTGCAAGATTGTGACTATACTAAGGTTGTTTTTAGAGAAGATTTGTGCCCAAACTCAATAATTAGGCATCTGTTTTCACTTCTGGTGGCAAAGTATGGTACCTGGCAAGATTTTGAACACTGTTTTAGGGGTATTTTATTAGTTTTGTACAAAATTATGACAATTTACACCCAAGAAAGGTATTTAAAACAGAATATGGCCTAATTAAATTCTACTGCTTACACAAGAGGCAATATTGATTTGATGCAAGTACTTTAGCATATACTCTGATGTTGCAGCAAACAACGGTGAAAATTTGGTGTTGATGTCTTCTGTATTTTTCCAGTGATTTTAAACTTAAATATTTGTCCGGGATATCCAGATTGCCGTTACTGTTGGGACACATTAACTACATGATATTTCTTAATATATTGACAGCATATAAAAAATCAGCTGGGTATTTCCATTGCTGGAAATATTCACAGAATGTTTATTTACCAAAATCCAAAGAAAAACAACAGCATTTAAATAAATTACACCAAGTGACCCTGCTTCTGATTTTAATAAATGTAAGGCTTCATTTGGTCACTTTTTGTATTAAGCCTATACATGTAGAGAATTGGAAAATACTTATTATCAAATTCTGGTGAAAATATACAGATTTTTACCTGCATCTTAGCTAAAGCAGGTCTAGTTAGTTTATAGAGTATGCACTCTTAAAAAGTCTGATGTTACTCCCCTTTATGCATGTATGGGTCCAGTGGTAAAGCCCTGTTGCGGAAAACGTTTTTAGAGCATTTCATGGAAAAAAAAGAGCTCTCAAGACACACAACTGAATACTGTTAGTTGCATTTTTCTTCCAAAAGCAATCAAATAGCTAAAAACCATATACATGCTGCAGCGCAAAGTTGTACGCAGATGCATATTTGCATACACATAGGTACGCCCCTGTAATGGGTCCATTCCGTCCATCGGTCGATCTGCAACACTTTTGGGGTGCCTAATTTGTGTAATCTGTAACTCCAAAAGTTTTCATTACTTTTTATTCAAACTTTGCATAATGATTGTTTACATATGGAAGATGTGTTTTTCCTATTATGCGCACATTTCATGAATATTTTCTCATTTTTGAGGGGCGTTGAACTTAGACAATTGCCTTCCAAAATGCTTAGATAGTGTCTGGTTTGTGTAATCTGTAACTTCAACAGTTTTCATTTCTTATTAGTTCAATCTTTTTGTTAGTTGTCTGGCAGCATTGACAAATCCTGATCTTGACCTGTCCTGGGCTAAAGAAGTACATGCATAAAGGGGCATATTTGGCTCCCTCTGGGGCCAAAAACTGAAAGTTGCGTTTCACCAATTTCATCCAGTTGTTTTATAAGAGGATAAATCCAAGTGTAAAATTCTGACATTTATTTTACTTTTAGCCCTTGCTATGGTAACAAAAATGTCTTACAAAATAGGCTTTAAATAGAGAAACTGTCATATTGGGCCAAATTTAAGGCTTTTGGGGACCGATTTATAAAGAATTAGATATCAGCTCAAGCTTTTAATAGCTTGTGTGCTGTGTAAATCTCATCATCTGTTAAAATTTCTTTTTGGTATTTGCTTGCGCTTTATGTTAATTTCTCTGTCAAATGTCACAAATTTGCTCCAAAATGGACATTTTCCTATTTTCAGCCTATTTGGTAGCCATTTTTGTTACCAATAGCAACGATAAAAGTCAAATCAATACCAGACACTTGGGCTTTTGTTCTAATAAACGAAAGAAGAAACTAGTGAAAAGCAACGTTTATTTTTTGGCCTCATTTTGAGGGCCAAAATAGCCTCTTAATGCACATAACTCTTTAGCTCATCACTGGTAGACACCAAGATCTGTCACAAAGCTAGTTTCAGCCAATCAGAGGAGGTCTTTTATAGCACATAACACATCAAGGCGAATGGTAAAAGAGCCCTGGAAGGGTTAATTCAGCGCTACTGTCTGCATGGAATTCCAAGTGTGTTTTACATTTTCAAAGTATGAAAATGATATCTTAATGTATGTGAGACGACCGATGTGTTTATTGATGCTTTTTTGTAATTCCAAAATCCATTTTCATCAGCTAGAACCGTTTAAATTGATTGAAACAATGTTGAAATCTTTTAATGTGTTGTAAGGTTTATTTCCAGTGTGGCATCATTATCCAAAGGGTAGTTACAATACATGGGCTACGTAGTGTTCAATTATCGGGTATGATGAATTTAAAGATATAATTTGCAAAGAATAAGTGTCTGGGTACAATTTAGTGTACTGGGATGATTCCAGTTGCTTGAACTCATCCAGATAAAGGTCATTATAAAACGCATATTTCCTGTGACTTTATAATTTGACCCCCAGTTTGTTCATGACCAATTTTCCGTAACACAATTTCAACACAAGATTCCAAAAGACGTGTGCCGCAGCAGTACCTGACATACCTTTGCACTGATGTAAACGAAACTGGCCTATCAGTTGTGATTTTCCTGAGAGTTGAAAAGTTCTAAGTGGTGCGTTTCTTTTTTTGTCGGGTATATATTTTTATGTCTACCTCCCTACAATTCGAGCAACTGATAGTGTTAAATAAAACCTAGTCGCAAGGACTTCCAGTTTACGAGATTCGGCTGTATAGATGTACCACAACCTCGAGAGTAATGACCGTTGTATAATTTTTTTATAAGGTTGAAATGTAAAATGGCTGAGTCGGGCTGGAACATCTATGTGTGTCAAAATAGTATAATAAATATAAGTAAACATCTGAAACCCCTATTTCTAGAGCCGTATTAATACAGTCACACCTCAAAGCTTTTTGCATATCTATAGAATAAACTTTATCATCACATGGGCTGGCCCCTATATTTTTGCTGTAAAATAATTATTTTTGCTCCAATGTTTGTTTATCTAGATCTGTGCTAGTGACTGCGCTTGGTGTGATGCAGATTTTCCTTTGTGTTCTCAATTGATTGCAATCAACTTCTTATACCACTGTTAGTAAAGGGCCTCGTCGCGAGAAAACCTGTCTTTGGGGTGTCCGACAAAGCGAGTTTCAAACCAGTATCCTTAGCTACAGAGACTAGCTAGAAAATTGAAATGTCATCTGTAGTAAGTTTACATATGATACTTTCCAAAAAGCGAAAAACAAAGTTGCTGATCAGACTGCGCGGATGCGCAGGCTGGTCTTCTCCTGTGTTGTTCGCAAAGCCCCGAAGACAGGTTTTATTGTGTTGCGGCCCAGTTATAAACTTTATGTTTGAAATGTGTTTAAAAGATAAATTATTAATATATATACACCCACCACCAATGTTTGTTACTAGAAGTTAGAAAATACATGTATATTAATGAATCAATTAAATAACCTTGTGAAGTTGTTACATGCATATTTTCTTTTTTTCTTCACATGGGCGGATCCGGACCCCCCTCTCTGGAAAATCACAAGTGGCTCTAGGTTTCCTTAAAAAATCTGGTAGGGACCCCCCTCAAGAAGCAATTGAAACCCTTTGTGCCTTTGATAGATATCTATGGATCCTAGCTATAGGTTCATACAAGCAGCTTACGAAGACTGATAAGATTGGGCTGGCAAATGTTCACCCATCTGAGTCAACTTGGTGTGTGCACTAGCTATCGAAAGATAAATCAACATCACTATAGCAATGCTCATCTCACAGTATATAGAGGATCTAATACAAATGCTCATATTGAATTTATTAAATGAGTTGAGGAAAAGAGAAAAAAATGTGAGGCTTGTAAAGCATTTTATCTCTTTTCGCAACAAGTTAAATAATTTCAATAATACATTGTATTTATCTCTGGACATTAAACTTACTTAGAAATGACATATTTGGCACGAAAACTTCAAGACATTGTTATCTTTTATGCAATATTATAATGGATATCTCTACGTTACATTGCTAAAAATGTAAACCACTAGTGGTTTATGGATTTTATTGCAAGGCATTATATCACACAGATGCGACTTCATGTGCTTAATAGTAGTTGCCATGATGGCTCAGACCAGAACTAGATAATATACTCCTGCTAAAAAAGAAGGTTACCCTGAGCTTTGTAAAATATGGTAATGTAATCGTTCGTTTAATTTGCATAGCATTACATGTAATTCAGTGCACATTTACAGGCCAACACTATGAGGATGAAGTGCTTCGTCCACATGTCCTGGCAATCTATCGTACTGTTGAAAACTATCTTCTCTTCTAGTAACGGCAATGCCCCCATACCTGGCAAGGTACTGTTTGCAAGCTGGACATGTCATGCCCCCTTGACTGGCCTTCCAGTTCACGATTTATCTCCAATTGACCAGCTCTGGGATATTTGAGACCCCTGGGTACATGACTTGTATCTCTTCCCAGCTTCTACATTACTGGAATGGAATCTGAATGCAAGCTGGTAGAATGGCAACGCATTCCACAGTTGGGAAGGGGAACAAATGTATACCCAGGCTGCTTCTAAGCATGCACAAAAGGCTCATAGAGTGCATTAATTAAGGTGGTTGGCACACAAGATATAACTTAAATATATAAATTTGTAATCATTACATGTTCATGTCTATACTTATTTTCAACAAAATTGGGGTGGCCTTTTTATTAGCATGAGTATAATTCCCTTGTATACAGTTAGCTCACCTAGTGAGGATTTAGTACTGTAAATTCGGAAATTTTCGTGATAATTTTATTTTCGCGAATATTGATAAAAGACATATTTGCGACGTTGAAAATTCGCAACTAGGGGATTATTTGCCTTCATCAGTAAACAAGGGAATGATCTCGCAAATTCACGAGTTGGGTTAGCTGGCTAGCTGCAGGCATAGCAGATCTCACACTTGATCTCCAGGTGCTCCTTTCTTGAGGGTAAACTGTTATGAGCTTCCACTCACGGCAGTCATTCTCAGTCAGTTTCTTCCGTGCTAGCTTGGGCCTTTCTGCCCCCCCACCCCCCGCCTGCCACCAATCTGTTTATCACATGCTGTTCTGACTGATGCTGTTCAGACTGCACCTCTACAGATATGTCTTATCATGGCCCTATCATTGCGCTGCAAGCGCTGCATGGTTGTCTTGGGCAGTGGCCAAGTTTTACTGGCATGAAGCATGGCGCTCTGCACGCAAGAGAGGTGGCGGGATGTGAGAACTTGTAGTAGCTATCTGAACTTCTTCAAGGGTTTTTTCACCGTTATTTCACAGCCTCCACCAACATAAAGCATGTCACACATGTAGCAGAAGGAAGCTACCACCTCCAGCTTATCAGGTCGGACCTGGCCTTCACTCTGTGGTTTGCCGTCAATTGGGCGGGCATTTCCCATGCACGGTGCACTGTGGGTCCACAAAATGCTCCCCTACACAATATGCTCCTTTTAGTAGCATATTGTGTACCCTGCATACACAATATGCTCCGCTGGAGCATTTTGTGTACCCTGCATACACAATATGCTACCAGAGGAGCATATTGTGTAGGGTCGGTACATATGTTATTTCAGTGATCGTCCGAGGGTACACAATATGCTCTTCTTGAAAACATGTCTCGTGGTATGTTTGCCTTTCTTTCTAACTGTCCTGTCGACATCCATCTGTCTATCTTACGAACCTTATGTCTAAAGCAATGCCCGCATCATAATTGTATTATAGTGGTCTTTAATCCCCATCAACAACATTGGAGACGTTGTCTCCAAATTTGGCTTCTTTCCCGACATGAAATCAATCTTTGGAAACCGTAGTAAGGAAAAATGGGGAAACGCCGGGGGTTAAAGCTGCATACTCTGTAACTTTTGATATTTTGCGATTTTTTTTATTTTCTTTTTAAATCATTTGTAAAAGTAGAATTAAGATATGCTTTCACAATAAATCTGTTCACTATAGCTGAAAACTGCACAGAAAAGTGAATTATCTTATAAAACAGGTGTGTTTTTCTCTTGTTGGTAAGTATTTGCGTCCCTCCAATAATTATAGACAGGTAATTTTAACATAAATGCCGTTGTTTTGATACTGATAATTTGTTAAGATTTACGAAATTGGTTAAATGTTTACCTGAATTTTAGTTATTTTACTGTGTTCTTGAAAAATAGAAACATTAGTTCTAAAATTAAAAGATCAAAAGTTACAGAATTTGCAGCTTTAAATGTAGAAATGTAATGAACCTGTATGAGTCGAGGACACCATGGACATTCATAAATGCTATACCTGTGCCACTGGAATATATAATATGACTACCATTGTAGCCATCTTGATATCCTTCAAAGACCATCTTTTCCCATCCCTACGTCAGATTGAATCTAAACTTGGTTTGAGGATAGGGGCAACATGGACATTCAGAATTGCTTGAATCATTCGATTCTGATATCCAATTTGGCTCCCATGGCAACTATTTTAATTTTTTTCAAAAGGCATAGCTCTCCAAACCATACATGTATTTCAGGTTATACTGAAACATGTTGGAAGGCATGGGGCTAACATGGGAATAGAGACTTTCTGAACGCGGTTAATTCAGGTATTTACCATAGAAACATACAATGTTCTGCACTGACACTTATTAGTAAGCGGGCGCTCGCAAAGATATGAGACGATTCATTATAAAGGTGACGAATCATTTATTGTATGAATGTTTTAAGATTATGATCAGAACTAATACTGAGTAAACTTGAATAATGAATTTTGACAATTTGCTTGCTACTGACCGTTTTATTGGAAACGATGTTTTCTCAAAACATCTGTTTCCAATGGTATCATATACACAAAATACACACAAAATCCCCATACCATCGAACCCCCGTTCAACATTGCTACCCAGTCCGCTACCTAGACCGTTACAGCCTGTGTAAGTCGCTGGGAACCAAATGATCTTAATGCAAACAACCCTTGTCCCGCTGCTAGACAAAAACAATATTGGTATTTTATTAGTTTGTTGCGGTTTTCAGCTCTGAAATGTAAACCCAACGGTCAGAAAAACGTTGTTGTGCTTGAAAACTTGATTATTGAAAGCTTACATATGATTGAAACAGAATTATAAGTTTATTTCTACATCAAAGGGAGAGGGTCTCAACGGGGTACCTTAAAAATCAGTGTTTCGTTTGTTAAAATTACGCTTTAATCAGTTTAATTTAAGAGAAATCAGTGATAAAAAAAACTTATCTTGTAATGCTGAATGTGCTTACTGGTAAAAATGAGTTTTATGAAGACGCTAATTGGTAAAAATTTGGGACAAATTCGCAAATCAGTAAACCCCATTGGATGCCTCAAACGAGCGTCAGAAAAACAAGGCCTTAGCATGAGAAAACCTGCTCTTGTACGACGAAGAACCGTTTGCAATATCTATGATGCAGCCAGATATTGCAGTTAAAAGCACAATATCTTGCAATCGTTTTTTATCATTACACTTTTCTTTGCTTTTAAACATTACGAGACGGACAATAAACTCAGCCCTGTCCTTTTGTCATAACGTGAAGAAGACACGTTTTCTTGTGGATTGCTAATGTTTTCCCGCCCTTTATGAACCTGACCGCCACTAAAATAGTTCTAAAAATATAGTGCGCTAGGTATAAGTTTTTATGGACAGAATGATAGCAGCGGCGTTTGAAATTAAGTCAATTGCATGAAAAGACACTGTCGATAGACAGAAACGAATATTAATGATAAAATAAATACACCTTAACTTTCGTTTCGTTTCGCGCAACAATATCATCATCGAGAAGATTTACACAAGTATTAGCTTTTCAAAAAAGCTGGCGGTTGTTTAGCCTTATTATTCTATGTGTTCTTGCACACTGCATGCTTCCATTTTGAGTTTCTCGAGCATATCCATGTAGATTTGTTCTAAGATCTGATTATTAACGTTTGAACTGTAATTTTTTTACCATTAAACACATTCTTCCAGCGAGTATGTTGCTTGATCTTAAGCACCCAGCTTATGCATGGTATGTTATGGTAATGTATCTAGCATGAACGTTATTTGACAACATTGGACAGCCCGTTTTTCTAAAACTGATGCCAGAAATCAAGGCCTAGTCTTATATACATAATGAAAGACTGAAACCATCAATAGTTGACTAAATGTCGCGATAATCACTGTGTCTCAACTCGGACCAGGGCCCGAGGTCTCAACATTTGTTTTCCACTAACATATTGCAGAATCATATACCTCATCATGTTTTGAGGTGTCACTAGATGCTCCGGGAATGGAAAATGAACAATTGCATGAAAAAAAAAACCTGTCCTTCGGGATTGGCTTTACTGTTGACTTGAAAATTTGGATATCGCAAGTGGATCTACCATACGCATGCGCGGATCCAGAGGGGTATGGGGGCCCGGACCACCTGGAAAATCACAAATTCTATAGGTTTCAATTGAAATTAGCATTTGGACCCCACACCCCATGGAAAAATTTGGACCTCCCTCCCCTGAAAAATGATAGACCCCCTCTGGAACCTTAAAAAATTATAGTTTTCCTTAAAATAAATTATTGGACCCCTCTGTAAAATTGTAAAAGGCAGATGCCTAAGAAAACTTTATCAGAGTGTTTTTCTCTGTCAGTTGAGCCTGGAGCCCCCATGACAAAAATTCCTGGATCCGCGCATGATACTACCGTAAAGTCAACAGTGTTGGATGCACAGGCTCATCTTTGCCTACTTGCGTCTAATGCTTTTCACGTCGTCTATAAGAAAAAAAAGTGAATTTCCGGTGCGATTTTTCGGTTTTGTGACGGTGTATCGAGGCCTTTTATGCACCCACTGGAAATTTAAAAAAAGGAGTTCTGGCTGTCGCCCGCCATTTGATAAAATTGTGGGGCATTGATAGTTTGAATTTGTAAAGTAAATTTCCGAGATCCAAAACAATTTATATTACATGTTTGCGAACGTGTACGCGATCGCAATGAGCGAAAGTGATGAGTTTACAGAAATTGTCTTTTCATGCCAGATAGCTCATGGGCGGATCCAGAGGGGGACAGACCCCACCCCTGAAAAATAGGGTTCCTTAGCATACTGGTCCGGTTCCCTTTAAAATCACAAAGTTACCAAGCCAGCATTCGATGTTGGGCCATCAGCGGCACGCCAGCGAAACGCCATTTAAATGGTGTTTCTCTGGCGGGCCAATGATGACCCGCATATAGTGGTGTTTGGATCCTCTCTCCCATCATCAATTAAAAAAAAGTTGTCAAAGTTGGACCCCTTTCTGGATCCGCGCATGCAGCTTATGTGCGAAGTCTGCTTTTATGCGCCAATGCACCACGTGCTATACCCAACTCTTAAAACAGGACGTGACATGAAAGCGGTGGATTTGATCTTCATGTCTGCGGCTGATATTATTAGCAGACAGGTTTGACCCAGACCAGGCCCGACAAAATGTTTAATGTTTGTATTCATAACAAAGGCGCTGATAAGAATGTGCAGTACCCAGGCTGATCTGCGACTTTGTTGGTCTTATACAACAAAGTGGGGGTAAAACAACTACAGACGTGTGGTAAGGATGTTTGCAAATTCTGATATGTATGTCACTGCGGATGATCTCAAGGTCTTTTGCTGTTTTCATTAAGATGGATGTTATAAAGACCTTCCAATTTTCTGTGAAAAAAAACTAAATGGAAGGAAAATCCATCCATATTGGAAGACTTTTCCTTCCAAAAAAGACACACGGTCATGAAAACTAATATATCGAAAGTCGGGATACATACATCAATGGATGTGTGGTGGTTAAAATAAAGCGAATTCTTCCTGTTTTCAAATTCACAGCCACCTAGTGGGGCTATTATCCTAAATTAATGAACGTACCTTCATCTACATTCCTTCTATGCTCGCAGTTAAGCCCGAAGGCGCTGACGATTTTCCGCAGATGCACAGGCTCGTCTGAGCCTTCGCTGCTCGCATATGCGATAGGTACCATAATCTCATGAACTGGCTTATTTCATGGAAATGCCATTCATCAAGACCTAGAATCATGATACAATCAAATTATACTCGGTTTGTGCGTCTGTGCGTACACTATCTCGGTAATCATGAACTCTCAGGACCTTCCGTATGTAGTTTCGTGAGGACAGCAAGACACGCCACGATCGGCTAAACAATTTGTTAAAATGTTCCATTTGTTTGAACCTAGGAAAAGCCGTTATTACTACATTTATTGAGTTATTTACGCTCAGAAAACCGAAATTGATATTCAACTATATAAAACAAAACGTACGTAGATATCTAGAATTTGATTTGGTCTGAGCATGCTGAGTCTTCATCCACTTCAAACTTTATGTTAGTGAGCAGCGGGACCCTGATGAGATTGCGCAAACGCACATGCTCTCCTGGGCCTTGTCATAAGTACCAGCAGGCTATTTGCGAAATATTCTGGTACCAGTTTATATGAGGCACCGCGCAAGTTGATTTCGTGTCGGGTCCGAGCTGCCCAAGTATAAAAATGCTTTCCGGGTCGCACGCGGCTTGGGTGTCCGATTATAAAAGATATATGACACAGAAGTAAAATGTAACTATCCATTATTCTAAGGACACTTTTTTGTAATGACCGTACAGAATATATCTCCGACGCATCGGCGACATAGGGCGTGTAAATTAGCATTCGCTCGATTTTCAGAAAACAAATTTTAATGTAATTTTAAAACATGCGACGTCAATGCTGGATTTACGTTAGCGACCGAAGTCGTTAGATTGACAGACGAAAAGATCTGTTTGGTGTAAGCACGCGAAAGTTAACAGGAACATATCGTAGACAGCCACACTGATTAAAAACAAGCACCAATGAAGGAAAAAACGTTGTGTATGAACTAATAGATTTGCATATAAAAATGACTAGTGTACGAACTAATACATGACATTTAACAAACTATTCGAGTGTACGAACTAATACAAGATTTACCGTATTATAAAATCCAACTAACTAGGATTCCTTGGGATAATATATTAAGATAGATTCCCAGCAAGGATGAAATAGAAAATGACTTGGTGACTAGCCTTGACAGGGACTCTTATGTTTGTTCTTTGATGTGCTGATGGTACTTTAACAAGCAGAAATAGGGTGTCTTATTCCATTCGTTCTGATTTGTTCTATGTATTTTATAGAGGGTCTTACACAAGTTATCATTTCATAACAAGGTGGTAGAGTGGGGCATTTTATTTTCTGCTGAAGGGTTCTGAGAGATGGTTCCTTTATTGTTGGCAGGATTAAATTTACTTGTCAAACTTTGTTGAGGGATGGGGGCCAGGAAGTATATTCTTTTCTTTGCGTTCCTCTGTGGGAGGAGTCTGACTAGACTGAATAATGTTGACCAAATACTTAAAGCTTAAGTCAATCAGTTTAGACAGCCTTAGGTTAGTTTAAAAAAATGATTTGAAATGGGCACAAATGGAAGATTCTCTCATCATATGAACTATTGCGAAATTAACACCTCCAAAGCTGGTTTACTATGATTTCAAAGAAAATTTACTTTGTTATTAACATAACTTCTTTGTATCAAAATTATGCAACCTGTGGCCATAACATTATTTTTTCATTTGATGTTACTGTTATTCAGTGGAATATATCATGTCAAAAAGGGAGCGCAGAGGCTCAGTGGTAGAGTGCTTGACTCGAGACTGAGGGTTCAAGATTCACCGGCGTCACTGCGTCGCGGTCCTTGAGCAAGACGCATTTATCCTAGCTTAGTGCTGGTTCAACCAAGGAAGACCCGTCCCTGTTTAACAGAAATATTGTTGATAGGACGTAAAGAATCAAATCAAACAAACAAATCATGTCAAAAAATAATGTCATAGCCAGAAGTTAAATAACTCTTTGGTAACAAGAAACACAATTGGAATAAAAGTAAGTAAGGGTGCAAAGATCAGGAATCAATACAATCAAGTACCACACCTGACCCAGGATACCAATGGGAGAGTGACAAACTCACAGTAAGACACCACAAACGAGAGCCAAGAGGTCAGTCCTTTCCCAGCAGGTGACCGCAAAGCACATATAAACAGATGCGCACAGACATAGCAAACACAAGACAGAACAAAAAACAAAAGATCCACAAAAGAAGTACCGCCTTGGAACGGTCAGTAAAATATTTTACTGGAGGGCTTAAACCGGTTTAACGGCGCCAACCTCACCCTTAATTCAGATGTGGATCAAGACACATAGATATTTGGTTTGCATGAAAGACCCCTAACTTATCAATGCATCATCTCCTAAAACATATAAATCAAGATAAAACAAGGAGATAAAGCAAGGATAAGGACTAAACAGTAAATAAAACTGAATACTGGAGCAAAAGAAATCCAACAGGTAAACCCCAGTGGGCCCGACAAACAGCCAAAGTATCAGGCCCCTATCATCTCATCAATAGATAAGTCTAGAGTCTCTTTGACTCTAAACACTCTTAAACACTCTTTGAAGTAAAGCAATAACTTTTTTTAAAATTTCTCATGAAATGATCACTTCTGTAAGAGCCACTATGTATGACATGATGTTATCTACTGAATAACAGTAATGTCATATGATAGTTAAATTTATGTATAGATTGTATGAATGTTTCTAGACATTTCATATAGGTCTGAAATAATGTATAGTCAATGTGTCTTTGCAAATAGTTCTGAAGTAGATAATTGCACCCATCAAGCGTCACATCATTGTGTCCTAAGATAACCATTGGTAGCACATGGATTAGAATTTTTCTCAGCAAAGTGTATGTTCATTATAGATAAAAAATATTTTGCATATGCCAAGTAAAGGAAATGTGTGAAAATGCTTTATTCACATTTACACAAACTTGATATTAAACTCTATGCAATAATCTGTTGTGCAAGATCTACTTTGTATAACATGATGTTATCCACTGAATAATAGTACTTCCATACGATAGTTGAGTTTATGTATAGATTGTATACATGTTCTAGTCATTGTATGTAGGTCTGAGGTAACGAATGTATTGTCATTGTGTCATTGCATATAGTTTTGAAGTCCAGAATAATTTCACCCACCGAGAGTCACAGCCTTGTGTCCTAAAATAAACTTTGGTAGCACAATGAGTTATTTTTTTTACACACAAAGTGCATGTTTGTTAAAGATATGTATATGCAGTGGCTCAGTGGTAGAGTGCTTGACTCGAGATGAAGGGGCCCAGACTCGAGCCTCAACAGCTTCACTGCACTGTGTCCTTGCGCAAGACACATTTATCCTAGCTTAGTACTGGTTTCAACCCAGGAAGACCTGTCCCTTTATAACTGAAAGATTGTTGATGGGGCGTAAAGAATCAAATCAAACAAAAAACCAAACAGTATATTTTGCAGAAGCATGTGAAAATGCTTTATTTGCTTTTTGACAAACTCCATATTATGTTTGATCTGTAAAAAGTCTAAATAGTCGCTGAAACCAGATATTATATTGTTTAAAAATTTTGTCAACAAATTGCTTGCAAATTTACAATTTGCTGTTGCTTGTACCTTTTCTATTTGAGCATACTCTGTGCCATTATGAACAAAACTCAACCTGGTGGTTGTAAGAATATTACAAATTACAAATGCTGATTTGGGTATAATTCAAGGAATTAGGTGACATGAGATTTCCTGTGACCGGCAAAGGTTCGGGTCAAGTCTGATCAGAGCCTTTGTGCTAGTAGCCAATACCCCAACTGGTCCTGACAGCAAACTCCATTTAACTCTCCATTTAACTGCTATTCCTTGTAGCAAAGTTGCATATTTAGAATAGGAGCTTAAAATTGGATCAAGTGTGATGTTTTTCAATTATCATCGATTATTACCAAAAACACAATCAAACGAAGTTTTTGATTGATCTACATTATAATTGGTGATTATAATTGATCATCGATGCAACGCTTAAGTTTACACTTGTCAAAATGCCACATTTTTGGAAATCACATGTCATGGCTCTTTTTTTTTGCTCTTTTTTATTTTTAAGTGTTTTTTTTTTACTTTTTATTGTCAATGTTCTTAATGAAACCTAAGTTTACCATCTATAAATCTTCTTTTTATATCTATACTATATACCAGATATACACAGTTAATATTGCCAAAGAACTACATGCATCAGGGGGACGCTATTTTGGCTCACATATGGGCTAAAAAGTGCTTTTCACCATTTTGTTCTTATTGGTTTATTAGAACAATATACCAAGTTTAAAAGTAAAACTTTTAAATTGACGTTTATCTTTGCTATGGTTACCAAAAACGGACATCAAAATGGGCTAATAAATTGAAAAGCGAACATTTTGGAACAAATTTGAGACATTTGACAGAGAAATTAACGTAAACTCAAACAAGATATTTTACCAGGTGATAAAAAGTATCAGAACACATAACATATTAAAAGCTTTTTAGGTATGTAGCTATGCTGATATCTAATAATCCCTGACAAAGTTGGAGGGATATAGTTTTGGCGTCGTCCGTCCGTCGCATTTTTGTCCATCCACATCTCAGAACTACTGGTCAGATTTGATACATATTTGGTACACAATAAGTATCAAGTACTCTGATATCCTATAAGTTTCGTCAAAATCGACCCTTAAAACTTTAGTTATTGCCCTTGTTGGAATATTTAGGCAATTATAATGCAAGTCTATGTTAGCAAAATGTTAACGGGTTGCTCCACTGAACAAAATGTTATCAAGAGCTAGGCAAAAGGAAATGGCTATAAACCACCTTTCCTTAACCATTGTTTCCTGTTTGCAATAATTCATCGCATTACCCTCAAAATAGGGCAACAATGAACCGAATGGAAAATCTAAAAAGAAGTCTAAACTTCTTAACCAGTAATCCAAATTCTTAAAATAATTTCAGTGATGTATTCGGCATAATGCCCTCTGCTAAATATGGGCAAAAGGTTTGGTACCAGTAAAATGCATTTAAGCCCCCCAGTGGCTTAGGCTGCTGTCCGTTCTAAGGCGGTGGTTCTGTTGTTGTTGACTTTTTGTTTATTGTTACTCCCATTGTGGGAGTCTGTAATTGTTCTATGTTTTGTTGTACGTTACTTTATGTCCATTCTAGTATTATAATCATCTTGATGGGGAAGCGAGAGACAGCTGGTTGCTTTGCTTAATTTATCTTCCTGGTGTCTTGTGATGGTTGAGCAGCTCTTTCTCCCGGCACCACTGGGTTGTCTGCGGTTTGTGATTGTGGTATTTCCTGATCATGCTCACTTACTATTTTTGATCCCACATAACAAAATGGCCACCAGAGCTTAAAAGTGAAATAGGGTTTAAAGACATACCAGCCCATGTTTGAAATGATAAGATTGATATTTTGTCGCATGCCCCTTCAAAATTCTGTTATGCTAAAACTAAAAACTAAAAATAGAAATCATATCAAACTTTTCCTTCATCATTGGTCAGAAAAATATACAATATACAAATTCAAATATTCCTAAAATATCATCTACAAAAATGCACTCTGCTTAGCCTACAAGAACTAAAATCACAAGACATCGTTTCCATCAGTACTCTCAGTGCTTTGATGGTGATAATTTAATGTATGCATTTACTTCATATCCTTCGGCGCAGTAGTTTCTTGCTCTACAAATTCTTAACATATAGCGTTATCTAACTTTGAATAGCATACCATCACAATGATTCTACCTAAGTACCATTATACTGAGCCGTACCTACACAATACGCTTTCAATAAAATAAAACTACTAAGGTAGCGTATTGTGTACCCAGCATACACAATATGCTCCAATTATCATAATACTACTGAGGTAGCATATTGTGTACCTTACCTACACAATATGCTCCAATTATCATAATACTACCGAGGTAGCATATTGTGTACCTTACCTACACAATATGCTCCCATTATCATAATACCACCAAGGTAGCATATTGTGAACCTTACCTACACAATATGCTCCGAATATCATAATACCAATGAGGTAGCATATTGTGTACCTTACCTACACAATATGCTCCAATTATCATAATACTATCGAGGTAGCATATTGTGTACCTTTACTACACAATATGCTCCCATTATCATGATATTACCAAGGTAGCATATTGTGTACCTTACCTACACAATATGCTCCCATTACCGAAATGCTACCAAGGTAGCATATTGTGTACCTTACCTACACAATATGCTCCGAATATCATATTACTACCCCATTATTATACTACCAAGGTAGCATATTGTGTACCCTACCTACACAATATGCTCCCATTATCATATTACTACCCCATTATCATAATACTACCAAGGTAGCATATTTTGTACCCTACCTACACAATATGCTCCAATTATAATAATAGTACTGAGGTAGCATATTGTGTGTCTTACCTACACAATATGCTCCAAATATCTCAATACTACTGAGGTAAGACATTGTTTACCTTACCAACACAATATGCTCCCATTATCATAATACAACCGAGGTAGCATATTGTGTACCTTACCTTCACAATATGCTCCCATTATCATAATACTACTGAGGTAGCATATTATGTACCTTACCTACACAATATGCTCCAAATATCATAATACTACTGAGGTAAGATATTGTGTACCTTACCAACACAATATGCTCCCATTATCATAATACAACCGAGGTAGCATATTGTGTACCTTACCTACACAATATGCTCCCATTATCATAATACTACTGAGGTAGCATATTGTGTACCTTACCTACACAATATGCTCCAATTATCATAATACTACCGAGGTAGCATATTGCGTACCTTACCTACACAATATGCTCCGAATATCATAATGCCACCAAGGTAGCATATTGTGTACCTTACCTACACAATATGCTCCGAATATCATAATACCACTGAGGTAGCATATTGTGTACCTTACCTACACAATATGCTCCAATTATCATAATACTATCGAGGTAGCATATTGTGTACCTTAACTACACAATATGCTCCAATTATCATGATATTACCAAGGTAGCATATTGTGTACCTTACCTACACAATATGCTCCCATTACCGAAATGCTACCAAGGTACACAATATGCTACCTCTGTGATAATGGGAGCATATTGTGTAGGTAAGATACACAATATGCTACCTTGGTAGTATTATGATAATGGGAACATATTATGTAGGTAAGGCACACAATATGCTACCTCAGGAGTATTATGATATTTTGAGCATATTGTGTAGGTAAGGTACACAATATGCTACCTCGGTAGTATTATGATAATGGGAGCATATTGTGTAGGTAAGGTACACAATATGCTACCTCAGTAGTATAATGATATTTGGAGCATATTGTGTAGGTAAGATACACAGTATGCTACCTTGGTAGTATTATGATATTTGGAGCATATTGTGTAGGTAAGGTACACAATATGCTACCTCGGTAGTATTATGATATTTGGAGCATATTGTGTAGGTAAGGTACACAATATGCTACCTCGGTAGAATTATGATATTTGGAGCATATTGTGTAGATAAGGTACACAATATGCTACATAGGTTTTGTTATGATAATGGGAGCATATTGTGTAGGTAAGGTACACAATATGCTTGCTACTTTGGTAGTATTATGAAAATGGAATAGTATTATGAGAATTTGAGCATATTGTGTAGGTTAAGGTAAACAATATGCTACCTTGGTAATATGATAATGTAAGCAAATTATGTAGGTAAGGTACACAATATGCTGCGAGCATATAACGCACAACAGCAGATTTTCCTTACTTTTGATGTCCGATAACTGGTTTGTGCAGTCAGATCACGTGATTGGCCACCTTAAAGTAAATCTACACTTTTCCCCCTTTAATTTGATCTAGTGTGGGTGATCTTTGACATTTGTACTTTCAGTGTGCTATACACTCCATTCTGATCGTCAACATGATTGATTTCAGAAAAAAAAAAAGTTTTATCTTTTGACCCACCCCGAAGTCGCGGTGTGTCTTCTGGAACAATACTTGCTACCATGTTGCTGCATGCGTAAGTCCCTTCTATTTGATATGCAGCATGACCAAATTCAATAAATGTATATTTGACCTTTTGCCACTACCCAAGGGGTTAGGGTGTATGTAAGGACAGAATGCTTGTTTTCAAGGTGCTCTACAAAACATGACTGATTTCAAGGTGAAAATGCGTTGACCTTTTGACCCCCTTCCTCAGTGGTCAATGGTGTCTCTGCGTGCTAAATAATTGCTATCATGTTGCTGTCATGTGCTGTTCCCTTAATTTTATATGCAGCATGACAATATTCAGAATAAGTTTCATTTTGGACTCGCCCCATCCCCTAAATCTACCCAGAGGATTGGACCCAGGCATCCAATCAAATATCCAGTCTGATATATTTCATATCTATTGTTTTTTTTATCTGTCTGCATATAAAGTTTCGGTAATAATATTGAAAATTGACTTAGTTATTGCCAAATTAATGTATTTGACCTTTGACCCTGCCTAAAGATTCAAGTGGGCGGGGTATTTATTTTTACATTTTACATACAGGCTTTTTATACATAATAGCTTTGGGGAAATGTTTAGATCATTACTCTAAGAAAGCCATTACAACTTTTGCATTATAAGTGCCAGAGCAATAATGAGTTTATCAGTTGATCTTGACGAAACTTATACGATATAGGACTGTCACACGCGGATCCAGGAATTTTCGTCAGGGGGGGTGTCCAGGTCAATCTGACAAAAAGCTCTGACAACCTTTTTTTAGTCCTCAGCTTATTTTACAGTCGCAAATGGTAAATTTCAAAGAAAACTATCATTTTTCAAGGTTCCTGAGGGGGCCCAACATTTTCCAGGGGGGGGGGGGGGTGGTCCAACTTTTTCCGGGGTGGGGGGATCCAATTGCTCCTATAGAAAATAGATTATTCCTATAGAAAATATCTAACTTGTGATTTTCCGGGGGAGGTCTGGAACCCCTGTCCCTCCCTCTGGATCCGCACTTGGGACTGTGGTACTATCCATTCATGCAGAGAATGCATCAAATCTGACTAATGAGTACTTAGATATGTTTCTGGAAGGACAGGTGGACAGACAGACAGACAGACGGGTGCACATACGGCCGACGCCAAAACAATATCCCGCCGACTTCATCGGGGGGAAACCAGTACTGAGCACAGGATATTTAGTGTCATGTTCAAGAAAACAACGCAGTGCTTCAGGTGAGGCTCGAACCCGCAACCCATCGATGTCGGGTCAAGCACTCTACCACGACTGCGCTCCTCAGCTAGGGAGCATATTGTGTAGGTATCATACATGTCCTACACAATATGCTCCCGATTTAAGGGGGAGCATATTGTGTATGCAGGGTACACAATATGCACCTCGAGAGAGCATATTGTGTATGGAGCATTTTGTGGCTCTACAGTGCACACCTATAATCAGGATTTGGTGTCAGTCCTTGTAGCCCGCTGCATTTCTTATGCACCCAAAGTTTGCAGCCATTGCATTAGATGCTGTTGTTGCCTACTCCTGTACGACAGACAGCACATGGGTATTCGTCTGAACTCTGCAAGAGGTCCAGGCCTGTACCACAGATAATGACCTTTGTCTTTCCTGCGTTTACCCTCAACCCTTCTTCTCCATGGCTTCTTTTCATATCATGAGCCTCCTGACAGTTATTAAACGATTATAAATATGACATTTTCACAAGGTTTTAACTCCGTCACAGTTTTAGGTGATTCTTTATGAAATACCAGACATGAGTTGAAAATGGTAATATTAGATAGCTGTAGAGTCAAATTTTGTTAAAAGACATATAAGCAGCATGGTTCATGATTAGTCTATGCATTTATCGTACAGTTTAGCTGTGAAACAATTCACCAGTTGCAATGAAGATGCCAAAATCGCAACAAATGCCATATGTTTATATTTCTTAGTTTTATCAAGCAAAACATGCTTGGAAACGAACCTTAACATTATAAATTTGGTATCAGAGGCTTAAATTCTTTCTTTGATATACGTTTTAGCCAATTTCCTTAGATTTCGATGTTACAGGTTCTTTATGAAAGGTTACAAATTCTTTATGAGCCTAAAATTTGGGTTACAGGTTCTTTTTGAAAGTTGTGAAAGAATTTACAGATTCTTTACGAGATAAATGGAATTTCTACCTGATATACAGCAGCAATGTTTTTTTTGCACCAATAAATGTCGTTGTTGGTTCGTGTTGATGCTTTGCGCCCAAGTCAACAATTTTTCTGTAATTTACTGGGCAAGCTTGGCAAAGCGGTTAATCAGTACTATTTGCACAAACTTTCGCTTGAAGCTGAAAAGAACCCTTCTTGAATCAGCAGAAGGTGAAGAATGACTGTATATCTGTTTTCATGATCAATCTCCAGGAAAATATGGGACTGGGGCGGCGGGGTCGTGATGGAACTCACAACCCCTTGATCAACAGCTGGACTTGCTACCAACTGTGCTATGGGGCCCCCTAAAATTATAATCGCATATGGATATTACGGATAATATGAAGGTGTACCGCTAGACTGATATCAGTCGTAGTTGCTAATATGCCCCTTTGAATCCATACCAACAGCTACCATTCCAAGGGGTGCTGTTGCTCAGTGGTAAAGTGCTTGACTCTGGACCAATGGGTTTGGGATTTGAGCCTCACCAGCGTCACTGCATTGTGTCCTTGAGCAAGATACATTTATCATTGCCTAGTACTTGTTTAACCCATCCTGACATAACTGAAAGATTGTTGACTGCGACATAAAGAAGCAAACCAAACAAACCAGCAAAAGCTACCATTCCACATCGTATCTTATTAACATTCCAGTCCTGAAAATTAATTTATGACTGCGCAAACATCTATGAGATAGCAGAAGAAGAAAAAGTATTTGAGAGAAATAATGCTTTAGTTAAAATACATCAATAATAATTAAGAAAAAATACACCAATGTTTGATCTAATTAAAAAAATCAAACAAAACATCTACATGTATATGAATAAAACATCATATCAGACTTTATAATTGGGCTGTGGCGCGAGTAACCCTGTGTTTGGGGTTTTTGACAAAGTTAAATTCAATTTATCCTGCTCAGCTACAGAGGCTAGCTAGAAAATTTAAATTTCGCTTTTAGCGACCTTTCCAATAAGTGAATAACAAAGGCACTAAATCAGACTTCGCGGATGCATATGCTGGTCTGCGCTTTTGTTGTTCGCAACCCCTAAAGACAGGTAAATAGTAGAAATTTGCAATTTAATTGTGTTAGCTCTGAAATAAAAGCACCTCGCCAAAAACCAGTTTCGTTTATGGAAAGACTAGAATATTTTCTTCTAGCGTGGATGGACAAGGCTTTTAGAATTGCTTTTATTTAACCCGCTTGCTAACTACAACAAAAACTGACTTTGACAAACAATGTAGACCCAGAACGAACTGCTGCTGTTTGCCTCTATGCGAATATATAAGTCATAATCTAAGCAAATCTATGCAGCAGACGACTTATGTGTGATTATCAAACGCATTTTTTGGCTGGATTTTCAAGGGTTTTAAGTGATAGGTTTGCATTAGCCATAATCCAGTAATCGGTTGATATATATGCGATTGACCACATCGGATAGGCAGCAATCGAAATGCTCTTTGCAATCGACGAACGCGGATCAAAAATCGATTGAAACAGTGTTTTTGATTGCCATTTGTCGCCAATCAGCAAATGCCAATCTAAAACGCTGTTTCTAACAATTTTCATCTACGTTCGTCGATAGTATTAACCTTTTCGACTGCTGCCTATGCGGTGTGTTGACACTCATCAAAAGAAACCATGTTTTTGCAAGTTTGCAGACAGATGGTTTGTTGACGTCTGCGCAGACTTGTCCGCATCTTTGTTGTTTGCTGTCATATTTAAAACTACACCTAATATTCAAGTCCAGCTAGCTTTTAAAGCTCAAGAAGAAAATGCAGGGAGCCATGGAGCAAGCTTGCATGACTGTCGAATTTCAGGATCAAGTTTTTTTCGTTGGGTGGGTGAGTGGGTGTTGTAGAGGGGGTCAGAAAAAATAATATTTTGGTGTATAGCCATTTTGTGAAGGTTTCTGGGTTACCATGGCAACCCAATAGTGTCCATAGACTTCTATGTGTCTTGATCTTCATCTGAATTAAGGGTGAGGTTGGCGCAGTTAAACCGGTTTAAGCCCTCCAGTAAAATATTTAACTGACCGTTCCAAGGCGGTACTCTTTTGTGTATCTTTTATGTTCTTTTATGCCTTGTGTTTGCTATGCCTTTGTGCGCGTCTGTTTATATGTGCCTTGTGGTCACCTGCTGGGAAAGAGCTAACCTCTTGGATCTCGTTTGTGGTGTCCAACAATGAGTTTGTCACTTTTCCATTGATATCCTGGGTCAGGTGTTGTACTTGATTGTATTGATTCCTGATCCTTGCACCCTTACTTTTAAAATAGGGAAACCATATCTTCTCTGAAACCATGCAGCATACAATGACCCCCTGCATAAATCCTTCCAACAATGTTAATGGGTCCTCCAAAACCATGAAGCACACAGCCTATGTGCATTTATTATAAAATATGAAGCAAGTGATCCCCTACATAGATCTTTAGGGAGCGCAGTGACTCAGTGGTAGAGTGCTTGACTCGAAACTGAGGGGCCGCGGGTTCGAGCCTCACTGGCGTCACTGCATTGTGTCCTCGAGCAAGAACATTAGTCAAGCTTAATACTGGTTCAACCCAGGAAGACCTGTCCCTTTTTTACCGAAAGATTGTTGATGTGACGTAAAGAATCAAACAAACAAAACAAACCTACATATATCTTGCCATTTAAAGCCACAAGGTTCCAGTTTCAAATTGTCACACCTCATGTATATAGGGTCTTATAGAGTAAGAACCTTCTCGTATATTCTGAAACCATGAGGCCAGGAAACTTACTTATTTTGTATGTAGCAATAGTAAGTTGTTTTTTTACGTATACCCGACTGTGTCCAGTGGGATTATACTAGGCCAAAAAAGAAACGCCACACTTAAAAAAAATAAAAACATTGCACGCTAAATGAGAGTAAGAAAATTTCATCTGTCTATATTTTGCCATTTTACTGCAGCAAATCTTCCACATTGTTTTATTGAGCTCAGCCAACAGAAATCAGTGTTTTGCCTGATTTTCCATTTTCCAGGTTTTCACGTGCAGACTCATTCCATTTAGATTTACACATGTACTAACTACTGAAATCTCAAGTCGAGCATCCCCAGTGTTTGAAAACACTTTACAACTTTGGATTTAAAGATTATACATTGCAATTTTTCGATGCCAAGATTGACATCTGTGGAACGGGAAAGGACAATATGAATGTTACAAGCCAACATGAAGTCATCGGTAATTTTGCATGCTTTCATATTTACTTATACTCCCACTGAAGAGGGCTGCATTGCATATTTTCTACATATAAATAAATAAAGGGGACACACATGCATTTTGATAATATTTTGTATGTTGAATACCTAGGTCACAACAACTACAAAAATGAAATTATTTTATTCTTCAAAGGCTGTTAGTCCAAAGGACAGCACCTTGATGTGCACCCTCTTTGTGCTAAAATATTAAATATAGGTCTTCAGTCAATTGCATTAACGACTGCTACATTATTTGAATGGAATATGAAAGAAGACTCCATTAAAGAGAACACCTAAATATTTTTTCTGACATATCAAAATTTGAAATATCCCTTGATTGAACACTAAAATTGGTGTCAATAGGGGATTTTGTCCTAATATATAACATATTAATATATAACATATTAAAGTTTTTGTCAACCCATATTTTCAGAAAAATAGGCCACATACTGCCTCTTTATATATGTAAATTTGCATAAAAATTGGGCACCAGTAACAATGTCATAATCTGCATGAAATGAGATTAAGTCAATTTTTTATTCATAAGTGATTTCAAATAAAAAAAAATCGACAAGGTCTTACAAACCACAGTTTTTCCACTAGTGTTGTTATAAAACACAAAGACTATCGCAATTTAGTATCTTCATCCAAGTTAGGTCCAAGATCTTTTCTGTTTCTGAAGTTCTTGCTAATTTAATAGCTTAAAACCTGTAAATGTGTAAGTAGTACATGATTAGTAGCATGTTATAGCATTTTCCATGAAGCTTCATGAAGAAACTCAGTGAGACCGAGTCTGAACTTGTAAACTTTTGTAGTTTATTTCTATTCTGGAAGGATCCGTTTTTTCCACGTTTTCCTTACTTTACAGTCCCTTAGTCAATCAATATGTACTTTTTAATGAATGGTTTACAGAAAACTTATTTGGATTGCATAATATTTTAATTAGTATTGCTTGTGCTTGTTTCTCCTGAATTAAGTTCAATATGTAAACGCATTCCAAAAAAGATGCAAAATTAATAACAGACACTTGTCAAAACCACATTTAAACCAGTATTATTCCAACAAACGCTTAAAATCTGCTCCAATAAATAATATTGGAATTGAGACAACTAAAAAGGATAATTTCTAAGATTATAGATGGATTTTCAAATAGGAAACGTTTAGCGAATTGTTGAAGTTATACGTATAAATTGAACAAGTTAAACAAAAATAGTGGCGTTAGACAAGGTGACACAGCCTATGTGCTGTTTTTTTTCTGTGGTAAAAGAATCATGATTTTAATTCTCAAACATCAAAATGACAACATACTAGAAAATCCTGTAAAACTGGCAATAATTATTTATAATGAGTTCGATAATATTATTTAGCATTAACAAAAGTCAAAGTTTGAACATTCATCATTTACTGGGTTTCAAATCTTATGAATATTATCCTTATCCATATTGTAACACACAAAATCAAAACCCAAAAGTTTTTGATCCATACTTAACAACTAAAGAAACCTGAAACATACTGTGTCTCAATTATTTGGTAGTAAATGAATACGATGCCTATACTTGTATGAAACTGGCTGAGCCCTTAAGACTAGGTTTTGTGAGCACCGTCATAAAATGTAAAAGCCAAAAAATTGACATGTTTCTTTATCGCCATTACAAAAATAATAGTCATTCACCTAGTAAAATTATAATTCAACCAGTTGAAAAAAATTATATATGATCCAAATTCATCATATAGATTAAAAAATATAAAGAGACATGAAACTGAACTAAAATGGATTACATTTTTGCAATCACCTTTTCCTTTAGGTTTTAATGATAATATATACCATGAAGGTAATATATCTAAATTGCCAGCTTTTGATGTTTTTCTCTTTTGGAATGTAAAAAACGTAAAAGTAGATCTCATGGTAAACGTAAAAATGGCAACATTAAGCGCAAAATTTGTATTGAAAAACAAATAAATACTTCTCTAAAGGATCTTTCTATAGCTTTTAAAATCATGGTTGGCATGGCTTATCTTCATTTTAAAGTTCCTTGCCTATCTCAGTTTTATGTAATTGAGAGTTAGAGGCTAATAAACTTTATGATAGAGCAAAACAATTTATACAAAGCAGCACTTCTTACAAGGTTTTATGTTCAACATTTCCTTAAGCCTTATATCGATTCTGAGGTCAACCATAAACAACATTTTATCAAAATTCCATTCATTAACAAATGTATGAAGTTTATAATTAACAAAGTATCTTTAAAGATAATTTAGTGATTTCATATATTCCAAATTACTTTAATAATTCTGAAACTCCTATCACTTGCTATAAATATAACAAACCAATAAGGTCTACTGTATTTACCTTTAATAAAATTGTAACTGATATAAATATAGATTCCAATACTCCTGACTCCTGAGGTTGTCAAAATTCTAATTATTTATATCCCCTGCAGGGCATGTTATTACAGGTAATCCAAATGTCATTCATGACGCTAGATTTCGCATTATTATTTTTAAAGGTCTTAAACATAAATTTCCCTCTAATATTGATTTCCCTAAATGTCGTAGAGAGATCGCTGCTTCTTTTAATGACTTCAGTGATTGTAGGTGTTAATGAGAAAATGTTGAACCTGATGCCTTGAAGGAATAGAAAATTAACATTTTAAAATTATTGATACTCGTATATCATTTTACTATCGTAATACACATCTTTTACCCCCTAAACCGAAATCGTATTTTCGTCATCTTAAACGAGGTATCCAGGATTTTCATATGAACTATGTTTTGGGTCTAACAGATAAAGCTGCTAACAATGTTGTAGTTGTTTGACGATTGTATTATACCTATAAACTGCAGCCTTCTTTGAGTGGGAGGGTGGTTGTCGATGGACATGGTTGTCATACAGCCCTGCATTTTGGTGTCAAAGCTAAAGAAAACCAAGGCAAAGTTCTAACGTTGTACTGGTTACCTAAACTCCATAAAAAACCTATAAAACAAGATTTGTTGCAAATTCTAGCTCTTGTACGACAACAGAACTTACTAAATTGTTAACCTCATGTCTTACAGCTGTTAAAACATCTTATCAAGTATTGTGAAAAGGTATATGAGAGATCTAGTAAAAATCTGTTTTGGTCTATTAAAAATTCAGGTGAAATTTTTGATAAACTTAAAGCTAGAGATTTCAATGCAACCAGTTTATCTACTTATGATATTCTACTATTTACACTTCTTTACTTCATAATTTAGTTTAAGATAAACTTATTGATCTTATTGAAAGAAACCTCAATAGATAAAGCTCTTCTTACCTTGCATGTAACGACAGAAATGCATTTTTACTTCGGAAACACCGTAAAAGTATCATGCATGGTCTTGTCAAAATGTTTGTGATGCGCTGACCTTTTTGTTGGACAACTTTTCATTTGATTTGGCACCAAGTTGAATAGATACGTAGTTTGGATTCCTATGGGCACTAATTGTGCTCCCCTGGTTGCCGATTTATTCCTGTTTTGTTATGAGAGGGACTTTATGATGGCTCTTTCTGATGATAATCAGGCTGATATAATTGATTCTTTTAACACTACATCCAGATATTTGGATGATAATTTAAACATTGATAATGTTTATTTTGACAATATGGTAAGTCAAATATACCCTTCAGAGCTCCAACTTAATAAAGATAATACCTCTGATACCGAAGCTGCGTTTTTAGACTTGCATTTGTCAATTTCTTATGATATTGTTTCAACCAAAATTTATTATAAACAAGACGACTTTGATTTTCAAATTGTCAATTTCCCATTTTGATGGTGATGTTCCTCGCTCTACATCCTATGGAGTCTATATCTCTCAACTTATTCGTTTTGCTAGAGCATCTAGCCATGTTGCTGACTTCAACACTCACAACAAACTTTTAACTCAGAAACCTATCAAACAAGGCTATCAGTATCATAAACTTCGATCTCTCTTGCGCCAAGGAGTTTTGGAACCTAAATTCTATGGTGACTTGGTGTATAAATTGAAGAAGATTGTTGGCTCTAATAATTTTTCAGAGCAGTTCATTAAAATAATTTCATTTTATAAAAAGATTGGCTATAATATTAATGAAATGCAACAGACTGCATGCTTGGTGGTCAATCCAATCACGGTTGGCAACTTTGCTTTCCTCTTTAATTGCACGCTGGTGGGTCGGACTTCAGACTGTATGATGGTTCCAACTTAAATACTTATCTATTGATGAGATGGTAGGGGCCAGATGCTTTGGCTGTTGTCAGGCCCACTGGGGTTTACCTGTTGGATTTCTTTTGCTCTGGTATTCAGTTTTATTTACTGTACTGTCCACATCTTTGCTTATATCTCCTTTTTTTAACTTGATTTATATGTGCTAGGAGATGATGCTTTGATAAGTTAGGGGTCTTTCATGCAAACCAAACACCTATGTGTCTTGATCTACATCTGAACTAAGGGTGAGGTTGTATACGTGCATTGTTCAACCGAAAAGCTTTTTTTGTCATTATATGAACGTCAGTTTTACGTAATAAGCGTACTATGAGCTTTCAAAAAGCACTGTTGCTTTATCAACTCTTTCAATTTGTAGGATGGTTTGAATGCATTTTGACAATGTTCTGATTATTTTGAACTACGTAGCTCCCCCTATGTCCATTTATCGACGTCAAGCTTTACGATTACATGCTGATAGTGCGTATACGGCAAAGTCTGACATTCATACGCGATTTAAGTAATGTGTAGCCAATTAGCACTATAACAGAGTAGCCAACACAACTAAACAGTGACATGTCTTGATGAAAAAAAATAGTTATTATCCATATTTTAAGGTTTTTCTAAATTGACGTTAAATTTGGTTTATTCCAATTTTATCCTTAAATGTGACTTGAAACATAAGTTCTGATTCTTAAAAATAAATTCTCTAACAATGATTGGTGGACTCTTAGTCATTTCAGTTTCTAGAAACTGCTGAAACAAAAGAAATAAATCACTACCGTTTAGGCATTGCCTTTACTTGCGGCACAGCATAAAAACCCATATTAAACGTCATAACTAGAAATTGCAAACTTTCAAAATGTACCTTTTTCTGTACGTGTATTTGCCTTGCATACATGAAAAGTTTTCGAAAAAATATTAAGACATATATATCCGAGCCAACAGTGAAATAAAGTTGTTTTTTTGACCTTGCGACGTCATGTTATATGCATTAAGTTAACTAATTTGTTATTTACGAGCTTGAAGCAAACAAAAAATGTCAGGTTTCTTTAGTTGTTAAGTATATTCTGAACAGCTTTATGGCTCTCAAGAAAATAAATAAAACATAAGTGGACGCTTGGCACTTTTGTTAAGTGCATATATTCTACAGAAAAAGGGCCTGTCAAACAATAAAAATATCACTTATTGCATTTACTAGCACTGTTGCATGCATACATGTATTATAACATATATTATTACATAGGCAATTATCAGGACCCGTAATTACAATGCCTCTTTAAAGTTAAGCAAGACTTAAGTTAAGTAATGATATTTCAACATGCTATATTAAATGCTAGTAAATTGCATGGATCGATGTGATATTTGTGGTCAAAGAAATCATAGTGATATACAGAAAAAATGATACTATTTTGATTTTAATCAGTTTGAAACGTTATTTTCGCATCTTGAAAAATCAATACTTAACTTAAGTCTCCCTTAACTTTAAGGAGGCATTGTAATTCCGGGTCTAGATCGCCATTTACAGGGCCCTAGATAAGAGTTCGTAATTGAAAGTTATTTTCTTATGTCTTAGCCAAATCATATGTTGAGCACTCGAAACACATGTTTTGATTCATAGGTTAGTTAAAGCATTTACACTTTTACACTAAAATTCCTTATATGGACCTATGTATACTTTCTTGGAACTTAAGTTTGAAAACTACGTTTGCATTATAGTTGTTGTCTGTTGAATTTAGTCTTATTTGTTGAACTGGAAATGTCCATAGCATATAGCTGTCAGCGTTATCACAGGTTCTTATATCTCAGTTCTCTGAAATGAAAAACAAAACAAACAACATTGAAGCATATACTGTCGTGCCAACCAAGAGTGACAGTGATGTCATGTTTTGTTTACAAAGTTATCAGGGACTAAAAATCGATAGATCACTTGTGTATTAATCCTATCCGCAGGATAGGATTAATACTCAAGCGATATATCGATTCGCATTAGCTCAAGCAGAGTGTACAAGTTAATGTTTTACATAGCAATTGTTAAAAAAGTATCACGTCACTGTCACTCTTGGTTTGCACGACAGTACGTACGAAATAAACCCCAAGTATGCATATTAGAGTGGCCTTATGGAAACACGCAGTAGGTTTTGATAAAACATGAGAGTAGCTTTTTTGAGCCATGACCTGACAAAACCAACAAAATGAGTCTGGGCAAAGCTAAGACTCAGATCAGGCTGGGCATCCGAAACCCTGTGGCAGAAAATGGTTTAAGGGCATTTCAAATGGTTAAAATGAGCCCTCGAGACGCGCAGCTAAACATTTTTAGTGGCATTTTTCTTCCAAAAACAAATTAAATACTGTAAAACCTGTCTTTGGTGGCCGCTCAAAAAGAAGACTAAAATTGGTTTTCAAGACCGATTAGTGGAAAAGAATTTCTAGCGATAAGGCGAGCAATCTCCCCAAACAAAACGTTCGTTTTATTTTGTTGAAATAACGACTGGAGAAACTAGGCACATTCAAGAAATATATATAGACGGGCCGTCGATGCACCATTGCCCTCGAAGGACCTCGGACAGTCTTAATGAAGGATTGCCCATAAAAATGACCAGAGAAAAGTTTCAACGAAAATGATATTTTTTCTATGAAAAAGATAGTAGGTTCAACCCTTGACTTATCCACAAAAGCCTTTTTCTCATTGGACAAGTACAAATTGAAAAATATGGGTTGAAAACTCCGTTTTTGCAATTCAACATATAGAAAATAGAAAAAGTTTTACTGAGGTGCTTTCCCCCCCGTGACCAAACTAATCCTTTGGCATACAGTTGTAGTTTTTCATTTCACACATCATATAAAAACGGCGTGTTTGGTCACGGGGGGGAACGCTGTCAAAATGCTCAAAAACACTTTATTATAAAAACTTTTTAGATACTTATTTTGTGAAAACCTGTAGGTAAAAATCAATTTGCAATGGCATATATCAGGGCTTTAGTTATGAGTGCTTACAAAGAAATTGATTGTCTCATTTTTTAACCAAAACATTATGTTGTGGGTACTCAAAAGAACCGTCGCAATGAGACGGTTCTTTTAAGCACCAAAATTATAGGTCAAATCTGATGTGTAAGAAAATATTACGATTTTACGCTAAAAACTGTGTTTATCTAGACAATGATTTATACAGTATATAGATATGATACACCTCAGTGAACAAGTCGCACTGGTTGAACTCGAAACATTACAGGTAATAGTCAAAAGTAATTGACAGCACACTTCTTTAGACGAAACAATGCAATCTTCTCAACCCGAATTTTATGCAAACGCAGCACTTTCGTCTCAAGTTTTATGCTGCAAACATTATATTAATATGTATTTAGGTGAATACTCAACGAAACTTTGACTTTCTGTGAAATAAAATTTGGTCACAAAAAATACCCCCACCCCCTAAACCCTAAAGTCCTTGCATAATTATGCAATATTCTAAAAATATTTTTATTTTGTTAGATGCACTAAATGTAAGGGTTTTATTTAAGCATAAAACTATAGTTGTCAGTTATGCATTATGCTAGCCACAGGCTGTCAAAATTTGGGCAGATTGAATAGGAAACTGTCCGAGGTCCTTTGTATATTCAAAACGGGATTTCCTTAATGCATGTAATAAATCTACTTCTTATTGAATGAGAATTTATTTCGATTATCAACTGTACTTGTTATTCAGTAACATATATGGGAACTAGACCGTTAAACAAGGGTACCAATCGTCCTATCACGCTATGTACAGTAAAACTATTTATGCAGTTGATGTACAATAAAAACGACCATTTTGCAAAGTGGTCTATTTTTTGTCAGATATTTGATGTCTTCTTTCGCTTATACAACCCCTTTCCCCCCTAGACCCAAGACGCCCTTTACATATGTAATATATTTGTATAGCGACATTTAATTGTCCAAAGGGCATCTTGGGTCTAGGGGGGGAAAGCATCTAAAAACAAACTGAAAGACGCCAGTTTCATCTTTTCAATGGCAAACGTCACAACTTTAAGTATATTTCGTACGCATGCGCAGAAGGTATACCGCAAAATTTCGAAAGGGAAGGGCACTTATATCCTTAATATTTTAGCACTTTTACTTTTTGTAAAACTTGCAAAGGATTTACTAAAACTCTCGTCTAAACGGCACCCAGTCTAAAGACGTAAAATGAGGGGTGGGAGCAGAAGGCGCAAGTTTTAACAGTTTTGTAAATGATGAATCGTTTTGAAACCTATTTTTATGCTTTCTATGTAAATTTTACTACCGGAACAGACCAATTTTAAAAACATTAGGGCAATTTGAAAATCATGTCAACTAGGGAAAATATACGCCTTATCGCTAGATCTCCTTTACTGAATTATAAATGGTGTTATGAGAAACTATAGGTGACAAACTTATTAATACCACAACAAAAGGTGAGTCTCATGAGTCTAAATAATGTTTTGAAATGAGAGAAAAAACAATAATAAAACAAAGAGATCCATAATTATCTTATTCTTATTTCTCAACCAAAACATATGTTGTGGGAACTCGAAATAACCAAATCAATGACAAGGTTCATTTGAGCACCCAAAACAAATGTTTAAATTGATGTCAGAATTTTAGGCCATATTTCTTTCTTAACTGGGCCTATGAACGCCAAAATAACTCCATCATAATTATAGCTCTTTGCGTGCCAGCGGCGAATTTTGTCGTCTGCTGCTAATCTTTGCAAATGGTATGAAACCAGATCAGGCCCTACAGAACGTCGGCGGCCTCATCTGGATCTAAACAGTTTGACACTCTCATAGTGTTCCTGAAAGAAATTTACGAAAAAATTAATTTTGGAAAAAAAGTCAGCAGACGAAGAAATAATCAAGAAATTTTCTACTTACGTGTACATAAACCACAGTAAGCGGGACACTGGTCTTGGGCCCAGAGAGCGAACTCCTCAGTACATATATAATTATATCCATATACAGAGCAATCTCGCTTATCCACACACCCTGAAAATGGAATGATCTTCATGCGCAGATCAAATAATTTTTGTCAGGGGGTGTCCAACTTTGACAGTTTTATCTCTTTGTTTTAGTTGATGAGGGGAGGGAGGACCAAAATATCACCATAAGCTGGCAATCATCGGCCCGCCAGCAAAACAGCATTTAAATGGCGTTTCGCACGCAAACCAATGATGGCCCAGCATTCAGTGTTGGTAGGTATCTTTGTGATTTTTCAGGGGATCAGGACCAGTATTGCTAAGGAACCCGGACCCCTGCCCCCTCTGGAGTCACGCATGATCTGTTCATCTTATTTAAAAAGACATACCAACTTCTGATTTAGTATCAGTTCAGTTGCAGAAATTTATTTTTTTCAAAATAAATCGTAGGAAGGAAGGAAAACGTGAAACTAGTGAGTATGATCAGGGAATACCACAAACACAGCCTGCAGAATAACCCACGGCACCGTGAGGAAGAGCCGCAAAAGCAATAACAGTCACAAGACAACAGGAAGACAAGACAACAGGAAGAAAAACAAAGTAACAAACAAAGTAAAGCTACCAGCTGTCTGTTTCGCATCAAGATTATTGCGAAACTAGAAGGTATAGAAGGGATTTCCCGCCGAAATTCTATGTGTCCATTTTAGTTTTTGTTTTTTTAAGTTTGCAATTTAATTTCGTAAAATATGTCATTGTAGCATGTGAATTGCCTAATGATAACAGCTTGGATCAACGGATGTTGCTGAAGAATTAAAAAATAATACAAAGTAAACTGTAAATAGCATCAACAACATAATAAAGTGACACGAAACAAGCATTGAATATTGTCGGTAATACCGCGCTTCTTCCTATGCTATATATTTTGACGCCAGAGGGCGCGCTTTCATTTATAATTTATAGAGTATCCCTTTTTCAGAAAACGGTGACAGGAGACGTTTTGACTGAATGGTTTATCCGAAAATGGAACCTGCTTATTTTTAAATAAATATATCGAAAAATTCAAGCGTTTCAACTTTCGTCCTTTTGTAAAACGTTTGTTATAGGATGCAAGATATTTCTTACAGAAACATCAATCTAAAATGCCATAAATATAAACTCATTTAAACCTTAAAGATGAATATCAACGAAAACATTACAAAGATAAAAACATCTTAAGTTTAAAGGGAAGCAACCTAGTGGAAATACAAGTTAAAATTTTGAGAAAAGATTAGTACCAACTTTAGCACAGAGATAAGACCCAAAGTATTCATGATTCCACGAACCTTCCAAAAATCGAATTCATTACTTAAATGATTGAACTTTTTCATCCAGGGGTCGCGAGTTTGACTCCAGCCCAGCCCCATACTATTGCGGAGATTGATCATGAAATAAGTTCTTTGGCAATTCTTCTCTCTTCCGCTGAGTCAAGAAGGGTTTTTTAGTATATGCACGAAGTACTGGTACTGGTTAACTACTTTGTCAAGCTTGCCTAGTAAAAACGTGTGGTGTACATGTTTTGCGTCTCTAAAAGCTGTCTTTCCGGTTAAGACTTGCTTACAACAGTCTGTTCAGAGACTAGCGTATTGACTGGAATTTCGCTTGTTGCAGGCTATGATATGATACTTTCAAATAAGGGAATAACAAAGGCGCTGATATGCTAGAAACAAAATTACAATCTTCTAGCTAGTCTCTGTAGCTGAGCAGGCAGGTTTGTGCATGCATCCTCGCGAGAAAACCTGTGTTCTACAGATTGAAATTTCGGTTATGGCAAGCTAACATATACTTAAGGAAAAAAGAAAGGCAACAGGTGGAAATATAATTTTTGCATGGTTAAATGACGGTTTCATGAAATCTCATTTTGAATTTTCTAATTGATTATTTGTAGCATGTGATGAAATTACAAAACGTCATTTCAACTATGGCATGTCAAGCGTTGCAATATTGTATGTGGAAATATATGTGTTGTATATCGAAATATTTATGGGCTAAAACATATATTTGTGGACTAAAAAATATTTATGTGCTAAAAAGAATATTTGTCGACATAAAAATATATTTGTGGACATAAAAATATATTTGTGTACTAAAAATATATTTGTGGACATAAAAATATATTTGTGGAAATAAAAATATATTTGTGTACTAAAAAATATATTTGTGGACATAAAAATATATTTGTGGACTTAAAAATATATTTGTGGATATAAAAATATATTTGTTGGCATAAAAATATATTTATGGACTATATATATATATATATATATATATATATATATATATATATATATATTTATATATATATATTATATATATTTATTGTGTATAAAAAAATATTTGTTGTCTATAAAAAATATGTGTTGTGTAAAAAAATATTTATGTTCTAAAATATATATTTGTTGTCTATAAAAAATATATGTTGGGTAAAATTAGCATTGTGGGATATTAGCTATTTCCTCAACGGTCGTGTATGAATGTGTCGTGTGTGCAGCGGTGCCCTATGGATACTTCATTTCATTGCAATTCTTTACGAACCAGAACATGAGATTACGGTACAGTCAGGTTGTCGTGCAATGAAGGCTCAGATAAGCCTGGGAAAATGCGCATGCTCGTCAGAGTCCCACCAAAAGACCAGGATGAAGTAAGATTAACACTTGAGAAAAAGTACCGAATCACTACTGAAACTCACATTTTACATGCGACAGAAACATTAAACTCAAATACCTGCTGGCGTAGGTCTAGGCGTTGTTGTCGAGGTCGTGGTTTGAATCTCGCTAGAGGCGAAATATTTACAGCATCGATCGGCTCTGTTGATTTACGTTTTAATTTGCAATCCCAACCAAACCAACCCCATCCACCCCTACCCTACTGTAATATACTTGCCACATCCTAGTCTACACTACCTCAAGTCCGCATCTACATATTGAAACTACCCACACTCCGTACATTGCCCCTCCCTACCGTACATTTTTGATCTGATATAGTAGTGACGTAGCCTTTTTGTTGTATAACGCAAATGTGTTTAATGAATATACCCTGTCTTGCACTCCACGCCATACAGCCATTTTATAGGCCAGCACTCTCACCTCAAGTAATTGTTTTGTTTTTGCATAACTCTAATCTCTGACACCTGCTTCTGAAGGCTAGTTGGTAAGAGCATTGTAGTCAAGATTCAGTTCCCGATCATGGCACAGGATTTTTTAGCTGTGGTCTACATTTGTTGCGGCTGTTATATCTGTTATCCTAGATAATTTGCATATTTTATTACACCTAATGGCTGTTGTGGGTTAGTAAGGAGCACGTCACGTCGCATTGTAACTGCTTTATCCCCAATATTTTCTACACCTTACCCATCCTTTTATATTATAAGAATCCATTTTGAGTGTGAGGGTAGGGTAGAAAATACTTGCACATGTTACCCAGGCTGTCACCTAAGGGTTTCTTTACATAGGTTGTGTTGGGTATGTAGTGGAACTCACGCACATGACAGTCATGTCACGTCATTGTTATGTTAAAGTGACGTCATCATCTTATGTCCCATCTCAGCTTATTCATGAACTTCTTGGATCCCCTTTGTTTTACCGTCTAAATGTGAGTCTGTCGCTTTCCCATTGGTATTCTGGGTCAGGTGTGGTACTTGATTGTATCGATTCCTGATCTTTGCACCCTTATTTACTTTGATGGTGAGCAAAAAAAAAAGAATCCATTAATTGTGTGAGAATGGGATAGAAAACTGCTGTACCTCGGCATCACCATTCGCCATCACTTGGCAAGCCTCGTGATTCCAATTGGTGATCCTCGGAACAGATTTGTCTATCCCAACCTCACACTCATGATGGATTCTTATAATCCATCCTGAAGATCACCGTGTTGCATCACGAAGCTTGCCGAGTAATGACAAACAGTGATCCCACGGTAGGGTTTTTCTCACCTATCCTCACCACTGTTAATATTGTTATTATTATTTAATTTTAAAATATGCTTCCAGAAGTCCCTGACTACGCTAGAGATGCAATTTTACATAATGACGTGACGCTAACATAATAACAATGACGTTACTTGACGACCATGTACAAAAGATTCAATACAATCAATGTACATGTATGTAGCCCTCACGTGGGTAAGATAGAATGGGCCGCAGGGGAGGGGGTGGGGGGGGGTGAACTCTCATTTTTTTCTTCATAAGTAGGCCGGTGCCCAGCATCTACCGTTAACCCTAAAAAATATCAGTAATTTCAAGCATCCAAAAAGTATTTGAAATTTTAGCAACCCCAAAAAATATCCCCCATTCTGTATCTTAGCCTTAGGAAAAGATCCTTAAATGCATAGAAATGACCCCTAAATATAGTCCAGTTTGTGATGACCCAAAAAATATCTACAAAATCGTCAGACCCCAATTTTTTTTCATTTTTCTGACCCCCCCCCCAAAAAAAAAAAAAATAAACGAAAAAAAAACGAGCCTACGTATGAATGAAAATATCAGAGTACCCCCCCCCTCCCCCTGACGCATGGGTAAGATAAGATTTTCTATCCCTGGGTAAAATCTCTAATATCGTTATCCGATGTGCAAGAAAGCACCAAAAAGTTAGTATGACTAGGAAATGACTCAACCACAGGGTCAGTCTGATTATGTACCACATAGAACAGTATACCACATTATACCGCAGGATCCCCTCCTATGGACGGGTTTAACGAACTTTAGCATATTTTAACATAGTATAGTCATTTACATGCCCTTCTTTCTTGATGAAGGACACTTGACATCCTAATTACTGGCTCTTTTATATGAATTATGTGTTTGAAAAAGCCCTTCTATCCCTACTGTTTTACATCCAAAATCATTACTTTTTCGCTCATGAAGTTTCAAAACTTTTATCCCTTCTCTTTCTCTACTTTTTTGTGAAAGGGCATTTGAAAGCCTTTTAACTGCAGCTAAGTACTGGCTCAACCCAGGAAGACCCATCTCGACATGACTGAAAGTTGTTGACAGAGTCGTAAAGAATAAAAAATAAAAATAATATCATAATCTCATATTTAAAAGATTCCGAATGTTTGGTTTAAACATATTTTATTCAAATTAATTTGTACATGGTAAATACAAATTGAAACAATAAGATGAGGATAAGAACGGAAGCATGTAGCTTATATAGTTCTTCTCCAATGCGAAGTAAGATGTAAGTGGAAGGCAGATCATATCGAATACTGTACATTATAACATAGAAGTCAATCAATGCTAGCAAGTATAGGTGCTTATTGAGTATGTCCCTTTCAGCATGCAGTGGTGCAAGTCAACGGGTGGAATTTATGATTAAATGATTCAAGTCTTAAACAAGACACTTGAACTATCCAATGTATTTAGCAGGACTCAGATTTAAGCATATTTGTTAGCATTGACAATACATAAGCTTTGATAATAAATGAAAAATAGGATGTGCAAGTGTTGGTTGGAGAGGAAGAAGGGGAACACCGATACCAGGCCTGGCCTATATGCGATAGGCAAATTGCAATAGTGGATACCGTCACATACTACATCTTAACTCTTATTGTGTCCTGAGGCTAAGAGCAATTGAGATGGATATTAAGTAAAACGCTTAGTGTCTGATATGTACTTATGTACCATTTGAAAGATGACAACATTGGTTTCATATGGTAGTGAACTACTTCCATATAGTAGCAAATTGAGAGAAACTGGCTGGTGCTTGGAGACCTCGTTCAGGAGCAATGTTCTGTGTTAAATGTATCGAGGGCATCTTAAGAAGAAATGTTGAGTGTTTTCAACGCTACCACAACTGCATAATGGAGATTTAGATATGTTTTTAAGGAACAGATCATTAAACAATGAGCCACAGTTTGTTCGTAAACGTGTGTGTAAGATTTGTTATTTCCGATTGCCTGTAAATTAGTATTTATGAACTGGAGTAAAATCTCTGTTGAGGTACAAACACTATCTAGCTGTCTGACTACGACAGGTAGTTCATTCCAGTCCCTAATTACAGATGGCAGAAAGGAGTTATAGTAAAGATTTGTTCTTGTAGCAATAGGCCGGAGATCGTGAGAATTACGTAAGTTGTAGCTGGGTGCATGATCAACAGATTGAGGCACTAAGGAGGAAAGGTATGATGGAGAAACATTCCGAATGTTTTATAAAATGTATGCTTCAATTCTAAATCATGACAAGTTTTGACCACCATTTAAAATGGTGGTCAAAACTTGTCAAAATTTAGAATTGAAGCTCAGAGTACCATAGTTCTATATTAATCATAGTAAATGTGCTTCTTGAGTCATTGACAGCGTAACTTTGAGATATGGTTTCAGATAAAGTTGAGTTCAGGGCCTGGAATTACAATGCCTCCTTAAAGTTAAGGAAGACTTAAGTTAAGTATTGATATTTCAACTTCCTATATTAAATGGTAAATAAATTGCCTGGATCAATGCGGTACTTGTGGTCAAAGATATCATTGTGATCTTCAGAAAAATGAAACTATCTTGATTTTAATCAGTTTGAAACTTTATTTTTCGCATCCTGATAAATCAATACTTAACTTAAGCCTTCTTTAACTTTAAGGAGGCATTGTAATTCCGGACCCTGGGCCCGGAATTACAATGCCTCCTTAAAGTTAAGCAAGACATAAGTTAAGTATTGATATTCCGGCAGGACAATGTCTATTTGGCTGCCTGCTAAAGAATTCCTCATGAGGTCTTCTGTGAGAGTCACAAGCTGGGTCTCACATGAGCGGTTGGATCAAAATAGTGAGTATGATCAGGAAATACCACAATCACAAACTGCAGACAAACCCATGCTGTAGATCGTACGATAGGTTGTGTTGGTCCATGTGAGAAATCACATAAGTTATGACAATGTACTTTAGCACTTTATAGACACACACTCCACGTTTCAATGAGCGCCGTAGCCTAACATGCCGAAACTGATGGCTCAGTCTGCATTTATATGATCATGTACATACTACAAACATTAAATACACATAAATAAGCTAATAGACCATTGTTTGGGCCTGATTCGGTCAGGTTCAGTTACAAAAGACGCAAAGCTAGACGAGCGCTTCATGTTTCAATGAGTGCCGCGACCTAACCTAGCTCACTTTGTACATAGAATCTTGTGCGGATCCAGAGGGGGATAGGGCGTCCGGACACCCCTGAAAAACACAAAAATATAGGGTTTCCTATCAATACTGGTCCAGATCCCATAAATTTAACACAGCTACCAAGCCAGCATTCACTGTTGTGTCATCATCGACACGTCAGCTAAATGGTCCGTTTTAGTGGTATTCTGGTCATCTCCCCATCATCAACTAGAGAAGGCGATGGTCCCACATAAGAAGGGTATGCCGTGTAAAGAGAGATCGATGAGTAGGGCGAACCAAGATTTATTTAATTGTTTTCAGCACTTCGGATCGGTTCAAATTTAGATAGATGGGCATAAGTTGGGTTTTCTTTTGTTCCTGCTCATTGATTCTCTTTTTACAGGCATGTAGATGAGTGCGCTATCAAATATTTTCTTATTTTCCTACCAAACGTGTTATTGCTACTCAAATATACCGTTATAAATTCTAGGCACCAAAAACAACATATGTTGTGAATACTCAAAGCATTCTTCAGGAGACGCTTCTTTTGAGTGCCCAAAACTCATGGGAAAGAAAGTACTTGAAAATTTATGACGAAACGCACGATGAACTCACAAACCTCATAAGACATCGTAACGTAGCCCTATTTTTCACAATTTCTGTGAAACTGCCTTGTGACAGTCTTGCAAGTTTGCGGGGCTACCTCACGACTGTCATGCGGCTGCCGTGCAAAGACTGCAGCTTTCATTTGTGAACATCGAGGAACTCGTGAGATAGCCGTATTAGCATCGTCAGTGAAACAGTCACACGACCGTTAAGGAAATAGCTAGTATCCCACAATGCTAATTTTACCCAACATATATTTTCTATAGACAACAAATATATATTTTAGAGCATAAATATTTTTTTACACAACACATATTTTTTTACACAACACATATTTTTTACACAACACATATTTTTTTACACAACAAATATTTCTTACACACAATATATGTATATTTTAGTCCATAAAAATATTTTTTAGTTCACAAATATATTTTTATGTCCACAAATATATTTTTATGCCCACAAATATATTTTTATGTCCATAAATATATTTTTATGTCCACAAATATATTTTTATGTCCACAAATATATATTTTAGTCCACAAATACATTTTATGTCCACAAATATATTTTTATGTCCACAAATATTTTTTTTTAGCACATAAATATTTTTTTTAGTCCACAAATATATGTTTTAGCCCATAAATATTTCGATATACAACACATATATTACCACATACAATATTGCAACGCCTGACATGCCATATTCAACGCTAGAGTTTATGCTACAAGGTGAAAACATATGAAAACGTAATATGCGACGTGAACGTCAGAATTAAGATCACTAAAAAATAGTAAGTGAGTATGATCAAGAAATACCACAAACACAAACTGCAGACAACCCCGTGGCACCGCGAGGAAGAGCTGCTCAACCGTCACAAGACACCAGGAAGACAAATTAAGCAAAGCAACCAGCTCTCTCTTCCCCATCAAGTCTTTTGCATGCTTGCATGGTTACATTGCGTCGACTTGACAATTTGCAAATAAAAAAAACGTCCAATCATATTCGTAATGCAGTCAAATATTGCGTCAAAACCGTCTACTTGAATGCCAAGATACACAACGACAGAGAATAAGCAATTGACGTCACTTAGAGCCGCCGAGTTTGTGTCGTTGGTGTATATACAGTGTAAACCAAACCTAGAGGCATCAGAACATGCATTCTCGGAGAAAAAAACTGACTTTTCAGATACCGTCGAAATATGCTAGCAGGGTGTTTATATTGACGTTAGCCAAACTAAGCACGTCATAATGCAAATGAAAACACTTGATTACATGCTGAAAGTAAACACTAAAATTCTGTCACTGGACCATTCTCTCATTGGAAATGCGCATAAACCTTATGGAAACCATTAAAATGTAGGATAACATATTTTGATGCCATATTTGACTTTTGTTTGACGTCTGAAGATCTTAAATCATAATTATTGAAGAAACATCTTTATATTGAATAAAAAGTCAAACAGAAAAGAAATTTTACGCATCTAACGCAATATTCAGAGATGACGATAATGATGTTAAGGCAACGTGCATGCGTAATTGATAATTACGCTGAACTGTCGTAATTTGACGGTGACATACCACTCCCATGAATTTACATCATTTTCACAAAAAAACTGACGTCACATTGTATGCTAGCAATGAATCAAAGCGTTTGTTGCGTTTCTTTTTTCCTTAAGTATATAAGAGAATACCAAAGGGGCGGATCAGACTGTGGGATGAGTAGGCTGGTCCCCACTTTTGTTGTGTGCGCAACCCGACGACAGGTTTTTCTGGCGTTCAGCTTAGGTAAGTGTTTGGCTATAGGTGTTGTTCGCCACACACTTTCATGCTTAGGTTATAATCCTGTAAGATTGTAATGAATTCCATCTAACATTGTAGGTGATATGGCCCAGACATAGAAGCGTGTCAAGCAAAAGTATAGTTCGCAAAACGTATTCAATCTACAGAACAATGTGCATTTCGCCATTAAACATATTTTAATAGTCATAATCCCATTGAAGACATGTGCGGATCCAGAGAGGGTGCCAGGGGGTCCTTACCCTGCCCCCTGAAAAATTACTAAGCTATACGATTCATTAGCAATACTGGTCCGGAACCCCTGGAGAATCACAAAGCATTCAATGTTGGGCCATGCTCAACCCGCCAGCGAAAGGTCATAACGCCATTTAAATGGTGTTTCGCTGACAGGCCGATGATGGCTCACTTGAAATGGTATTGGGATCATCAACAGAGTTGGAGCCGTTTGACCCCCTTTCTGGATGCACATGGAGGAGGTACCCACAGTATATTTAGAAGACGGCTGTATGTCATACATTTGATAAACGCATATCTGTCTTCAAACAATAAAGCCAAACTAGTCTTTCAATATGTATTAAAAGGGAACACCTTCGTCACAAAATGCACTTAGCATTTAATTACATCCCGACACCACGATCTTTTTCATGAAATTTGGAACTTAGCACAATAGCGAGCGAAGAAGGCCCAGACGAGTCAGTGAACATGTGGAATCTCGATAGAGCCTTCTCAGAGGTTGGACGCCGATTGAAGTTCAGATATTTGGCTTTTAGACAAACTAAATATTGCAGATGGTTCATCCCTAAGATGAAGATGGTCATATACTATTTACATGCAATGACTTTAATTCAAACTATCGACAATTTGAAGAAAAAGTCCAGCATGCGCAGATTAAGATTTTTTCAGAGGGGTCCAACTCTGCCATTTTTTTATAGTTGACGAGGAGAGAGAGGAGCCAAATACCATTAAAAGTGGTTCATAATTGACCCTCCAACGAAACGCCGTTTAAATTGCCAGCAAAACGCCATTTAAATGGCGTTTAGCTGGTGAACCTATGGTGGCCGAACATCAGGAATGCTGGCTTGGAAGTTTTGTGATATCCAGAGGTGACCAGTATTGCTAAGGAACCGTATAACTGTCTGATTTTACAGGGGGTCCAGACACCTGTCCCTTACCCCTACCCCCCCCCCCCCCTCAAACTACGGAGAATTGACCCTGTTTCTGGAGCCTAATGAGCCAGCACATAAGATTTTGGATTCAATTTGTACGTGTCGCATTTACGAGCACCAAAGACACAGCCTCACCGTATATCTTTAAGAGAAGTTTCGTTTCCATGCCAATTCATTTGTAGGTATTGTTTCTTTTATTTATTATGTCTAACTTATTTTACAGAGGGGGGGGGGGGGGTGCGGGCGGATTCCAATTTGTCTATTTTAAAAGAAGCTAAGAAAAATTATATGGGCCAGTTCATTTTTTCCAGGGGGGTGGGGGTCTATTTGCTTATTCCTATGCCAAAAAAAAATACACAATACTTTGGTGGCTACATTTAATATTATGGCAATTATTATATCGTTTAAATAAATATGATTTTTCAAATAATATGAGTTGACTGAGATGACACATTTTTTTCTCATTTCGTTGAAATGTCTTTTCTAACACCCAGATTTACCGTCAGTTTAGTTGTAGAAAAAAAAACCTTTATGAATGCATCAGCTCTTATAACAACATGAAAAAATAGATAATTTTGAAAATTAAAGGGAGGTAAAGTTAGTCAAGACAAGTATGGATATATATAAATATGTGGTATCATTTCGTACTACCACTGACCCAGTAAATACATGAAATCGAGCGGTGCCATGAAATTTCCAACACTGTGGTATGTGCGATCAGCAAGGCTTAGACCAGCAAGCGCATATGGACAGTCTGGTCAGAGCCTTTGCTAGTTGCTTGAATATTCTACGTCTGTTAAGCTACTGATCAAACATCACTAGAACTGCCTAAGCTTAAAAGGAGGATACACAGTCAGGCTCATCTGAGTCTATTCATGTCAAAACGCCACATTGTTGGAAATCACATGTTGCAGCTCATATATTGATGTGTCCATGCTTGGCAGGAGTCCATGCGCAGAATCAGGAATTTTATTCAGGGGGGGGGGGGGGGGGGTCCAGGTCCGACGGCCGGAAAACAGTCTGGACAACGTCATTTTTTTTTTTGCTTTGTCTTTTTATAGTCCTGAACTTATTTTACAGTTAGCAGAGGGAGTCCAATGGTTTTATTACAGAGAAAACTATATTTTTCTAAGGATCCAGAGGGGGTCCAGAATTTTCCAGGGGGAGGGGGTCTAACTTTTTCCTTATGTTAATTTCTAAAGAAACCCATAGAACTTGTGATTTTCCAGGGGATCCCGACCCCTTTCCCCCCTCTGGATCCGCACATGCCTGAGGATGTGAGGCAGGAAGGGTCAAATATTTCATAGATAATTCATAGGGAGAATTTCGTGGTAGGAAAAATCATCCACAACACCGTTTGTAGCGAGTGCTACTTGCACGGGAGAAACTATTATTTCCGATAAAATATGTGCGCCCTCTGGCGTCAAAATTTTTAGCATATTCACATTCGTATTATGACAACCTAGTTTTGTCTTTTTACAACTTAGTATTGTCTTTTCACAATCTAGTTATGCCTTTTGAAAACCAAGAAATGACATGTTCTGAATGAAACTACTAGTAAATAAAAATTGGTATGATATAATGACACAATTAACAAAATAAAACTAGACTATTGACTTAAAAAGTCTAACATGTATGCAAAGAATTATGTCGGATAATCCCTTCCATAAGAAGGAACATAAATCACTGCACATCAAAACATGGAAAAACATACATAACTCTCACAATGGGAGCAACAATAAGCAACGAATCAACAATAACAGAACATCTAACTTAAAAACTGACAACAGTCTTAACCACTGGGGAAAGAGGGCGAGTTTATTACAGCTTACTTGTACCAAATCATGTTGCTGTTAAAACATAATACTTGTTTAGCTCACTGTTTTTCCTATACTGATCAGTCGTTTTTTCTACACTGTTTGCAAAAGAGAATGTTACTCATTAAGTAGGACAAGTGGTTAGACTTGATATGTTTTAGGAGATGATGCATTGATAAGTTAGGGGTCTTTCATGCAAACCAAATATCTATGTGTCTTGATCCACATCTGAATTAAGGGTGAGGTTGGCGCCGTTAAACCGGTTTAAGCCCTCCAGTAAAAGTATTTTTACTGACCGTTCCAAGGCGGTACTTCTTTTGTGGATCGTTTTTGTTGGTTATGCTTCATGTTGGTGTGTGTTGTTCTTCGTAGCCTTGTGGTCACCTGCTGGGAAAGGGCTGACCTCTAGGCTGTCGTGTGTGTTTTGTTTTGTCACTTTCCCAAATGTGTCCTGGTCAACATCTGAATCAATGGTGAGGTTGGCGCCGTGAAACTGGTTTAAGCCCTCCAGTAAAATACTTTACTGACCGTTCCAAGGCGGTACTTCTTTTGTGGATCTTTTATGTTTTTGTTCTGTCTTGTGTTTGCTGTGCTTTGTGCGCGTCTGTTTATGTGTGCTTCGTGGTCACCTGCTGGGAAAGGGCTGACCTCTAGGCTCTCGTTTGTGGTGTCTTCTGTGAGTTTGTCACTTTCCCATTGGTATCCTGGGTCAGGTGTGGTACTTGATTGTATCGATTCCTGATCTTTGCAACCTTACTTACTTTGATGTCTTATTTTATCTTTTACAGACAGTCAAGAATCAGCAAAAGCAAGTGCACACAATTCGTGTCCCATGCCCCATTTTTGTCATAGTAGGCTGGGAAATGCATTTAAATCTGCTAAACTCAAGTAGTAATTTTCTTTAAAGCCAAAAACTATCTTATGCCTTCTGCAAGGTATGTTTGTGTTTTTTTATACTGTTTTAGGAATAGGTTCGCCACAACTGTTTTAAATGGCTGCCCCATTCCTTTATTTACCTTATATATTAGTTATTTTAAAAAACGTATATTTAAGAAATCGACTTATAGACATTTTATAATTTGTGGCTTATGTATCAATTCACATGCATTATGTTACCATCTCTATTGCACATAATCGAACTTGAAAAAAGCTCTTCCTCATGGGTTGGTCTGCAGTGCGTGATTGTGGTATTTCCTGATCATACTCCTTTGTTTTTCTATAGCTGCCTTTTTGTTATAAAAAGAAGTTGGTTTTGGTTTTATTCTTTACGTCCCAGTCAACAGCTATGGTCATGTTGGGACGATCAGTTCACCTTACCACACTTTTTTCCTTGGCAAGCTAGACTAAGCTGTTAACCAGTACTTCGTGTACATACTTTCGCTTGTAACTGACAACAACCCTTCTTAAATTATTGGAAGGGAGCATAATGGCTGTAGAAATTATTCTTGATTAACCTCCACAAAAGTATGGGACCAGGCGGGGATCAAACTAGCGACCACTGGATCGTCATTCAGACACGTATCTGCTGCCAGACACGTTACCTAAAAGGACCCTTTTAACTTTCTTTAGCTGTGACAATCTGTTAGTTACCGGGCCGCATAGCGCAGTCGGTAACGTGTCTGGCTACAGATGCGTGTCTGACTGCAGATCCAGGGGTTGCGAGTTCGATCCCGGCCCGGTACCATACTCTCGTGGAGATTGATCATGAAATAATTTCTACGGTCATTCTCCTCCCTTCCGCTGATTCATTCAAGAAGGGTTGTTGTCAGTTACAAGCGAAAGTATGTGCACGAATTACTGGTTAACCGCTTGTTCAAGCCTGCCCAAGGAAAAAGTGTGGTTAAGTGAACTGACCGTCCCGCAATGACCATAGCTGTTGACTTGGGACGTAAAGCAACAAAAACAAACAAACAATCTGTTAGTCTAAGCCATTTTTTTTGTTTCATCCTAGTGTGTTAATTTTATTAGATAGTTTCTCGGTGATGATGCATTGGATTAGTTAGAAGCCTTCATGCGAGCTTAATATTTTTGTGTTTTAACAATAACAGAATCTAGGGCGAACACAGTAGCATATAGAGTAAGGATATTTTGTGGATATTTTTTCGGGGTCATCATAGTACTGGACTTGTTTTAGGGGTCTTTTCCATGCATTTTAGGATATTTTCTTAAAGTCAATGTACAAAATGTGAATATTTTTTGGGGTTGCTAAAATTCAAATATTTTTGGGTATGCTTGATATTCCTAATATTTTTGGGGGTAAACAGTAGATGCTGGGTCCAAGCCTACATATCAAACAAAAATGAGAGTACTCTTCCACTGGGATCGAAGTGGCATGCCGCTTTCGTTTCTTGGAGGTTGTAGAGATGAGATACAAGACAAAAGAACATCACATCGACAAAAACTGGACACCTATATATTACCGTCCATAGTAGGGTATAATAATTATAGGTTTTACGTAATATGTAATAGTTTATGTTGCTATAGTCTCAGTGGAATCTATAAATTAATTAGAGGAAACCACCCAGCTGTCAAATAGTCGTTAACTCAAATAATTGATAAAAAGGTGGTACAAATATCTATACCTTTGATGTTAGTATCACGCTGACTTGCAGTTTCATGCTGACGAGGTGTAGCTGTCAGAGGAGACGATATACCTTAAATATAAAGACAATGGTAAGGATATTAACCAGTACATATACAGTGTGTACACCAGTGTAAATCATAGCCATTTGTATTGTACAGGAAGTTTGGAAATGTGTAAAGGCAGTATACCTGCAAAATTCATGCAATATTCACACACTTTCTTGCAGCTCTCCAGCAATAGCAAATATGTGGATCTTTAATGTTTCTTTTTCTGTCTTATGTTTGCTTTGTCTTTGTGCGTGTCTGTTTTTATGTGCTTTGTGTTCACGTGCTGGGAAAGGGCTGACCTCTTGGCTTTCGTTCGTGGTGTCTAACTGTGAATTTGTCACTTTACCATTGGTATCCTTGGTCAGGTGTGGTACTTAATTGTATCGATTCCTGATCTTTGCACCCTTACTTACTATGCAAATATTTTGTGCTTTATGCGTGGAGAATTTGGCATAGATGTTGGTACTTATCGCATCAGAGAGCAGCGAAGGCTCATTCCACTCGCCAGAGTCATAGTTACAAGCATACAAAAAGTATAGATAGAGACAAAACATGTGCGGATCCAGAGGGAGTTGGGAGGGCAGGGGATCTTGACCACCCCTGAAAAAGCACAAAAATATAGGGGTTTTTAGCAATACTGGTCCGGATCCTCTGAAAAATCACAAAGCTACCAAGCCGGCATTTATTGTTGGGCCATCATCGACACGCCAGTGAAATGCCATTTAAACTTTCTGGATCCGCGCATGCAAAGGCTCAGACCAAACTTTAGACACATATGTTTGCTAGTTATGTCAATATTGGCATTATTAGAGGCATTTTACATATGGGCCTCTTCGCGAGAAAACCTGTCTTCGGGGTTTCCGACAAAGCGAGTTTCCAACTTGTCTCCTCAGTTACAGAGACTAGCTAGAGAATTGAAATTTCACCTGTAGCAAGTTAACATATGATACTTTCCAAAAAGCGAATAACAAAGGCGCTGATCAGACTGCGCAGATGCGCAGGCTGGTCTGCGCATGTGTTATTCGCAAACCCCCGAAGACAGGTTTTCTCGCATCGAGGCCCATATATACCATACGCACATGAATCTCTTGTGCTTGCCAACATACAGTAGATACTTTTTTCTTGATTAAAATTGTCTTGTCTTGTGCATGAAGTTATAAAAACTTCTCTTGCTCATAACTGGTTCACTTGCATGCTAAGTTTTGATATAACATTCACATGATCCTGATAGAATCCAAATAATGCATTACAACAACGCACTTACCAATTTAGCAAAATTAGTCCAATGAAATAACCCAAGTTAAGCTGTAAGAAGCATAAAATAAGCTGTCTATATTTGTAGTCTAGGTGCATGACAAATAACATTTAAACGAGTTCATGTCCACATACTCATTTCACTGAAACAATGAAAGTAGTTGAGATTTTGTTTAATGGTAAAAAAAAAAACTCATTTATTGAAAAGACATATGTTAAAGGTACATATTGGAATTGTCTCCGTGAGGCAATTCCAATGTGTGCCTACACAATGTTTTACTGAATATAATTCAAATGTGTACCAACACAATATTTTACTAAATATAAGGAAAGCTTTTGGATTTTTTTACTTACCAAGTATCATGTCCATTGTCTTCAACTTTTTAAAACATCTCAAATTAAAAACCTGTTGTTCTACAGCAAATTGTTTATATTTGCATGACACTTATATCTAAAACTTTAAGTATTTAAATTACCTATTTGCCAATCTGGTAGTTGCGTGGTTGTATAACATTAGCCTGCTGTTGGTTAAAGGATGTGTCTAGCTCTGGTCTGTAGGATGCATCTTGAATGCTAAATTAATTTCACTGTCTCAATTGATCAATGTATCATTGGCGGATGGTGATACCTTTTAAAATGTATTTAAACTTTTTTGCCATTCAACACAGTATATGCATATGCTTAAACATTACCGGGTTAGATTATATAATTTCTGAATGTTATGTACAGGCTATGTAAAGACTGAAAGTCAAAGTTGCTACGTATCATTAGAATATAAGCCTTACCAGAACACAGTCCACAGTAGGCTGGACATCGTATCCTTGCCCAAGATTCAAATTCAATTGAGCATGCGTAGGCATGTCCGTATAAAGAACAGTCTTCTTTGTCTACACATTCTGCAAAGGATTCAAGTTCTATTTATCAGAGCCGTCATTTGGTAGTATGTGCCACACAGAAAAAAAATGTGATTTTAAATTAATGTTATCCTAATAATAATAAAGATATGCGTAAAAAGTAGCACAATGGTAACGGAAGACACACATTAATTTGCATGCATGTCAGCTTGTTTTGGTTAGTTATACATGCGCGGATCGAGAAGGGGAGACAGGGGGTCCGGACCCCCTCTAAAAATCACAAAATATAGTGTTTCTTAACAAAAAGTTAATGAGTATGATCAGGAAATACCACACATTCAAACACTGCCGACCAACCCCCGCCCCTAGAAGGAAGGACCAAAGAACATTAACAGTAACAAGACATCAGAAAGACAATAAAAGCAAGCAAACAGCTCTCTCTTCCTCGTCAAATCGATTGCAAAACTAGAAATGACACAAAATCATGCATGCCAAAACAAAGACCAACACAGAATCATACTAGTCTGGATCCCCTGAAAAATCAGAAACCTATCAAGCCAGCATTGAATTTTGGGCCATCATCGGCCCGCCAGCGAAAGGCCATTTAAATGGCCTTTCGCTGGCGGTCAATGATAGCCCACTTTCAGTAGTATTTGGATCCTCTCTTCCACTGTCAACTATTAAAAAACACATAAAACCAACGTTGTCAAAGTTGGACCCCCTCTGACAAAACTTTCTGGATCAACGCATGTTTTAGGCGTTTTACCATGGAAAAAACACAAAATATGTAACCTGCTGATGTTGCAAAGGTTCTCTGTTTCATCATAGTTCATTAATTTAATTATTCTGTTTCTCCATGATGATACATTGCAATAGATAGGAATCCTCCATGCGAGCTTAACATTTATGTGCTTCAACAACAGTTGAATCTAGGGCGAAGATACGTAACCAGTAATATGTATTTAAGCCACCCCAGTGGCTTTGGCTGCTCTCCATTCTAAGGCGGTGGTTCTGTTGTTGTTGATTTGCTGTTGACTTTTACCCCTATTGTCTGATTCTATAATTGTTCTATGTTTTGTTGTGCGTTACTTTGTGTCCATGCTATTTTTTCAATCATGTCGATGGGGAAGAGAGAGTCGATTTTTTTTGCTTTGTTTGTCTTCCTTGCGTCTCATGATTGTTGTGTGGCTCTTTCTCACGATGTCACGGGTTTGTCTGCAGTTTGTGATTGTGGTATTTCATGGTCATAGTCACTTACTGGTAACAAAAATAGATAGTTACATTAAAATAGGACTAGCAAATGCATTTAGAAGTTTATTTTTAAAAACATGCTTTAAGATATGTGAAAGGTGCATGCATAGAAAATCTACATGCAACAGATACAAGTGATATGGGAATGGCAATTTGTACTCTAGGTGTAAGTATGGAAGAATTATTATAAATCCTTCTTTTTCCAAGTACAAAACCAAAATATGTAGCTGCTGTAATCATTTATATTGTAAATCCACTATTAAATTGAACGTAAATGTTAGACCAGTTTATATTGTTATTAATATTGATCTTGCTTGAAGAGTTATATATGTTTTATCTAAAGGAGAGACGGATTGTGGCGTGTAATATATGCTGATCAAACTTGTAGAGATCTAAAAACTAGAATTACTGAGCAATACTTTCATTTGATGAAGTCTTGCAAAATTTAGACTTTTCTTTATAGACATTTCAAACACACAGATCATTTCCCTAGTCAGATTTTTATTCAGCCTGTGAAAAAGATATTATATGCTGATAATTTTTCTAAACTATATAGGAATATTCTTGGGCATGAATTAGAATTATAATGGTTATAATGATTTTACAAACACCTCACCCTCACGGCTTTAATGATAATATTTATCATGAAGTTAATATATCTAGATTACCTGATTTGTATGGTGCTTTTTTTCTTCTAGATATTTATAAACGCAATAAGTGATCTCATGGTGTACATTAAATAGGAATCTAATATGCAACATATACATATTTTAACATTTTCTGATTAAAGTATCACGTCAAAACATGCAGGTAACCATATTTCACTTTCATGAGTATTTACTCTTTATATATATGTACTTATTAATTTGGACATTGAGGCCAATGACTTCTATAAAAGAGAACATTGCTTTATGATGCAGCATTTCTTACAAGGTTGTATTCTTAACATGCTTTTCATCTTTATATTGACTCTTTATATTAACTCTGAAATCACTTATATTAAGCACTTAATCAAATTCAATTTGTCAACCAAGGGATTAGATTCATTGAACTCACCCAGATAGATCTGTTATTTCTTCTATTTCTACTTATTTTGAAAATAAGAAATCACCTATCATTTTTATAAGTACAACACACCTGAAGTACTGTATTAAACTATAACATTATAACATATTAGTAATTGAACTTGCTGCTGAAACTACTATTCCTGATTCTTGTGACTGTAGGGACTCATTATAGATAAGTATTATTATCAACCTGCTGGTTATAAAGTCACTGGGAAGTTAAAAATCATTACTGATTCAAGTATTCAGTCCATTCTACGTAAAGGATAGAAAAGGTTTCCTTCGCTGATAGACTTCAGAAAATGTTGTGAAGAATTTGCAGGTGCATTACAAGAGTTTGTATTCGATGGTGCAAGCGAGAGCACGTTCAATACAATCAAATTAAATATTTCTCATATAATCAAAAATATTTTTATTTTAAAGCAATAATTTAGATCTTCATCCGCATAAACCTGAATTTTCATTTAGAAATTTGAAGACAGGGGTCCATGAATTCCATAGGAAAATTGTTTTAGCGAATGCAGATAATGATGCTAGCAAGGTTGTGTTTGATTGGAAAATGTTTTACATTAACATCCTAAAGCAAGGACTTTCCACTGCTAAAACGTCTGAGCATAATTTGCTTGATTAGAGGTCTGTGGTTGATAGGCATCGGTGCCATATGGCTGCTACGTTAAGTGTTTCTGTTGATGGGAATCATAGCAAAATTCCTACGTTTGATTGGTGACCTAAACTTCATAAAATACCTAATAAGTCACGTTTTATTGCTAAGGCTAGTTCATGTACTAGTCTAGTACGGATTTGTCTATACTTTCGACTTCTTGCCAAGCTGCTATTAAACCACGTTATTAAATATATTGCAACAGTTTATGAGAGCAATGCAAAAAATATTATGGTCTATTACAAATTCAGACCAGACTCTTCACATATTAGAATTAAAAGGGTTTCTAGCATCTAGTTTGTCTACATATGCTTCTCTACTCTCTATGCTACATTGCCTTATAATCTAATCAAAGAAAAACTAACTTTTAAACAATTTTGTAACACAAAAGGTTCACCTTCTTAGGCTTGTAATGATAAGCACGCTTTTTCCAATTCTAAACAACCTAAAATATAATTTGTGGTAATTAGGTTTTTATACTCATCACATCCGCTGACAGTCAAGGCCCTGCCAAAGAAAAGATGAGCGTCCTGGCTAGAAACCCTGTGCTCAGGTTGTCAACCAGGTCAAACCAAGTCCAGGCTGCTCAGCTACAGAGACTAGTTAGAGAACTTGAATTTTGCTTGTAGAAAGTTTCACTATGATATTGTTCAATTAGTGAATAACAAAGGAGCTGATGAGACTGCTTGGATGTGCAAGCTTGTTTGCACCTTTGTTGTTCGCAAACCACCAAAACTGGTTTTATCCTGTTGAGGCCCATTTAGACACCTCGTCTTGTTTGATATGTCTGCATGGTAATTTATTGGATGTTTTTTGCGCATATGCAATAAGAATCAAAATCTCATTTACTGGCTGATTTACCTTCACTGACTGGAGTAGTTACAGCCCTTGTTTCAAATGGAGCCTGACTTGTCCTTGAAGAGTCTTCCATACAGAAAAAAAAGATAAAAAGACAAGGCTGTTATGTCTATTAATTATCAAATATAATAAACTATGAAATGCTTTCAAGATCTCTGCATGGAAACACATAATTTAATGTAAAATTATTGTAAGTATAATCTAGTGTGTGGCTTTCAAAGATTAATTTTATACATGTATAAAGATAAGATAAAGAGTGGAATTATAAACATCCAATAAAAGCATTGAATGTTGATTCTGAACGCCACAAAAATATGAACCTAACCAGCCTATTTCATAACAAAATATCTTTATACAGGTTGCTTTGTGATTGTGGCTTTTTTGGGGCATGTGACTTTTTTATATTTTATATTGTCAGTATCACCAGCAAAAACAAGTAAGACTCAAATAAGCCTACTACAATGCAGAGACTAGCTAGATTATTGAAATTTTGCATGACTTGTACTAAGTTTAATAATGTACCTTTAAGAGGGCGAATAATAAAGGAACTGACCAGACTGTGCAGATCTGCAGGTTAGTCTGCCCTTTTTTATTTCACAACAAAGTAAAGGTTCCTCAGGAATAGGCCCATATCAATTTAATCGTTTACTTTAGCACCTAAAAGTATTCTTTGCTTAAGAAATAGATCAGCTCCAGCAGTGAATTGTTGAATAATAATTCACTGTTTGGAGGTCAGTTGTAAAGAGGATCAAATCACAAGCGCGCAGCGCGAGTGATTTATCTTCGTACAACTGACCGACAAACAGTGAATTATTACTCAACAATTCACGCACCAGAGCTGATCTATTTCGATTCTAACACACAATGAACGACGAAAACACATTCGAAGTCTTCAGCTGCTTCCAACTTTCCGCCATTACAGTGAAGAACTCCGGCCAATACTTAGACTGCGTCACATACGTTTACATGTAATTGTAACGTCTTTCAAGCGTAAAAACGACATTACACCGTCTAACGCCGTGAATGACGTCATCTTCTAGTGACGTCAGCTATCACACACTTTAGCTGTGAATTATTGTCCGATACATCACAGTTTGTTACCGTTGGCTCTATAGGCGAGGTGTGTTAGAATAAACAGTGTATGATATCCTGTTGTGATTAATGAGCTTATTATTTGTCTAATTTTGTCTTTGTCATAAGCGTTACATTTCTATACAGCGTCCTATTAGTATCATCAATAATGGCAAGATTCCAAGAATACAACATTGGAATAATCCGTTTGTATTTAAGTAGGCATAGTCAAAAATTCAAGGAACTAGAAAGTGTGCTTATGAAAGACTGTGCCCCAACCATTTGCTTTTCAATAAGGGTGGTGCTCTTTTTAAAGACAAGGGTCATCTTAAGTTTGAAGCTTCTAGCTATATACCATTCCCCATCCTCACCTGACCAAGTTTGAAGCTCCTAGCTATGATAATTTTCGTAATTACAATATTTCAATGTCTAAATTTGCAAAGGGTAATAACTCTATAAATAAAACAAAATAAAACAAAATTACTTAGTACTTTACTCATCATCTCTTATCAGCTGTACAAGTTTGAGGCTGCTAGCTGTGATAATTTTCGAGATATCTTTATTACAAGTTTTCGATGGCCAAATTTACAAAGGGGAATAACTCGAAAAAATAAAATAACTTTTTTTTTAAAGTTTCACCAATTAATTCATATATTATCCTCTATCAGCTAACCAAGTCTGAAGCTACTAGCTATATAAGTTTTTGAGATATCTTAGATACAAAATTCCATCTCAATTCTTTAAAAAGGAGCATAACTCCACAAAGGGAGATAATTCAGATTAAAAATATATTGGTCGACTATTTTTGATAAGGAATCCATTTATGAAATTTCAAAACCCAAACTTAAGTTTTATTAGACACAGATGCAAGGAGGGATTGACGCACAGACGCATCGATGAACAAGCCCAAAGCAATATGCCCCTTCAACTTCTTCAAAAATAGGAAGTGAGTATGATCAAAGTTTGGGGCACAAAAAGGGAAATTGTATATATGGTATGTTAGAACTCGTCAAACAGTTTAAACGTTTGCAATGTTTTACAGATTGATCACTGTGTAGCCTGATAATCAACAGCAATATTCAGTAAAACATTTAGAACATCTCTGTATTTATATTATTTCATTAAATATTTTACCAGAACAGAGTCCACAATATGCAGGACAATGGTCCCTTGCCCAATCAGCAAATTCTGTGGAACACGCGTAATCATGTCCATACCGAGAGCAGTCTTCTTGATCGACACAATCTAAAACAAATATTTCATTGACACAATCTAAAACAAATATTTCACGAAAACAATATTTTGAGATTATCATTTTCTCGTACACCAGATAGCAATTTCGGCTGTTCTTACCCATGTGAGATAATGTAGAATATTGGTATATGAGAAAAATAATTGATCATTACTGTTCAGTGGTTCCAGAAAAATCCCAACCCTCGGGTCCACTAATCAGTGAGAAACTCGGCAAAAATAGGAAGTGAGTATGATCAGGAATACCACAATCACAAACCGCAATCAACCCCGTGGTACCAAGAGGAAGAACCGCTCAACAATCACGAGACACCAGGAAGACAAATTAAGCAAAGCAACCAGCTTTCTCTTCTCCATCAAGACGATTGCAATACTAGAACGGACATAAAGTTACGTACAACAAACATAGAACAATTACAGACTCCCACAATGGGAGTAACAATAAACAAAAGTCAACACCAACAGAACCACCGCCTTAGAACGGACAGCAGCCTAAGCCACCAGGGGGCTTATATGCATTTTACTGGCACCAAATCTTCGCCCCAGATTCTGCTGTTGTTGAAGTACAAGAAATGTTCAGCTCGCATGGAGGCCTTCTAACTAATGCAATGTATCATCATGGAGAAACACTCTAATCAAATTAACACACCATGATGAAACAAAGAAAAGGGTTCATAACTTACAGATAGTCAGAGCCAAAGAAAACCTCAAGTTGAGCCACGGTGGGTCCAGCTACAGATAAGCATCAGGCACCAACCCACCGATTAAATCTTTAAGTCAGAGCCGTCATAGAGTCTGAAGCCTGACCCACCATGGTGCAATTAAAGAGGAAACCATGGCTATAAACTGTGATTGGGTTTAAAACTAGGCATGCAGACTGTCGCATGATATCCAAGTTATATCCAACCCTTATTTAAAGTTTTACTATCTTTTTGAATTGATCACTAAAATTAGGTTTTCCAACAATTCGTTTGAATTTATAAACTAAATCACCATAAAATATAGGTTCTGATATGCCTTGTTGCAGAAGAGTTTTTAACCCAATGTTGTTTTTTTAAAATTAACTCTGAGTGTCTGTAGTAGAATTTAGAAAATTTCGAATTTTATGATATCTATAACCTTGTTTAAATTACTTAGCAGTTAAAATTAAGTTAGTTCTGTTGTTGAAGTCATTAACAATAGAACACACTCTAGCAAAACGAATAAGCTGAGAAATATATACACCATAGGAAGGAGAGCGAGGAACATCTCCATCAAGAAATGGGAAATTTACTATTTTAAGATTAAAATCATGCCGTTTATCATAAATTTTAGAAGAAACTATGCCATTTGTTATTGACAAGTTCAAGTCCAAAAACGGAGCTTCAGTATCAGAAGAATTCGCCTTATTTAACTGCAGTTCAGTGGGATATATCTGACCTACCATTTGTTCAAAATAAGGATTATCAATATTAAGTAAGTCATCTAAATATCTGGAGGTTGAGTTCAAAGCTTCAATAATATCAGTTTGATTATTGTCAGAGAGAGACAACTTAAAATCCCTTTCATAACAAAACAAAAACAAATCTGCAACAAGAGGAGCACAATTAGTACCGGTTGTAATACGTACAATTTGTCTATATAATTTCTGGCCAAATCTTGTAAATATATTGTTCAAAAGATAATGGAGCGCATCACACATTTTCTGACATGACCACAATTTTTATCAGTCACCCCTAATATTAACTGAATTGTTTCAACTTAACCTAATAAACGTTTCCTATCTCCAGGCATGTTACCTTTATCAGGTCATGCTGACGTTGCACTTTTTGAATGACGTCGCCAATGACGCTTAATCAACACAGAAATAAAAAATTACGTCATAATCGCTAGTTTGAAGAGTGTTTAACAATGGGTAAACTGATAAATAGAATACCAGGTTCGCGTCTTTTGATATCAAGTTTACCAGGCTCGGCTTTGAGAACGCATGTTGAAACGCTCGGCAAGCCTCGCGATGTCAACAAGCGTTCTCAAAGCCTTGCCTGGTAAACTTGATATCAAAAGACACTCACCTAGTATTCTCTATATATCATGACCACAATTAACCTCATTTCCCTCTGGAATGGTGGGCCCTCGGGTTGGTTTTCCTGACCCACTGAACACCAATGATGGATTCTATTTATCTCACTCATGAGAAAGATAAAAAACGAACTGCCATAGATCTTCCATGAAAATAGCGCACGTCGTTAGACACGTGACGCAATTGGCACGTTAAAGTGACGTCATAACGTTATATGTCGCATTCCATTGTTTTCAGAAACGTCTAAAAGCTTTTTTTTAAATGACATTGTAAAATAACATATTTAATGGTGTGCAAGAAAAAGGAATCCATGATTTGTATGAGGGTGGGATAGAAAAATCGGTCCCTTGGGATTACTGTTTGTCATCAATCGACAAGCCTCATGATGACAATCGGTGATCCTCGTGATGGATTTTACTATCCCATCCTTTCACACATGATAGATTCTTATATTCTTGAACCTTAGATGTGTATTTGAGCACTTGATTTCAGTTCATTATGTTTCTTTATTTAGATTTCTTCACTAGGATAATTTCATGGGTTGAAAAGTCTCTACACAGGCTGAATTATTAATATTTTGTAATAGCAAGATACGCTATGGTAGAGATTTGGCAAGTTTGTGTTTTTTTTGATTTTATTCTTAACGTCTCAGTCTACAATTTCCCGTTATTTCATGACGGTTTTGCCTGGTTTAAACCAGTACTAAGCAAAGATAAATGTGTTTTTCTCAAGGACACAGCGCAGTGACGCCAGTGTGACTCTAACCAGCAACCGCTCAGTCTTGAGTTAAGCTCTCTACCACTGAAATGCTGCACTCCCTAGATATGGCAAGTCACCAATATATATGGCGGTGGTTCTATTATTGCTCGTACTTTGTATTTGTTCCTCCCAGTGTGTACATGTATGCAGGTTTTGTGTTGAGTCATAGTTTGGTTATGTACTGCTGTGTCGTTTCTTAAAACATTTAAAAAAAATGTTAAATTTTATTCAGTATTCCTAAAATTTCAAAATATTCAAGTTTAAATGGTCAATTGTCTTTAGATCAAATGAAAGAAAATAGGAGAAGCAATTATGATCTGTTTAATTCAGTATTTTGAGGCTGCTCTTCAATGGAACATCTGCTACAATTCTGATTTCAGGAAGGATCCTGAAACTTTTCATCTATGTTTGTGATTTTCTAGTTAACCTATGTTATTGTATCCTTCCTCATGTTGTCATAAATAAGTACAGAAAAACCTTTGTAAAACAGCCACCCTTAGTAAGACTGGAAAATTGGTTTTCAAGTCCAATTATTGCCTGATACAGGTCAAAAGTATTGCAGAATGCTCTAAGCGGAGCATTCTGCAATATTTTTGACCTTCATGAAGCTACCAATTGTCATAAAGATCTTTGTTTTGTCTATTTTTGAGTGGCCGCTCTGCACAGGTTTTACAGTATATGATCAAGGTGTAATTTTTACTTGCTTTTTACTTCTAAAGATCACCATTGTGAAAATTCTAGGAAGTATAATTTATCCATTTTAATTATCTAAGCTTTTGGACAGTCCGTAGCTGAGCAAGCTAGTTTGTACATTGCCTGGCAAAATCCAAAGCCATGTTTTCCTGTAATGAGGCTCAAATAATATTGCTTTTTTGTAATAATAATCAACAAAACATAAAACAACTCTTTGCATATGCTCTTACAAAACAATTCTTTGAAACTGGCATCCATGTACCATCTTAAAATGAATCTTAATTCTGCCTATGGTTTATGATTCATGTCAGTCAGTTTATTGGGTTTGGTTGTTTATCTGTGGTAATGCAACAGAGATTTTGTAAATATTTTGCCAGTTAAATCCTGACCAAGAAGGATTTGCATGTTAAGTATATTTTAGCTACTCAGGAACTGTAGATAATCTCCATTCTAAGGTGGTGTTTTGTTTTTGCCAGTCATGTGTTACTTTAGCGTTGTTGTTTTGCTTCTTCTTTTGTGTTGTGTGTCTATTGATGCTGTTTTAGGTAGTGAAGTGTGTTCATTCTAGTTTTGCTATCACCTCATTGAGAAAGAGAGGGCTGGTTTCTTCACTTATTGTAGTTTTGCTTTTATATGATTTTATAGGTTATGATTAATGTTCTAAAATTTCCCACTATTGTTGCCTGACAATACGGCCTAGACAAACAGTGTAGACCCAGATCAGACTGCTTCTTGAGACTGATCAGAATCTACAATATTTGATATTCTGACAAGCAGTTTGTGAATTCCAGCCTTAATAACCAACAGTTTAGTTGAGAACAGAAAGTGAAAGTGTTTGAAATTTCAGAATGGTTACCTTATCTTTGTTCTTGATTCTCAACCTCTTGTAGCCATGGGATGGTCTGTGATCTATCATTCAATCAGAAAATCTTGGCCCAATATGGGAATCAAGCCTTTGATGTATGTAGGGCGTAGTATTATGTTTTTTCAATAAAATATCGCTTTTGCGATATTTTTTGAAAAAACCCTAAACGCTGCAATCAGACTTGTGACAATATTGGCATGGTTTCTGTGACGTCTGCGTCACGCTATGTGACGTTAGTGTCATGTTTACAAAGAAGACCCTCGACGTACATCAGAGGTCTGATTCCATGAAATTGGTCTTGTCGTTCTGGTTGATCTGTCATTGTGTTATTTTCTGGTCATATTTACTTGTTTTATGTCATCCGAGTATATGTTACCTTGTGTAATATTGGAGTTAATTTAAATAATTGTATATGATAGCATTGTATTTTGTTGATATGAAATGTTAAAAAGGCAAGATTGCAATACACATTTGTATGATTAAATTAAGGATGATTCAAAACATTAATAATGTACCTGTTCTAATTGTCTCTGGGTTAGTTGTATCAGAAACCACCTGTTGTGGAGTGGATGATATCATGTTTGATTATTTATGAAAAAGCTGCATTTTGTTAGCCAGAACTGGTGTAAGGAAAATAGTTCTGCAGCATGTGGACTCAGCACACTGTGGGTGATATCATGTTTGATTAGATTAAGGGTGATTCAAAACATTTATAACGTACCTGTTCTAATTGTCGCTGGGTTAGTTGTATCAGCAACCAACTGTTGTGTAGTGGATGATATCATGTTTGAATATATTTCTATGTACATGAAAAAGAAACAGGCACTGCATTAGCATGGGCTTACAAACACATGACAGGATCAAATACAGATATAGAAAAATAGATTAAGCTAGCCAGCGCCACTCATTAAAAGTGGCGCTGGCTAGCTTAATCTTTTTTTTCTATATCTGTATTTGAACCTGTCATGTGCTTGTGGAAACACAATGGATAACCAAATAGCAGAAATTGACTTTATTATATTAAATATTGTTTTAAGTGATCAGAAATAAACAAGGTATAACATTTTAAAATATGTTGAAGTTGAAATGGTTGCCATAGCCTGAGGGTTTTAGCACTGTAAGCACATATTTTGTTACCATAATGCAATTTGTTACCTGGTAACAAAATGCATTAAAATGTAACAAAACTGGTACTTACATACCACATTACATTGACCCCTATGAATCGACTCACAATGTAATTACCCTGAGTTTTCAAATTTGTAGGTTTGCTACATTTTAAATTATAAAACCAGGACCACACAAAAACACTACACACAGTGTGACGTAAAACGGTCACCTAACAACAACAGAATCACCACACTTTAAGGGAAAGCTGCCTCAAGGGAAGTCATGGGCCAGCTAGATTGAACCTAAGATTATGAAAGTTGATACAATAATGCAAATAACTATTTTAATTTTACACAATACCTTAAATTGATATTTGAATAGTTTCGGTTTTAATTTTTATGCCAGTGTATTATAAAATCTCTTCCTACCATTACATAGGCCACAAAACTTTGGACATGTAGCTTTAGCCCATTCCTTAAACTCATCACTACATGCATAGTCCTTCCCATAAACTGAACAATCAGTCTGGTCCACACAACCTAGAAAAAACGATAATATAAACTATAATAGGTAGCATTTCATTTGGTCATGAATAATGTGCATATTTTGTGGCTGTTCATTAGTATGTTTTTTATCCGATTTTACATCAACTTCTAAAAATATTTTTTTAAGATTTTCAACAATGTTAAGACCACCTTTTTGTGCCTGCCTTCAAATATACTTCAGACCCTGATGAGGTTTTGGTTATAATCAGATATGTGTCGCCAATTTGAGACTTGAATTTTCGCCTTTGCAATAAATACATAACTCTTATGTGCAAGCTCATGTAATTATGGATTTAACCTAATCGTTTAACCAGTTTTGGTTTTCTCTGGTGGAGAACACAGTTAATTTTGTGATTATGCTTTCTTTTTTGCAAAAGAAAAATGATCAGACAACATAGTTTCTCATGATTACAAAATATTCCATAAAACGTGTAGCAGAAGGTGAAATGTTATATTAATTACAAATACTGGGTTTAACTACATAATTTCAAAGCAATACTCAGGTGCACGCTGTCTTTAACTTAATAGTATGACACATTAGACACTGATCACTTACTAGAAAAATCTCCTGTTTTTGGAGTGGCGTTACTTAGCTATGAAAAGAAAATACACACTTCAGTAGAAGTCAGTCTAAGTTACCTTTCATAGGGGAAATGATACTTTTTGGAACACATATATATGCAAGCTATAAGAATTGGTATTTTTCACGCAGGTGAGGATCGAAGGCTAAACTAACCTATAGCCTCACTAGATAGCTACGCAACAACGGTACGTTTCAAAAGTGTCTTTTTGCACGTACAATTACTTTATGGGCTAGCACATGATTCATAGCATCAGTTTCTAATCTTACTGCCTTTCTTTGTAAGTTTTGGTGCAAATGAAACACAAATATATAAGTGTAAATACACTTTTCTACTTTCGTCCATATACGAATGTAAGGTGATTCTATACACTGCCTTTACTCTATAAAATACCCTAAAAAGCAAGATTTATTGCTAAATCTAGTTCTTGTGCGACAACAGAACACTCTAAATCTAACCTCATGTCATACAGCTGTTAAAAACATGTTATCAAGTACTGTGAAAAGGATTTTGAGAGATCTGGTAAAAACCTATTTTGGACTATTAAAAATTCAGGTGAAATTTTAGATAAACTTAAAGCTAGATATTTCAATGCGACCAGTTTGTCTACATATGATTTTTCTACTCTTTACACTACTTTACCTCATAATTTAATTAAAGATAAACTTATTGATCTTATTGAAAGAACCTTGCAGAGAGAAGGGTCCCCTTACCTTGCATGTAATGCCAGAAATGCATTTTTTACTTCAGAAAGGCCTAAAAATATCATGCATGATCATGTCAAAATGTATGTGATGCGCTGACCTTTTTGTTGGACATCATTATTATTCGATTTGGCACAAAGTTGTATAGACAAGTAGTTGGGATTCCTATGGCCCCATTATTGTGCTCCCCTGGTTACCAAGATTTGTTATGAGAGGGACTTTATGATGTGTCTTTTGGTGATAAGCAGGCTGATGATATTGATTCTTTTAACCCTACATCAATATATTTGGACGACATTTTAAACACTAATAATGTTTATTTTGACAATATGGTAAGTCAAATAGACCCTTCGAAGCTCCAACTTAATATAGCTGATACCTCTGATACAGAAGGCGCATTTTTAGACTTACATTTGTCAATTTCTAATGATATTGTTTCTACCAAAATTTATAATAAACGTGACGACTTTGATTTTTAAATTGTCAATTTCCCATTTTTAGATGGTGATGTTCCTTGCTCTACATCCTATGGAGTCTATATCTCTCAGCTCATTCTTTTTGCTAGAGCATCTAGCTATGTTACTGACTTCAACACTTGCAATAAATTGTTAACTCAGAAACTTCTTAAACAAGGCTATTGGTATCATAAACTTCGCAAAACCTTTTCTCAATTTTATAGACGATACCATGATTTGATATTTAAATTCCAAAATGGACTTAAATCTCTCTTGTGCCAAGGACTTTCTGGACCTGAATTCTATGGTGACTTGGTGTATAAATTGAAGAAGATTGTTGACTCTTAAAATTTTTCAGCGCAGTTCATTAAAATAATTTCCCATTACAAAAAGATTAGCTATAACATTAACGTATTGCGACAGACTGCATGCTTGGTGGTCAACCCAATTACGGTTGGCAACTTTGCTTTCCTCTTTGATTGCACGCCGGTGGGTCGGACTTTAGACTCTATAACTGTTCGGACTAAAAGACTTATCTATTGATGAGATGGTAGGGGCCTGATGCTTTGGCTGTTTGTCGAGCCAACCGGGGTTTACCTGTTCGATTTCCTTTGCTCCAGAATTTAGTTTTATTTACAATTGAGCCCTTATTTTGGCTTTATCTGCTTGTTTTATCTTGATTTATATGTTCTAGGAGATGATGCATTGATAAGTTAAGGGTCTTTCATGCACACCAAATATCCATGTGTCTTGATCCACATCTGAATTAATTTCCTGGAGGGCTTAAACTGGTTCCATTAAAACCAGTTTAAGCCCTCCAGTAAAATATTTTACTGACCGTTCCAAGGTGGTACTTCTTTTTTGGATCTTTAATGTTTTTTTTTCTGTCTTGCGTTTGTTATGTCTTTGTGTGCATCTGTTTATATGTGCCTTGTGGTAACCTGCTGGGAAAGGGCTGACGTCTTGACTCTCGTTTGTGGTGTCTTACTGTGAGTTTGTCACTTTCCCATTGGTATCCTGGGTTAGGTATGGTACTTGATTGTATCGACTCCTGATCTTTGCAACCTTTCTTACTTTTATATAAATTGACCTATTTAAACACAACAATTCAACAATTTACTAGATGATAGCTGAGCATATGCGCTAAGTACCATTATCTTATGGACTGGCAAATCATTATCTTCAGGGCCCAAGATTATAAAACTATTTCATGCTCACTCAACTGAGCACGAAACTTCAAATGCTCATGAAATCTAAAATACCGTCAAATAAAGACGTTTCTTGCTTTAAGTTTCTCAGATGTTGTATTTATCATGCTTATAAATGTTAAAATGCCAACAATTGTTGGCATTTTAACATTTATGAGCAGGATAAATTTCGTGCTCAGCTGAGTTGAGTATGAAAAAAGTCTGGGCCAGCTAGGTGGGATTTTTAAGTGCATTTGCCATACTTGTTAACAACTCATATGATTTGCCGCATTTGTTCTTTCAATCTTTCAAACGTGCATCAAATGCCGGCAGCATGTGTAAATGGAATTCATCTATGATCTGACAGTGTGTCAAAGTTTCAAAAAATATTTAAATGTAACACAGTAGGAAATATTATCATTCTATTGCTATTATGATACACTTTATTGTTATGGTGTTGCTATAAAATTTAAGTATTAATTCCTATTTTTGGCTATATAATAAATCTATTCTCTGCTTGCTTCTTTTATAGGCATAGTTTTGAGTAATGTGCGCCATGTATTATTACTATACTGTACATGATAGCAATTTATCATAGGCAAATAACAGAGTTTATTGCACACCGGATAAGGATAACTGAGATTTTACCCTGGGATAGAAAATCTTATCTTCCCCAGGCTATCTTACCCAGGCTGTCACGTGAGGGCTACATACGAGGGATGATCTAAAAGTTCTTATCGTTGCCTTGTAGCTTTGTCCAGAGACATTTTTGAGAAGCATACTATATACCATTCAAAAGATCTAGTTTTTACCTTTATAATGATGCTAACAATTTCTCTTTGTAATGTTACGATTAATGATTACAGCACATTATATATGGTCCACTCCATACCACTGGCCTTTTTTTATATTATAGAATAATGATAATATTTAAATCTGAATCTTTCAAGCCCAGCATCTTTGAAACTACAAAGTGAAACTGCATTGTCTTTTCACTTTTTTGTTACTTGTAATGCCCATTTAAATGTTAAAATGACGACAAGTTATGTCGATTAAATATTAAAAGCTCAATGCCGAATTCGAATGACGTCATTGAAATTGACAACTACGTCATTTGGAATACATTGAAGAATTTTCATTTCCGAGAATATTCTATTTTTGTCTATCAATTTGGACTAAAAACACGCCGAACCAAATTTCGGCATAATATTTAAGACCAATACTATTTTGATTACAAAATATCTTAATCTTAATTGGAATGTTGCAAAAAGTTATACTTTTTACCGAAAAAATGACTGATTTTAAATAAGAATTTTCAAAATTGTTAAAAGTTTCAGATGGATGCTTTGTGCTCAAATTTATTCTCATATTGCACCATTTTACGATATAGTGCACCTTTGAACAATAAATTGGGTTTTATCTTTAGATATACACATACAAGTTTGTGTACCTCGAATATTGACCTAATTTGTGGACTCGTTCTAATGTTCTGATGTGGGTTACTATCAGTCTCCGACTATACCGATAATTCATAATTGCTTCAGACAAAAGTCAGTTCATCTTCGTTTATCTAAAACAATTTTACCTTTAATACAGCTGTTGTTACGGCAGTAAGGGCCGGTCAAAAATTCAAGTGGTTCAAAATTTGATCAAAGCTGACAGTTGCATAGCCATACATTCAAGGGCGTAGACAACCCAAATCATATAGAAAGCTCGCCATATCTTCAGAACATATTGACTTACGGATTATCATTGAACAGCCATGATAATGAAATGCTGAGACTGCACTTGTCAAATTTGTGGCGTCTCTAACATGCATAGTCTGCTTGATAGGTCAGTGCATTGAGGGCATGACTGTTTTGGGATAGATTTCCGGTCGCTCCTTCAAGTTACATAAAACATGTCAGAGCAGTGTATAGATATAGAATATATTAGTATGTGGTACAGTTTTCAGGCATGTTGCATCGCAGGTTACAGAGATATCACACCAGGATCAGAACTTTAAGATCATCCCTCGTACATTGGTTGCATTGGAACTCACGCACATGGTCGTCAAGTGACGTCATTGTTATGTTTAAGTAACGTCACCATGTGCGATTGCATCTTAGCATATTCATGAACTTCTGGAAGCTTTTTTAAATAAAAAAACAGTGGTGAGCAAGAAAAAGAATCTATTATTCGTGTGAGGGTAGGATAGAAAAGCCTTGTGATGCCAAACTGTGATCCTCAGGACGGATTTTTCTATCCTACCCCCACACTCATTATAGATTCTTATAGTGCATACAATGACTGGCTGAATATTACTAGAAAAATAAGCAGTAAAAGTACCATACCTCCACAGAATCCACAATATGCAGGACAGTTGATTTTTGCCCAGGGAATATATTCCCCTTGACATGCATAATCTCTACCATATACACTACAGTCCAGCTGGTCTTTACAATCTGAGAGAAACAAGACAGAATGTAACATGTGACACAGAATAGAAATGTAGTATTCATATTGTGTTATAAGTAGTTAATAGTTCAAGCGATACGACAATGACCAGGCCTCGAGGTTATAGAACTTGAGTTCATTCTCAGGCTCAAAATAAAGGGCAATGATTGGCTGCTTGTGGACACGTGTCCACAAGCAACCAATCATTGGGCTTTATTTTGAGACTGAGACTGTACAGGAAATACCACAATTACAGATCACAGGCCACAGATGAAACATTTACTAGCAACTAACAACCCAACGATTATGAAAACGAAAGAGTATGACCAGGAAATGCAACAATTGCAGGTCACAGAACACAGCCTCTCACACGGCAACCATAGTACAATTATTAACGTAAAGTAATCACCTATCTATTCATCAAGGAGATAAATGATGCACTAGAAAGGACACAACGAACTACATCACGAATCCAAAACCAAAATTAACACAAAACCCCTACACACAAAGGAGGTAAGAACAAACAATATGAGGAGTGACATATGATTTCCAACAATGTGGTATTTAAACAAGTGTAGACTCTGACGAGCCTGTGCAGCCTTCTTTTAAGCTTAGACACGCCAAATGCTGTTCGGTCAGTAGCTTAACATGCATAAAATATTTAAGCAACTAGCAAAGACTTTGATCTGACTGCACGTATGCGCAGGCTGATCTGAGTCTTTGCTGGTCGCACATACCACATTGTTGGAAATCTCATGTCATAGCTCGTATACCAAAACAAACATAATGCCTGCCTCAGAACGGACAGTAGCTACGGCCACCAGAGGGGTTAAATATGTTTGATGGTCACATCTACGCCCTAGATTCTGATGTTGTAGAACCACAGCGATTGCATAGCTTGCATAGAATAGTGGCTTTTTAACTTAGGCAATATATCACCACAGGGAACAATCAAGTCATTTACCTAATTGTAAGGAAACGAAAAACAGAGCCCTTAACTCACAGGTGGCCAGAGCTAAGAGAACTACAGTAGAGCCACCGTGCACCTAGCTTAAGACACATATGATCCATGACATGAGATTTCCAAAAATGTGGTATGTGGGACCAGCAAAGCCTCAGATCAGCCTGCGATTACGCGCAGTCTGATCAGAGCCTTTGCAAGTCGCTTGAATATTCTATGAGTGTTAAACTACTGACAGAACATTATTTGGAGTTTCTAAGCTTAAAGGGAGGCTGCACAGGCCTGTCTGAGTCTTCAATTGTCAAAATGCCACATTGTTGGAAATCACATATTACAGCTCATATAAGGCACCACACCGCTGATAAAGATTTAAGGTTAGGGTCGTCATTCATGACTTTAATTTTTTCAGAACAACTTGTGTTTTTTTTTCTGTTATGATTAAAGTAGAATCTGGTGTAAAATCATTAAAAAATTTACATAACGGATAATTTCAATTCAATGTATTGCCATCATCTCTACTTCCCTACTTATGTATACCCAACAAAAAAAGAAACGCACCACTTCGATTTTCCCATTAAGATCTCCTTTTAAAACGAAAATTTTAATTGTCATAAAGTATTCATTACTGATCAAGACATTCTAAAACTTGAGTGTGGCGTAGATGAGTATCTGTACCTTCCCTGTACAGGCACAACACTCACCAAGGCGAATGGTAAACGAGTTGCGGAAGCGTTAATTCATTGCTACTGTCTACATTAAATTCCGATTTTGTTTTACATTTGCAAAGTATGAAAACGATACGCTGTCTTAATGTGAGACAACCAATGTTGCATATTTGGTATTTCAAAATCCATTTTCATCAGTTAGGACCATTCAAATTGATTAAAACAATGTTGAACTCTTTAAATGTTTTGTAAGGTTTATCTCCAGTGTGGAATCGTTATCCAAAGGCTAGCCACAATACATGGGCTACCTGGTTTAATTATCGCGTATGATTAACTAACAGATAGAATTTGCAAAGAATAAGTGTCTGAGTACAATTTGGTCTACTGAAATGATTCTCATTGCTTGAACTTATCCAGCAAGAGAGCATTATAAAAACGCTTATTTCTTGTGACTTTATAATTTGACCCCCACTTGGTTCATGACCAATTTTCTTTAATACATTTTGACGCCAGATTGCAAAAGACGTGTGAGGCAGCAGTACTTGACATACCTTTGCACTGATACAAACTAAACCGGCCTTTCCCTTTTGATCTTCCTGTGAGTTGAACAGTTCTAAGTGGTGCGTTTCTTTTTTTGTTGGGTATATTTACTTGCTTTTCTGCGAAAGTTTATATATCATATCCCTGGTGGAAAGCTCTTAAAGGTGTTGGCTTGTCGACTTTATAGAAATAGTCTTGGATTTAAACCCAGCTGACATTACCTTCATTATCATGTCGTACCTGGTTAGTTTAAAGTGCTTTGTAATGTAGAGGCATGATACCAGCGCTTGCAAAGTATCCAAGTACATTCTCTTGGTCGATTTTGTTGTCTTTGTGTTTAACGTCCCACTCACAGCCAAGGTCATATGGAGACTAGGCCATGGCTATGGCTTAAAGTCTCATCCGACAGGCCGGTGAAGCTGGGAATCGAACCTGCGACCCCTGGTTTACAAGTTGAACGGTTGATCCACTACACCACAGTGGCTACTTCTCTTGGTTGAATATGGTTTTTATTCATATTGGTTATGAATAAAACTAAATCAAGTAACTGTAGGAAATCGCATGAGTTCAAATATATGAATCATGTCGCAGAAGACAAAATTAACTTACTATCAGCTGTTGAAGAAACAACTGTCGTTCTCTCCATTGCCATACCTGAAATATCAGAAATATAAGCCAGTACATGAGATTTCCAACAATGTGGCCTTTTGACATGTGTAGACTCAGACGATCCTGTGCAGTCTTCTTTTAAGCTTAGACACTCCAAATGGTGTTTAGCCAATTGCTTAATAGTCATAAAATACTCAAGCGACTAGCAAAGGCTCTGATCAGACTGTGTGTATGCGCAGGCTGATCTGAGGCTTTGCTGGTCCTACATACCACATTGTTGGAAATATCATACACTTGCTCAATTCATACTTAAGAGTCTTGAAAATTTTTGACTTAACTATTTGTCTGCTACGAATTAATGCACGTGACAGTGTTTAGTTGCTAAAAGCACAGACTAGTTTCATCGTGTAGGCAAATAGTGTAGATCCTGATCAAACTGCTCCTAGAGGAGCAGTCTGATCTGGGTCCTCACTGGGTGCTGCTACAGAGATGTATTAAAAGGACCAGCAGATAACACACTGCAGATATTAAAAGTACCAGCAGATGACATACAGTAGATAACACTTAAAGCTGCATAGTCTGTATCTTTTGATTTTTTAATTTTTGAAATAATTTTCTATTTTTCAAGAACACAGTAAAAAAAACACTAAAATTCAGGTATACATTTTACCAATTTCGTAAATCTTCACAAATTATCAGTATAAAAAAACAGCATTTATGTTAAAACTTGGCTGTCTATAACTATTGGAGGGACGCAAACAATTACCAACAAGAGAAAAAAACACCTGTTTTTATAAGATAGTTTACTTTTCCATGCAGGTTTCAGCTATAGTGAACAGATTTATTGTGAAAACTTTACTTTATTCTGCTTTTACAAATGATTTAAAAAGAAAATATTGTTTTCGAAAAAAGGTTCATAGTTGCAGACTTACTTGTACAATTTTCTGCCAATTCAAAATAGTTTTGGTAATTAGCCCTAGAATTATTTTTATTTACTATTTCCAATTAAATACATGTTGCAGGTGTTTAAACTAGCCTTAATGAGATTTGTTTAGTCAGACGCTTCTTTTAAGCTCCCAAAACATATGTATGGATAGTTAATAGTTAACATAGCTTACATTGCGCCCTATTTTCAGATTCCAGTGTATTCGAAATTGTATTTGAGTTAACAAGTACTGTACACTGTCAGAGTTTGAATTTCTATGTTTTACTGTATGTAATTTGTAAAAAACTGAAAAAATTATCATTTTCTCTTGGTTCCATAGGTAGACTTTGACCTGCGATCATAGCATCACGTGGTCACATAAACTTGCGATTTTAGCAAAAGAAGTTGCAGTTTAATCAATATGCGTGCTGGATCTAGCCAAAGTAAACATGTTTAAACAGTCTGAATTTTAAATACTAAATCCCATAAATAAGACACGACTAATGTATTTATTGAGATGGGCTTTAGACCAAAGAGAAGATAAGCTGCAAGACTTTCAGATAACTAAATGTGCAATGTGAACACGACTCTTAGAGCATCTTTGTACAATCCCTACAAATAATTATCAATCGATATACAAATGTTTCTGAAAAGCAATGAAAGCATGATGGTTTTGAAGTAGCAAATATGAAAGACATATGAGCCGGTGCTCAAGATTCTGATACTTATTGCTTTATGCACCTTTACCTTTATCCATACTTTGTGTATGCAAGTAGCAAATGCTCTTACAGCTCACCCAAATCTTCAATGCTCATTAATTAGAATCTTGTGTATTGGCACATACACATATCAAAAACCAACTCATCCAAAAAAGTTGCAAACATAAAGGCTACTATTTACAGCTCAGTCACAGCTATGCATTTGCTCACTCTTGTCAGAGGCTTTGCTGTTTGTGCATTTATATAGTTATGTAAATGTACATTCAGTAAGGTTTAAAGGAGGGCAGTTGCGTTTAAAATGATATCTATGATAGGGGTGTATTTTAATTAGAGTTACCACATAATCCACACATCACAGGACAATTTTCTCTAGCCCAGCCACGCCATTGTTCTGAGCATGCAGTTTCTTTGCTATACAGAGAGCAGACCGTCTGGTCTCGACAGGACTGGCCTAGAAAATAAAGCAATGAAACAACTTGAATGTGAAATGTTGTAGTGTAAACCTAAACAATGAATACATGGCACAGCAATATACTTCATTTTCACTTTATTTTGCACGAATAAGTTTTCAAGATGGTAAATTGATCACAATAAGTTCATTGTATATATTCTGAAATCAATATAAAAATTTTATCACATTTTAATTATCATTATAGAGGCAATTACCGCATAGGCACTGAGTCTCTCTATATAAACCGTAGAAAGAATACCCTGGCGACTAGAACCTTATTTTAGGAAAATAGTGTGGACGGCCTGAGGTTTCAAACTCATTCATTTTTAGTATTTTTCACTTCTGAATGTATGCCCTTTTTAAAAACCAAAAATAGCCTTGAGAACCAATTTTATTGTTTAACTTGTTATTGTTATTATCTAGGCCTTGTTGCCAGAAACCCTTATTTGTTGCATGTGCACGACAAAGGCAAATACTGGCTTCATGCTGTTTTATCAGTGCCATATTTACTTGGAATTTCAATATTTAAGCTAGTCTTTGTAGCTCAGTTGGATGGTTTGAGAAATACAGACCTGAATCTGTTTACAAGACTTTCCAGACTTATTTCAGCATATAGGCAAACAGTGTAGTCGAGCCTCAGATTGTGCTTAGAAAGGCGAAGTGGATTTCCAATATTAGATTTAAGTAGACAACAGTTTTAAAAAAGTAAATGAGTGAAGCTGGCCAAAAAAACTCAAGCTACAGTGTATAGCTGCTCATTACCATTTAAGGCATTATCAGATGTCATATCTAAGTTTCATTACCTATAATAGGAAAAGTTTTCCTCTGTTCAGTTGTTGTTGGGGTTGTTGTAGAAGTAACCGTTGTTGACTGTGTGGTTGAAGTCGTTGTTGTAGTTGTTTGTGTCGTTGTAGTCGTTTGTGGTGGTGGGGTTGGGCACTGGTAGATCACAGAAAATGCTGATGGTGGACCTAATGTAGAATATGATAAGAAATCAGCATGAGTGTGAAGGTGGGATAGAGAATTATGGTAAGCAAATCACCTATTGGCATCACAAGGCTTGCAGAGTGATGACAAACTGTCATCACAAGGGACAGATTTCCCCATCCTATCATCACACAAATTATAGAATCTTTTTCTTGCGCAGCTTAAAAGGTAAGAGAGAAGGCAAAGATCAGGAATCGATACAATCAAGTACCATACCTACCCAGGACACCATATGGGAAAGTAACAAAAGTACAAGAAAACATCACATACAAGAGAGCAAAGAGGTCAGCCCTTTACTATCAGGTAGCCACAAGCTGCAAGAAGCAGGCATCACAGAATGCAAAGACATACCCACAAAAAATACACAGAAGAAAACCCGCCTTGGAAGGGTCAGTAATAAACTTACTGGAGGGCTTAAACTAGTTTCAAGGTACCAACATCCTAAGTTCTACTGTGAATAAAGACAAATAGATGTTTGGTTTGCTTGAAGGATCCATAACTTATCCATAAATTATCTCCTAGAACATATTAATCAATATATAAAAATGAGATAAAGAAAAGACTCAACAGTACTCAAAACTGAATATCTTAGTAAAATAAATGCAACAGATAAACCCTAGTGGGCCTAACAACAGACGCAGCATCAGCTCCCAACCATCTCATCTATAGATAATTCTTTAAGTCAGAGCTGTCATAGTGGCTGAAGTTGGACCTGCAGACATGCAATTAAAGGCGAAAGCAAAGCTGCAACCGGTGATTGGGTCGACCTCCAAGCATGATATCTGTTACAATACGTTAATATTATAGCCAATCTTTTTTTATAATGGGAAATCAAACTGTGCTGAAAAATTATTAGAGCCAACAGTCTTCAACTTTTAAACTAAGTCACCATTACTCAGGTTCAAAAGGTCCCTGGCCAAAGAGAGATTTAAGTTCGACATGGAATTTAAATATCAAATCCTAGTATCGGCGATAAAATTTAGAAAATATATTGTGAAGTTTATGATATCAATAATCTTGTTAAAGAAGTTTCGGACTTAACAACGCATTGCAAGTGTTGAAGTCATGCTCACGCTAGTCAGATTCATCTGAGCAGATACCTTATTCTTTATTGGAAAAGAAACATACAAAAATCCAGAAAATCCTAAATACCCTGAGATACATGGTGACGTCTTTTTAATATTACAATGATGTCACAGGTCGAACGTGTGACCAGCATGCATCTGTTTGCTTTTATCTTTTCCACAGGCTAGTATAGATCTAATCAAAAACATTTGCGACATGACTTACAATAATTACAATACGGATCTTGAAATAGGGATTCCAGATGTTTACTTTAAATGCATTAACTATGATACTACTTTGGCACACATTGTTGGTCCAGCCAGACTAATTCATTTTGTGGGTTACGCTTCAACCTTTTCAAATAGAGTGATCCAAAGGTCATTACTCAGAGGTTGTGGTTCAGGATATGTGAGATAAATAAATGGAGCCTACAGGTATATTGTGTTGATATTTGCAGCCGTTTGGGTCCTAGATTAAGTTATGCTTAGTATATATTGAGCTAACATTTGCAAAGATTTGGACAGTAGACTATATTTTATCCCAAGTAGGTGGTCTTAGCTGATGTCAGTTCTATGATGATGGATCGCATTCTCTTGATCCTGATCAGTGTGCAAACTGTTTGTAATGGTTATTTGAAGAAAATAAAAATCTGCAGCTAGTTAACAAGAAAATAGTTAATTGGACTAGAATTTCAAATAATTGATAGAAATTTCTGTGGCTAACAAGCAATACTAACATGTTTATTGTCCTACCTTTATCTGTTGGATAATGCCTGTTACACAGATGTGAAGAGCAACATGTTGAATAGAAAGGAACAACTTGTCTTGTTAACCTTAGATGCTCCTTTGCCTCAGTAAGTTTATCACATACCTAAAATATGAATGGGGGAAAAACATAAAAGCTGATATTCACTTAACAAATATGCCAACTGTCCACTTATATTTTAACTATTTTCTGTAAATCATTTAATCATTCTAAACATCCATTTGAAGTCCCTAATATGCCAGTATCTCAGTTAAATGCTTCTACAGAACAGCTATGCATCATGGGCGAATCCAGAGGGGGACAGGGGTCTTGACCCCCACCCCTGAAAGATTACAAGTTGCTAATATATCTGATAATTAAGGAAATTGCATCCAAGACGCCTACTCCTATTTCAATAGTCCCAAGAATTCGCATCGGACATCTTCGCAAGCCAAGGGTACTAACTCCACTTCGTTCCTTACGCAGGAACGAAGTGGAGCTAGTACCCTTGGCTTGCGAAGATGTCGCATCGGGTTGCTGGGTAGATTTAAACACTTTACCAAAATTATTGCCTGACAACATTAGCCTGAGACTGATTAATTACCTCTGAAATATTCGTGATCTAAGTGTGTTTTCGTGAAGCACACCGGCTTAGTTCAAGTTTTTATCAAATGTATAGAGGATCTTACATGAGTGCTCATGTTTTTATTGAATTGGTTAAACGAGTTGGGGAAAAGAGATAAAATGCGAGGCTTGCCGAGCATTTTATCTCTTTTTCGCAACGAGTTTAATAAATTCAATAATACAAGAGCACGAATATTAGATTCTATTTATCATATGGCATTAAGATTACTTTGAAGTCTCATTTCTGGCGTAAAAACGTCATAAATTTGTCATTATGTACGCAACGTTGTAATGGACGTCATAATGTTTCCCGTAAATCTATAAACCACTAGTGGTTTATCGATTTTATTGCATGGTGTTATTTCACTCTCAGACGCGACGTCATATGATAAATGACGTTACTGTCTATGTATTAATGCAAATGGTCGGATGGCCTTGTGGTTTAGTTCATCTGGCTCCAGACTGCACATTCTCTGGAATGATCTTGGGTTTTTCTTTTTAATTTTCGAAAGTATACATTTTTTGGAATAAGTTTTTTTCTTGTATTTTAAGTCATCTCGTGCATAACTTTAAATCTTTACATGTTATCTAGTCGCTAATGTTTTCATTATAGTTAAGTTTTCTTAACCATCGTACCATATTAATGCTTAGTTTGATACACATACCATTTTACTTTAACCATCTTACTATGTCAATGCTAATTTTGCTACACAGAACGCTTTTCCTTAACCTTCTTATCATATTCTTGGTAATTTTGATACCCATAGCGCTTTCTTTTAGCAACCCCTTACTATATTAATGCTAGACTAGATCTGATATACTTACCGCTTTCCTTTTGCAACCAAGTGAGTATCTTGTTTGATTTTCAAATGCATATTTCTGCAGATAACACACCTAAAATAAATCAGATATCACAACATAACTAACCATCTCTATAATGACAAAAGAAACATAAAGCGCAATGCATTGGTACATTAGGAAGACAATGAGGACTTTCCTTATTTTGTAAAAGGAAAACAATGCCCCCAAAGGCATATGTTATTGACAAACGACTAATTTCAAGTTTCCATTGAAAGAAGCGAACAAACATGGTTTACAGTATGAAATGATGTATATTACTTTTATATAGCACAACATGTAAGTGGACATGGTCAGGAAATACCACAATCACACACTGCAGACCAATCCACGGTACCGTAAAGAAGAGACACAGACCAATAACAGCCACATGTATTCTTTAAGTGAATGTATGCACTGTTTTATAATTATAATTCTACACATAACTAGAATTGTCAGATGATCTGACTATAGACCTGCTGCAACGCTTTTCATACTTAAATTTCCAAGTGGGCAAAAGAATCCCAATCAACATCAATCAAGGTCCATAGCTCTGCTGGCAATTTGCAAAAAACAATCACTTAGATCTTGCCTGTATCAATTCATTTACACAATTTGGTTAAATTCTGTCCATTTGATCTAAAGATATAAAGCAAAATTGAAATTCTGACTTCAATCAAGGGCCATAACTCTGTTACAAAGTTGCAGAAAAATACCAGGTAACAATCCAAACCTTAATCTTCTTTATATAAATGAATACCTAAAAATTGGAGATACTCTGTCCATTTGTTCTAAATATATTGAGCGGCAACAATTTTTTTTACATAAATCAGGGACCATAACTGTGTTATGAATTTGCCAAAAATGACCGCTAACAATCTCAACCTAGATCTTGTAAATATCAAAGCATATATAATATTTGGTCATATTCTGTCTATTTATTCTAAAGATATTGAGTGAAACAACATTTTGATATACATCAAAAACCATAACTCTGATACAAATAAGCAAAAATGACAGGTAACAATCCTAAGCTAGATCTTCTAAGTATGAAAGCATATTAATTTTAAAATTTGGTGAAATTATGTCAATTTATTCTCAAGATATTGAACGGAAATGAAATTCTGAGGCCAATCAAGGGCAATGTCTCTATTGTAAATATGCGAAAAGTATGCATAACAATCCCAAGCTAGATCTTGTCAATATTAATGCATAATTTTTACTGGAACTCTGTCAATTTGTTCTCAAGATATTGAGCGGGAACGAAATTCAGGCATTAGTCAAGAGCAACAAATCTGGTAAATTTGTGGGGAAATGATGTGTAACAATCCCAAGCTGGATCTTGTCATTATGAATGCATATATAAAAATTGGTGAAATTTTGTTAATTTGTTTTCATGATATTGAGTGGAAATGAACTTCTAGCTAAATCAAGGGCAATAACTCTGGTACATCTGCGCGAAAAATGATGGGTACCGATCCCGACCTAGATCTTGTCAATATCAATGCATATGTGAATTTTATGAAACTCTGTCAATTTGTTCTCAAGATATTGAGCGGAAATGATATTCTGGCGTAAATCAAGGGCAATGTCTCTAGGACATTTGCGGAATAATGAGCATTATACAGAGGTTGTTTTGGTACCAAATTGGTCTTACTAAATTTTCATGCATGCTTTGCTATCAAACATACGGCCGTCTCAAAGTAAAATGGACAAAGTCCTTCAATTTAAATTATGAAACTGACATAATTAGTTGTCGTTGATCAACGGCCACATGTATTGAACATGAACCGCTTTACTTTTCTATTCAGAAAAACCTATCATTTTGAAATGTGTCACAATATTTTGCAGCCTTCTTTAAAGCTATGTTTAAAAATGTGAAATTGAAAATTGCGTTGGTTCTTTAGTTCTGCTCTTTATATATGTTTTATTTGCAGTTTTAAGATACGAGTAGTATGTCCATTTTTTATCTGTATGCTTTCAACTGTAATAAATATGTCAATCTGCTTTGCTCTCTGAAACTTGAGGAGAAGTCATATTGCATTGTTTGTTGCAAAAATGGAAGTTTTTTTACATACAACCAAGCAAAACATTCAAATATCAGAACAGTAAATGACTCATGCTGCTTATTTTAAATGGATCAAGTCAAATTGTGTCTCCTGAGAAAATAACAGACACAATTTCCCAAGGACATACCAATTTCTGGGGGTACTAATTTTGACAGTCGTTTTATATTAAATGGAAAATTGAAATAATAAAGACACATAATTTTGCAACATAAACCCCTGCCCCACCAGAGTAGTATTCTCACAGCGATACCAAGAAAATATAGAACGCCGAGGTGAGCACAGTACAATCGCAAGCGCAGAGGCATTGCCAGCACACACTGTGGGATCTCGTTGATCGCCACACGACGGCGAACACTTTTAGCATGCTCAAAATAAACGCTGCGACTCAGCGTTGCTATGGCGTTGTTATAAAGTGCAGTGGGGTCACCGTTTGGTCGCCATAGTCATGCAGTAAGGTCTTCCATAACGCAGTAGAGACTCTGAGGGTGGGGGGGCATGCAAGGGTCAATGAGGAAACGCCGTGGTTGTCTGTAGCATTTGGACAGAGAATTATGGCCTTTTTTAGATGTCAAAGCACAGTGCACGCATTGTGAGCACCGTGAAAGCGTCATGGGAGCACAGATAATCGCCGTAGAGAACTCTGTAGGAACGTGATAGAACGCCATGCGAGCTCCGTAGGAATGCCTTGGTCGCTGAGATGCCGTGACAGGCCCTTTTCACAAATCAAAATATCTGGGGTTTAATTGTGATCTCAGGGCACTCTGGAAAATTGCACGACCCAGTGCCAACGCAGTGGAAACAGGTTTGGTGTAACAGGGACTTTGCGAAACTTGCTTCAGGAAACTTGAAATAGCAAGAGAAAATAAATTTGTCAAAGTGCTCGGTTTTGGTGGTGTTTTTATATTAACACCATGTGATGCCAAATCAATTTCGTTTATATAATAGAGCTGTAATTAGCATAATAAGGACGAAATATTCAAACGAGGTTTTCCCATTTATTTTCATGCGTGTTTGGTGTTTGTATATAGGCAAAAAGAAAGGCATTCCGGCTAATCTGAGTCTTTGACAAGCAAGATCATTATGTTGGCAGTTTTAGTCAGTCAATCCAGTGTAAAAAATTGAAATCTAGAGTCTCTCAATTAGATACAAACACTTAGCATAACATTCCAACGAACTATTTAGTTTTTATCTTATAGCAAATCCGTTTTTGAATTCAATGAACAAGACTTTGGTACTATACAACATATAAAGAAACATTATTTGTTATTAGTTATTCTAGTAGATATCAAATCATATTCAATGCCTCAATAATTATTAATTGTACATAATGAACCCTCAAAAGTGATACTCACATCTGCCTTCTGCCTCAGTGAAAATCATGGTTAAGTTTGATCTATTTTTTACGTCCCAATCAACAGTTTTTCACTAATGCTGCTACAGGTCTTCCTAGGTTGACCAGGACTAAGCAAGGATGAATTTGTCTTGCTCAAGGACAAAATGCAGTGACGCCGACGAGGCTCAAACCTGGAACCCCTCAGTCTCGAGTCAAGCACTCTACCACTGATCCACTGGGCTCCTTTTCAGAATATTTGTTAATCCTAATGGCCTACCAATCGATGTCAATAATTGTTGCCTGCAAAATCATAGAAACCAAACAACTGTATGTTATGCCCGGTCACACCAAGCTGTGTTTCCATTGCGTTGGTACGGAGTTGTTAAATTTTCCAAAGCGCCGTGAGATCACATGAAAACCAAATATTTTTTTTTGTGAAAGGGGCCTGTCATCGCGTACTTATAGAGTCCTTACAACGACAATGTCGTTGCTACAGATCGACCATGGCGTTCTGTTGCGTTCCTACCTAGTTCTTTTTGGCACATCTCTGCGCTCTAACGACCTTTCCTGAACTTTCAAGGCACTCACAATGCGTCCACTGTGCTTTTCATGGCGTGTGCACTGCACTGACAGCTTGTTGAAGACACAATGACATCTCAAAGAACGCTATACGATCTCTGTACGCAAATAAACTGGACGACCATGGCGCTTACACAACGACCCTTGCGCGCGCCCACGGATTTCCTATTGCATTGTATGAGACCTTACTGCACAGCTAAAGCGACCATACGACGACCCCACTGTACTTTATAAGAATGCCTTGGCAATGCCGAGCAATGGCCTTTGTTTTGAGTATGCTGAGAGTGCGCCCCGTCGTTCGGCGTTCTATGCGATCCTACAACGTATACTGGCAATACCACTGCGCTGCTTGGGAGATTTTAGCGATCGTACTGCGCGCACATCGGCGTTCTACATTTTTCTTGGACGCTGTGGGATCGCAAAAAGAGCGCTGCTCTGAGCCCCCAGTGGCGTTGGCTGTGTATGTGCTATGGCAATGGTTATGTTGTTGTTGATTCGTTGATGATTGTTACTCCCATTGTGGGATTCTGTTATTGCTCTATGTTTTGTTTTGCGTTACTTTGTGTCCATTCTAGTTTTGCAATCATCTCGACAGGGAAGAGAGAGCTGGTTGCTTTGCTTTGTTTGTCTTCCTGGTGCCTCAAAATTGTTTTGTGGCTCTTCCTCACGATGCCATGGGTTTGTCTGTAGTTTGTGATTGTAGTATTTCCCGATCATACTCACTTACTATTTCTGGTGTGACAGGGGATTATATACATCAAAATTTGACTTACATGTTCTGATTCACAGTTTCTGATTGTATTGCACATCTCTGGTGTACCTATAGCTTCGCACGAAAAACATCTACTGCCAGTTAGATGATCCGCACCCACTGTAAAAGAAATTTCAGCTGAGCGTGAAATTTCAACAACTCAAAAAACATCACTATTATCAATTGGACCAGACCATTTTCGTTTTAAGGGTTGTTCTGCAATGTTTTTTCAGTTTTACTAAAATTTAAATAGAACATTCGGTAAGCAAGTAGAAGAAACCCCATTATGTGGCGTCTGATTTGTGTTTGCACTGTTTTCTCCTGACCTACAAAAGGCTATATGGGTTAACAATTGGTTTAAACATGTTGATTAATATTGCCATTAATTATTAATTTACAAAACAATCATGATGGGATTCAGAAGAAAAAGTCAAACGGATTCTGTTGTCGTTGATTCGTTGTTGATTGTAACTCCCATTGTGGGATTCTGTAATTGTTCTATGGTTTGTTGTGAGTTACTTTGTGTCCATTCTAGTTTTGCAATCATCTCGATGGGGTAGATAGAGCTGGTTGCTTTGCTTTGTTTGTCTTCCTGGTGTCTCGTGTTTGTTATGTGGCTGAGACTTCCTCACGATGCCATGGGTTTGTCTGCAGCTTGTGATTGTGGTATTTCCTGATCATACTCACTTACTATTTTTCATACAGATATGTTTCCTTTTTGAACAATCATGATCAGGATAAATTTTACGCTCAGTTCAGTGGAACCATAGGAGCTTGACGTTAAATTATTTTCTATACTTGTATACCCTTTACGTAAAGGGTATACACGTATAGAAAAAAAATCAACGTCAAACTCCTGTGAGTGGAACATGTCTTTTATACCCTCGGGGCAATATGAGACCTGTGTCATATTTATTTGAGAAAAAAAACGCGTAAAAGTCGCTTTATGCTGTTGCAATTAAACAAAACAATCAGGGTTTCGGTCTGGTTTAGTAACGAATTGGCCCCCTGTATAGCCAAATAGACAAATTGACAATATGACCCTTAACCATGACACAGAGACCAAATAGACACCCCCTTTCTCCTTCAAGTGTTTTACGATCTAGAACGGTTATATGTTTCATGAAAACGCATACTAAAGTGTACAATTTTCTTTCAAATAAAGGACATATGCTACTAAATACTTCCCATGATGAAATCTGTTCAATACTTTGCATACCGTTTGTTTTATGCATGGGCTATCCATTTATGAAATAAAAAAAAGATTTGTCATCTAGCTTATTTGTTCATAATCTCATCTCGAAGTTTTCAGCATTTGACCAATTTTCTAAACAGATTAAAGAATAACACTAGTCCTACATATCGAGCTAAAATCGGTGTAATCTTCGGCCAGCTTCTTCCTATTAACTTAAATTATTGCCCATGACCTCAAACCTTTTAGAAAATATGCAAGTTTATGTGTTGACCCGAGTTTTTACAAGATACTGCATGATATATTTTAGCAATTTGTCAAAATCTGGAATAAAACCTTTCAGAAAAAAGAATAAAAATCTGGTGTTACCGAACTAATTCTCTTTCAGGGGGCCCAATTTAAACCCACCCCATAGGTTCCATGCATAATTCAATATAAAAAGTTCAGGAATGACCATTTCGGTCGTTTTGATGATGCCATTTTACAAGTATGAAGCAATTTAACATTAAAAGGCTAAAAAAGAAGAAAAAAACATACTGGAAATAGGTGCAGGTTTTCTGCTTTAGTAGCCAGACACTTTAACTATTAGGCCACGAGAGCAGGTTGTGCACGTCTTTAAATAACCGTACAAAATAGAAGAGACTCGGCCACTTTCGTATTTGTAACCAGGGTAATTGTGTACATCTTTTGATTTCGTCTGAGCTATGGTACTGAGACGATCAATTCTGATAAAGGGAAATAGATATTCGGTTATACTTTAATAACTTCATTTTGTCAGGAAAATGTCGGAACTTGGATATGACATAAGAGTTTCTGAAAGCTGTGTTGATCCGATTCCGTAAATGGTCGAAAGATAGGACCCAGACAACTTTACCTGTTTCCTGACGCAGGAATGATGCGCATAAAAATTAGCCGCATATGTCTTTAAGAGGTACAATCAGCCTACTATTCAAATTGAAACCAGCTTCCGGGTGAACTATGGTAAAGAGAACAGAACAAGGCGTAAATGGTGCATGTTTTATGATCCTTTTTGGCCCAATTTGAACGGGAATCATTATCAAGAAGTGTCACATTGATGTAAGCACACAAAATCACATCTTCACCAGCGAAGGTTTCGTCGTATCTATCTTTCGACAAACCCTTCGCCTCACGACCCTCAAAATTTATTATTAGCACAGGCTAATCGACCAATGAAAACGCCAGGAAGGATTTTTTCGATAATCCCTTCCTGCCAATCAGATTAAACGTAGCAGTTTATCGGCATCTAATATACACCGCCTGTTAAGTCTCCATAAGTCCAAATAAGCAAAGATTTTGGTCGTAAAATTATTTATTTTTCTTCTATCCTTCGGTTCAAAAGTATGTTATGGGTGCTCAAAATAACCATCTTAATGTGACAGTTCTTTTGAGCACCTTAAACGTATATTTTAGTTGTTAAATAAGAAAACTGAAATGTAAATTAATTTCGCCTTCTAATCTGGAGTCCTGGTGTTTATCGATTTTTTGCACCGCTTTAAGGTTGATCATATTACTTGTTTATGGTGGCTTGTTTGTGCCATTTCGTTATTTCGTTCTTTCGTCTTTTCGCCTGGCGTTATGGCGCGGCGCCAAGACGAAATAACGCCAAGCGAAAAGACGAAATAACGAAAAAACGCCAAGCGAAATAACGAAAAGACGAAATAACGCCAGGCGAAAAGACGAAAAAACGAAATGCGCCACGCGAAATGACGAAAAATGAGCGCGAAAAGACGAAAAAACGCCATGCGAAATAACGCCATTTTAAACTCTTATTTTTCGTCTTTTCGCATGGCGTCTTTTCGTTATTTCGTCTTTTCGCCTGGCGTTATTTCGTCTTTTCGTTATTTCGCGTGGCGTTTTTTCGTTATTTCGTCTTTTCGCCTGGCGTTATTTCGTCTTTTCCCCTCGCCAGAACGCCAAGCGAAAAGACGAAAAAACGCCACGCGAAAAGACGAAATAACGAAAAGACGCCACGCGAAAAGACGAAATAACGAAAAAACGCCAAGCGAAAAGACGAAATAACGAAAAGACGCCAGGCGAAAAGACGAAATAATGAATAGACGCCAGGCGAAAAGACGAAATAACGAAAAGACGCCAGGCGAAAAGACGAAATAACGCCAAGCGAAAAGACGCCAGGCGAAAAGACGAAATTTAAAGGGCAAAGCACGATACCATCCCATTGTTGGTACTGAACTGATTGGACGCCATAATATCTATGCAAATTATGAGGTTCATTCTAAATGCAAATTCATGTACAGTATATGATACCAAGTCATTATTCCGAAAAGAGGGGAACATGAAAATGATCACATGATAGTTTTATGAATATCGCAAAGTCAATCCGAGCAATCACATGATCGTTTTATAAATAACAAAAAGGCACAGACAGATCTACCGAGCCGCGTAGCGCAGTCGGTAACGTGTCTGGCTACAGATGCGTGTCTGACTGCAGATTCAGGGGTCGCGAGTTCGATCCCGGTCCGGTCCCATACTTTCCTGGAGATTGATCATGAAATAATTTCTACGGTCATTCTCCTCCCTTCCGCTGATTTTATTCAAGAAGGGTTGTTATCAGTTACAAGCGAAAGTATGTGCACGAATTACTGGTTCACCGCTTGTTCAAGCCTGCCCAGGAAAAAGTGTGGTTAGGTGAACTGACCGTCCCGCAATGACCATAGCTGTTGACTTGGGACGTAAAGCAATAAAACAAACAAAAACAAAACAAACAAAAAACAGACAGATCTACGTGTGCGCACAGCTCTCTCAGAGGCATATCTTCTCACAAACATAAAGTATGGAAGAAGATGAAAGAAGGTCCAAAGCTGTATAGCTGGCTACATTTGACAGCTGCACATGCTATGATTTTTGCTAACATTAGTTGGGCCTCGACGCGACCAAACCTGTCTTCGGGGTTTCCGACAAAGCGAGACTATAACCCGAGTCTCCTCATCTCCTAGAAGATCAAAATTACGCGTAGCAAGTTTAGAGAACGCGAATGAAAAAGGTGCTTATCAGTCTGCGCGGAGCATGCGCATGCTGGTATGCGCCTTTGTTGTTCGCAAACCACCGAAGACAGGTTTTCTCGCGTCAAGGCCCAGTTGACTTACGTAAGTATTTGGACAAACAGTGTGGACCAAAACCATAGTGCTCCTACATTGTACATTAACAGTCTGATCTGGGTCCACTCCAAAAGCTACTGTTTATTTTAGCAAACAAAGACAAATCTATATTGAGGAGCATGGCTCAGTGGAGAGTGCGTAACTCGGGATCGTTTGCATGTACTCACACGACTAATTGTTTGTGAATATGTTTATCTCCCTGTCGATTTAGCTGTGTGATTATGTGCGTGCGTGCGTGCGTGTCTGTCTGCAGTTCGAGGGGAAAAAATGAAGAATGGCCAAATCACATGCAAATCAGCTCATGCACGAAACATATATATGCAAAGTTTTTTTTTAAAAAAAATGGAATAAACTGTAAGAGGAGTTGAGCTCACAAAGCACACACTGGTGGACGTTCTGATAGACAGACATTCCGACACACGGGCGGTAAACTCCATTTCAATGCACCAGTCATTTGTAAGTCCCGCCTCCTTGGGGCCGGGGATACCGGTTACATAGCGAGGCTTAAGTACTGGGATTTGACCTACGATATGTCCCCGCAGTACCGTGGATGTGCCGTGGTTTTAATATCCCGCTTAAATACATGTAGGCCACTACTGAAAGGTCCTTCTAACAGCACACCTAAACATCTATATGCCAATATAAACCGAAAGGGGTGCAACTTGGTGGGCTTTGAAAATTGAAAAGCTAAAGGTCCCGATATTCCCAGGCCCCGAGTGGGGATACAAATGACTGGTGCATAATAGTCTCATTTGACTAAAATGTCGGGAGCACCCCGGTTAGTCTTAGTAATATTGTAGGAAGCTCCACGAGTTGCCGTCTTTTACAAACAATCAAGACCCAGATGAAATGGCGCATCACTCGGCATTTCATCAGAGTCTCCATTGCTTGTAAAGAACGCCCTTCACAGTACAAGTATGGATATAAACACATAAATTAACTCTTTGCCTGCTAGCGGTAAATTTTGTCATCAACTGATGATCTTTGCAAACTGTACGGACCCAAGCTGTTTGACACTCTGGCACTATCCCGCCCCCCCCCCCCCCCCAGAAAAAATCGATAAAAAGTAATGCTTGCAAATGGGGGGATCCAGAGGGGGGACAGGGGGTCCGGACCCACCCCCCTGAAACATCACAAAAATATAGAATTTCCTAGCAATATTGATCTGGATCCCCTAAAATCACTAAGCTACCAAGCCAGCATTCAATGGTGACATTTTGATCCTCTCTCCATCCCATTAACTAAAAAAAGGAAAAAGAGAAGAAGAAAAAACGTTGTCAGTGTTGGACCCCCTCTGAAAAAACTTTCTGGATCCGCGCATGTTGAAAATAATTGTCAAATGTCAAACACACAAAGGGTTTTTAATAATCCTTTAATTGCCTCCTGTCAATAAGATAGAGACTAATAGTTTCTTTTCATCTTTAAAGCGCCAATCACAACAGATGTCGCCTATTTGTCCTCTACTGAAATGTTAGATACCTCTTGGTGCAGTTGTGTATAGAAACAGATCAGACTTCTCTCGAAGCCCAGACTGCCCATACGAGAGCAGCCCGATCTAGGTCCACACATTTTACCTTTACATTTACATTACCAATAATGCAGCAAACGAGAAACCAACGATGCATTTTTGGCAATCGCGTTAAGGGTTAAATTTCGTTTTGGCGTCTTTTCGCCTGGCGTCTTTTCGTTATTTCGCATGGCGTTATTTCGTTATTTCGCGTGGCGTTATTTCGTCTTTTCGCGTGGCGTCTTTTCGTTATTTCGTCTTTTCGCATGGCGTTTTTTCGTCTTTTCGCTTGGCGTTCTGGCGGGGCGAAAAGACGAAATAACGCCAGGCGAAAAGACGAAATAACGAAAAAACACCACGCGAAATAACGAAAAGACGAAATAACGCCAGGCGAAAAGACGAAATAACGAAAAGACGCCATGCGAAAAGACGAAAAATAAGAGTTTAAAATGGCGTTATTTCGCATGGCGTTTTTTTCGTCTTTTCGCGCTCGTTTTTCGTCATTTCGCGTGGCGCATTTCGTTTTTTCGTCCTTTCGCCTGGCGTTATTTCGTCTTTTCGTTATTTCGCTTGGCGTTTTTTCGTTATTTCGTCTTTTCGCTTGGCGTTATTTCGTCTTGGCGCCGCGCCATAACGCCAGGCGAAAAGACGAAAGAACGAAATAACGAAATGGCACAAACAAGCCACCATACTTGTTACTATTTTCGTCTTATGACATACTCAATCGGAAGAAAGTATCCTTGTGAGGCCAAGGGTTAAGATAGCGAAACGTAACCCTTGGTATGACAAGATGACAAAATCAGGGCCCGGAATTACAATGCCTCCTCAAAGTTAAGTAAGACTTAAGTTAAGTATTTATATTTCAACATGCTATATTAGATGCCAAATAAATTGTCTGGATCGATGTGGTATTTGTAGTCAAAGATATCATTGTGATTTTCAGAAAAATTAAAATTATTTTAATTTTAATAAGTTTTAAACGTTATTTTTCGCACCCTGAAAAATCAATACTTAACTTAAGTCTTCCTTAACTCTAAGGAGGCATTGTAATTCCGGGCCCAGGTCATTATCAGCCGGCCATCGAAACGCCATCCGGATTATTATTTTACTATATATTTTACAAAACAATCATGATGGCATTCAGAAAAAAAAGTCAAATGACTTATACAAAGGAAAGTGACCCTTGATATGATGGTGGCTAAGCGATGACCTCTGCTGCTGTTTGCTCTTAGGAGCGTAGCCAGAGGCTTTATCATGTTGAAGCCCACCAAAATATTTGGAGAATTAAGAGATATCTGACCTTGTTAATTTACTTTTCAGATAGCGAATGATAAAGGCGCTGATCAGACTGCGCGGATGCGCAGGCTGATCTGCGCCTTTGTTGTTCGCAATCAAGATAAGTCAGGGTTTCTCGTGTCTATGCCCATATGATATTGAAGCCCAGGCTTCCTGGCCTCCGCCTGGCTACGCGACCACGATTCAGTTGCTGCTGATTCACTTTTTGTTTCACTCCCATTGATTGTTTACTGGGGTGGGGTGGGGTTGTGTTTGGTCCTTTTTTGTGATATATCTCTTAGAGCCATTTCTGTTGCAATCATCTTGCTGAGGAAGGCCCAATAAGCATGTAAAATCGGGTCACTATCGGCCCGACAGCGAGCCGATAGTGACCCGAGATTGGATACTGGCTGGGGAGAGAGCTGGTTGCTTTACTTTAACACTTCGTGTACCAATCGAATTTCCCAAAAAGTTTGATACAGTTTAGTCAGGATGGTCCATTGTATACATTGATAGGTCACAGGTTATAATTTCTTAAACAATATTGTATTTATTTCACTGAAGATTTTTTGTCTTAGATGATATGGCATTTCATCTGGGTCTGCACTGTTTGTCATTGTAGCCGTTTAGGGGTTCTCAAAGTGATTATTGTATTCTTGCTGTCGAGTAGATGTCTCACCGCTGCGTCTCTTTCACGTGGTGGTATGACTGTGACATTTCCTGGTAAGAAACAATTGTTTTAGGAAACGACCCGTGTACCAAAACGAGAGATAACAAAACATACTCGAGCTTCCAGGTCTCTTGATATATTATATGTAACATATATGAACGGTTAGGACTTGTATACAGTAAAACCTGTGTAAAACGGCCACTCTAAAAAAAACCAAAAATTATTTTCAATACAAGACAATTATCGCTAAATGCAGGTCAAAAGTATTGCAGAATGCTCCTATGTATATATGGAAGTATTAGAGTACCCTCGCTTAATGGGAGCATTCTGCAATGCTTTTGACCATCATTAAGCTACCATTTGTCATCCAGATCTTTGTTTTGTCTAATTTTGAGTGGTCGTTTTACAAAGGCTTTACTGTATATAAACTGTGTGGCTTTGCATAATATTACATATGATGTAAATCAAGAGAAAATAAACATACGTTTGTCCGGACAACCATACATATTACAGAAATCTGAATCACAGCAATGATGACATTTCAGCTCGTTTCCACTATAAGTTCGAATCTGGGTTGCAGTGTCTTCCTTCTCACCAAAACATCCTGTGCTGTCACACTCCTGTATTAATCAATCAATCAATCAATCAATCAATCAATCAACCAATCAATCAATCAATCAATCAATCAATCAATCAATCAATCAATCGGTCAATCAATCAATCGGTCAATCAATCAATCGGTCAATCAATCAATCAATCGGTCAATCAATCGATCAATCACTCAATCAATCAACAAATCAATATTAATTTACCAGTAGAACTTAGCTTCAGCAGGCATATTTATACAATGATATGCTTTAAAGATAATGACTTAATCAATAATAATAAATGGTTGACTGCTAAGCTACTAACTAGAAACCTTGAACATATCTTATGAATGCAAGTCTTGTGTTGTCTGTAGGCCTAATTGAAGCGATTTAATATGTATTTACCTCAGCAGAGGCTGAACTTATTTTTGAGATAAAAGACTCAAATTCAGCGACAGAATATAATTTTTAGAAATTTTAATCTGACATGCTAAGTTTACTCGTACTTAAAAAATGATCCAAAAATCGTCCTGTCAAAGTGATTTGCATATCTTGTGAATCAATGAAAAGCTGAAGGCAGGCATTTCAGTATATGAGGGGTCGATTAAATCAATCTGGACTAAAGGGGCCCCAAGAGGGGGCTTACTTGAATAAAACCGAAACTTCTTTCACCAAAATAAATAATACTATTTTATTAGAAGATGGAAAAACTTTATTACTCCATACCATGAGCTCATATTCATGCCATAAAATGGCTTTTGATCTGCCTGGCATAGCCCTTGGGAGTGGTGCCCCTATCATTGAGTAAACATTTAGGTCTTTAAATGAGCCGCGACATGAGATTTCCAACAATGTGGTATGTGCGACCAGCAAAGGCTCAGATCAGCCTGCGCGTACGCGCAGCCTGATCAGAGCATTTACTAGTCGCTTGAATATTGTATGAGTGTTAAGCTACTGACTGAACATCATTTGGAGCTTCTAAGCTTAAAAGGAGACTGCACAGGCTCGTCTGACTCTACACTTGTCAAAATGCCAAATCGTTGGAAATCACATGGTTCAAATGAGATGAAGAAGACGGTGGAAAAGTCACACAGCATACCGTTTTGTTTTTACAGCCCGCAAATATCAGGGTCTGTCCGTACACTATTCGTTCTTCTACATAGCAAAGCTGAAAATACATGAAATATTTCGCCATTATATATAATCTGATCATATAACATCGCATCTGGGAGTGAAAATGCTTTACAGAGTTGCGTTCATACTAATAAATCTGAACTTATTTTCACGCCAGAATCGCGATTTTAAAGTAATAGTTGCGATGTGAGAAACATAAATAATTCGTATGTATAGGAAGAGTGTCCTTGACTTGACCATAAGTAACTATACTCAACTACGAAAGAAACCCATCAGTCACTTTTTAGGGCAATTATGGTTGTGCAGAAGCCGAAACAAACCGCGCAAGTTTAGTAAACCCGGATCTCAATACGATAGAGCAGTTGTTGGATAAGCTCTGGCGACGCATCCGGGATCGTTCAGCGCAACCTCGGAATCATGGGCAGCTTCAGATTGCTCTCCATTAAGAATGGGCGTGGATTTCCAAGAACGTTGTGCGGCGTCACATGCTTTTGATTCGACCTCGTTATGAGGCAGTTATTGCTACAGGAGAGGGTCATGTCTGTTTTTGGACGAATTTAACTCAAATGAACTGATTTAGACGAGAACGAGATATTCATTCTCAATTGAAAAACTTGTCATTTTTTAAAATGACCCCTTGTCTAAACACTAAAATATATTTTAATTTATTAATTCTGATTTCAATAATTGCCCCGAGAAGTGACTGATGGGTTTCTTTTGTAGTTGAGTATATATATATACTCATGCTAATAAAAAGAAGGCCCCCCAACGTATACGTCTTTGTCGAAAATAACTTCTGATATGAACATGTTATGATACAAAGTTATTATATTGTAGTTCATATCTTGTATGACCGCCACCTTTATGGATGCATTCTATGTGCCTTTTGCGCATGCTCAAAAGAAGCCTTGGGTTGTACCCAACCCACCCCTTGTGGAATGCATTGCCTATTGTTCAACTAGCTAGCGTTCCAATCCGGGAATGGGGCGGGCGGGAAGGGATACGATCATGTATCCACCAATCCATATTATCCCAGGGGTGGTCGATCAGAGATGGATTGGGACCTGGGAGGCTGGTCTAGGGGTATGATAGGGGTATGACATGGCCAGCTTGCGAACATGTTCCTTGCCATATTGCAGGTATGCTGGCATTGTCTTGTTTGAAGAGAAAATTGTTTCAACATTCTGATAGATTGGCACGACATGTGTGTGAAGGCCTTTGGCCTGTAAATGACCCCCGAATTACTATGTAAATTAAACGGCCCTTATACGAAGCTCAGGGTGGCCTTCTTTTTCTTAGCATGAGTATATTTTTGTCCTATTTAGTTAGACAATCAAGTAGTCGTGGTAATAATAAATATTTTGCCTTCAACATGCAACCTTTCAAGATGTTCCAACAAAGTTAATATAGTTTGACTCGCCTAAATACAATGTGAGCTCAAACGGTGTTGGTGTTTTGAAGGCAGGTGATCCACGTTCGGATCACACAACATCTGCGATCACGGAGGATCAGATTGAAGCATTTCACTGCATGTTCATCAATATCTGCTTTGATTTGCAGTCTGGGAATGAGCAATCCGATCTGTTTATTTCTTGACTGGCTTGAAACCTGCAAACCCTTTTTTAATGGTGCTGTCACATATTAACGGATAAGGGTAACGGACGCCGAACGGACAGAGAAAAAAATGCTTATCCGGTGTTCATCCGGTGATGAAAGTCATCTCGGTGGCATCTGGTTCATAACTTCATGATGCACCTAAAGGAAAACCAACAAAAACGCTACAATGGGCAGGGGAAGAGGGCGTAAGCGAGGGTACTCTAATACTTCCATATATACGTAGGCTCTGGCCATTTTTAGGGGTTCAAATTTTGAGTTTCAATATTTGTGGGGGTTTTCAGAAAGATTAATATTTTTTTTGGGGGGGGGGGGTGCGGGTGGGGGTATGATGAAACTGTTTTGGGAGTCACAGTAGATGCTTTGTCCAAGTCTACGTAGCAAGGAAAAATTGAGAACATCCCCCCCTGGGGCGTAAGATCCATTTTCTCTTCCTCTCATTCAATGCCGACTCTCACACGACAGACCATGGTTTTTTGTTTCTATTATGAATCTCCTTTATTCTTAAACATCCTCTCATGTGAAGTTAAGAAGCGAAATGAGTATGTGATAATGGGTGATGGTAGAGGTGGGGATGGAGTCGACTCTTATTCCATAGAAAGATAGACGTCATTGTTTTGATCTCATTAGCATCCGTTGTATGCGTTTCTTGTCCGTTTAACATGCAGTACTCGTCCATTTTATGGTGCTGTCACATATCACCGGATAAAGGTAACGGACGCCGAACGGACAGAAAAAATGCGAAAAAACGTTTATCCGGTGGTGGAAGTGCGGTGAAGGTCGTCGCTGAAGTCGTAAGTAGCGCATATGTACCGGACAAGTAACTGACAGAGAACGGTCAACTAACGTACGTGTAACGGATGTATAACGGATAAAACGAATATGCACCGTACAAGAAACGGACAAAACGTTCTAGGCCTTGAGCTGGCTATAGACCCCCCTCCCCCCCCAGGGGGAATTTTGTACACTATGATTTTCTGAAACTACATTATATAAGACACAAAATAAAATATGTTAGCCCTCTGAGAGTGGCAGCGTTAACGTGTAACAGCACGTTATATACGTTACCCCCCTAAGTAGCATTAAACGTCCCTGATAATGTCTCAACCACGACATGTTCGTACATATTTGCATGCTGACACAGGTTTATGAACTTCTTATAACACAGTTACATATTTTTAGCATTAATTTTATAAATGTCTTGAGTAATTACCGTTGTATACGTTACTTAGTGTTTCCTGCGGTGTATCCGAGTATCAGTATATAATTTATTGACTATACATGTATTACATCTGTCACAGAATATAGTAAATCTATAAGGCTGCTACTTAAATGATTTTAAGTTCTTTATTATGGTCGCTTACACTATTTTTCAGGATCATGTTATGTATGTTACCTTCAAAATAGCATTAAACATCTAAGTTAATGTCTCTAACAAGCCCTGTTTATACTTATTTGCATGCTTGCACAGGTTTATGTACTTCTTTTAACAAGGTTTACCTATTTTAAGTATTCATTTAATAAATGCCTTGAGCTTTAACTGTTATGTGTGTTACCAAATGATACATAAGTTATTCTGAGTATCTGTATAGAAGTTGTTGACTATACATGTATAAAGTCTGTCAGAGATTTTAGAAAATTTATAAGGCAGAATTACATTGTAAATTGAAGTTCCTTATTAATTTATGGTGACTTAAACTAATAATATAAAGTGATCTACCAACCTTCGCTGTTTGCTCACATAAACAGTATATATACCATGTATTCAAATCGGAAGTTCTGAAAGACAGTCACTGTGAAACAGCTCAGTTCTCAAGGTATATGGATATGATTCAGATGGTGTTGACACTGATTAGGGCTACCAGGAAAACAACTTTGAATTGCATGTCATCTCTATCTGTATGCCTTGTTCCCAATGTTCATTGCAAATGATCACAACAACTACCCACAATATGTACCTGTGTAACTGATTACACTCATAGATTTGTCTGATACACATCACAGATGCAAAGAACTTCTCAAACAAAATGCGCTTAGTGTGTCACAACCATTGGTTCTTTGCTTGAGAAATGCTTTTGACATAACTATCAGACAAACAATAAAGAGGTATTATAGGCTTCAGCAACTAGAACTACGCTTCATACTACAGATGGAATGGTGTATTACTCATCACATCAGAGCTGAATATATTGAAACAACTCTTCAATGCACTGAAATGAAATATTCAATCTGCTCAGATGCAAAGTAGAATGAGTACTGGAGGCAGTTTCAGGCTTCAACAATCCTTTTAGTTCTAGTTTTGAAGACAATGAACTGTACTTTTTGTCTTTCGGTGTGCCTGCTAAGCCTGGCATAGCTAAGGATCTTATTGAGGCTGATGCCATTGGCACGAAGGCTGTTGCAGACGTCATTGACTCACTTTTAGTTTAAAATCTGTCTTTCACATCTCCAATAAAATGCTACAAGCTAATAAAGTTTTGATGCTTGCGAGGGCAAGCAAGAAGAAATTTTCCAATTTACAAAGCGTAAACAGCCAGATGTGAGCTTCAAAGAGCGTCTTTGGTAAGCATGACCTTCTTTCTATTGGACATAATGTTGACCTTGAGTTGACACTGCCGTTCCTTCTGGGACCTGTACTATGGTCACTGTCAACTCCTGATATAATTTCCACCAAAACTGACAAGTCCAAACTTCAGCATGGCTTGCAATCACACATTGAACCAACATTAGATTGGCCATGTAGTGCTGCACATAACGTTTGATGATTATGCCGTAACTACAGAGCATAATAGCTTTTCCTGTCACCTTCATAGATCTGATGGCACCAGTATTCAACCAGGCACTAAAGGCAGGGCATGTTGGTTTTGTCACTGATACATATATACAATGTTTAAGCAGCAGTCTATAAAGTCTTACAAACATTCTCGCAGAGGACAACCTGGGTGTTTTGTTCAACAACGGTGTATGCAACAAAAGATGCGCCTTCTGAATGTCAACAACATTGGCCAGGATATGGGGGAAGAGATCTATAGTCATACACTGTTTAACAGATTGTGACAATACCAATGTGCCGATGTGTTAGTACCACGGACAGGTTATTCCTATCAAACTGATAGAGAACCCCTCCCCCACTAGTTCATCAATATTCTAAGAAGGGTCGGATAACAAATAAAGAATTGCTCTTGGCACTCATCAGTGATATGAAGCCCTAACATGTGCTATTTATGTAATTGTGAATAAGCTGCAGTACGACCTGTTTCTGGAAAAAGTACCAAAGCCATGCACATATACTGACTATTTCAAATGGCATGACCATGAGCTTACCTCCACCCTGCTTTTCTGTCCTTAAGATGTATATACCATATCAAGTCTTTCCCATGAACACAAGTGAGGCTTTCCAGATATGGACAAAATGTGTGGAAAATAAATGGGAAGGAAATCGATTACCTCTGGGTGAAAGAAAACTTGATTGTACCCTAGCAAAAGAGCCACAGAATTATATTTCACATTTTGTGTGGTATGGGGTTACCATGTTCAAAACTCAACAACTCAAACCTTATAAAAGATAGAAACATAATATTTGCAGTTTCCAAAAGGTACATAAACATCCTTTAATACAAAATGAGTTAGTAAGCACATTCACATTAAAAAATATCAAACCATATCAGTTTCATAAATCATTTATATAGGAATAATGAAAAAGTAACATACGTAACACTTTGGGGTGCATATTTGTTTTCAAAGGTCCATATCTGTGTTGCAAAAATAGCTTACTTGGATGATATAGCCAATTTGGAAATCTTACCTTATGGTTTGCACTTTTCAGAAGTGATGTCATTTACTAAAATTATCAAAGATGTTGATTGGTTATATATAAAATTGGTTGTTACAGGGTAATGGTGCCATTACCAGAGTGCTAGCATATTGCAAAATCCTTGCAAGATAAATCTGATAGAGGAGTAATAAGTTGTATAGGAAAATTCTTTAAAACCCTTGGATAATATATGAAGATTTGCTCTATAACTTCTACCTGATGGGTTTTCTTTGATCTTCTAAGTTGTTACTCGCACATTGCACTGAATGTTACAAACTTTCCATGAGTATTATGTCAACTATATTTGATGTCTCTATAAAAAAAGAGGGTTTATGGTAGTTTATGTTTTGAGCTACTTCCTCAGCAAATGAGCCAGAGTAAAAAGAAGTACATGGACCTGTGCCTGCATGCAAATAAGTACAAGCAGGTCGTGTTGGAGACCATATCTTGAATGTTTAATGGTATTCAGAGAGTAACGTATGTAACCTGGTCTGTAAAATAGTGTAAGACACCATAATAAGAAACTTTAATTCATTTGAATAGCAGCCTTATAGATTTACTATATTCACTGATGGATGTAATACATGTATAGTCAATAACTGCCATACTGAAATTTGAAATAACATATGAAGCACTAAGTAACATATACAACGGCAAAAACTCAAGACAGTTATAGAATAAAATGCTAAAATTATGTAACTGTGCTATAAGAAGTTCTTAAACCCGTGCCAGACTTAAAAAAAAAGTGTGAATATCTCATGTTGGAGACATTATCAGGAAAATTTAATGTTGTTTTGCGGGTAACGTACGTTACATGATGTTACCCGCTAACGCTGCCACTCTCAGAAGGCTAACATATTTCATTTTGTGGCGTATATAATTTAGTATCTGGAAATTATAGTGTACGAAATTCCCCCTGGGGGAAGTGGGGTCTATAGCCAGCGAGAGCCATGGAGAATTAAATTTTACAATTTTCTGTGATATGGGGGTACCATGTTCATCATCAAATATCTCAAAAAGTATATAAGATAGAAACGTAATGCTTGCAGTTTTGGAAAGGTAAATAAAAACTCTTTAATGTCATACCAAATTAATGCACATAAACTGGTTTCATTAAAATCTAAGATAAACTATATTAGATGCATTTATCATTTAAAAGGGGGTTAAATGAAAAAATGTAACATACACTACATCAGGGGTGACTATATTTGTTTTCAAATGTCATTATCTGTGGCCCAGTAATAGCTTATTTGGAAAATATAACCAATTTGGAAATCTTACCTTATCTTTTGCACTTTTCTGAAGTCTTAAAAAGAATTTTAATTATCAAATATTTTGTAGGGTAACGTATGTAACAGGCTGTTACAGCTTAACGCTGCCATTTTCAGAGGGCTAACATGTTGCAAAATCCTCGCAAGACATTGGGCTTCAAGAAAAATATGGTCTACAAAATTCCCCCTGGGGGGGGAGGTAAACCATATCCAGCCAGTGGCCTATTCGATGAACGATCACATATTACACATGCGGTACTCGTCCCGAAAACTCTGTTACCTGTCCTGTATAGGCCACTGGCTGGATATGGTTTACCTCCCCCCAGGGGGAATTTTGTAGACCATATCTTTCTTGAAGCCCAATGTCTTGCAAGGATTTTGCAGCATGTTAGCCCTCTGACAATGGCAGCGTTAAGCTGTAACAGCCTGTTACATACGTTACCCAACAAAATATTTGATAATTGAAATTCTTTTTAAGGCTTCAGAAAAGTGCAAAAGATAAGGTAATATTTCCAAACTGGTTATATTTTCTAAATAAACGATTACTGGGCCACAGATAATGACATTTGAAAACAAATATAGTCACCGCAGATGTAGTTTATGTTACATTTTTTCATTGAACCCCCTTTTAAATGATAAATGCATCTAATATAGTTTGTCTTAAATTTCATTGAAACCAGTTCATGTTCATTAATTTGGTATTATATTAAAGATTTTTTTTATTTACCTTTTCAAAACTGCAAGCATTACGTTTCTATCTTATATACTTTTTGAGTTATTAGATGTTGAACATGGTACCCCCATATCACAGAAAAATGTAAAATGTAATTCTCCAGGCCTCGCGCTGGCTATAGACCCCACTTTCCCCCAGGGGGAATTTCGTACACAATGATTTCCAGATACTACATTATATAAGCCACAAAATGAAATATGTTAGCTCTCTGAGAGTGGCAGCGTTAGCGGGTAACATCATGTTACGTACGTTATCCGCAAAATAACATTAAATTTTCCTGATAATGTCTAAACATGACATATTTACACTTTTTTGAAGTCTGGCACAGGTTTAAGAACTTCTTATAGCACAGTTACACAATTTTAGCATTTATTTTATAAATATCTTGAGTTTTTGCCGTTGTATATGTTACTTAGTGTTTCATATGTTATTTCCAAGTATCAGTATGGCAGTTATTGACTATACTCAGTTTAATATTCTGCTGCTATATATTTATATCCTTATACTTGACCTCCTCGCCCCCCCCCCCTCTATCTCTCTCTCTCTCTCTCTCTCTCTCTCTCTCTCTCTCTCTCTCTCTCTCTCTCTCTTTTATCTGTCTATTAGATATGTACCGCCTTTCAATATTGTATTGTATTCCTCATATGTCATGTTTGTATGATCTGAGTGAAATAAAGAGATTTGTATTGTATATTGTATTGACTATACATGTATTACATCCGTCAGTGAATATAGTAAATCTGTAAGGCTGCTATTCAAATGAATTAAAGTTCCTTATTATGGTGTCTTACACTATTTTACAGCCCAGGTTACATACGTTACTCTCTGAATACCATTAAACATTCAAAATATGGTCTCCAACACGACCTGCTTTTATTTATTTGCATGCTGGCACAGGTCCATGTACTTCTTTTTACTCTGGCTCATTTGCTGAGAAAGTAACTCAAAGCATAAACTACCATAAACCCTCTTTTCTTTTCTTTTATAGAGACATCAAATATAGTTGACATAATATAATACTCATGGAAAGTTTGTAACATTCAGTGCAATGTGCGAGTAACAACTTAAAAGATCAAAGAAAACCCATCAGGTAGAAGTTATAGAGCAAATCTTCATATATTATCCAAGGGTTTTAAATAATGTTCCTATACAACTTATTAATCCTCTATCAGATTTATCTTGCAAGGATTTTGCAATATGCTAGCACTCTGGTAATGGCACCATAACCATGTAACAGCCAATTATATATATTACCCATCAACATCTTTGATAATTTTAGTAAATGACATGGCTTCTGAAAATTGCAAACAATAAGGTTAGATTTCCAAATTGGCTATATCATCCAAGTAAGCCTTTTTTGCATCACAGATATGGACCTTTGAAAACAAATATGCACCCCAAAGTGTTACGTATGTTACTTTTTTCATTATTACTATATAAATATTTATGAAACTAATATAGTTTGATTTTTTTTAATGCGAATGTGCTTACTAACTCATTTTGTATTAAAGAATGTTTATGTACCTCTTGGAAACTGCAAATATTATGTTTCTATCTTTTATAAGGTTTGAGTTGTTGAGTTTTGAACATGGTAACCCCATATCACACAAAATGTGAAATATAATTCTGTGGCTCTATTGTTAGAGTACAATCAAGTTTTCCTTCACCAAGAGGTACTCAATTTCCTTCTTATTTATTTTCCACACATTTTGTCCATATCTGGAAAGCCTCACTTGTTCTCATGGGAAAGGAATGATAGTTCAATCTTTGTATGTACATCTTAAGGACAGAAAAGCAGGGTTGAGGTAAGCTCGTGTACATGCCATTTGAAATAGTCAGTATATGTGTATGGCTTTAGTTCTTTTTTCAGAAACATGTCGTACTGCAACTTATTCACATTTACATAAATAGCACATGTTAGTGCTTCATATCACTGATGAGTGCCTAGAGCAAATCTTTATTTGTTTTCCAACCGTTCTTAGAATGTTGATGAACTAGTGGGGGAGTGGTGTCGGTTAATAGCTACACATAGCTAATGTAAATTTGTTAGATTTCCGACTATAAATAAAATTTGTATTCTGTATTCTGTATTTTATTCTGGAGGGGCTCTCAGTTTGATAGGAATAACCTTTCTGTGGTATTAACACATTGGCACATTGGTAGTGTCACAATCTGTTAAACAGTGTATTACTGTAGATCTCTTCCCCCATATTCTGGCCAATGCTGTTGACATTCAGAAGGTGCACCTTTTGTTGCATACACCATTGTTGAACAAAACACCCAGGTTATCCTCTGCGAAAATGTTTGTAAGACTTTATAGACTGCTGCTTATACATTGTATATATGTATCAGTGACAAAACCAACATGCCATGCATTTATCGCCTGGTTGAATACTGGTGCCATCAGATCCATGAAGGTGACAGGAAAAGCTATTATGCTCTGTAGTTACGGCATTAACATCAACATTATGTGCAGCACTACATGGCCAATCTAATGTTGGTTCAATGTGTGATTGCAAGCCATGCTGAAGTTTGGACTTGTCAGTTTTGGTGGAAATTCTATCAGGAGTTGACAGTGACCATGGTACAGGTCCCAGAAGGAACGGCAGTGTCAACTCAAGTTCAACATTATGTCCAATAGAAAGAAGGTCATGCTTACCAGAGACGCTCCTTTAAACTCTCATCTGGCTGTTAACGTTTTGTAAATTGGACAATTTCTTCTTGCTTGACCTCGCAAGCATCAAAACTTTATTAGCTTGTAACATTTTATGAGGGATGTGAAAGACAGATTTTTTAAACTAAAAGGGAGTCAATGGAGTATGTAACAGCCTTCCTGCTAATGTCATAAGCCTCAATAAGATCCTTAGCTATGCCAGGCTAAGCAGGCACACCGAAAGACAAAAAGTACAGTTTATTGCCTTCAAAACTAGAATTAAAAGGAATGGTGAAGCCTGAAACTGCCTCAAGTACTCATTCTACTTTGCATCTGAGCAGATTGAATATTTCATTTCAGTGCATTGAAGAGTTGTTTCAATATATTGAGCTCTCATGTGATGAGTAATACACCATTCCATCTGTAGTACGAAGCGTAGTTCTAGATGCTGATGCCTATAATACCTCTTTATTGTTTGCCTGATAGTTATGTCAAAAGCATTTCTCAAGCAAAGAACCAATGGTTGTGACACACTAAACCCATTTTGTTCGAGAAATTATTTGCATCTGCGATGTGTATCAGACAAATTTATGAGTGTAAACAGTTACACAGGTACATATTGTGCGTAGTTGTTGTGATCGTTTGCAATGAGCATTGTGAACAAGGCATACAGATAGAGATGACATGCAATTCAAAGTTGTTTTCCTTGTAGCCCTAATCAGTGTCAACACCATCTGAATCATATCCATATACCTTGCCCAGAACTGAGCTGTTGCACAGTGAATGTCTTTCAGAACTTCCGATTTGAATGCATGGTATCTATACTCTTTATGTGAGCCAACAGTTTATGTCACCTTAAATTAATAAGGAACTTTAATATATTTCAGCCTTATAAATTATCTAAATTCTCTGACAAGACTTTTTACATCCAACAACTGCTATACAGATACTCAGAATAACTTATGTATCATTTTGTAACACGCGTAACAGTTAAAGCTCAAGGCATTTATTAAATGAGTACTTAAAATTGGTAAACCCAGTTAAATGAAGTACAAAAACGTGTGCTAGCATGCAAATAAGTATAAACAGGGCTTGTTAGAGACATTAACTTAAATGTTTAATGCTATTTTGAAGGTAACATACATAACATGGACCTGAAAAATAGTGAAAACGACCATAATAAAGAACTTTAAATCATTTAAGTAGCAGCCTTATAGATTTACTATATTATGTGACAGATGAAATACACGTATAGTCAATAAATATCATACTGATACTCGGAAATAACGCAGGAAACACTAAGTAACGTATACAACGATAATTACTCAAGACATTTATAAAATTAATACTAAAAATATGTAAATGTGTAATAAGAAGTTCATAAACCTGTGTCAGCATGCAAATATGTACGAACATGTCGTGGTTGAGACATTATCAGGGACGTTTAATGCTATTTTGAGGGGTAACGTATATAACGTGATGTTACACGTTAACGCTGCCACTCTCAGAGGGCTTACATCTTTTATTTTGAGTCTTACATAATGTAGTTTCAGAAAATCATAGTGTTCAAAATTCCCCCTGGGGAGGAGGGGGTCTATAGCCAGCTCAAGGCCTATGTATGACCGTTCACAACGCAGGTCGAACGGACATCAACGGATACAAACAGGATACCTACAGGATGCCGAACGCATGAGAAACCGACAAACCGCATGAGAACCGGACAAACCGCATACCAACGCACGAGTAACGTTCATCCACCGGACATCTTTATCCGGTGGCGTCCGTTCGAAGTTTTGAACATGTCCAAAACTTGCCAACGGATAGGACCGGATAAAACGGATATCACCTGACACGGAACGCATTCAACGCATGAGGAACGGACAAGAAACGCATGCGAACGGACACGAACGGACAGAGAATTTTACTGTCCGTTAGGCGTCCGTTGGCGCTATCCGGTAAGGTGTGACAGTCACTTTACCCTTACATGTCCTGAGGTTGATCGTTCCACAAATCAGGTCGAACGGACATCGACGGATACATACAGAGTGCCTGACGCACGAGAACCGGACAAACCGCATACTAACGCAAAAGAAACATTCATCCACCGAACATCTTTATAAGGTGGCGTCCGTTCGAAGTTTTGAACATGTCCAAAACTTGCCAACGGATATGACCGGACAAATAAATGGACCTGACACAGTACGCGTTCACCACATGAGGAACTTTCAAGAAACGTAATACTATGTGAATGGACACGAACGGACAGAGAGTTTTACTGTCCGTTACGCGCCCGTTATCCGGTACTTAAAGTGACTACAGAAGAATGATCTTTTATTGCACCATGTCATCATGGATTTCATGGGCATTCCTAAGTTTCGACTTGTATTTAACTACAATGAAGCTTGTCTGAAGCAGCCACTCAAAAATAGACAAAACGAATGTTTTAAAGCCATATTTAGTACATGTAGCCTAATGCAGGTCAAAAGTACAGCAGTGCTCAACGGGGGCATTCTGCAGTACTTTTGACCTGCATTAAACGATTATCGGTCTAGAAAACCTTATTTTCGTCTTCTTTTGGGTAGCTGCGTAATTCTTTCTCTGAAGATCGACTTTGTCCTGAACAAACAATACAGACACTGATGAAATGCCGCATTCTGTGGCATTTCATATGGGTCTTGACTGTTTCCTATAGTAGTCGTTTAGGGACTTCCAGTCTACAAAGGATAATTTGATTTATTATTTCCGATTTCTGTTTCTCAGTTTTATTGATTGTCGCTACCATGTACTGCCACAATCAATAAGTGCAGCAGGTAAATCTGATCAGGCCTCGAGGTTATAAAACTTGAGTTTATTCTCAAACTCAAAATAATGCGCAATGACACGTGTCCGCAAGCAGCCAATTATTGCGCTTTATTTTGAGTCTGAGAATCAACTCAAGTTTTATAACCTCGATGCCAGGTTCTTTACTCATTGCATGCTGGGTATTTTTGCATGCAAGGTTGTCGTCTGCTGAAACAATGTTTCAGGAACGCTATCAGTTTGTTTTTGTGTTATTTGATTCTTTACGTCCCATCTTTCAGTTAAAGAGGGACGGGTCTTCCTGGGTTGAACCTGTACTAAGCTAGGACAAAAGTGTCTTGCTCAAGGACCACAACGCAGTGACGCCGGTGAGCCTCGAACCCGCGATTCCTCGGTCTCCAGTCAAGCACTCTACCACTGAGCCACTGCGCTCCCTGTAAAACGCTATCAGGGTGTCAAATGTCTTGGATCTAGATCAAGACAGATTGGTCCTGATCTTGATCCAAACTGCTTGCAAAAGTTATCCAATACAGACGACAAAGTCGCCGCTAGCATTGAAAATGTAGACGTTTATAGCTGTTTGTTAAACATAATTCAGCAATTTTGATTATTTCTGAACATCCGATCATTCACATCGCAATTGCTGTATCAATGTACTATGCGGTCTGTAGGTAGTACTCAATAGACACTAAATGGACAACAATAATGAGTGACGTCACTCAGCCTAATTAAATATGCGTAATCAAAATAAAAGACAAACCAATGGATTATTTGCATTAATCTTTAATGAAACATTTTCCTTAAGCATAAAGCTGCATATCTACTGAAACACAGATGATGTGATAGTAGTGATAACTAAAAATTAAGCATTTGAAAAATTCTGAAAGCTAATTAAATATTCAAAATGGCGGCTAAATGTTGGCCGTATTGGACTTTTTAAATGCCCATAACCTTCATATTTTTCAACCGATTTTGATGATACTTGTATCAAAATTCATGGTTCATAGAGCTCTTTCTGAAAAGGCATACTTATCATTAGGGTTGCTGTCCCCTTTAACAGTATTTTATTGCCAGTCATTAACCATAGAGGCCTTAATTTAAAATGTGCTTCACTGAGTACAAACAGACCTGTGTGCTTCAGTATATACCTGTGTTTCAACACATGATCAGATGTCTTCCAAACCTTATTTCTCTTTCACTTTCAGTCCAACAGTGTCATAGACAGAGACTTAAATTTACCATTTAAGTACAAGCACCTCAGTCTGGAGTTAAATTGTTGCTAGTGTATATGCAAATGTTAGTCATGTTATTTTATAACTAAAATTGAAATAAAATTTGCATTTGGTGTTAAATAAAAAAGAAATTATTTTGCTTGAGGATTTTTTCCGATTTTAATCGATTCCAAAAATTCCATCCGATCAATGAACAATTTTCGATTATAATCGATCATCGGAACAACACTAATCACTAATGTATCAACCAATTCGTCTAGAGAGCATTATTTTGAAGAAAAACGACTCTACTGAAGTACGTTCTCCCTTTGACACTTACCATATATTGTACAAACATGATACTAGCAAGGTCTCTACTATTTTACTAACCTAAGTGCTGCCACCTTCACTAACAATATTAGTTGTCAAATGTGTAATACCTTTTATGTTGTTAATAAAAGTTATGTCTGTCTGTCTGTCTGCTAAATAGATAAGAATACTCGAACGCTAAATAGTTAAGAATACCTGTGTGGAATTGCAGGATACTATGTCCTCGCAGTGTGCAAAATGTGGTGCTTTGAAACATTGCATACATCGTAGCCCTGAAAGGAATTAAAATGTGAACATACACGATAACATTACTGCCAGTTACACAATGCATCAAACAACGGAGCTAAGCCATTAGGAAGCTGGTGAGATTCGAA